>CM036617.1:48153897-48753897 GCA_020746105.1 Trogon surrucura
GATGCAATGAAGTGAGATACAAAAATGTTGCGAAAATAAAATAAAATAAATAAAAAGCTTTGCCATCTTAGTCATTTGACCCGACACGTTCAGCAACCACAGCAATGCCTGAATGGAGACTTAATAGTCCAAGATGCAAACATACAATGGCCATGACTAAGAACCAGTTTATACTGTATTTCTAGTTTGGCTAACAAGCAGTTACAGCACCTTCATTATGTCATTTCATTTCTCTGCATCCCGGCTTCATAGAAAGGATCAATTATGCTTCCCCTGGTTCATAAAGCACTTCAGAGTTACATATCAAAACCTTTAAAACTAGGAATTACAGCTATATTCCACAGAAACACATATCTTTTTGAACAGATAAAAGAGCCGGCATCTTGTACTATGCTCAAGACAGAAAACACGCATGAGTAAGAGCACACTTTATTTTATAAAGAATTAAAACGGAGCTTAACTTTAAAGGAGACACAAATAACATGCCTAGGCTTAAAATGAAATATGGAAATATAGGTATGTATAGATTATGTATACATGTGTGAAATTAATATATAGTGCTGAACAGCATGCATTTTAAAGATAAGTATAGAATGAAGTCAGATGCAGAAACCCTGCTTAAATTAAATATTTTATTGGCTGTGCCATCTTGGGTTTTCTGAACACATTTAGTAGTCCCAGCATTGCCAAAACCGATATTCAGCAGCCTATCCTGCATTTTTATGTAGGTTTAAGGGTTTTCCACCTCCAGTTTTGTTTGGATATAGCCTAACATATTGCTGACTAGAGAACCGATTGTTCTTTGTTCCCATACGCAATGAGCAGGGATATTTCTCTGGTTCCTGACAGTCAAAAGGCCACAGCACAGTTATTATTTACTCAGTGAATAGCACACACCAGTGCTTTCACTGCTGATGCCAACTACCAAACTTGGTATCCTGGACTGTGATGCCAGCATAGCTAGTTTTGAACTCTACAGAGCCGGGAAAAGCTGTTACTTCAGGGATGCTGCTGGCAAACCTGCTCTTATTGTTTCTCTTAGCCAGAGTTCATCTTAAAGATTGTTCTTGCTATCATTGTATCCTGGGTTTAGCTAAAAAACCCAGTCCTGTTTAGTGATTTTTACTTTCCGGTTTAGTGTCTTCTAAAAGGCTGCACGTTCTGAAGTCAGCAGCATGTTTTTGCAGACAGTGTGTGCTACTGGCAGTGATAACACCTGATGTTTACAGTTATGCCTGGGACTGGTGTGCAGAAAGGCTCTTGCTGATACTTATTCCTATAGTGCCCAAGGCCACTGCTGGCTCTTGTGTGCCACGCTGGGGGTGCTGGGTAGTAAGAGGGGTCACAAGGAAGTAAAAGGTTGCACCTCCAGGGGGTAATAGACAGGACAGGTGACCAACGAGAGTATTCCATCCCATATACATCATACATATCCAGTATAAATTGAGTGATCACAGGAGTTTCGGCCCTTTTTTCTTCGTTTCCCCCTTTTCTGCAATGGCCGGTGTCCAGAGAAGACTCCATCTGACCTCCTGCTTTTGATCTGGATCCTGAGTTCCCTTTATCCAGCTCCCTGTATCCAGCTCCCCGCCGCCGCTGAGCCTGGGGCTTCCTCAGTGCCTCCTGCTCTGCAGCACCAGTGGGGATTGCTGTCGGGGGAGGGAGTCGGGTTTGATATCGGGTTACTATCTATAGTTGTATATAATTCTTTACTTTTATCTTTTTACCATTATTTCTATTATTTTCATTAAAACTGTTCTAGTTTTTCTTCTTCTCTAACTCGTAAGTCTCTCTGCCTCATTCCCTTTTCTCTTCCTGTTTGGGGGGGGGAAAAGGGGATTAGAGAGCGTCTGTCCGTGTTAGTGGCCGGCCCAGCCCTAACGGGTGAAAAGAAGAAAAGAAGGGCAAAAAGGCCGAAAAGGGACGAAACTCTCGTGATCCCTCAATTTATACTAAATATGACGTATATGGGATGGAATACTCTCGTTGGTCACCTGTCCTGTCTATTACCCCCCGGAGGTGCAACCTTTTACTTCCTTGTGACCCCCTCTTACTACCTGTCACCCCCATCGTGGCGCACAAGAGCCAGCAGTGGCCTTGGGCACTATAGGAATAAGTATAAGCAAGAGCCTTTCTGCATCCCAGTCCCAGGCAGTGACTGTAAACATCAGGTGTTATCACTGCCAGGAGCACACACTGTCTGCAAAAACATGCTGCTGACTTCAGAACGTGCAGCCTTTTAGAAGACACTAAACCGGAAAGTAAAAATCACTAAACAGGACTGGGTTTTTTAGCTAAACCCAGGACAGACTTTCTGCCAGGTGGTGAGACCTCTCCTCATCATGACAGGTCCAGACCCGGAGGTCGTCCTTCTTGGCAGATTCTGCTTATAAGGACAGGTGTCGTGTGTTTTCAGTCAGCTCTAAA
Source organism: Trogon surrucura (assembly GCA_020746105.1). Classification (NCBI taxonomy): domain Eukaryota; kingdom Metazoa; phylum Chordata; class Aves; order Trogoniformes; family Trogonidae; genus Trogon; species Trogon surrucura. The sequence continues at coordinate 48,156,325 of CM036617.1, forward strand.
GCAATGCTTGAAAAAGGCTGTTAAAAAAAACAAAACGAACAAAAAACCAAACCAAACCAAAAACAACCAAACAAAAAACCTAATCAAAACAAACAAACAACCCAAACAAAACAACCAACAACAAAACTTCAGCTAAATTACAAGAATGTGTAGTTGTCTGGGTCTCCTGAAAACCGGAATTGTGGCTCAGTCAAGTGACCGGTTGAGGGGACGGTTCGGCACTCGGCTGCAGATAAAAAAGAACAGCTTTCAGCCAAGACTTTGAGCCTTGCACGGTCTCCTCCTTCTCCCACGCCCTCCCAACCCGGCCCCTCCACGGGCACCTCCGGCCTTCCCGGGACCAGTGGGCGGGCGCGGGGGCGGCCTCCTTCCCGCTCGGCCTCCCTCGGCCCCGCCGCTTCCCCCGCCCGCCCGGCTCGCAGCCCCGCAGGCCGCGACGCCATGGGCGCCAACGGCCGCTGCCCGTTGCTGCTGCCGCTGCTGTTGGCGGCGGCGGCGGCGGCGGCTTGGGCTCCGCGTCCCTCCGGGGCCCTCCGCTCCCCGCAGCGGCGGTGGCCGGTGCCTTACAGGTGAGTGAGGCGGCACGGTTGCCGGGAAGACGCGCGGAGCCGCCGCCGGCCGGCCCCGCGGCCTGGACCTAACCCCCGCCTACCCCTCCGCCTTCTCCCCCTCCGAGGCCTGTCTGCCTTCAGGCCAGGACAGGCCCGGCAGAAGGACCCGGTGGCGTTGGGGAAGGCCGCAGAGTGCGCCTTCATCGCGTTTTACATCGCTGCGGCTTGGACTGCGCAGAGGGAACGAGCCTGATCTTCAAGGAGAAGGGCGGGCGACGCTTGGCTGTGTGGGTTTTTTGCGTGTGTGTTCAGTCGTTTTGCCGTTTGCCAAGGGAGGTGTTACCTGCCTTTCGCTGCTCTGGTGCGCGGCTGAAGTTTTTGAACACCCGTTGTGTAATTCCTGGCACTTAAACGTGTATCAGGCGATGCCTGAAGGAGCTGATCTTGCAGTCACGAGTCTTTTGAGTTTTCCAGCGAGTTCAGTGTTTATGGGACTTGGGTCACGGGATGGCCAAGACTGGGGTATGAGCCTGTCAGCGTGAGACACTCAGAAATGTGGCATTTTAATGCTTCCTGATGTGCTTACCACAAAGATGACAGAGTGGAACATCTCCCTTGTGAGGAAAGGCTGAAGGAGCTGGGTCTCTTTAGCTTGGAGAAGAGGAGGCTGAGGGGTGACCTCATTAATGTTTATAAATATGTCAAGGGGGAGTGTCAGGAGGACGGAGCCAGGCTCTTCTCAGTGATGTCCATTGACAGGACAAGGGGCAGTGGGTGGAAGCTGGAACATAGGAGGTTCCATAAAAATATTAGGAAAAACTTTTCACAGTGAGGTTGACAGAGCACTGGAACAGGCTGCCCAGGGAGGTTGTGGAGTCTCCTTCTCTGGAGACATTCAAAACCGGCCTGGACGCGTTCCTGTGTGACCTACTGTAGGTGATCCTGCTCTGGCAGGGAGGCTGGACTAGATCATCTTTTGAGGTCCCTTCCAACCCCTGACATTCTGTGATTTTGTGATTCTTGTCACAAGTAAGATGCATGGGAGGGAAAACTGAAAATGTAAGGTGTGCAATTTGGACACAGGACTTAATGTGTAGCCAGCATAAGTTTTTCTTTTCTCTGTGTTCTTTTTGCAGCCATACTTTTTTTTTTTTTCTTTTTTTTTCCCCCCAAAAAAGATAAATAAAGGCAGACATGCTGAAATACTGAGCAAGCTTGGAGAAGAAGTCCACAAGGAAAATCAGTGGTGTTTCAGCAGGGCTGACTATGGCTCAGTAAAGCCTGTGTCCTTGAATCATCTCATGGCTGGGCTGTTTCTGCCATCCAGTAGCCCTTGGGCAACTGAGAGTGTAAGACTCAGGCTGTGCTCTTGTGTGCTAATCTCTTTTAGTAACAGGAGCCTTGTTTTAAATGAAATACAGTGAGTGCATTTGAAAGAAAAGGAGAAAGGAGGACTTGTCAGAAGGGTTTTTTGCTGTTTGTATATAGTGTGATATGTAAGTGGATTTGGTTTTTGGTTTTGGTGTTTTAATAGGAATGATGAATGGAAACACTGATCCTAGCTAGGTTCTTGGACCTTGTCCTGGTTTTAGCTAAAATCCCCAATTCTGTTTGATGATTTTTACTTTCCAGTTTAGTCCCTTCTAGAAGGCTGCACTTTGTGAAGTTAGTGTATTTTTGCAGACAGTGTGTGCTCCTGGCAGTGATAACACCTGATGTTTACAGTTACTGCCTGGGACTGGGATGCAGAAAGGCTCTTGCTGATACTTATTCCTATAGTGACCAAGGCCACTGCTGGCTCTTGTGCGCCACGCTGGGGGTGCTGGGTAGTAAGAGCGGGGCACAAGGAAGTAAAAGGTTGCACCTCCAGGGGGTAATAGACAGGACAGGTGACCAACGAGAGTATTCCATTCCATATTTAGTATAAATTGAGTGATCAAGAGAGTTTCTTCCCTTCCTTCCTTCGTTTCTTTTTCTGCAATAGCCGCTGTCCAGAGAGGACTCTGGCTGATCTGCTTTTGATCTGGATCCTGAGTTCCCGAATCCAGCTCCCTGTATCCAGCTCCCGCCGCCACTGAGCCTGAGGCTTCCCCAGTGCTTCCTGCTCTGCAGCACCAGTGGGGATTGCTGTCGGGGGGGAGTCGGGTTCGATATCAGGCTTATTTATAGTGGTACATAGTTCTTTATTTTTATCATTCCACTATTACTTCCATTCTTCTCTAACCTGTAAGTCTTTCTGCCTCCTTGCCTTTTCCTTCCTGTTTGGGGGCGGGGAAGAGGGGGTTAGAGAGCGTCTGTCTGTGTTTAGTGGCCGGCTCATCCCTAACCCATGACAGACCTCCAAATTAGCATAAAGGAGTAGAATATTTCTTTCTGATACTGACCATGTTCTAAGGTAAAAATAGCACCATCTAGGGAGCTCTTACTATGGAATAGTTCTTCAGTGCAAACTAGTCAATCCCTGTGTAGACAATCTGTTAGGAGAGTGTTTTTGAGGCGGATCTCAGACTGTCCTCTACCCAACATCTATGCATCTCTGATTTTGTGAGTATATGTCCCCCCCTTTATAATCTGCATCATTTCCCCTCCTTCACTATCAGTGCTGCGTACAACATGATTTGCATTCCCACATCTTAAGTCCTCAAGTCCCATTTCTGCAGACGTGCACCTCAGCAGCCTTAGAAACTTGTGTACTCCAAGTGTTGCGGCATCTGGATCACAGAATCTGTCTCTGGGGGTGGCTAGAGGCTCGAGCTCTGCCACTTGGGCCCCTAGGAAGCCGGGCGACGGTTCCTCCAGCTGTGCAGCTCTGCTTACCATTCTGCATGCTTCTCTTTCTCGACGCAGGCGCTTTGATTACCGTCCAAAAACTGATCCTTACTGCCAAGCTCGTTACACCTTCTGTCCGACTGGCTCTTCCATTCCGGTCGTGAAAGAAGAGGATGTCATTGAAGTGTATCGACTACAGGCTCCAGTATGGGAATTCAAATACGGAGACCTACTAGGACATTTGGTAAGGTGATGTTTTTGTTTAACAAGGTTATAGTGGCAAATTTGGCTGAATTCAACAGCAGCTGTCAAGAACAGGAGCTGTAAGGTTGGGATAGACTTGGATCTCGAGTGCTGCATTCAGTTTTGAACCGTTCCCTACACTAAGGACATTGAGGTGCTGAAGCGTGTCCAGAGAAGGGCGACAAAGGTGGTGAAGAGTCTAGAGCGGATCTCTTATTAGGAGTGGCTGTGGGAACTGGGATGTTTAGCCTGGAGAAAAGGAGGCTGAGGGGGAAACCTTATCGGTCTCTACAACTACCTGAAAGGAGGTTGTAGAGAGGTGGGGGTTGGTCTGTTCAACCAAGTAGCAAGTGATAGGATGGGAGAAAATGGCCTCAAGTTGTGCCAAGGGAGGTTTAGATTGGATATTAGGAAGAATTTCTTTATTGAAAGGGTTTTGGGTCTTGGAGCGGGTTGCCCAGGGCGGTGTTGGAGTCCCTGTCCCTGGAGGCATTTAAGACTCATGTAGATGTAGTGCTTAGGGGTATGGTTTAGTTGAAGACTTGTCAGTGTTAGGTTAATGGTTGGGCTTGATGATCTTAAAGGTCTTTTCCAGTCTAGGCAATTTTGTGATTCTCTGATTCTAGGGAAAAGTATGGGAGCACACAAGCTAGGCTATCTGTAGAAAAGATGCCCAAAGAGCAGTAAGTTTCAGCAAAAGTTACAAAATTTAGCTCAGCTAAAGGAAAACCACTGTTGGTAGCTTTGAATGTGTTCCCTCACTGAGCTGCATATTGGAAGTAAACACACACCGTTACATTTTGGGTGTCCTTTTTTTCTGCACTAGCGCTGCATCAACAAAATACATGTATTTGTCCCTTTATATCAGATGAAATGCTTGCTTAGTGTATTAACTTTTCTCATGTTACATACTTGGATGAACAGAGATAACTTGCTGCGAGTGGACCGTTAGCTGGTCAGAATAGTGGATCACAAGGAGTTGGTTGCTTTTACGGTTCTTTCTTAAATGTTACGATCGTTATTAAAGTCTCTATTTGTGAAGTCCTGCAAATATGGAAGAATCTGAACTTTAGTAATATTTATAGCTATAGCAGTATCATAATTAAGCCCTAAAGCATGATCCCTAATGAGTAAAGAATGTGAAATAGCAAGACCTAAACCAAGCACACAGAGTCAAAAATAGAAATAGCTTCAAATATCATTGTCTGTTGTTAAACTGAGGTTCACTTTATGTATTTACGCTGCAGCTTTTAAAATATTTAGCTCAGTCATTTTGTGGCTTTCATTACTGGTTTTGGTAACTGAGTTCTGCTCTTTATTTCTTTGATACCCCTGCAAAGTTAAGGATTCCAAAGTAAGCCTGAGTTTGGATGGTGACCTCCCACTGGGTATCTGCCTCCAAATAACAGAACTGACAATGATTGTTTGTTGGTTGTGGGTTTTTTTTTTTATTTTTCCAGAAAATTATGCACGATGCTGTGGGTTTCAAGAGCTCTTTAACGGGCAGAAACTACACAATGGAGTGGTATGAGCTCTTCCAACTCGGGAACTGCACATTTCCACATCTCCGGCCTGGCATGGATGCACCGTTCTGGTGTAACCAGGGAGCTGCCTGCTTTTATGAAGGAATAGACGATGCCCACTGGAAGGAAAATGGAACTTTAGTTCTCGTGACCACGATATCAGGTAGATTTCAGATGCTTCGGAGAGTGCTGCTATCATAAAATACAAAGTCAACCGTGTCCTCATGTAAAGCAGCATCTTTTAATTTACATTTTGTAGGTTATTCACGATGTTAGTCACTGATGCTGATTTCAAAGTCAAATACTATCTCTGCAATTTAATACAGAAAGCAGTCTCAGGCTGCTGCCTTTTGAACAACGCACATTGAAGAGTTCTTAAATGAGAGTCATTTGGTGTCACTGTACAAAAACACTTGAATCTCTTGAGTATAAAAATAGCAAAACAGCTTATGCGGAACCATTATGGACTCTCTTCACACAGCTCCACCAAAACAAAACCTTCTATTGTGAAGTGTCAGATGACTGCTGGGTTAAAAAAACTGGTGACCATGTGTATGTCACTGAGCAAACAACGCATAGAAGTGGTCTCAAAAGTATAAAAAGATTAATCTCTATTTCCATCTCCCCATTATGGGTCATAAAAACAGTGCAAATGTCTCCGGTAATGGGTCTGTCTCATATGTTGTAGTACAAAACTAAGATTTATACCTCTGAAGACATGGGTGGTCACTAGAGTAGCTTCCTGGTATATACAGAATGTCAAAATCCTAAAACAGAAAGGTCATTTGAACAAATCTGGTTGATGACTGTAGTGAAGCAGCGAATGATTAACAAATCAAAGCCTGCTGAGGACTTGGAAACTTTTGTGTGACCAAAAAACCACTTACGCTCCAAAGCTAGCACAGTGTACAAAGCACAGCAGAGAGCCAGATTACGGCCAACATGCTGGGTTGCTTTCTGTTTGCCCTCTCCCACTTTTAGCAGCTTTGCTGGACTAAGTCTCTTGTTAGTTTTACCCAGCACTGCTGAGAAATTGTAGGCTCTTCTTTAAGCAATGAAATAAGTGGAGCTGCTTCCCTGGGAGTTCGTAGCTCATGACTGAAGCCTGTAATGCCTGGTTAGGGTTGGATTCTTTTGTACAAATATCAAGTTAAATGTTTTCCAACAATTGTGGAACCTGTAATGCTTCCTGCCTTTGTGGGTTTTTTGATGCCGAAGAAGGGGAAAGTTGCACCGGTGTCTTGTGAACTCTTGCAGCATCTTGAGTTGAACTTGCTTCCTTCAGAGAGCAGGTAAAAAAGCATCCAATCTCGTGGGAGAGGGCATTAATGTGTGAAACAGCTGGAGCCTCCTTCTCCTTGTGAGAGCCTGTGGAGCTGGTTGTCAGTGGTGTCAGAGGCCACACTGAAGCGTTCTTGTTTTCTTTTAAAGCCCATCAGCCAGGTTAGTGTGACTTAGGGGTGTGTTTCTTCTGCGGAAATAGGGCAGAGGTATCCAAAGTCTAATTTTTTTTTTGACTGTCTAAGCATTTTCCAGCAGAATATCGTGGAGCCATGCATTAACCTGTAATATTTTTGTTTAATTTAGGATGTTAAGGCCAGATCTTCATATTAGGCCCATCTCAGTCTTGTTAGGAGAGACAAATCATTTTCAGTAGCATGCCTTGCAGAACAGACATTAGGAATCATATCTGGTAGGAATTAGAGAAAGTAAAGGGGAGCTTCAAGCCCATCTACAGTGTATAGTAACTACAGTTCTTGATACAGATTTAATGACTTGCTGTTTTATTAAATCAAGTCATGGGCAGTTAAAAAAGAAAATTTCCAACACTTTCCCTAAAACAGAGTGATTGCCACGTTTGCTGGGAGGCCCAAAAGCTCTGAAGTGTGCATTGAAGAGCAGTTAAAATGGGGTAGCCTATGCGGTGAATGTGCAGCGCTTTTGTTACTCTGAGGTGGTACCTCGCACACATGCCTTACTCTAGGGTGAGTGTGAGAAGCATATACTCTGATGAAGAGTAGACCCAGCAACCTGACCTTTGCAGCTTGTTTTGGAGGTTGCTGTGTGGCCCTCAGCACTCCTCTCTGGTCCTGACAAATGCAACGCTGCAGTGAATTCAGATGTCGTGCAAGAGGCTGCCTGATGTGTGCAGAGCGGTGTTAGTGACATGGAGCTGTCTGATGTCCTGGGTCAGGGCAGTCCTCGTTATGAGCAGCAGGCTGGGAGATGATGTGCTAGAGAGCAGCCTCGTGGAAAACGACTTGAGGGTACTGGTGGAGGAAAAGCTGGACATGAGCTGGCAATGTGCACTCGCAGCCCAGGAGGCCAATTGCATCTCGGGCTGCATCAAAAGAAGCGTGGCCAGCAGATTGAGAGAGGTGTTTCTGCCTCTGCACTCGGCTCTCGTGAGACCTCACCTGCAGTGCTGTATCCAGCTCTGGTGCCCTCAACACAAGAAGGATACAGACCTGTTGGAGCAGGTCCAGAAGAGGGACACAAAAATGATCAGAGGACTGGAGCACCTCTCCTGTGAGGACAGGCTGAGAGAGTTGGGGTTGTTCATCCCGGACAAGAGAAGGCTCTGGGGAGACCGTATAGCAGCCTTCCAATACCTGAAGGGTGCTACAGGAAAGCTGGGGAGGGACTATTTACAAGGGCATGTGATGACAGGACAAGAGGAAATAGTTTTAAACTAGAGCAGAGTAGATTTAGGTTAAACATTAAGAAGTTCTTTACTAGGAGGGTGGTGAAACACTGGCATAGGCTGCCCAGTGGAGGCCCCATCCCTGCAGATATTCAAGGTCAGGCTTGATGGAGCTGTGAGCAACCTGATCTAGTTACACTGCAGGGGGGTTGGACTCAATGGCATTTAAAGGTCTCTTTCAACCCAAAACTTTCTGTGATTCTATGATGTCCGCCATCCTGAGTTGCAAGGTAACTGCTGCCAGTCTCTCCTCTTGCAACAATTTTGCCCATCTTTCAGCAGCTATTGAGTGCAATTACTGCACCCCCAGCAGGGACGCTTGCAGCTAAAGAGAGATCGTGGCTTAGAACACTGTCATGATTGTCTGACTGCGCCTTCTGATGTACCACACAAGCAGAAGCTGCAAAATTTGTTGTGCTGAGAGTGTGAGGTGCTAGATCTGAGTCATAGATGGTTGTAACCCTGTGCCTTGACTGAGGGAAGAGGGAGTGGGAAAGGCTAGGCTGAGATGCAGTGCTAGTACTGTGGGAAGAACGAAAGAAGGAAAATGTGGTTTTGGCTCTGTTTTGAGGGGGCGCATACATCACCCATAGGGAGCTACCAGAGACATGAGCTGAATTAGGAATATCTTCCTCATTGCAGTTGTGCAATCGACCAGAATACTTCAAATGTGTATTCTAAATTAAAAAAAAAAAATCCTCCAGGTTTTTAAGGTTATGGGTCTTCACATCCCACTCATATCATTTGGCTCAATTTGCTGGCTGAGGAGCTGCTTAAAACTGCAGCTGTCTTGGTCTAATGTTTCTTTTGTGGAGAGACAGGAAAACTTCTGCCCTGAATTGCTGCGTTTAGTTAAAACTTGAGGAAGTGCAAAAATGTGTGTTGCACCAGTTCTGGTGTAAGAGGGACATAGATCTGTTGGAGCGTGTTCAGAGGAGGGCCACACAGATGATCCAGGGGCTGGAGCATGTCTGCTATGAGAACAGGCTGCGGGAGCTGGGATTGTTCAGTCTTGAAAAGAGAAGACTCCAGGGGAACCTTGTAACTCCCTTCCAATACCTGAAGGGAACCCACAGGAAGGCTGGAGAGGGACTTTTTACAAAAGTGTTCACCGATAGGACAAAGGGAAATGGATTTAAATTAAAGGAAAACAAATTTAGATTGGATCTTAGGAAGAAAATCTTCAGTATGAGGGTGGCAAGACTCTGGACTAAATTGACCGGAGAAGTTGTGGCTGCCTCCTCCCTTGAGGTGTTCAAGGCCAGGTTGGACAGAGCCTTGAGTAGCCTGATCTAGTTGAGAGGTGTCCCTGCCCATGACAGGGGGGTTGGATGAGATGAGCTCTAAGGTCCCTTCCAACCTAGGCCATTCTGTGATCGCTTGTAGACTCTTTGTTCCCTGTTGGTCTGCATGGATAAAACAAAATGAGAAGTGTTGTGGTCCTCTGGTGTTGGGATGTTCTGGCGTAGTAGCAGGAAATGGGGCAGAAAAAGGAATTACAGTTTAAATAACTTTTAGATTTAAATATAACCTATTCAGTGGGGTATCATTTCTCCCTCCAGCCTAAGCCTTGTGTCTTTATATGGTTAGGTAATGCTGTAGGTGAACTCTTGCAGGGACAGGAGGTGGACCTGGAAATAAATGGAAAATGTTTTGAGTCACGTATTTGCTACCTTGTCTCCGTAATGCTTATTTTTGTCTCTTACAGGAACTATGTTTAACGAAATGGCAAAGTGGGTAAAATACGACAATGAGACGGGCATCTACTATGAAACCTGGACCGTTCAAGCAAGTCCTGAGAAACAGTCAGTAGTGTGGTTTGACTCTTACGAATGCTCTAAATTTATACAGAGAACGTACCAGAAGCTAGCTGACTTGGGAGCTATATTTAAGAAGGTACAAACAAACTATACAAGCATAATTTTATTTAGTGGAGAACCTATTTACCTGGGAAATGAAACATCTATTTTTGGACCGCTAGGAAACAGGACATTGGCAGCAGCCATAAGAGACTTCTATGATCCATTCAAACCTCATCGGACGGTCGGAAAGTTTTTCATGGACCTTTTAAAAATAATTGATCGTGTCATCTTGAATCGTGAATTTTACCTCTTCTACAACTTGGAATACTGGTTTTTACCTATGAAGTTCCCTTATCTCAAAATAATTTATGAAGAAGTCCCTTTACCTACTGGAAGCAAAACATGGCTAGGTGTATAACCGCTTACTGAAGAACCAAACTTACCTGTGTGTCAGAGTAGCTCTAAGGAACTTGGAGTGCTGTAAAAACTTGTGTTGAGAAGGCTTTGCTGGACCACAGGAAAGACTATGCTTTTTTTTTATTATCATCTGTATAAAACATTTACAAACGCTTCAGCATCTCTGACTTGGCCAGCTTCTGTGTAGCTGTGGACACCTGCTGCCCGAAGGTGGGCTGATGTGGCTCCTCAGGTCCACAGTGCTGGAGGGCGACTGGGAAGCAGCCCCTCTTCTCTGGTCTCTTCGTATGGGGCCGTGTGGCGACAGGTAGCACCTGGCCACCAACAGAGATGGGACACGAGTGTGACGAGGACCATCCGTTCTCACCAGCTTGGCTCACCCGTGTGTTGGAGATAACAAACCTGAGTGCCTAGATGCGCCTGGTTCCCTCAGCGTGTGCCTTAGATCGGTGTTTCTGTATGTCTTTGCCTTTTACAGCTGGGATCTAAAAAGTGTTCTCTGCTTCATGATGCAGGGGTCCAGTGGCGTGGGCAGGGGCAAAGCCTCTGTTAGAAGCTGGCATAGGTGGTATCTTCTCACCACTGTGCTTCCTTCACCTGCACTGTAAACATAATACAGATGGCTCTTCCTAAGATGTGTGTGGGTTTTTTCTAGCACAGCTAGAAGGCAAACAGCGTGTTTTGATCTCAACTTCGATGCATACCTGCAGTGTTCTAGCAGTCTCCTGCCTTAAAGTCTACTTGACGCTTCAGTTAGGTCAGTTGCATAGACATCATGTTCATATTCCTTTTAAATTTCTGTAAAAAGCCTGGTGTCCTTAGTATGAAAGAAGCGGTGGCGGTTTGTGGGTGTCAAAAGTCACAGTTAAAAATCTGTGCTTGTCACGGTTTTGCCCGCAAAAAGCAAATTGCAGCAGCCTCCTCCTGGCAGTGGTGCTTGCAGTCGCGGTGCTGTGCTGGCTGCAGGGTCCTGCTATGCCTAGAGCAGGCTGGCAACTGATTCCCTTTAAACCCATCTGATCAAAGCCAAGAGAACACCAGCTTTCTGGCAAGCACTGACGTACCTATACACAAAAAATACGCCTGTAGCAGTGTAATAGTCTCCACTTTGTTGGGTTTTAAAGTAGTTGCAGCATGAGCAGCTCTCCTGTGGAGGTTATAACTGCGTTGTGGCTAAGCAGTAATGCAGGGAGACGACTGCAGTTTCAGGTGGCTTGAGCCACGTTAATGGCCTGCTGCAGCTGAACGGGGCAGTATGCAGTGCGTATGATTCGAATCATAAGAACAGCAGAAAATTAACCTCGTATTAAAAAAAATCACTAAAATTAATTAGTTGAAATGCATTATCATATAATGGGATGAGAATGAGAGCCAGTGTGAGCAGAATGAGGTGAGGAGAGCACTTCTGTTCTGCAGGGGAAAGCTGCTAATTAGTTCCACTGTTATGTGAAGCTTATCTTCTGTCTCAATGTGAAAGACTTTACTCTTTGCTGCCAGTCACAAAGTGCCCTTGCTTTAACTAGCCAAGCTTCAGATTGTTTCGATTAGCCATCAAAAACGTAATCCAGGAGGCACGAGCAAGGGGTGCGGCAAGCCTTGCTACAGGAAGGTACGTTCTGGCTGATGCATGTTGATGTGGCAATCCTCAACATTGTTGAACGAACATTAATCTCAGGAAAAGCCTTAACCTCAAAAAATCAGCATCTGAACCTCTTTAGTCACACATGACTTCAGTGGTTCTATCAGTACATGTTTGCAATATTGCAGGCTTTTTGTACCTAAGTAACAGCCCGTCTCACCCCTCCTAGTTAATCACGAAATGTTAGGGGTTGGAAGGGACAGCTGGAGATCATCTAGTCCAACCTCCCCTGCCACAGTAGTTTCACCTGAAGCACCAGATGGTGCCCAGGCAGGTTTTGAATGTCTCCAGAGACTCCACCACCTCTCTGGGCAGCCTGTTCCAGTGCTCTGCCACCCTCAAAGTAAAGAAGTTCCTCCTCATATTTAGATAGAACTTCCTCTGTTCCAAGTTTGTGCCTGTTTGCTCTTGTCCTGTCACTGGGTGCCACTGAGAAAAGGCTGACCCAATCCTCCTGGCACCCACCATTTAGCTATTTGTAAGCATTGATCAGATCTCCCCTCAGTCTTCTCCAGGTTAAAAAGCCTCAAGTCCCATAGCCTTTCTTCATAAGAGAGATGTTTGAGCCCCCTAATCATCTTTGTAGCCCTTTGCTGTACCCTCTCCAGCAATTCCCTGTACTTGAACTGGGGAGCCCAGGACTGGACACAGTGCTCCAAGTGCGGCCTCAGCAGGTCAAAGAATTGTACAATCTGTATAATCCATTTAATTCAGTATGTTTAACTCTAATACTCTGGATGGTGCAGGGAGATGCTTCAAGGAGAAACAGTTACATCCTCGCATGTATTAGTCGCAAGTTAGCGTACAGTAAATTTCTGGCAATAAATGAAGACAACCGGACATCATCAAGAACTCAGCATCCCTTCCAGGCAGAAGCAGAAAGAAGCAGCTATTTGAGACAGAATTTGTGAGTAGGAGACACTGATGAACATTTGACAAGTCCTTTCTGCAGCTGTGTGTGTATGTGTGTGTGCAGCTCTGTGTCTCGCTTTGAAAGGAAGAGGGACTCTGTCCTCAGTTTAAAAGTACTGATTATCGACGTCAGAGTCATCCATTTTTCAACACACATGAGTTCCTTCCAAGGCTGGAATTTATTCCTTCGGAGCACAAGTGTTGGAGGGAAAGCCTCTTGCTTTCTTCACTTCTCTCAGTTTGGAAGTTTTTGTTCAGACTGAATGCACAGTCGGGTGGAAACAAGCTCCACCAGCAGAAACCGCAATTCTGGAAGAGATGCAGATGAAGTTGACTCATGATTGCGCTTGGAAATAATAGTTCCACTGGCATTTAGACTGAAGCTGGCAAATGTAGTGCTCTGCTGTAGACAGAATCCAGAATCCTTGACTTCAGCTTATAGAGTTAGATCCAAAATAACACTGAGGTGATGAGTGGGCTATTTCAGTGGAGTTTAGACAAGCTCAGAATAGATCCATAAAGATGACACTTGCAAATGTTTGTGACATCTTACGGCTTCTGTACATGTGATGACCTGAACAATATTATTCCTGCTGAAAGTCAGTCATGTAAGGGAGCAGGAATAATAGGATCACACCTGACGTGTTTCACTCACAACCAGCTGGTGGTAGCACTTGCATGACGGCAGGAACCAGGGGACTGTCCTCACTGCCAGGCTCAAAGATAAACTCCTACGTTCTCTCTTACCTGTCTCCAGTCAACACATCATCAAGAGACCTTACTCATGCTTTAATTACATGAGTTACCTGTCATTTTACACCATGCTCAGGGCTGCTCTCTTTTTTCCTGCATGCTGCAGTTAAAAGCACATGATCATTCTCTAACAAAAATTTCCGAGTTTGCACAGCGGTCTTGCGCAAAACCACTTAATTTTTTGTCGAGAGTTAGGGCTGGGCCAAGCACCGAATGCTGACAGATACTCTCAACCTCCTCTCCCTCCAAAAAAACAGGAAGGGCAACAGAATAAGGCAGAAAGATTTACAGACTGGAGAAGTAGAACAGCTTTAATAAAACAATAACAGAAACCAACAACGAACTCCATACAAATCCAGTATCAAACTGGATTCCTCCCCAGATAAGCAATCCCCACTGGTGCTGCAGAGCAGGTGGCAATGGGGAAGTCCCAGGCTCAGCGGCAGAGGAGAGCTGGATAAAGGGAGCTGGATTTGGGAACTCAGGATCAGAGGCAGAAGAACAGACAGGAGTCCTCCTCAGATGCTGGCCACTGAAGAAGGGCAAAACCCCCGTGATCCCTCATCTGTTTACTGAATATAACGTATACGGAATGGAATGGAATACTCTTGTTGGTCATCTGTCCTGTCTGTTCCTCACTGGAGGTGCAACCTTTTTCTTCCTTGTGACCCCTTTTATTTCCTGGCACCCCCAGTGTGGCACACAAGCACTACACGAGCAAGTATAACCAAGAGCCTTTATGTCTCCCAGTCCCAGGCAGTAACTGTAAACATCAGACGTTATCACTGCTAGGAGCAGACACTGTCTGCAGAAACACAACTGAGCTGAAAAGCAAAATCACTGAACAGAATTGGTTCTGTTCAGCTCAAACCAGGACACAGAGGTAAGGCTTGTGACTGCATACATTACCAACTCCCCCCCAAAGCTGGACAACCAAGCCAACACCGAATTAAAACAAGAAATACAGGTTAACGCAGGGAAAAATATTTTATACAGCTATAACACACCAGTTCTCCTGTTTCTAGTGAATTTCAAGACAAGTTTGTGGTACTCTCTACTACTTGTGTCATGGCTTTTTATTTTTTTATTATTCATTTGTTCCAACATGCGTAGAAGGCAAAATAAGAATTGCACAAGATTTGCTAAGAAGGAGCATTGAGGCTTTTCCTGAAGACACTTATAATGTAGGGTTGCCTGCAAAGTTTGGTTTATAGCCGGATTATTTGAGCGAAGGATGCTGTTTGATGGTTTGATGCACAAAAACTCCTGCCCCTCAGTGGAACAGAGACAACCGCTTTCAAGCGGGTTTTTTTTATCCTTGAATATTTTGACAACCACCATGATACCGTGCCACAGCTATGAGGGACTTTTTGAAGCCCCTGCAACAAGAGACCTTCTCTGATGGGGCGAGCCAGTTACCTTGCCGGGGAAGTGGTTCCACTATAACCGAGTGTAAAGCCCTCGGCTGCTGCCACGTTCCCCACGTCAGGACACAATGGAGGCCACTCTCTGAGAAGCAGAATGCTGGGCTTCAAAAGACGTGAATTCCAGGAGTGAGGAAATTTGGGTATTTAGGCTGTGTCTTGCCTTTCAGTCCTTTCCATTACCATGACAGGAAGCAGCAGGTCCCACTCACCTTGCTGATGTCAGGACACCAACAGTCAGAGTCCAAAGAGTTACTACTGTGTTACTACTGAGATTACTTCACATGTTAACTGAGTGGAGATATGTCCTCCTCCCCACATTACTAGCATTAGTCTACAGGCAAGCAATTCTGGGAGTCGGAATATAAAAAAACACTGAGCTTTTTTACTTTTACAGGCTAAATATATTGACACCTTTTATACAAATAAAAGCAAATTATAGTATTACATTAATTTAACAAATTCTAATACAAAAAAAGGTGATTTCATAAAATGTCATTTTTAAATCAAAGCTCTACAGAAACATACAACTCCCCTATAAAGATGTCCAGTCTGCTGAGCAATGTTTGCTCAAAATATAGTTATGAACTTAAATATGCTCATAAGTGTATTACACTTGAACTATACATTTGGATAAACGTTACTGAAATCAGAAATGAAGAAAATCCACTTATTACTAGAACCAGTTGTACGGCTCCAACGAGAAGCCACCGGCCAAGCCGGGTACAGCCCACAGCCCAAGCAGCTCTGCCTTGCTGGGGGCTGACCGCACCTCTCCAGCACATTCAGAAGTCACACGAATACTTGAGTGTTACCAATTGCGATGTAAAAAAGAAAATAAAATAACCGTTGGCGGCAAGAAATGAAGTTACGAGCCACATCCAGATCACAGGCAATACGCTGCCTACAACACTTACAGACTAAAAACTTTCTTTAATAAAACCGACTTACCAAATAGTCAAAACAAATTTTTGCCTATTGCTTCTACTTCACACAAGTTTACTGCTTTTAGGCTTTAAAATATTACGAAATGATCGAACTAGCTGAATTAAAGGTATACAAAATGATCATCTATCAAACATTCACTTTATACAGAAACATTTCTGAAACAGATTTACAGTATACAATTAGTTTATACAGCTTAAGCAACTGTTACAAAGTCATTTCTCTCAAATCGAAAGCAGCCAAAAGATCTAAGATTTTGTTAAGAGGTTCTTGGTCACCGTTTGTATTTTAACATTCTTGGCTCCCACCATTCAGATCCCGGTCATCACATTTAACACTGCAAGGTTCCTTTAATAAAGTACACATTATTCCACCTGACCCTATGTTGCAAAACCGGTTAATGTGCAAGAAAAACTCATTAACTCCAATGTGGTTTTTAAATACAATGTATCTACATTTCTCCCCAGAATTCTTTCGCTTCCTGAGCTAGACATAAAAATACCTTAAAACAGGTTTAGGCGCAGATCTGACACCCCATAACCAAACTACATCAAAATGCATAGAGGGGAAAAAAAACCCACACCACTTTTGGTATCTCGCACTATTACTTGTTTGTAGTCTAAATATATTTTTCAATAGATCGAATAACGCACTGAATAAGGTAACAATATTTCAATTGTCTAAACTATATTATGGCATATTGCTCTTGCCTTTTATGACTTTTGTATAAAAGAATGTGTATATTTTACAGCCTACTAAATACTCCTTATAATCTTAACCTTGTCATCTAGGTGATGTAGAAATGCAATCATCTGCAACAAAAACGTGATTTTGGTGAGGTTTTGTTTTAAGATAAAATCAGCCTTCAAAGCTAGTTAAAGAAGGTCTGCATGTTAAAACTGGTATTTTGCAGGTGCATTTCAGTGTTTTAAATACTTTTTTTATTTCTATAAAAGTCTGAGGTCACTGTCAATGAAAAAGAAACAATCTAAACCAAATATTTTTATTTTTTTTTTATGAAAAAGGGTTTTGGAGCTATCCATGATTTGTGGGTTTGAATCTGGGTTACTTAAGTAATTTTTGAATGCAAAATTAATTTTCTAATCAAACAATGAAGTAACTTCCAGTAAAAACTATAGTATTAAATAAGCTTATACAGTAAATTGCAGTATGGTAAGCTTGGATTTAAGGTGCTATTTCATTCACCCTGAAGTCTTTTAAAAGGACTTTACCATGTGGGCATCATGTCTGGAAACCAGACTCTACCGAGATGCTTCGAAACTTCCCAGTGAATCTGCTCTAAGCTGTACTTCTGATCAGGAATCAAAACTTCCTCCATAATGGAAAGCTGAGAGAGACGACCACCACACATCTTCACAAACTCGACGAAGGCACTGCAAGAGACTTCACATTCTCCTAGGCCGACGGCCGACAGGTACTTGCAATGTTCCGCGATACGGATCAGCTCCTCGTCCAGTGGTCGCAATCCATTGGCGCACACCACCAGTTCCACTAAGCGAGGACACGTCATCCCGACGCGGCCAAGGACATCTTTGCTTACTGATCTTCCAAAGTAAAGGTGAGTGACGGGTATTTCGTAACGGAAGAACGGGTCAAACTCTTCTTCGTACAAGAAGAAGTACATCACTAAATTTACTTTAGGAGAATGCTTGATGAAAGCGTCCCAGCTGCTCTTCTGAATCGTGTGGAACTGAGTCTGTCCGGGGTTTTCACTGACCACGTCAATGCGCAAGTGTTCTAGCCTGACGTGCTTTTCAGAAGACAAAGCAAGCAGAAGCTCGTCGCTCAGCAGGTGGTAGTTCAGCGCCAGCTCACGTAAGCCATGACACTGGTCAGCCACACAAAGGATACCTGGGAGAAAAGAACATTATGGAAGGGGTTACACAGGTAACCACAGAACCACAGAAACATCAAGGTTGGAAAGGACCTTAAGATCAAGCCCAACCATCAGCCCTACACCACCCTAACCCTAAACCATCTCCTGAAGTGCCACATCCAGCCGTTTTTTAAACACGTCCAGGGATGGTGACTCCACCACCTCCCTCAGCACCCCATTCCAATGCTTCACCACCCTTTCGGTGAAGAATTGCTCATACTCGAACAAGAAACGTAAGAGTGAGTTTGTTTCCATGTGTCAGGAGGTTGCAAAGGCCACGCATTTCAACGTGCAATTGAGACCTAACATCAAAATAAAATTGTACTGGACAACCAGAATGTGAATCTTCTTCATGTAAGCAGGTCTCGTGACTCCTTTGTATCTACACAGTGAGATATTTGTAACACTATGTGACTCCATTGCTGTTTTTCTAGGGAAACAGTAAAGAAGACAACACGCTGCATCATACACTTCTCTACAGCACTTGATTCTTATGACACATATACACACTGACTGTTCTGCCTTGTGTAAAGCCACACATACTCAAATTCATTTCTGTAAAAGGCCTTATTCCAAAGCATTTCCCTAACTGGCTCTGGAAGAACTGTTGTCCCCCTCTGTGGCTGACAGAGCAGCCATCATGAATTCTGTCACCTGAGGAAACCAAACATAAAACAAGTGCTAGATTTTAGTTAAATACAGAAGTTGCTGTAGTCGGTATTTGGTTTTTTTTCTAGCAGAGTATAAATATTTAAATTTGGAAATATACCAACAAATAAAACATTAACAAAAAGAATCCCCTCAGTCTATAATGTTTCCACTCATCCTTGCAGATACAAGCAACGCTACCACACTGGTAAAAAAAAAGGCACTATAAAAAAGCAAGAGCATTTAGTCCTCTGCATTTTGTGTGACCCAGAAAACTGTGTGAAATTCAGGATACAGTCTTTTCCATTAATAGAGCAGATGAGAACATAGCATTTAATAAGCAACTGAAAAACCTGAGCTCAACACACTATTAGCTGTGAAGCAATATAAATATAGAAAAACAGCAGTTACTTGAAGATGCAGTTATTAAATTCAAAAGTGAAGCCTATACTGAGCCTAAAAAACAGTTTCTTAGAAAAAAAACTGTATAGAGTATTGCGTGAATATACACAACAAAAAAGTATGTATTTTCCACTTGAATATCTGGCAAGAACACATGCATCAGAAGCTCTTCTAAGTGTATCAAATACTGTCATTTCAAAATAGAGAAAAATTGTTAGCCAAATAAAAAAAAAGCAGAACTTATGTAAACGCAATTTTAACTCAACTCTTACTGCAACTATTTTCTGAAAAAAACAGTTTATATATGTAAGCATACTTATTATTTCACTCAAGTGGAGGGGATGAGATCCAAGATAAATGCAAATTCTGGATTTTGCCTTCATTTGCTTGTTTTTTTGTGGTTTGTTTTTTTTTCCTCCAAGATTGGAGTACAAAATTTGAGCAACTAAGGATAACTATAAACTTCTGCATAACTTTTAAACATTCCAGACATCATTTCCTCTCTTTGAACTCATAACAAACTTATTCTTGGAGCCACACCCTGCAACAGCTATGATCACTTCATTTAAGCAGACTCAAGCATGCTCTTCATAGTAGCCAGGTTTGTTTAAAGTTATTTCATGTGCCAACAGTTTCAAGATTCAGATACACTGTCTCATCGATCCACAGTTTCGGAAAACAGCTTGCTACAAATTTAGCATCCAAACCAGCTCACTATCCAGACCTCCATGCTTCAAAAAAAAAAATCATCTCTGTTAACTCCGAGGGTACATTCCTGACTATTCAGTACAAAAAGGGAAGAACTGGAGTTCAAGTTGCTGCACACTTTTGTGGGTCTAGCACTGGATTTTCACATCTAACACTGGCAATGAAATTCTGTATCCCACAGAGAGAACTGACAAGGAATAGGGTGTAGGTAAGTTACCTCACTGGAGGGCCTGCCTAGAGCCTGTGCTGCAAGTGGCACATTCACAGAACATCCCTAAACCTTTGTGTCACTGAGAAGTAAGTTGTGCTCATATCATACAGCACGTTCGCATCAAAAAAATCCCTCTACTAAACCGCTAATGCAGACACACCCTACACATCCACTCTTCTCCCCTGTGCTCCCCCCAAAGAGAACCAACCCTCCCAACCCAAAAACAGAGCAGAAACACAGCCTCTACAGAAATGCTTTCAGTTCCCTCTGTTTCAATAGTATTTCAGGTAATAAGCAACAATAGCCACTATTTTGTTCTACGAGGTACTGTTGCAGTTCTAATACAAGTTCGGAAGGGAAACAGCAAGCAGAAGAAACTTCAGACCTGCTCACAAAGATCAGAAACACACCACTGCCTTTTTCTCCAGCCCAAACCCAAACATGCCTCTTCATCTTTGTACAGTAATTTAGGGATTACTCGGAGCATCCTTTGTAAGCAAATCAGTTTCATACCAATAATTTTCCTTTATTCCTGCAGTCTTGGAGTCTTTCTTACACTACTTAAATTACCCTTCCCCATTCTTCACTAACAAATTTCTTAAGAACTAATATAGTAATGAACATTCCCCCTCAAATGCAATTTCAACGCACGTCATACCATTCTAAGTGCGTCTATAAGTAATTAGTTTTGCATAATTCATGGTCCTTTTGGTTCAATTAAAGTTTTTTCACATTTATAGCAGCCAGCTAATTATAACATTCCCATTAGGAAAAAAAAATCTAGGTAAGTCCCGGTGTGCAAAGTTTCTCAATTTTTTTCAAGAGTGGCAATTCTGCACCTTGCCTGCTCTGAAGTCAACTATCCACATACCACTTTCTTTTGTTCCACTTGTTATCCCCCTCATCTCAAGACACACACATGCCTGAATTAAACAATCAGATTCTCCCCACCATCTGCTTAGCACCCTCTTGTTTTTTCACTAATGCATTTGAACCTATTCTATACGTCTCTGCTCCACGAGGGACCACAGTAGTTGTGTTCCTTGTTCCTTAAACAGGCATTGTTCTTTCTTACCCATTGGTCTTTCCATTTAAAACATCATACAAGATCCATCACACATAACTCGAGTCAAAAAACTTTGTATGTCCACACCCCTCTCCCAAATTTAGTGTATGATGTTCAAAAAAAACCTTCTAGCGAGGATTAGTCACAAGCCAGCAAAGTCTGCTAGAGCTGACAGGTCGCTCTTGGATCCAGATCTAAGGAAATTCCTCTCTTTGCCTAGCTACAAATTACTGCTGGAGCTTCCTCCTCCTGAAGGACACCCTACGACTTCCGTACTTTGCAGACAGAAGGATTTTCAAACAAAATTTTAAATGAGAAAAAACAGTCACTCAGGCTAATTTAAGAATCCCTAATCTATGATCACAAAACCTTGAAGGAAATAACATTTCAATTGATACACTGGTGAACAATTTGCTGGACAAGTCTGGGGATACAGAGACCTGCATTTTCAGGAGGTCTTTATACAAAATCAAACACAAGGTTTTGTTGGACAGCTACACCTGCAAAAGGTATTAAGTTTGTTTGTGGATTGTTTGTTATCACTACAGCAATGTGCCTTCTCCAACAGTATCATTTTCCCCACATACTAGGAACCTTGTTGGTGAATTTCATATATAGCTAATATTTACAACTGCAGTATATCTGCATGAACAAAGTCATGGTGACTACAGCAGTCTCTACTCGGCTTCAGAAGAGGAATTCAGCTAAGTTGCCAGCAGCTCATTTATAATTCCTCTTCCATTTCTCAGTGAAAAGCTGTAAGCGCTAAGTTGACGGGCTGTGAATCAAATCCTGAACTTGCTGTGCATCGCACAAGCCTTCCACAATCAATGTTATGAACTTCAACAATCTTGAGTTATTTCATTCTGATATGAGCTGGCTTCACTCCTGCTACAAACAGGCTTGGAGTGTTAATGAAGTACATTTGGTAACAGCAGAAGTTCTGCCCAGCTCAGTCTCATCTCGCTCTGTTCATGCTGTCTGCACTTGGTCTCCAGCAAAAAATTAAACTGCTTTCTTTCAGGATGACTAAAGCAGCATCCCCATAATCCATGACACTACCACACTCAAAACCCACACATAATGAACTGCGGAAAAGGAACTCGCGTTCCAAAAAGCTTCATTTTACTGGAATACTTTACTGATTGCAGACATAGTACACTATCCAAGTCAATAAATATTCTTAAATTCCACAAGAGGTTAGTTATTCATCCAGAACAGACAAGCACTGTTTTAATATTAGCTCAGAAATCGCTCTGCAGGTGGTGGGATAGATGGATTAATGACCAGCTGAATCAGTTATTTTATGCCTACATTCAACCTCATTCTCACCTCACCCCTATCTTTTCAGGGGTTTACTGGTTTCAGACAGAATTTAAGGCACACATTTAAAAAACAAAAACAAAACCCAAAGCACAGTAGCTTACCAGCTGGAGAAACATGAGGACAACTGCTCATTTTCAACAGTTTGAGTGTGTCACTGTTGTTAGCCACTAGGACTTTGAGAGATGGATCATCTACGGGTGTGTCGTCAATCTTAAGTGAAGAGAGGGATTTGGAGTTTACAAACACCACTGTCAGTGCAGAAATAAAGTGAGACTGGAAAAAAAAATCCAAGAAGTTTAAATGAACCAGCTGTATCTGAAATAAAAATCAGTGTTTTTACACTGCACACAACAGCCCTAGTTTTCTCTGACTTATTGACAGTAGTTGCCAAAAAAGCATTCTTTTGATATTGCATAATTAAAAATATTAACACTGAGATATCTTGGAGTAGAGGATGTATAATAATTTTGTGCCCTCAGTTTATGCATTTGGCAAATCAGAACGTCTAACACTAAACATAAACCAAGAACGTGACCCAAGACAATCTACTAAACAAACTTAAATGTGTAGGAAAACCACAGGCAGAGCAAGCCTAGAAGCCCTAATTTTGAGGATAATTTGCAAGTAGCACTGTGACACACGCTGCAAACAGTCAAGAGAGGCAACGCCGTACTGTTAACACATGTACAAAGCCAAATAGTACCAGTGCCTGCTCACCAGCCACACTGAGTGTTTAGGGTTTGTATGGATTTGTCTTAGAAAGCTAACCCGAGTGCTCCAAACAGAGTCAGGGAGCAGGTGATCAATTAATTACCAATTAAGCAGCACAGATAATGTAGGCCCAGTGCTCCATTTTTATGTTACCACTGAAAATTACCTGCAATGAGAGAGCCCAGAACGCCTTAATCCAAGAAACAAAGGCTAAGGAGAAGATACAACAGTGCTTGCAGAAATCACTGGTGATATGAGGGAAGTGAATCATTAGTTTATCTTCATGATTTTTTACAAGACTGAAAAGAAGGCTTAAAAAAGTACCTCCTCTGTGTATTACATAAGTATCCCATAAAATTACTTGCTGCTTTGATTTCAATAGTTTTACTCTGAACCACATGCACATGTAGTATCCTGCATATAGTTAGAGGACAGAAGGCCTGGCAATGGTGCTTGCTCATTCTTCTGTGACATACCTATGGTTTTGCTAAAACTCACACACAATTAGATTCAGAGCAGGAATTCATATTTCACATTAAATGCCAAGGTCAGTTGATGCAAATGGAAACAAAAGTCAAATCAGAAGCATTAAGCATTTTGGCTTTAGGGACCACTCCCGACTATACTGACAATACATAGATTATACACATTATGTACTGAAGAAAAGGTGCTTTAATAATATTTTCACTCTGTATTTCAAAGAGCTAGTACTGTGTCTTTACTTTGTGTACTTAGAATGTAATTCCCTTCACTAAGAAGGCTGCTAAATAGAAAAGCAAAGCAAATTAATCATGTTTACAAAAACACATAACTTGAAGCCACAGTTCGAAGAGATAATGGAAGACAGGCAACATCCCAAGATGTAAAAACTAGGAATTCAAGGTCTTTTGAATATTGACACATATGTAACCTACAGTATGATTCCTTAAGAGATTCATGCAGAACATGCTTTGTGAAAAGACCAGGCAACACAATGCTAAAAAGCAGAAATAATTGTGTAGTGTTCACTGTCTTTCAAAGCCTTTCATCCTTGCCGGCTTCTCATCCAACGGGCCTGTTACAGAACTTACTTGTGGTCAAATTATATTCTTTAAAAATGGCTACTGGCAGTAATGTATGCTGGTATTCTTGGAGTGGTAAATATTAAAAAGCTGTAGCTAACCCTGTTGAAACCCTACAGCTTACTGGTCAATAAACAGTTCTCACCTTCTTCTTTCAAGTCCTCCTAAGTTTTCATATGTTGCAGAGAATAAGTGAAATTTCAGTTATCCATCTTTGTACGTCTCAGTTTGTCCCTCTACTTCAGCCCAGTAATAGAGTTTTCTTTACCAAAAATTCATATTCTTACAATAAAACTTTTTTATAAAGTTTAAGGAATACTGTATGAACCACTGCAATAGTTTGCTACAGAAAAATATACATAGTAAAATACCTTTGGTAGGTCCATGAAGCTTGGCCGGGCAGTTGAAATTAGCCCAAGTGTTTTCAGAGAGCAATTCACAAGCTGTGATAAAATATCACAAGCTGCCTCTGCAGATTCCTTGCTACTGTCCACCTTAAAGTAAAACATGTTTATTACTTTGTATCAAATACGCTCTTTATAAAAAAAAAAAAAGCAGAGTACAATATGTGTCATTTGAGACCTTTTTCACTTCACCTTCTGAAATACAATGTCCAAAAAAATTTCTGCAGAACATTGCAGTGGGAATCCACCAATGTCATTCTTTTTTCCACAGAAAGTATGTGCCAAAATCAAAAAAAAAATCCAAGATAATTTGCTATAAATTTACCATTCTCCTAAACACTTTGCTAAAACTCAGACTCATAGAATGGCTTGGGTTGGGAGGAACCTTAAAGGTCACCCAGTTCCAACCTCCTGCCATGAGCAGGGACACCTCCTACTAGACCAGGTTGCTCAAAGCTTCATCCAATCTGGCCTTGAACGTTTCCAGGGAGGAGACTTCTACAACTTCTCTGGGCAACCTGTTTCAGTGCCTCACCATTCTCACAGTAAAGAATTTCTTCCCGTTATCTAATCTAAATCTATTCTCTTTCAGTCTAAAACCATTACCCCTTGTCCTATCACTACGTGCCCATTTAGCATGATTAGGGGTCAGCTAAACAGTTCATTCCAAGATACTCAGTCCACATCAAATAATAGGCAAGTAGAAGTTTATCTGGGGCCAGAGCCTACCCCATGTCCTCTACATCCTTCCTCATCAAATTGCAGGAATTCTATAAATCTACTATGTAAAAAAGCTGCTTCCTTTTACAGTGATTCAGCTCATAACATACAGCTGCTGGAGAGTTAAGTGCATTATCATATGAACCTATATGATAACAGATATGCAATATCCACTCAGGGGGAAAAAAAAAAAAAGTCTTCATTAGTCAGCTTGTTACACAACTGAATCACTTGATGTGCCTCCAGTGGTCTTCCCCCAGCACTCAGTTGTGCTTTCTGTATAACCTCTTACACACAGTAGGTGTGACAGCTCTGCAAACCTACACAACAGTAAAAAGCTTGATCACAAGATCAATTTTAAGTCCACCATAAGCCATGCCACCTTGTCAGCAACTGATCTAAGTCCAACGGGTGCTCATTTTCTGCTCAAACACAAGCTGAAAAATCTTGATTTTCAACAATCCAATCCTTCTTTGTCTACAAAAAAAAAAAAAAATCCCACTTTTTCAGCCTTGACAGAGTAACAGTCAGTGTTATACCCATTTCCTTGTGATTATTGCTGCTACTTTGTATTTTCTGTGATGTAGAGTTCATTCTGCAATACTGAAGGACAACTGAAGGGACACATTCAAGATAGGACGGTATCACCCCAGCACTGAAGGCATTTGAAATCCTTCAAAAACATTTGGTGCAAAACAAGGCGCGCTTGAGACAGACACTGTAAGGTAATTCCAATACTACTGTAAGTTTTCTTCGTTCTGACAACTATAAAACCTCTGCAAACCTTCTGGCAACCAGTTTGCATCTGATATGCATCAAACAGTAGCAGTACAAATAATCAGGCAGAGGTGCCCCAGCTACTCGCGCGCTGATGATTCCCGTATTAAAACTATCAGATATCAGAAACAAACAATTAGGATGTCCACCTTGCTGCAAAATCACTACCGTTCCAAATCTGTCACACCGCTGATGCATAAGCCACTGTGACTGTTTCGCAGGACTCTTCCAAAATAGAGTGATCCGTAAGCCAATATTCAAGGTTTTCAGCTGCCGAAAATAACTCCATTATATTAACAAGGCCAGTTCTGACTAAAAGGTATTTCTCAGCCAAGCACAATCAGCAGATATAGCATCCTGTGAAAATCCCACATACTCTTCCGGTTAACCAGAACACAGCTGTGTTGACCAGATGCCACAGAATCCCATACAACTGAGTACCAGATCTGCTAGCTGCTTACTACCAGCACTGAAGCCACTCCTGTGCATTGGATGTTTTCTAACCATGAATATTAGATCCAACTCCCTACAGGACATGAAATGAGAAAACGCCCAATTTATGTATCCTGATCAAACATGTATGGTCGTATCAGAACCGAAGTATGTCTGCCCACTCACTGAGGCAGAACTCTAAGCAGCTAAGATGTTACAAGATAAAAAAAACACCCCACAACAAACAAAACAACAAAACAAACCAACCCAGCAAACACAAAAATCCCCACCTAATAAAATCAAGGCAATGAAAAGGTATGTTCAAAACTGCTATTTCAAGTTTTGGTCCTGAAAATACATTCAAATAAATAAAGGAATCAAGAGACAACCTCCATGTCTACAAACCCATTTAGAGAACCCATTTCTTCAGTGTACTAGGCCCGAGAACAAGGCCTACCATACTGAGAGCTGCCATATTTCTTTTAAAGTAACTGGCAATCCTAACCACAAAAATATCATCATAGGCCTTTCCTAACATTTAGTGATGTTCTTCAGTTTTCAGCACATTAAAATGTTTTGATCACCACTGTCAACTACTGCATATCACTGATATTTCAATTACTGACATTAATTAAATCATACGTCTCATGCTTTGATATTCATACAGATGAATCATCCAAACAGTCTCAAAAATATCAGATATTTCCGTAAAAAAATTCTAAACAAAATGCGGGACACCCCCCCCCCCCCCCCAAGAAGAAAAAAGAAACATCTTTAACAAATGCTTTTGTTTTAATAAAATTACTTTTAAAAGCTTCAAAAATACACTACCTTGAAGCTTACATACTGCAGGTGATTGGAATGCCTCTTTATTATTTGCTTGATCAGCTCAGGATGTGTAGCCCTCAAGTAAGATGTAGCTGGTTGATTCAGTTCAAATTCGAAACACCTCCAGAGATCAGGCATATGAAACACCTGGTTCCAGCTTCGGCAAACCTGTGATGCATGAGCACGATCCAGAAGAGGCAAATACTGAAACACCTGCAGGATAATGTCTTGAAGCAGGTTTGCCCAGTCAGGACTCTGCACAACTCTGGATTTCTCATCTACAACCTTGTGTCTCTTGGATTCTCCCTCAGCTGTTTCTTCAGATGAACCGCTGTTGGCCTCATTAGTTTTCCTTCCCCGTTTCATTCTATTAAAATAACAAAAATATTTTTAAATGTAACAGAGATGAAAAGAACAATATTGATAGAAAACTATGGAGAACAAAAGGCATGTGTTCTGTAACCATAATTGTGCAAGGTTTCACTCACACACATGAAGGGAAAAAAGTTCAATAATGAGTTTGAAGCGGTAGCCTAAAAACAGTATTGCCATCTAAACAGTTATCTTTCATATTACTTCTTCAATCATAAGCAGTACCAATTCATTTATATCACTCTCCTTTCAGTGCTTCACTTCTGTGTAGGAGAACACTTTGAACCAAATTTGTTCTACTGTTTTGTCGACTATCACACTACTTTCCTACTAATAGAAGGATATAGTTGTGAACACTACCATTCATATTGTTGCCTCAGTCCTATTTATCAGAAAGAACATTTAAAACTGTGGAGGGCAAAAGGCAGGCAAGAAAGTAAATGAGTGGATACATAGTTGTAGTCATTGTATCTTGCAGGTATTGTGTCCAGCCAACGCATTTTTATTCCCAGACAGGAAGAACCTTTATTGTCTTTACATTTATTTTTAAAAAGGTTACTTAAATCAGTATCCTTAAAATAAGTTTTAGTAAGAACACTGGTATGCTTTCATTTTTTCCAACTAACTAGTAAAGAGGAATTAAGAAAGATTCCCAGTAATAGTCTGGAAGTTTCAACCCACAAAAAAAGTTTACAGAAGAGCCAACAAACTTGCTTCAAAATCACATTAAATTCAGCAAGCCTAAGGCAAAAACTTGATTCTCTGTAGTGGTCTCAAGTACACAAGCTGTACCTTATATTACATTATTAGAGATGAAAAAACCCACACCACTACACAGATCTGAAATAAACCTAGCACTGGGTTTTGAACAAAGTGCAAAATCGGGATGCCCGGCTCCTTCAGCTTTTCCAGATGGATTTCTCGAGCCATTCCAACAACTTGCTTCTGAACTAAACGTTCCAAACTCCGCATCCGGGCGCAGCCCACACGGCCTTTATTTGCAAATACAGTCACACGCTCAACCATAATCACAGAGTTCAGCCACCGAGGAGGAGGGAGGAGGCGCAAAGCACATGCTTAGCGTTGTTTTTATTACAGAGTAAGGTGCAGACAGAACACGACGGCAGTTAAAACAAAAAAAAAAAAAAAAAAAAAAAAAAGCCACGAAACAAAACAAACATCTGTGCGGGGCTGTTTCACACCCTTTCCCACAGACAAGCCCAGCTGAGCTCGCCCGGTTGTTTCGCCTCACCCGAAGCGAGGCTGCCCTCGGAACAAAAGGAGCGCGTTAAAGGGGGGGAACGGACCCACAGAGGGGCCGACCTCAACCCCAACAGCCGGCTCTGCTGAAAACAGCCAAGAGTTCACAGTTTATCGCCGTCGCTGCGAGGCGGCGGCACCCGATAAAGAGGGAGGGTCGTGTCGGGGGTTTAAGCCCGAGACGCTTCGCCTCAGGGTCGGTTCCTTCAGGCTCAGCCCCAACCGCGGAGTCCGGGCAGGCGCCAGGCGGGCTCTTCGCTCCCCGGGCCCTGCCACCCCGGCTCCTCCGAGCCCCTTCCCCCGACAGCGGGCAGCAGCGCAACCGGCCTCCACGGGAAAGGTCCCGGCTGCGCCGCCACCCCCGCCCGCCCCCCTTCCAGCCCCTTCACCTGGCGGCTCCCTGCTGCGCTTCGCATTAACCGGGACTCGGGCCGCACTGGCGCCTCCGCTCCGGCCACATCGGCTCCCTCCACCGTTACACCGACCCCCGTAAGCTTCTTTCGCCCGGGCTCTCCGTCCCCGTCCCGCCCGCGCCGCCGCCGCCGCCTACCCCTCCCTCCCTCCTCCTCCTCTGTTTACTTCCCAACAGCGGAAGCGACGCAAAGCGGCCAAAATGGCGGCGGGCGGGCTGCGACGCGGTGTCTCCCCTCCCCTCCGCCTCGGGCGCGGGAGGCGGCGCGAGCAGAGGGGGCGGTTGCCTGACGTAATCGCGGCGCCGGCGGCCACCGCCCTCGGCGCCTCCGTTCCTGGGGTAACGGCCGTGGCGGCCGTTACCCCAGGAACGGAGGCGCCGAGGGCGGTGGCCGCCGCTCGTCCTCCCGGCCTCTTCCCGCCTCCTCACCGGGCCGCCGTCGCTTCGGCCGCCGTAAACTGTACGGCGAGGTGGCGAGGCCCCGGCTGCTTGGAGGGGTCCCGGTCAGGTGGCCAGGAAAGGGAGGAGTGAGAGCTCGAGAATGTACCGGGTTAATGCTCACAGAGGGGCTGGACCTTCGTCAGTGATCGTAGAATCACAGAATGTCAGGGGTTGGAAGGGACCTCAAAAGATCATCTAGTCCAGCCCCCCTGCCAGGCCAGGATCCCATACAGTAGATCGCACAGGAACGCGTCCAGGCGGGTTTTGAATGTCTCCAGAGAAGGAGATTCCACAACCTCCCTGGGCAGCCTGTGCCAGTGCTCTGTCACCCTCACAGTGAAAAAGTTTTTCCTAATATTTTTGTGGAGTCTTCTATGTTCCAGCTTGCACCCATTGCCCCTTGTCCTGTCATTGGACATCACTGACCAGAGCCTGGCTCCGTCCTCCTGACACTCCCCCTTGACATATTTATAAACATTAATGAGGTCACTCCTCAGTCTTCTCCAAACTGAGACCCAGCTCCTTCAGCCTTTCCTCCTAAGGGAGATGTTCCACTCTCTGATAGAGGCAATTATCTCCATAACTTGAAATTACCTCCATAACTTGAAAGCCCTAAGTCAGGCTAGCCTTAGGAATAAATGTAATGGAGAAAGCGAATGGCCATGAGGGTGGTCAGTGGGGTAGGAGCAGCTCTGCTGTGAGCTGAGGGAAGGGATGTCATCCAGGGGGACCTGCACAGGCTGGAGAGGTGCACCTGTGTCAACTTCGTCAAGTTCAGCAAGGCCAAGTGCAAGGTCCTGCACCTGGGTCAGGGCAATCCCAAGCACAAATACAGGCTGGGTAATGAGTGGATTGAGAGAAGTCCTGCAGAGAAGGACTTGTGGGTGTTGGTGGGTGAAAAACAGAACATGAGCCAGTGATGTGTGCTCATAGCCCAGGAGGCTGACTGCACCCTGGGCTGCATCAAAAGAAGCATGGCCAGCAGGTCGAGAGAGGTGGTTCTGCCCCTCTGCTCTGCTCTTGTGAGATCCCACCTGCAATGCTGGGTTCAGGTCTGGGGCCCCCAACGTAAAAGGGACGTGGACCTGTTGAAACAGGTCCAGAGGAGGGCCACAAATATGATCGGGGGCTGGAACACCTCTCCTATGAAGACAGTCTGAGAGATTTGGGTCTGCTCAGCCTGGAGAAGAGAAGGCTCTGGGGAGACCTTATAGCGGCCTTCCAGTACCTGACAGGACAAGGGACAATGGTTTTAAACTAGAGCAGGGTAGATTTGGATTAGACATTAGGAAAAAGTTCTTTACTATGAGGGTGGTGAGACACTGGAATGGTTTGTCCAGAGACGCTGTGGATGCCTCATCCCTGGAATTGTTCAAGGCCAGGCTGGATGAAGCTTTGAGCAACTTGGTCTATTGGGAGGTGTCCCTGCCCATGGCAGGGGGTTGGAACGGGATGATCTTCAAGGTCCCTTCCAACCCAAACCATTCTATGATTCTTTGAATGCTCTGTAGGCGAAGCAGGCTCTGGGAATGAAGAGCTTGGCACTTATCTTCTTTGCCAGGCGAAGAAGATAAAGTGATGTGTGATGGCCATTCCCTTAGGTTGAAAATGCCTTGTTACAATGTGTCCCTCACATATGTGGTACATCACAAACAGCTCATTTTTTAGTCCTAAATGTGACAGAACTTTTGAGAATTTTAATAATTTATTTGTATGAAGTTATAATAAATAAATTACTGCTTGCATTTTATTTTTAGGCTAGTGAAATTGAGTTATGCTCCTAATTCTCATCATTAAGTATTTTTGGGAAGCAGCCAGGTACGATTGGATGCTCTCCCCAATCTTGAAATGTCTTTGAAGCAGGGTAGCAGTTCTTCAGTGACCTCTCAAATGTCACCATCCTTAAGTTCTTTGAGAATCACTTTATGCATAAAAAATATTCTTCAGCAGTATTTTCTTGTATACTTAAAGTCAGTCAAAAAAAGTATTTTTATTTTTTTATTTTACTTTCGGTTTTAAATCTAATTCCTTGAGATTATTGGTGGGGAGAAATGACTTGCATAGAAACAGTAATGCTTTTCAGTAAGAAATGTTCATTTTAATTTTGAATTTCTGTGAGGGAATCTTTTCTCACAGTGTTTTGAGACATTTACTACAGCTAAGCCATTATAGTTTTGTGTGCATTTATGAATCTACATCCAGTCTTCAGCTTTTCAGGAAATGCAACAAAAGTCTGGAGATAAGAGGTGGGTTATCACCTTGCCTTGAGTGGATTAACAAGCTTCTTGGATGTGCTTGCAATAGCATGTGACATCAAATAAGTGACTGTGTGACTTTTTCAGTTGTATGGAACAACTACATGAACATTGATAGATGATGAGGTGTGTTTACGGCTGAAGCCACTACCAGCAAGGGACCTGAAGTAACCATTTTGCTGTCCCCACCTCGAAATTTTTGGTGTCCTCCATTCTTGCCATTTAGGAATTTTCCTTTCAGCCCCTTGTTCTGTTCATAGTGGCTGGTTCTCTAAAGAGGGGAAGATAAGAACCCCCAGTTATAGTTTCTGGTAATTACAAGTTATATTTGCAGGGATATACCTTGCAAGCTGCTGGAGATGCAGGAGAAGAAGATGGGCTCCCACTATAAGGGGTTGATGCATACCTGGGGAGAAAAATCTATTGCTTATTAACAAATGTGAAATGAGCAGCTTATGCTTCTTCTGGTCATCTTCTTCACTGTTTTCAGGCAGCTGGTGATGTGATGTGATGTGATCAATCCATGTCACGTGAGGTTAGTAGAAATATCTTTTCACCAAGATTGGTGCTCTGATGAAATTCTAGTGTCTGCAGGAAAAAAGAAAAAAAAAGGAACACCTTGTAGCAAAAAAAAAAAAAAAAATCTTTCCTGGGTCTATGTAAAAGTCTGAGGAGATGTAAGAGGGCTGCAATGTCATAATTTTGAGGTACCATTATTTTAAACTTCCTAATGTGTTACCTGAGCCTAGATGTATTGACTTACTGGTGGAGACTTACTGCAGTGCCTTGCAGTTTTATTTTGCTGCCTGATATTTGGAGTAAACAAAGTTTGCTTCGATGCCTGCACCCATATTTTCTTTGTCAGAATTTCTTGCGTGTGTTTCAGACACACTAAGCATAGAAGAGGACAAGCGCAGAAGGAGCCCTCCGCGTCACACCGCATGGGGTGCAGCAGCCAACATCGGCAAGAAATGCTGAAGCCTGGTATATCAGAGACAAGGCTACTGAGGAAACTGCCCTGTTTCTCCTTTCTCTGAAGGAGAAGCTCTCTTCGGGGTTGGAGACACCCTCACTTATGGCAGAGATTTAGAGCAGCCCTAGCTATGATTGCGTGAACATGAGGAACAGCCCACAGACGCCCTTTCATGAAGGTCGAGAGAAGGACAGCTGGTCACGGCCTCACTTCTCATGTGAGATCTCACCACATCAGCCTGAGGTCATGCAGGCATGCTTCATGGAATCACACAGAATCACAGAATGTTCGGGGTTGGAAGGGACCTCACAAGATGATCCAAGCCCCCTGCCAGAGCAGGATCACCTAGAGCAGGCCACACAGGAATGCGTCCAAACGAGTTTTGAATGTCTCCAGAGAAGGAGACTCCACAACCTCCCTGGGCAACCTGTTCCAGGGCTCTGTCACCCTCACTGTGAAGTTTTTTTTTCTAATATTTTCGTGGAACCTCCTATATTCCAGCTTGAATGCATTGCCCCTTGTCCTGTCATTGGACGTCGCTGAAAAGAGCCTGGCACCGTCCTCCTGACACTCCCCCTTGACATATTTATAAACATTTATGAGGTCACCCCTCAGCCTCCTCCAAGCTAAAGAGACACAGCTCCTTCAGCCTTTCCTCCTAAGGGAGATGTTCCACTCCCTTCAGCATCTTTGTGGCTCTGCACTGGACTCTCTCAAGCAGTTCCCTGTCTCTCTTGAGCTTCTTCCTATTTCAGCTGACGAAGCCTTCAGCAGTGTTGCAGATGCGAGATCCCGCTTGTAAATGCTACAGCTTTTAGCACTGAAAAATGTCTCCTGTGCTGAATACAGTCAGGAATAGCTCTGAAGTGGTCCTGGGACAGCTGTGCTCCACCCTGACAAGCCTGGCTTGTCACGTGATGCTTGCAGGGCACAAGTAGCCCACTCCACTCAGTCTTCTCTTCTCCAGGCTAAACAGCCTCAGATCCCTCAGCTCTTCCTCGTACAACACATGCTCCAAATCCTTTACCAGCTTGGCAGCCGCCTCTGTACCCTCTCCAGCACCTCAGTGTCCCTCTTGGAGTGAGGGGCCCCAAACTGGACACAGTACTCAAGGTGTGGCCTCACCAAAGCCAGGTACAGGGGAATGATCACCTCCCTAAAGTAAGGCTTTTGGGGCTTGCCAGACTGTAGGATTTGGCTGGTGGGAGATAGGTAGATGTGCCCAGCCTCCATCAGGAGGGAAATAAAGATTTATGGGCACAGGCCACGTGACACCTGCCACATGAAAAGTGTGTGGCTGTGGGAGGCACATCTCAGAGCTAAGTGCTTGCCTGTTTCAGAGCCCTGTTAAGGACTCGCAGAGAGACAATTTGCAAGATAGCAAAGAGTAGGTGATATATCAAAAAAGCGACAGATACAACAGATATGCGATTGCCATTGATAAATCCACTCACTGCCGTAGTGCTAATATATAACAACAATGCTAGCAAAATACTGCCCAGGGTATTTCTCACCAAAAGGGGAGGGCGCAGGTCTTACCAAGCAGGCATCCTTGTCTTGGGTGAAGGAGGAGCACAGCCCATTGACTGCCTCTGCTGGGTTTGTTTTCCCTCCGGTGACCTACTCCTTCTGTATTTCTTATATCCTAACCTTATATATCTCCCCTCCCTGAGGCGACATTCAGCAGGATTTGGGTCCTATAGTCATAGATGTTCAGCATGTACTTCTCTAGGCTCATTAGCATAGCCAGGGGTATCAACTTTTAATATGTATATTAGGGATAATGAAGAAAAAGGTTTCACTTCGCAGCCTTCAGAACTCTGTTTTGAAGCAATTTAGCTGCCTTCAGGATGGTGTTGGTGTCGTTAATTTCAGTTTGTCCACTTTCTTCGGGCAAAACAGGGCCATCCTGGCACCACAAGACTCCCTCTTTCAGCTGCTTCTCTGTGCAGGTCTTGTTGGTCTTTATCCCCTGTGTCTGCACAGCAGACAAGTGGATGCCTGCGTTCTGCACGTCTTAACTCCTCAGGTTAAAATATCACTGACACCATACCAGGAGTATGAGAAACCCCAAAGGCGCGGAGGTAGAGACCATAGTCTTATGAGTAACAGCATCTCGAGCTGGGACATTGTTGCTCAAATCCTGTTTGTACTGGGGCAGATGGGGACAAAGGTGGATGCAGATGCCGTGTATCATCTTACATTAGGTGTAGTGCAGCAAAACCGATCGGCTAAGCCGCATTTATCTCCCGCTTGGGGTCCATCCCTGTTGCTGTTACTGCTCTTTGACAGAGCTCACTGATATGACCTGCCTCCAGGGAAATGCTTTTAAAGGCTTGTTCAGGTTCATCAGTCAAGTTTCAAAGTGTTGTTGTTTGGAATCAGCATTAGGATGGCAAATTACTGTGAGAGTGGACTATACCCTCCTGCCAAACTGCCTGAAGCTCTAAGCATTCCGAGATGGCACAACACTAAGTGATGTGGCAGCGCTTCGCCCCTGGCCACAGCGGAGTGTGCACTCCCTGCGTGTGCCTGGGTGTCTAACGCCATCCAGTGCAAGAAGAGTCTTGCACTGCTCAGATGGGCACATGGCACAGGAGAGACCTAGGAATGTGGCTGGGTGGAGCAGGAGCCCTTTCCAGGGCAGCTGACTGAGCAGAAAGGATAAGCTGTGCAAGGGAGGACATACAGAAAGCCATGTCATGCTGTCTCAGGAAAGGAATATTACTGAATGATGAGAGGGGGAGATGTAAACACTAGCTGAGAGCTAATATGGGCTAAGAACGCTGAAATCACCTGGTCCACCCCCCAAGCAGGGAGCTTCTCCCATATCAAGCAGCGGTGCTCACTCATGCAAATAGCTACAGCACTAGAAGCCACGCTCCAAGCAGGAAGCTTCAGGGGGCATTTGTGCAAAAAGGGAGCAGTTTGGCTAAAGAGCACAGCTCCTATAGACCCCCAGCAGTACAGTGTGCTTTTCTCTGGCCTCAGGCGGAGCAGCAATGGGCTGGGAGTTGGGGGTTCAGGGGCTCCCTGCACTGCTCCCGTCCCTGCCAGATGGGGCTCCAGCAGGCTGCTTTGCTCCTCTGCCACCTGTAGCTGTGGAAGTCCATGGGCACAGCCCTGTGTTGGTGGCTGTCCTGACGTCAGAACAAACTGGAGCTGTAAATAACTGACCCACGGATGCTACATTTGTCATTCCGGTATTGTCTACTGAGACAGAGCCTTGTTTATTGCCCAGTTTGACTTACAGATAGATGATGAGCTCTCGGTAGAAGAAAAAGTGCAAGAGGTGACCAAGGGAAATGGCGCTTTGTGTGCCACCAGTACCAAGGGAGGATGCCACAAATGTCTATTCCAGTGAGGGGCAGAAAGAAGTGAGAGTGCAGGAGCAATGTCACAATAGTCACAGCAAATGGAGTGGCATGGGGACCAGTTAGCTCACTCAGTTAGAGCGTGGTGCTGATAACACCAAGGTTGCAGGTTCGATCCCTGTTCAGTCTCCATGTGTTGCCTGATCTAGTTGAGAGGCGTCCCTGCCCATGACAGGGAGGTTGGATTAAATGATCTCTAAGGTTCCTTCCAGCCTAGGCCATTCTATAATTCTATGTCCTGCTCAGCAGGTAACTCAAAGTAGCGCCTCAGGTACTACAGCCCTTGTAGTTTGCCTTGGACTGAGGGACATGGGGCACCTGCGTCACAACTACCGGCATTCCCAGTGCCTCAGGTACTGCTTAGGGTCTTGGTGGCTGAACCCCCTATTAGGTACAACACAAGGAAAAACTGTTACATCCAGAGTGACGGAATTTCAGCTAGCAGCAGCCAGCCTGCACGAAACCTTGTGGCAAGAGCACAGAGCACCATCTCAGGTACCTCCTCAATCTAAACACGCTGTGGAGACTGAGAAAACTTGCTGGCTAGCCAGCAGGGGAGATATCTCTGGGAAGTTATCAATGATTCATGCTACCACTTGTAATCGCTTTGCCATTCTGTATTTGGTTGCACCTATGTAGGTGTACCTGGTGAAGAGCCCACCGCCTGGATGCTTGGTAGCACAAGTTCATTGCCACAAGACCCAAGCAGCAAGAGCCAGACCCTGCAGTTTGCCTTGGGCTGAGGGACAGGGGGCACCTGCGGCACAATTACTGCATTCCCAGCCACCCGCCAAGTCTGGGTTATGGAGGAGACCATGGTAAAAACCTACAAAGTCTGAGTTGTGTCCTGAATGACCGGGTGGTCCTAAAGCTCCTTAGCTACCCTCTGTTTAGGTGAAACAATGAACTAACTCGGTGTGATGTGATTAACGAAAACTGTTTCGTAAGGACCAAGATTATCAGGCCCTGATGGTGACTGGTTAATTGCCTGTGCCTTATTAACTTTTACTGTTCATTTTGTGCTCCGTGGGTGGCTACACCCGTGAAAGTTGAAGCTATTTGTAAACGTGATGTATGATCCGAGTGGGAGTACCGTGGCCTCGCCTTGGCCGGGAGCCGAGTTCGGTGTGAATTAGCTGAGCAGGGTGAGCTGTGGGAAACGGGGCGGTTGCAAACAAGAAGCGAGCGTTTCCATTGCGTGGGCTGTGGATCAACAGCTGACACAAGAGCACGTGAGGCTGCTGGAAAGGCGTGCAGTGATCTTATTGCTGGCTGATCTGATTAGCCCCGTGTTGGCATCTGGCTGTAGTCAGCGGCAGAGATCAGCATGGCGGGGGGGAGAGGTGGTGACGCGAACGCCTGATACAGCGTGGCAGCAGAGCGTCCGAGGTGCAACCGTTACGCACGGGAGCAGAATTTTACCCAAGAGCCCGATGATCACGCCCGGCTGGGCTCTCTCCCCGGAATCATCATCGGGGATGGTCAGTTGTGAGAGAGAAACATTTTCCCGACGCTGCCCAGCCCTCGCTCAGTCTGCTTGATAAAATGGACATAGCCACGTCATGGCCTTTGCCCACTGTAATCTCAATTTCCTAAACTAATACTCTTGGTATTAATCTAAAAAGAGAGAGAATGCTGGAAGATTAAGAAGTTGAATGAGTTTGTAACTACGATGCTACACTCAGAAACTTCCTAAAAGGGACAGTGGGTCAGACACCTTGCATTTGTGTGATCTCTAGCCCTTTTTTCCCAGAATTTAAGACCCACAGGGACCCTTGTCAAGAACCTACACATGAAGATATAAACCCCTTCAAATTATGCACATTAATCTTCTGCTGTAGTTAATTTGTCTTTCTTCAATATCATTTTTGGGCGAGAGTTTTCCTTCTGTATTTTCTCTGAATGACTCTTCCTTAAGTCAGCTTACAATTAGAAAGATGATCTTTCTAAACCAAACGTCCTCTGAACTGAGTTTTCTTTTAGAGACGTCTACTCCATGACCAGAAAATACATGGAAATGCTGAAACCCCCAGCATAAAGATGGCCACACCTTTTACATACTGGTTGATGCCTGCATTATGAACACTTAAGGTTCCTCTTTGTGTACTTTGTGGAGCATCTGAGTAGTATGATAGGGAGATCCTCAATAAACACACTAAGCCCCACTTTCTTCCACCTTCCCTCTGTCTTTGGGCACACCCTGTCATACTCCACACACTGCTTTCATACCACTGCTATAATCCCAATCTACTGCAGCACCTCCCAACTAACAGGCGTGTTAGTTCCGATAACCCTGCAGCACATTTCCTGCACGATGAGCAGAAGAGCCCCAAGAACATCATTCTGCATTTTTTACTCCACATCTAGTAGTGACTCCGGGTGTGTCCGGCAGGAGTTCACAGGCTGTAGATACAGGAGGTAAACACCTACAGCATGGACATCATTTGGACAGGTGAGTCACACCCTTTATTTCTGTAAGTGAAGCTCAATGTAGGCAGAATCTTGACTCTTGAAGACGCTGAATAAGAACAGCACATGGACTTCCTCCTGACATTCAAATAGAGGGTTTAACGCAATTTGAAATGGTTGATTTTTTTTTTGTGTGGAATGAAGGGCTTCATTACTGCAGGTACAGGACCAACCCTTCTCTTGCCCGCTTGCTATTCTTTATGCCCATTGCAAATCAAGTTTTATCTTGTATCTTTTCTCCCACTGCTATTCATCTGTACTAATTTGATTTTATTTCCTTTTTAATTTATAATTCCCGACTTGGCCAAGCCGACTGCATCGTACAAGTTACACCCTTCACTTGCACTCCGATAGCTGCTGGCTGTGATCTTGGTATAGTTGGTTGTTCTAAAGAAAACATCAACTCCCCTAAATAATTATTTTCTTTACACTTGATTCCCATAGGATCTTACCTAAGACTTCTGTCAATTTAATGAATATAATTTACATATTACTCTCTCCCTTCCTTTCAGAATCATGGATATTATCACTTCATGGTTGTTTTCATCAAAACTGCCTTTGAGTCATCAAAAATCCTAGTAAAGCTGCTTTTAGTTGCTTTCTCTACTTGACATAGCATATTTATTTCTAATTTATACAAAGAACTTATCAAGTAGCCTGCATGTCCTGATGTGTATCTTTCCAAACAGATAGTTAAAACTCCTCACTGTCACAAGTTCAG
This sequence comes from Trogon surrucura, assembly GCA_020746105.1. NCBI lineage: Eukaryota > Metazoa > Chordata > Aves > Trogoniformes > Trogonidae > Trogon > Trogon surrucura. Next base: position 48,195,475 of record CM036617.1, read on the forward strand.
TTGTTTGGATGACTCTTTATTTGTACAAAAATCCCCCCAACGTGCCGTATTTCTTTGAAAGTCCAGTGCAAGCCCCACCAGCCTCTGTCGGTATGTCTGCAACCTCTCCCACCCTTGGCTGGTACTGAGCACAAGGTACCCTTTCTCACACAAATTCTTTCATTAAATATTTATTATACCAATAAATACGTTTGATTGGCTTAAACCTTCCAGCTTCTGTTCACTGATACTTCTTGCACTAATATTCACATACCTGAGTGTGACCTCCAGTAACACTGCTACTGTGAATGAGACAAATTGTACTTGAGGTGTTTTTCCCTAGATATTCTGAAGTGCAGACAGACAAACCTGAACTGAGTCTGATAAAGGTCTTCTGATGTATCAGGATGGCATCTACCAATATTTTAACTCTGAGGGCAGTTGCTTATGCCCACCAGTAAAGTGCATTTCATCAACTTCAAGACAGAAATTCTAGAAAGACGTTGTTATACAATCAAATATCTCGAGCTGAAAGGGACCGTAAGGATCACCGAAAACTGAAGAAACAAATCTTATAGGAAAAAGTCCTTACTTGAAGTTATATTTCCATTATAGAGGAGTAGAGGACCTGGGCCTCTATTAAATGGGATTCCTGGCAAAAGAGTATTTGGCCTAAAGGTGGCCTAAAGGTGATATATTACTGAGGATTCTTAATAATGGACAAAAATAATTTTTAAATTAAGTCTTCTGCTGTGTTTTAAAACAGAAACTCAAACAGAACTACTGTATGTGGATGTTAGTACATTTATCCAGCTTTTCTTTAAAAGAAGACTTGAGCAGCATTTTTCACACCTTGAGCACTTTTCTAACTACCAGTCTAGCTAATGAAGTTTCCTACTTTTTAAAAGAACTTGTGGAAGTAAGCCTAAGACACCAGCACCCCCCTCTTTTAAAAATGTTTATGAAAACAGAGGCTTACACATTCATTAGACTTTCACTGTATAAAAATGTACAGTGGCTTTATTGACATGTACATTCCATTATGTTTACAGCTGCAAGATATGAGGCACACTCAGTATTGCACTTCATTAAAATTTCAGGCTCAAACATAACCCAGAAGTTTAAATGAAACTGCTGTTGTAATTTAATAATTCTTATACAGGACAAACATTGATACCTTTATATACAGCGTGATACTTGTTACATTTACGCCTTCCTAACACAATTTTTTTTTTTATAACAGTCTAGGAAATAAACCAGAATATTCCTCTTTCCCATCCCCACTTGTGATGCGTTACAATTGTACAAGATTACAAAAAGTCAGTATACAATAATCAATATTTTTTTCTTTCTCCTGAAAGCCAGCGTCATTCATAGTCCACAGACACACAGATCCTTTAATAGCAATTATTTATTTGTAAATGTCCAATGTTTCCTAGCCAATGACTGTAATGGCCACATGCAAACACCTCACAAGTTTTGATGTCTCTGTTCAAAAAATGTCAATATCTCACAGCAAGAATTATGTACATGGTATTTGGCATCCTTCTTGCACTGTAAATTGTTCCTTTTACCTGGGTTATGAAATGGTCCCATCCTCATCCCAGCTGGATTTTTTTTTTTCAGGACACTTAAGGGATGAGGGTATCTGTTTTGCTCTGGTAAAAAAAAAAATGCTAGTCTAAAAAGTGTGAGCATTTCTGCAAACCCCACAACCCAGAGCAAATTCTTCACCGGTAGGTGGATGGACAACATGAAGTGGACATTCAGTTCCTTCAAGTTGTTTACCTTTGGGACCTACAGTGAATTGAAGGGGGGGAAGAAAATAAAGAAAAAAAAAGATTAATGGTTGCAGAAGATACAAACGCATTACATTTCATCGAAACCTTGCTAAGTGAAGACAACACACATATAATGTGACTTTATAAGGCATCAAAAATGAAGGCTTAAGAAACAACAGTTGGAAAGGTGCTTTCACAGTCAAATTCAAGCAAGAAGTCTAAAGGCTTAACAGGCCAAGACAAAAAATGTCAGTTCCACATGTTCATGACCTGTTAGCTCCTTAAAATAGTTATGTCAAACACTGAATTGGTATTTGAAGCAAAAAACCCAAATGATCGAACTGTTGTGTAATTTAAAATAAATCAAATTCAAACTAAGTAAGGCCAAAAGCTTATAGGGAGAATGACTAAAGTTTCATCTCATTAATACTGTGGAAGAAGTTACCACAATCAAAAAGCAAAGTCAATAAATATGATCAGGAGTTACATTCTGCAGTAAACAATAATTCAAAGGTTATGTGAAAAATCATTAAGTTCTTTGTTTCCTTCTTTCGTATTAATATCTTACTCAAAAAATCTCACTTTTTTCAACAGCAAAGCAAATAATATGATCTACTGAGATCAAACCAATGGCATAGGAAGTTAAAAACTAAGGCATTGGGGCAATAGTTTGTACAAGACAAGCTCCTGACTACAGATACATCATTTAACAGTACTGTGGGAATTTTTTTACAATATAATTTTAACACAGCCTTACACATCTGGAGTCTAAATTGTTGCAGGCAAATTGAAATGTCTTCCTGTATCAAAGTATCTAAAGGATCAGCGTGGTGACCTTGCCAGTATTACTGCCAGAAAAATAGGAAAAAAAAAAAAAAAAACCAACCCAAAAGATGCATAGCACAAACTCGTTCTAATATCATTCGAGACACTGAATTTTAAATTTGTATGACTGACTCTCTGGACTTCCTCAAAATTACATGTGAGATAAGGTAAGAATACCCATTAGAACTAACTATTTATCTCAGAATTCAGTGTGGTAAATTTGCTTTGTGAAAATACTACCTGCAGGACAGTGTGGGAGTTCTTCTTTAGGGATGCTTGTCATTCTTTGGAAATCATCATGGCAAGCATTGCAAAAATGCGTTGTCCCAAAACAGAAAAAAACAGCAACTGAACAGCAGTAGCGGCATTTGTACTCTAAGAAATCCGTACCGTGTTTGGGACACATCTAAACAGAAAGAAAATAAATGCTGATAAATGAAGAAGCTGTAACAATCCAAACTGCACATTTCCATATTCTGTAATGTATGTTAGTATGCTACAACACATGTAAATACAAATGACTGTGAATTATAGTACATATATATTGGGTACTCAGAGCTTCAGAATGAAATAAACTCAAAAATTTAAGTTCTTTGCTTACCTGAGCCCTTGAAACATCAGAGCATGCACCACAAATAAGCTCTCTTGGATCATAGTCATCTCCTTGTCCAGCCTCAGCATCACAACGAGCTTCGCCACCAAAATATGCCTTGATTTTATATAGAAATGATTGGATGTTAAACCAGAGACAACTCTTGTTTTAACAGCATCAATTGTAAGGGGAAAACAATGACTACTGGCCATTACAGTGGTCACCACTATTCTGGTATCTCTTGACAGTGACTCTAGAAACATGTTTTTGAGCACGAGACAACACCTTTCAAGCTAAACAAGGCCAAAAATGGTGCCGTGTGTGGCAGTCTGTGCATGTGACTGTAAGGCTTTTGAAACAGTATTTGGATTCTCTATGAACTGTAGGTAAGAAACGGAGAATGGCTTGAGCTGGAAAGGACCTTAAAGACCACCTAGTTCCCCACCACCGGCAGGGACACTTCCCACTAGACCAGGTGGCTCAAAGCCCCATCCAGCCTGGCCTTGAACGCTGCCAGGGATGGGGCTTCCACCACTTCTCTGGGCAACCTGTGCCAGCATCTCACTGCCTTCATAGTAAAGAACTTCTTCCTAATGCCTAATCTAAACCTACTCTGCTCTAGTTTAAAACCATTGCCCCTTGTCCTACCACCACATGCCCCTGTAAGCAGTTCCTCCCCAGCTTTCCTGTAGCCCCCTTCAGGTACTGGCAGGCCGCTATAAGGTGTCCCCAAAGCCTTCTCTTCTCCAGGCTGAACAGCCCCAGCTCCCTCAGCCTGTCCTTGTAGAAGTGCTCCAGCCCCCTCATCATCTTTGTGGCCCTCCTCTCGACTTGCTCCAACAGGTTCGTGTTCTTGTGTTGAAGGCTCCAGAGCTGGACACAAGACAGACCAGACTGAGGCTGAAAGCAGCAGAGAAGCATTCTACTGGGAGGAATTTCTACTAGCCAAAAGGAACATGAGTTTTTAAGCTCACGTGGGATGCCTTATAATTAGAATTTTGCAATTTTCTATAAATTCATTCTACTTTCTGGTCTTACTTCTACCAGGACACACTGGGCACAAAAATGCACCAAGTAAGACTTCCAACTCTGATGAATTTCCTCCCATATTAAAAAGTTTTCACATGGAGTGATGAGATGAGGCAATGTGTAACTTCCTTTTTTCATTACCATCTCATTAACTAACTAGACAATGTGCAAAATTCTTGCTCTCAGCAATATTCACCTTTTTTTGCAGCAATTGTAAAGGACAGAAAAAGTGGTCTCAAGGCAACCATGAAGAAGGAAGAATTTCTTTACTGAGAGGGTTGTCAGGCGTTGGAACAGCCTGACCAGGGAGGTGGTTCAGTCATCATCCCTGGAGGTGTTTAAGAGACGGGTGGATGTTGCCTTGAAGGACATGGGTTAGTGGTGTTGACAGGGCTAGGACAAAGGTTGGACTCGATCTTGAAGGTCTCTTCCAGCCAAAACTGTTCTATGATTCTATAAGGAAAAATGTCGGAAGCCCACCTTCCCCCAAACTCTGTGGACTAAAAAGAAAAGGGAGAGCCCTACGGAATGTGTGTCAGGGAATTACGGAGCTGTGTGTGGCAAACAGGTGCTGAAGGAGGGAAAGAAGCTGGAAATGAGCTAATTAATGTTGCTGGTCAGGCATATGGACACAGTATGAAAGGGAATAATGAGACGCCAGGGAAGGAAAAAGAGGGCAATAAGAAAAACACTGAAATACCGAGTATTAAACACTGGACAGAAAGTGTAATAAAACCAGGGACAGGACTAAAAACTGGAGAAAGTAAGAAGAAAAAAATTATTTTTGTAAGGGAGACAAAAAAAGGCAGCAGGCAAGTTGCTAAAGCATGAGGAGTGAAAGCTGATTAATTGTGGGAGGCAGGAACAAAAGAGAACTGAGTAAACTCTAGGAATGAGCTAGAGGGATTCATTACTGCTTTTCTCTAGCATATGGAGGTTAATCTGCCCTCCTTTCACCTCCAGACTGTGCACTTCTTTTGAACAAAGAAAAATAAATATTGGGGTTTCTCTTTAAAATTTTATTGTGGAGTTGCCTTATTCCATTCATTTCTAAGGAGAAAAGGAAAAGATGTGACCAAGATGGGCATTAAAATCGGCTTCAGATGAAAGAAGCCACAGGAGGGGGTTCAGCGATTATACAAAATTACTCTAACCATAGTCTCTAGCCACTGATAAAGAAAGTTTCCCTCTTCTCTGCTTGTGGGGAAACTGGGGGCTGTTTGTGTACGATCTTTGTCTTTTGGATAAATTTCCTATTCGCTGCCTGAAGAAAACTTATGACCCAGAGTCCATCAGGATACACCACACGTTTCCTCTTTCTACTCCTTCATTCTCCTAATGTTTCCGTTCATCATCTCCTAAGTAGCTGCACTTAAGCCTCTTGAGATGCCAAGAGCTGAACTTGGGCACAATCTGTCAAGGATGGCAGAGCTTCCTTATCCCCACCCCAAAAAACTGCACTATCATAAATTAAAATTAGAGAAGACTCTTCCCATCTTTTGAAACTGAGAAAAAAACCCACAACCACGTGTTGGTATGCAGCAGCGGTCATTTTGCTGCCCCAAATTCACCGTTTACTGCAGTTCCAATCAATCCCAACTTGGGTTAAAGTAATATTTAGGTGGAATCTTCCTGATGTGGAGAGTTCCTCACTGAGTCAGAATGAAACCTATGATTATAGTATTTTAATGTTGACATAAAGAATGATTTGGAAGTGGGACAAAGGGACAGTTGGCACTATAACAACCCAGTATCCTCTGCACGTTCTTCTACGAAGGCTAGCGCCTCAATATGCTTTTGCTTTCTGAATTGCTCCGTATATGCACTTGAGCATAAGACATTATATATATCTAACTCGCTCAGCGCTTTCGGAATGACAATTCACCGACGTAATTTCTTCTCCTGCTTTCCTACCCCATCCGCGATACACTAAATATACGTTCCATTTTTTAATCAATCGCTTTTGAAACTGTAACATACATCGGATTTGAGAAAAGTAACAGTCACCGTACCTTCTTGCACTTGTAGCAAACATAATAAGCGTATCTGTTCATGGCATAGCCGGCTGGGTCATTATAAAATCGAACACCTGGTGTTGTGATAGCCTCGCTCTTGTGCAGCCCTTCATACTCCAATCTCATTAGCGCTTTTCTCCTTACATCTTCATAGAGTTCTTTGATTGGATCTAGCAAATCCTTTAATACTGTATGATTGATTTTGTTCTGAAATAAAAAAAGACGATTAAAATATCTTGCGCCTTTATTACAACAGCTGCGATGATTTGTATTACGGTCAAACACAAGTAGCGTAATGCATATCATAAAATCCTCAGAGCTCAGGCAACAGGAATTTCCAAAAAATGGCTGATGCAGTACACACTTTAGTTGCTGCAAAAAGAGTAATCAGGAATATTTTTCATATGGCCTTTTGTCGTATGAAATCAGCAGCCCTTAAACCAGACTGTAACTACCACAGAGGGATGGTAGAGGGTACATGGAATACTCACCACAGCACAGGAACAATCCAATTGTATGGTTTTTTTTCTAATTTTGGTCCTTTTTGACTTACTGCTCAGCAATTAAGAATGCTGTCTGACAGTCCTCTAGGTCAGGTCTTTATCATTTAACAGGCATAAGCTATTGCCATAAATTTACCAAAATACAGCACGAAGGAAGAAACAGAGCATGCACAAAAGGCTGACCATTCACAGATTTCACACTCCTAGGGTGTTAAGGTGCTCTCCTTCCCAGCAGCTGTCACACGCTTCTGCTTACAGCGGTTACGATTTTGTAGCGTGAGAAAGGAATTTTTAGTAATTTAAGCAGAACTAAGAACATAATATCGTTCAGCTCTATCTTCATACTGAAAAACATGGCAGCTTTAAAAGGGGTTAGTAAGATAGAGAAGCCAAGTTTTTCGCTTCAAATAACGTGCATTAGTATTACTTCTGCCCCCTCACCGACCCCAAATATTGGGAATTTATAGACCGATGTTGCTAAAACTACACCAGCGTTAAGGTAACGTCTGCATCATGCTTTCATTTCAGCAGGACCCTTACTTCAGGGAACAGTAAGGGAAGGTAAAAAGATGTTCCAGTGACACCCTTTCTTTAGTGACAGAGGAAATTAAGGAAACAATTTATACCATAACAAGCATCATGTAATGTATTAAAAAGGAAAACCAAAGACAGTATTAGGTAACATATTTGACCTAGACAATAAATGCACAGGTCATTTACCTTGCAAATAGGGCAGGACATAAACCCGAAAGTTATCCTTGGCCCAAGCCATCTGTTCTCTAGGACTCGTTGACAGCATTGCAAGTGGAAAACATGGCTGCAGTCCAGCTTTAGAAAAGAACGCACATAAGTGAGCACTGAAATTACATTAACAACTAAACCAGAAGTTGGTATTTGCTTTTAAGTGGCAATTTACTTTACATCCTGGAACATCCCTATTGTCTTCTTCAACAAGAGGAAGAATATAAAATCGTCATTAAAATCTTAACTTTTCCACTCCAAAACCCACCAGTTGATACATGAAGTATATCTATTAGTTACCTCAGTTGTTTTTCTCATTTATAAAATACCATTTATTTTAAATAAACACAGAAAACTAAATTGATACAGTCTGTTTTCTTGAAAAAGCAGTAGTGCTACACCAAAAGAAAACTTTTTAACTAACTTACATATTCTTAGGGTGTCTGTTTTGGTTTTAAGAGTAATAATTTGATAGAATCATAGGATGTATTGGGCTGGAAGGGACCTTTAAATGCAATCTAGTCCAAACCCCCTGCAGTGAGCAGGGACATCAGTAAGCAGATCAGGTTGCTCAGAGTCCCATCAAGCCTGACCTTGAATGCCTCCAGGGATGGTGTTTCTACCACCTCTCTGGGCAACCTGTGCCAGTGTCTCACCACCCTCCTTGTAAAGAACTTCTTAATGCCTAATCTAAATCTACTCTGCTCTAGTTTAAAACCATTGCCTCTTGTCCTACCACCATGTGTCCTTGTAAGCAGTCCCTCCCCAGCTTTTCTGTAGGTCCCTTTCAGGTACTGGAAGGCCACTATTAGGTCTCCCTGGAGCCTTCTCTTCTCCAGGCTGAGCAATCTCAACTCTCTCAGCCTGTCCTCCCAGGAGAGGTGTTCCAGCCTCATGATCATTTTTGTGTCCCTCCTCTGGACCTGCTCCAATAGGTCCATGTCTTGTGTTGGGGGCTCCAGAGCTGGACACAGTATTCCAAGTGAGGTCTCACCAGAGCAGAGCAGAGGGGCAGAATCACCTCTCGATTTTAAATTCTTCTACACTTAACATTACAACCGTTAATATTAATCTCTTAAAAAGAGGAAAAAGAAGATAAACCTGGATAGCTGGTGCTGCTGAAAGTGCTTCAGTAAAGCAGATCATGCACATGTCATCGGCATCTTGTTTAAGAGTCGTAGCGTTCTTATCGCAGCCGTGCAAGCACGGCAAACAGTGCTCTTCATTCTTAACACCTCCACATGGGTGACCACAGGGGTGTGTCTTGCTGCAGGCAATTTTAGCATACTCCTATTAAAAGTAAATAATTAATATTTTCTTTTCCCCTCCACTGAACAGCTTGATACAGCATCACTTTTTGAAGGATTGCTGGTTTGTGCAATAAACTAAGACAAAAGAAATATGATTCTTGTTGCCTACTGCTATAGCGGGTACTCAGGAAAAACTGCACGTTTTGTGTACTTGAAGTAAAAACAGTACCTTTGTTTATGTTACCTCTGAATAGCAATGGTACAACAAAGCCATAATCTTTACATTTCAACTCCTAGTTTTAATGTAAAGAGAAATATTCTTTAATCCTCCCTTGTGTATCTTACATATTAACTGCCTCCTGCGTAAACTTTGCCTGTCCTGCATTAATAGCCTTCAAGACACCTGCAAATTTACGTCCTTCAGGAAAGGTATGAAGTAACCCACTCTTAAGAACACATTATGAGCTGATCATTAACCAGCACAAAGCACTTGCATGCCAAAATGGTATTTTACCAACCTCTAACTTCTATCCCCGGTAAGTAGGCAAACTTACAAATAATGAAACTACCCAGTATTCTGGTTGACTATCAGATTTGTAGCCTGTAATTAAACTAAGCAGCTGCAAACTTGGAAGTACTTGAATTACAATATAATATACAATATTCAAACCTTTTCACATGACAGATCTGATTTAATATGGACTATAGGGATGAACAAGGTTTACTCAGAATAAGGAATCAATTTGATCCTGCAGTCTCTTCCACTTACACAATTAATGACTGATATTTGTTAGCACACACCTGGCAGTCTGTATCAGAACAAACGCTTCCCACTGCTGATAATTCTGTTCCACTCCTACACCCACAGAAACGACACGCTTCCGAACTGCTGGTGGTTGGTTTGCCTAGGGCCACAAAAGAAAACAAAACTGAAAATTGCTGTAATGAAACATAAGGGACTGATATTCTAATAACAGATACCTAAATAACCACCATGGAAAGCCATCGGAAAAAACAGCAATTCTTCTGCAGTTAAACTATTTTATTTCTATTAACAAACAATTATAAGCATTGCCCTAAAGAAGGTGAAAATCATAGAATCATTCAGGTTGGAAAAGACCCTTGGGATCACCGAGCCCAACCACTAACCTACTCTATAAAGCTCACCCCTAAACCATATCCCCCAACACCACATCTAAGCGACCTTTAAACACATCCAGGGATGGTGACTCAACCACCTCCCCTGGCAGCCCATTCCAATGTCTGACCACTCTTTCTGTGAAAATTTTTTTTGTAATGTCCAGTCTAAACCTACCCTGCTGCAGTTTGAAGCCATTTCCTCTTGTTCTATCACTAATTACCCGTGAGAAGAGACCAGCACCAACCTCTCTACAACGTCCTTTCAGGTAGTTGTAGAGAGTGATGAGGTCTCCCCTCAGCCTCCTCTTCTTCAAACTGAACAGCCCCAGCTCCTTCCATTGTTCTTCAAAAGATCTATTCTCCAGGCCCTTCAACAGCTTCGTTGCCCTCCTCTGCACTCGCTCCAGCACCTCGACATCTCTCTTGTACTGAGGTGCCCCAAACTGAACACAATACTCAAGGTATGGTCTCACCAGTGCCAAGTACAGGGGGACAATCATCCTCCTCCTCCTGCTGGTCACAAAGTTGCTAATACAGGCCAGGATGCCATTGGCCTTCTTGGCCACCTGGGCACACTGCTGGCTCATGTTCAGCCACTTGTCGATTAGAATCCCCAGGTCTCTTTCTGCCAGACAGCTTTCCAGGCCTGTAGCTTGGAAGTTTCCCCAAGTTTCCCCAAGCTTGTAGTGTTTCAGAGGGTGGTTGTGGCCCAAATGCAGGACCTGGCACTTGGCCTTGTTGAACCTCATACCATTAACATCGGCCCATTGATCCAATCTATCCAAGTCTCTCTGCAGGGCAACTATTTTATTCTTTTTTGGACAAACACTCATGTAGAAGGTAAAAAAATACCAGAACAAAGAGCAAGCAATAACAGTTGTGTTTTACCTGTCTGTTCCCTAAACTCCACCATAGCCTTCATAGTTTTAGAATCTGCTAACGCCATGAGCCAGAAAAGTTTGGTCCTTCCACAGCCCTCGTGGAGATCAACTTTGATAGCTTCTTCTTCTTCTTTAAATACCTGTCAGGTTAACCGAACAGAGAATAAATAGCATCTCTGCTATTTTTGTTACTGTCTCTTCGGATTTTCATCAGACATTGTACAGATTTTGAATAGTTTGTCTACTGCAAGGTATTTTTGTTTTATGTATTCCATAATCTGTATGAATTGCAGAATAGATAGATAAAGGCTTTGTGCTTTTAAAAAGTAAAAACATAAAATCAACACTTGAGCTAACATGGCTCAGAAGCAATAGTGCAACAATGCTATGAAGAGAGCTGCACATTTTTTCTAATTTAAAAAAAATGGAGCTTGGACTTCATAATTAATATTCAATGCATCCAGTCGGCCACAATATATTAAAGCACAAGACAACATTAGAAATATTTTCACGTAACCATGCTCACATCACCAAAACAACATTGATAACTACGTCTTAATAATAGGTATTACGCAATAACAATTACAGAAGTGTGTAATATTAATATTTTGTCATAAATACACAGTGGATAATTTTGACTACAATGAGGAAATGTAAAACTTTTGCAAAAATCAAAAAAACTGCAAGAGATCCTTAGTGGACTTTATACAGTCTCTTCTTTTTCTCCTTCCCTAAGTTTTGAGGGCAGTTCTTGCTTTCATTCATTTCACCTGCAATGCAATAAAAATTAGAATTTTCCTGGGTATGGGATGTACACAGTCAACTTAAGCTTTGTTTTATTTCTCGCTAGAACCAGGAAACAAGAACCCTAATTGCTTCATAAAGGATTCACATAAGCTGGTTGTAGTAACTTACAGACTGTCCTTTCCTGGAGGGGGAGAAAAATGCATTAAGGAGGTATGGATGTATGAGAGAAGTTGGACAAAACTCAGGAAGCTAACAGAAAATAGAGAGATGGGGAACATGACAGAACTTCAAACTTAAATTGAGGGGATTAATGTGAGAGATGTAAAGGTAAAGTTAGTAAATAAAAAGTTTGAACATGCTTTCAGAAGTAAATAGGAAAATCTGGTGAGTAGCTACTTTGGACAGATTAAAGGAGAGATGTAAGGACTTCTATGAGATAAGAACTTACTTTTTATCAACTGTAATCTGAAAAGGCTATATAGGAGAAATCAGAAAAATAAATGAGACTAGACTGTGCTACGCTGTGACAGAAGAGTAGATATACAAAATCATCATTTTAGGATGATAAAACAGGAAAATTTCAAAGGGGACTCCAAAGAGTCTGGCTAAGAAATAGAACAGATCCGTGTGGAACTTCCAGGCTGAGTCTGTGCTGCAAATGCTGAAGCACCAAGAAGGAGATTTGCAGAGAGAAACTCCATGCCAGTGATGTGAAGTTTACACCAGGTGTGCCCTAGACTAGATGACCCCTTGCACTGAAGGACCGTTAGCAGGATCTCCCTGCGTCCACCTTTTTTTTTCCTTGCTTTAGTTTCACCTGAAAGGAATCCAGTTCATGTGCTCTGAGGCTGCTCTATAACATAAATCAAAGCACAGGAAGGAGATAAGGAGACCTGCTTCAAAAGCCCGTTCCTGATTCTAACTAAAAAGCAAACGAAGGTGCAGTCTGGGAGAGGGAGGAGAGTAATAATTTGCATTGAATTAACTTTATTAATTAGGTTTATTAATTTAGCCTTTGTACAAATATAAGTAGCCAAAGGGAAAGGGGAAAATAAAGGACCAAAAAAAAATGACAGAAAAAATAGTGTAAAGAAAGGAAATGTTGAGTAGTTCCAGAAGTAAAGGCATCTTCAATATTAGTTTCAATGAAAAAAAGGAATATTGCAAGGAGAATGTAGTTTCAAGTTTAGAGATGAAGAGAATCAAAGAATAACACAAAAGAACACTAATTAGCAGGGTATGCAGCAATTTGTAAAAACTCATCTAAGTCAAAAGAGCAAAGATGTTTCAGTCCTAAAATCAAAATGAAAATAAGTCAGGAAATTTTCCAGCTTATGGATATAACAACACATTTATCTGTGAAAAGTCAGTGAGACCTGGAGAAATATTGAAAAATAAGAGAAGACTGACATAAGGAAACCAGTAGGAGAATTTTGTTTTCAAGTGGCCTTCCTGGATATTAAAAAACATACATACATTAAAAATAAAGTGGTTGACAAGCACTGACGCTTCTGATAGACGTAGTTAAGGAGACACAATTTAACAGAAATAAAGAACTAATGTATACTTAAGAAAGTCTATGCAGTTCCTACATTATCCTAAAAAGTGTTCCTAAACATTGTTAGAGCAAGTGAGAAAAAAGGTGATGTAGCATTAAGAGTTAGAATTAGGGACTGCTACAAGATTTTCTAATCTTCTTCAAAAGACAAAGGACAGGAGAATTTAACTAAAAACAAATAAAAAGAATTAAATGGTAAAACTTATCTATCCCATCTCAAACAGAAAAGACAACACCATTTTCAGATTTGACACTTGCTACTGCCGTTTGATAATCTATTTATAGGGGAAAGACACACAATATATGCAGTGCCTACAGGATGATGTCACGTGTACTCTACCTGTCTCTGGTGAGTTTTTGTTCGCCGATGGAGATGAAGGAATCGGTCACAATCTGTACACAAATTCCCACAGATGTTACATAAAATGATCGCAGCAGTTTCACCATCATCGTGGTTATCACACATTGGCTGAAAAAAAAAATTCTCTTCATTAAATCATTTCCTTTCAACATCTGTTTTTATTCTCCCTCCCCAAATTAATAAAGGGAGATAAAGAGCTTCAGACTATTAATTGTATCTTTAGAATAATCAGTATCCTAACAGTTACTCCTGGACACAAAAAGCCCAGATTTACTACATCAGTTCTTTTGGTATTTTTCACCTCGTATTTTGCGTGATATAGCACAAATGCACTTTTCAACAGTATTGTTGAGACATTGTTTTCAACTAGCCTAAGAAAAGATTTATATAGTAACAACGGGTTATGGGCACGTTAACAGAAAAGTTCAGAGATCTGAGTACTCAGGTCAGCCAACATGCACAATATTTACCCTTAGTTACTTTGTGTTGCGGGTTAGGGCTGGGCCGGCCACTAACGCGGACAGACGCTCTCTAACCCCCTCTTCCCCCCCTCCCCAAACGGGAACAGAAAAGGGAATGAGGCAGAGAGACTTACGGGTTAGAGGAGAAAAAAATACAACAGCTTTAACAAAAATAATGGAAATAAAGGTGAAAAGATAAAAGTAGAGAACTATATACAACCATAGATAGTAGCCTGATACCAAACCCAGCTCCCTTCCCCGATAGAAATCCCCACTGGTGCTGCAGAGCAGGAGGCACTGGGGAAACCCCAGGCTCAGTGGTGGCGGGAGCTGGATACAGGGAGCTGGATAAAGGGAACTCAGGATCCAAATGAAAAGCAGGAGGTCGGACGGAGTCCTCTCTGGACACCGACCATTGCAGAAAAGGCGAAACGAAGGGTGAACAGGACGAAAAGGGCGAAAGGGCCGAAACTCCCGTGATCCCTCAATTTATACTAAATATGACGTATATGGGATGGAATACTCTCGTTGGTCACCTGTCCTGTCTATTACCCCCCGGAGGTGCCACCTTTTACTTCCTTGTGACCCCTCTTATTACCCAGCACCCCCAGCGTGGCACACAAGAGCCAGCAGTGGCCTTGGTCACTACAGGAATAAGTATCAGCAAGAGCCTTTCTACATCCCAGTCCCAGGCAGTGACTGTAAACATCAGGTGTTATCGCTGCCAGTAGCACACACTGTCTGCAAAAACATGCTGCTGACTTCAGAACGTGCAGCCTTTTAGAAGACACTAAACTGGAAAGTAAAAATCACTAAACAGGACTGGGTTTTTAGCTAAACCCGGGACACTTTGCTACGGTATATTCACTCTGTTCAAACATCTAATCAAAGCTGTGGGTCATCTATAACTTGGAGAATACAGTTGAAGTAACAAAGGTTCAAAATCAACACAGCTCTGTTTTGCAGTTCAAAATATCTGTACAAATAGAATGCAACGACTGAGTTAGATTATGCACGTGCCTGAGAACGAGTTCCTATCATACTCCCAGGACTCGTGGTTTCCATGCTATCGCTCAGGCAATTTAGAACAGAATTCTTTCAACAGCAGTCCTGGCAGGAGTGGTGGTGGGGGACACAGTTCACCTCAAAATTTGAATATCCTGGTATAAAACAGGATTGGGGAATTTCAAGGTGGGTTCAAGCAGCTTGTATCCCTGCTTGGCTACTCTTCTGACACTTCTAAAGCTCTATAGAAGTCTGCCAGTTTTCTTAATCACCTCAGAAACCTTTTGCATCTGCTTCCTTCTCTCAGCAGAGTTTTATCCCTTCCTCTGCTGTCGCAGCTCTGATTCTCTTATATTCTCTTTCTGACTACACTGAACTGGAAGCTTTTGTGCTCTAAGTATTCTCAGTTGTTAGCAGGAAGACACAATATTCCATTGCCTCCCACGGGGATCCACCTAACCAACTTGTAAAGAGACTAGCTTCATTATTTTGCTTTTTTCAGATTCGTATTCAAGAAAAAAAATCATAAACATTTTGTAATATTGAAAAATATAGAATCTCCATTAATCCATCGTATTCCGTATTAATTTTGTAAATCCTCTGGGTAAATGGTAGCTTTATAAATTTAGTTAGAAAGAGTTTCTTTCTCCTTGGGGTAATGACTCTCTGCTAAGATGGAGAAGAGGAAGCTACATTATGGAGAAGTTATTGAGGAACACAAAACAATTGACTTTATTACGTGACAGAGATTCAGATAGAAAGAAAAAAAGCTCTGATAAAGGCTGTCCTATTCCTCAAGTCAAACTACTCTCCAAAATTCACCCTAAAGGTTAGGAAGTCCTTGCTCTATCCTGAGTATGTCTGAAGCTGGAATTTTGTCTTCTGAGGTCTACCTTTCCTTAATATTTTTCTAAATTCTCTGTCTACTGAATAAATCAAAACAAACATTAGAAGATTTTCAGTCTCACCATCTGCTTCTGTTGTCCGTCCTTTCCCATCCATCTTCCTGAGGACAGTCGATCAACATGATCCTGATCAAGTACACAGAGGGATGCTAAGGCCAGCCATAGCTAAAGAAAGGCAAAGCAGAATTAAATGTTTTAGAAATACATGTAATTATTATGCTTGAGAAGCCAAAATCTATACTCCCTAAGACAGTAGGAAAATCTTACAAATGTGCTTTTCATGGTATTTCAAGCAATCTATTAAGGTTAAGTTACTCACAGTTTCTATAAAAGATTCACGGAAGAAGTAAAGACAAAAAAACCCCATAACACCCCAGGTAAATAATAAAGGGCTCAGCAAATATTTTTTCTCTTTGAAACTAGAACACAGGTGAAGCTCAGTTTAATTGTCCTAGAGAATGTTTGTAACTGTTTCCATACAAGCTTTGAGATGTGGCAGCTGATGACCTAGAAGTTAAACTACTTAAAAAAATCATGTGGAGAGCCGGAAAAAGACAACTGACACATATTGTACAATTTTTCACGCAGATGATCTCATAAATTCAGTAAAAGGCAAGTGCCACAAACTTAAGTCAGAATTATTTCAAGCATAAAATCCCAAATGTATAAAGATAACACTTACTCTTCGTTATTCGGGAGGTACCAAGGATGTGTACCTAATCACAATGCATTTTTTACTGGTGTATCTCTGCTACAAAATAAAAAACTCTGCTGTGACACAGAGAAAGCCAGACTTAATAGGACAAACAGTGTTTGTTGTACGATGCAGGTAGATTTGGAGAAACTAAACTGTACACTGTATGAATTGTTTCCTGAAACAAACTATATAAGGAAGCTTTTTCTAAAACACAGGAAGGCTCTTGGATGGGTTCCTACTGCACATTTACAATGCGCTAATGTCAAGTTTAGTAAAGCTCTTACTCTGGTTGTTGCAATGCACCTCACTGGTGATCTGTATTCTTCTTCCATTTTGGTCAGAGCTATGATGGTTTCAGCAATAGCATTCTTTGTCACACGGGACCAAGCTTCTGATAGATGACCCTGTTAAAGAGGAAACTCAATTTATTACAGCTCTTATTAATAAGAAGATCCACTAAAACTGTAATTAGAGCTGCTACAAACAATGTCAGGTTAGGATGTCAAGTTAGCATAGAGAAAGAGGAAGACAGAGATCACTTTGACAAATGACCTTTCAAATCACACTGACCAAATACTTAGGTGACTGACTGAGATAGTCTCTGAGATAATACTGGAGTAACTAACTTGGAATAGGTGAAGGGCCTATGATTTGAAGAACGAAAAGGCAAGAAATCAAAAGTAGTACGCAGGAGGCATCAGAACTACAGCATACTTTCCAAACTGAGCTTAAAGATTCTGAGCCGATAGCACTGACTCATACCCTAAAGTTCCTGATTCCGAGACTGCTGAATACTTAAATTCTTAATGCACTCTGTACTGAATTTCTCAACCTCATGCTAAAGGTGACAGAAAGCATTGAGAGTCACTGGACTCTAAAAAGGAAGCTACAGTGACTAACCCGGGTGTAGGTACCTACACATTGCAAATGTTAAGTGAAGGAATCAGCTTTGTAACTCTTACGAAGCGGTTAGTGAGGCTGGTGTCACCCTACTGATAATTAGCTGCTCTAAAAAGCCTCAAAGAAAGGTTTTTAAACTAGGACTCCTCTATTTCTCCACTCTTTTTTTAGGTAACAGGGCCAAATCCCCACACAAGTTTCAAGCATGCCTAAACTTCACGTTGTGTAATGTCCCGTACACAACGTAATCAGGAAATGTTATCATTGCCATCCTTGAATGGCCTCAGTCAGGTCTCCCTCACCTAGAATGAAAGAGAAAAAAAGTTCCGATCTCTTCTCCACACAAGACAAGAGGAGGGTCCTTATTATTTGGCTACTGAATACTTTGGAGTAAACTCAGCCCCAATCATTCCTTTAGGAGGGGCTACACTTTATGTAAGCAATTCAGAACCTACTGAAAGAGAGATTTATATCCACACCTGAGAGGGCCGTACTTTATCTGACTGATTTGATCCTTTTCTTTTTTGTAATAAATAGTTACATGTTCAGTCCAAGTAGAATGGCTTAAACAAGAGAATTCAAGACCCACACCACTATACTCAACAGTCAGCACTACTGGAAAACCACTAGGTAGGGTTGGAGATGGAGTTCAGCATACTCTGGATATACATGTGAGTTGCCACATCTGTCTCCAGAGCCTTAAGAACTTTCATACTAACTTCTATCTTTTCCAGCCTGAATGCTTCTATGATTCTACAGAGGTTTTGAAAAAACAGATATTGATAAATGTAACAGTTCAATGAGCGAAGGCCTTGAATGGCTACGGGAGCTGCTTCGACAGAAATACAAGCATCTGATTCTAGTCAGCCAGCTTTTTCTATTTCTACTCATCTTTTTTTTATTCCTGGCAAAGATCTCTGCTCAGCTTAGTTTTAATCAGTTGTTCATTAAGTGACAGGATCTCCCATCACTGTGGGAGCCAGAATCTCATAAAACATGGACCACAGAGTTCACTTCAAAACACTTGCCCCAGTACTAACAAAACGCGGTAGAAGAGAATCCCCTATTTTCCTCATGTTTTCCACTTACCCAGAGCACACCTACCAACAAAATGATACTGTCAACAACCTTTAAAAAACCCCCAAACAATCTTCAACAAATTACTCCCCTCCCTCCCCAGTTCATTCGCATCTTACACAGTGAATGAAGTGCCTGAGAAAAACACATGGGCATATACATACAGGGGAGGGGCCACTATCTTAATTCTGGCCTTTACTATCTTCTGGGTACTTTTCTTCGCAACCGCTGTTTTTTTTTGGTCCTGGTTTTCCTATGCAGTCTCCTAAAATGTTGATAAGGCCAGCAGAAACAACAAAAAAACCCCACCAAAACACAAAAACATCACGTGGATGCACAATGGTACCTACAACAGACCATTTCCCTCAGGAAAGCCACTGGAGCAAGCGAAGCGAAGACTAAGGGATCATTTTATGCACGCACCGGCACTGCGGAGGGATGAGATACTTAAATTGTAACTCTTAACTAAAGATTAATTGTGAGATTCTGAAATCTTGTGGTCAGAATCAACAGCGGCAACTGCAGGGAACTCCCATCCAGCTGCAGCAACTTTGAGAAGGGATCTCCTTAATCTAAGCACAGTGAATGGCTTAGAAAATAAGACTCCGAAGCTGAATGTACTGAAATAGCTTTCAAAGTGTAATCACAGAGGAAATTCTGGGTCATTTGGAACATCTCACTGAAACAAGTATGGAAGTAAGGAAAACAAAAACAATCTCCCAGATAAACTCCTTTCCTCTAAGTCTAAAACTCACTTTCTCCCCACCCCCCAAACCAACTTCCACCAAATCCTTCTATCAGAAAAAATCGCCTGAAGCAGATACAACTACGGAAAATTTTGGGCCAGATGGTTAAAGTAATAAGCAACTATAAATATAGATTTCAGTAAGATTTAGGCCAATCTTAACCAGAAACCCCACATATAAAATCTACATACACTTGTGCAAAAACATCCCTATTATCTTACTCCACAGACACTTCTTACACTTCAGCTGGAGCTTTGAGTGCTCAAGACTTAAAAAATTAGGCTTCTAAGTTAGCATAGAAAATGACACACAATTATTGTACCACAATTTTAAGAAATAAACAAGCGACATATTTAAAAGCTTATTTCAATATCACATTTCTGTTCAGAAGAATCAGAACTCAGTTCCTACTGCTACCAGGCCTAGACTCTACCCAGGAGACTACACCTTTTTTTCCCTTGAGACTAACTCATATTTTACAACTCCATCCAATACTAACTAACAGAAAGTAATGAAAAAATCTACTCCTCATTATCAGAAATATTTGAATGTCCTCCGTACATTTAAAGGCTAGAAACTTACTGCTGCCATGTCTTTAACGAGCTTAATAATGATCTCTGAAATCTGCGTAGGTGTTGAACCCTTCATCCACCAATGGCTTTCACCTCGCCGAATGTAGCTGCGAAGGACATACGGTCATATATGAAATAAATTCAGCTGGTTAGTTAAAAGAAATTCAGCATATGGTAAACTGCTGGTTTTCGTGTTTCCTTTTTGTTTTGTTTTAAATCAAACTCAATGTATAACATGTTACTTTCAAAGCAATAACACAATTTTCTTTCATTTATAAAGTAAACATTATGAAAGACAACATAACGGACCTCAAAGAACATAATTTTTTTGTGCTTTTAGCTTGAGAATCCATATGTATTTTTTAAACAAACCTGGAATTGAAGATCATTGGAAGTGTGACTGTAGTAACTCCTTTGCCTGCAGTAGTGCCAGCAGTCCCTGTTATAGTGGTTCCTTTGGCTTTTAGCTGTACAGTGAGAGCTTTGGCAATGCATCCCAAAAACATGTCTAAGATACCCAGTTTATTCCAATCTCCTTTTTCCGTTGAGTGTATGATATCACTTATATCTGCTGGTGGAAGAGACTTCACCCCTATAATACTCGCCAGGCGACTAGGGGTTACCTCAGGCAAAACACGTCGTAGTAATGATGTTACCTGGAAAAAAACCCAGAACATCTGAGTCCTTACCGAGACAGTTGGGGTTTTCAAGCAAAATCAAATAAAGTCCTTCTTCACAAGTTATTTCAGTAAAGAATGAATCTGTTTTCTGTACTTAAATCACACCTGCAAGAAATCCTTTAAGGTTTTTATCTTGCTTTGAGGTGTTTATTAACATACCCAGTGAGATAAGGCTGAAGAGTCTAGAACCAATTTCATCAAACAATACTTAGTCTTCATATAATAATAAAAATATGCTTGGTACTGGACTTATTATAACAGTGATACAGATGTTTGTATGACTTTGATTTGCTTGCATGTTACCCACTTTGCATATAATCTTCGTATATGTATCTTTAGATGTTGGAAACTCTGTGGTAGATCTGTCCAGAGACATTTTAGACTTGTGAAAACAAAGTATTTGCCTCATGGTACTGAGAATCACAACATGCTTTCTCCCCTCCTCTAGTTTTCCTAGAGGAATTCTTTGGAAAAGGAAATCTGTGCAATTGCTTTGGATCTAACAGGAGATGTCTTGAAATGACAAGCTTCAATCTCACAGGCTTGTAGAACTGGGGTTGAAATTGGCTAAATCGCACAAAGTTTGGTCTAAATCAGGATGTATGAAAACTTAGGGACTTAACACTTCGTGTCTAATTTCTCAATCCTTTAATGTTCTTTTGAAAAACTGTTTATATTTTAAGAAAAAAAAGTATGTTGCATATCTGCAACATATCATAATTATTAAACGGGGCAGCGCCTGCCTCCAGGCAAGTTGAGATGTGACATTTCAAGAGTTCAAAAAATTGGAAAAAGAGAAGTAGAGAGTATGAAGCATAAAAACTTCTGAAAAAGGAACTAAAAATCCACCTAAAGAAAGCACACCAGCTAGCAACAACAGGCTAATGCATTAATGGTACTAATGCAAATATTTTATATGTCTACATATTTATGTTGCATTATGTGCATATAGATACACATATACTCAGATAACACTCAAGTTCAGAAAGGAACAGATGTTGAAGCTCTGTCTGAGGATACCAAGAGTAGAAAGGAATTGTCTAGTTCCACACTGTTACACTCATAGCCTGAGCATAAGATGCTAAGGACTCACGTCAGATCAATAAAAGACACTGCTAATTAAATGCCTCTCATCTGACCTATGCAGACTACATTGGCATTATATCAGCATAATATGAAATTCCCAAACAATGCTGGCATTTTAGGTCCTGTCTATTCGACAGACATTTCAACCAGGCTCTACTCATTCAAGGTCTAATCTCAACCAGTGAAGCCTTTGCTTCATCTGTTACGATGCTTTAGCAAGACGATCACCAGTTACCCTGTACCTCTAGCTGTCACTGTGCCTTGAGATTAAACATGATATTAAAAGCCCAAGAATTACCTATAGCCTCCTCAAATCCTCCTCAATCCACATTTGGAGTATATCATAGAATCACAGAATGGCTTGAATTGGAAGGGACCTAAAAGATCATCTAGTCCCAATCCTCCTGCCAAGGGCAGGGACATCTCCCACCAGACAAGGTTGCTCAGAGCCCCATCCAGCCTGGCCTGGAACACTTCCAGGGAGGGGAAATCCATAGCTTCTCTGGGCAACCTGTTCCAGTGTCTCACCGCCCTCACAGTAAAGAACTTAAAATATGCAAATGTTCCAAACATAAATGGGGGTAACTGTGTAACTCTTCTGAATACATTTGAGAAATGGAAAATTAACAGCTCTGATATTTAAAAGGAGCATCTCTGATTCTTGCGATTTACATCTAATAACTCTGGATGATGCTGTCCTTTATAAATAGACAAATACAACACATGAACTTAGTAAGTCTCTTTTTTCTGGAATGTAATACATAACACCGGTTTAAATTTAAGTACTGTCAGTCACAAGGCAGCGCCAACTTCAGAATCTGAACTCTCATCTTCAGAAAGAGAATTCTTAGTCATTGCTACAGAGCGCAAATACCTGACAAACTGAACCTATGTTACAGGACATGGATGAATCTGTTGAAAACATGAGCAGCTGGGCTACTGCAAAGTAAGACTCGTTGAATACTGTGAATTCAGATTCACTGATGAATCCTTTGCAGCGTCACTCCAAAACAAAGGCTGGGTGCTTATGTATAAGACCCCCACTAGGACACACAAAAGGAGTAATTGCTACTTCATTTCAGGAGCAATCCCATTCAAACAAACCCGATGTCCCTTTAATGTTTGGTTTGAGAAAGTAATTTATCCTGCCCTGTTCAAAATCCTTCAGAGTAAGGACAAGAAAGGTGCAGAGTGACATCACACAAAGGCATTTCAGCACCGTTTGCTGATTTAGGTTCATGATGACATCACAGACTCACAGAGTGTCAGGGGTTGGAAGGGACCTTGAGAGATCATCTAGTCCAACCCCCCTGCCAGAGCAGGATCCCCTATGGCAGGTTATACCGTGTTAATTAAGCAATTTTGTGTTCCTACACCTCACTTCTACATCGTGGACACAAAGCATTATAAACTTACTCAAAAGAGTTTGCTTTAATTTTTTAACTGTAGTCTTCATTGCTTTCAACACCGTGCTGCCTACAAACAGTTTGATACAGTGGTGGTGCTGGAGTATATACGTATTTAGGTATCAAACACATCAAACTTAATCATTTCAACCCCATTCAAAAATGGAATAAACTCCAAAAAACTGATACTTGGAATTCCAAAAGAAGATTCTGTAATGTGTTTTTAAAATGTTTGAAAACCCAGGGCAGGGAGGATGGAGCCAGACTCTTTTCAGCAGTGCCCAATGACAGGGCAAAAGAGGCAATGGGCACAAGCTGGATCACAGGAAGTGTCATCTGAATATGAGGAAGAACTTCTTTACTGTGAGAGTGACAGAGCTCTGGAACAGGCTGCCCAGAGAGATTGTGGAGTCTCCTTCCCTGGAGACATTCAAAACCCGCCTGGATGCGTTCCTGTGTAATGTGCTCTAGGAAACCCTGCTGTAGCAGGGAGGTTGGACTGGATGATCTCCAGAGGTCCCTTACAAGTCCAACAATTCCGTCATTTGGTGAAAATTTCTGTTTGTCTTCTCCTCATAACTGCAATAATAAATCAAACTGATTTATTTACAGTTATTCCCTACATGGAATATAGGTATGACTGGGAAAACGTTTTTTTGGAAGCAAAAACTCAAGATTACACTTCATGAAAAGGTAAATTCAAATACATAACGTACTATCACGAACACAACTATAGGATTCTAAATGTTTTTTTCTTTTTCCTAGGAATACCAAACACAGACAAGGAAGAGTTAGCACCCACCTGTCTCTGCACTCGGGGAGAAGCGGTGTGTAGTAAAGAGAAGAGATCCTGGAGCAGGGTCAGCTGCTGAGCCAGATACTGCCGGCCGACATTGGAACCACTCAAGGCCAGAACCATCGACAGGAGCTCGAAGCAATAAGCGTCAGAAGAAGCGTCTTCATCGCTGGGCTGCGAGTTGGCATTCTCCTTGCTGGAGATGGCGTGCTCCCATTCCTCACGCACGCGCGTCGCTTCCATCCGTATGGCCTGGACTATATGAGCACACACCTACCCAAACAGAATCCAAGGACATAAAGACTCTTAAAACCTGAAGGAAGAGGTCATGCTTTGTTTACCTTCAGGGTTCTGACTAAACCAGACAGCCTGTGCTTCTATTACTTTTCAACATCGATTCAAATAAAACTAAAATGCAAACTTAAAGGCTAAATAAAATTCTTCAGAATAAGATTTAGATTTATTACTGAATTTGCTCATCTACATTTCTGAAAATGTCACTGAAATAAATTTTTCATTACTTTTTTTTTTAGTTGCTGACTTTTAATCCACTTTTTACATAGCATTCGGGTTAAAAAAAACCCCCAAAACACAAAAAAACAAACCACAGAAAAACCTCACAGAAATATATTTATTCCACACACACAAAAGGAAAGGACTTACTAAAAGACTTAGTCTATTGCTTAGTTTACTATTTAGGAAGCTTAACAAATTTTAGAAACTGTGTTTTCATTTGACCAATAGCATTTTACACATTTAAGTGATTTTAAATTTTGCCAAGATGGGTGACAAAAAAGTGGCTTCTGCATGACCTAACAATCTATCAAACTTCATCTAATACCTCTTGCATTACTGTGGAAACTTTTATGACAATGTTTGTCTTGTGACAGGTGTAATAAAGATAATAAAAAAGATATTTCAGTTGGCATATTTAAAAAAATGAAGTATTGAAAAGAAAAAGAACACATACTCTAACTACTGCTTAATGTTAAGAAAAACAAAGGTAAGTAAGATAAGCATAAACCCAAACTTTCATTGACTGCAGGAAAGAATAATTTAAGAATCTATGCACTGATCATCTTTTAAGGATCAAACCTATATACTTTTCCATGACAGAAATGGGGAAAAAACATGCGCAAAACTAAGATTCTAAACTCTGTCCCTGAACCTTTCATAGAAATTTGAGAGGGTCCACTATTATGCTGTTATTATCAGCAAACTCAATTCTAAAACTTTTATTTTTAAATTGAGTCTAATAGGATAGGGTTTTGTATCTTATTAAAACAATTTTTTTTCAGTATCAGTTACACACGCTATTTAAAATGTAAACCAAAATTTGATTATGAATAACAGAAGAAGGACTGAAAGTGACAAGTGAAAGGTACTATATTCACTGCAAATGAGCACACTTATTACAACACACAAACATTTAACCCTTAAAGCATTTCAGAATGAACAAACCTGCTTCTGCAAATTTGTCAGTTTGCTCCGGCTGAATATGATCCCTACCATGTGCTCCTTCAGGTCTGCATCTGACGTTGCCTTCATAGAAAAGCACATTTAATATTAGACCAAGAGTTAAAAAAATTCCTTAATTACTGGAGCAATTAACAAGGAACATCAACAAACTTTGTTTTAAAAGCGTATAGCTTTTTGCTACAGAGAAATTATACGAGCAAGATCAATTTAACTATGGTTAACAAATACCTCTTTAAAGAGCATTTCCTTTTTTTCTATTTGTAAAGAGGAAATTTGAGCATGAAATAAAATAATCAATAAGCAACACGAGTGAAGCATAATTACCCGAGATTCAGCCTCTTCATATAGCTTGATACAATCACTGATTAAGTCTTTGTGAAGCAGTGCACAGAATGTACTTTTCAGTTTATACATTTCACAGTAAAAGAAATAGGGAACACACAATTAAGTTACCAGTACACGGCAGCTGTGAGAGAAATACATTTTTGTAAAATGATCTAATTCTGTCCTGGAATTCATTGTCACAAGGTACTGGGTAGGGTAAAACCGTATCTCATCCGAAAAAAAGAAAATCGTGTTGCTGAGGACAGCCCAATTTTGGCTATTAAATGTGAGAGGAACAAGATAACAGGTAAGAAGGAGTTCCGGGTTTGACTATTGCTGCAGGTGTTAAGTACTTCTGCAACTGTACTCATGATTTACACCACCGTTGCTATGATGTTTTCATTATATGCATATGCTCCAACTATATTTACCAATTAAAAAAAAAAAAATCGATGATAATTTAGGAAAAGCAAGCAAGCGACCAACCAACAAAGCCCCAAAAAATCAATTGTGACATTTTACTTCTGTTTTGAGCTGAAAATTATGTAGCATAAGACATAGGACAAACACTGAAAATCATCCTGGATATTTTTTTCAGCAAAGTATTATTGATAGAATACAAATAAATACATTGTGTACTTTTTCTTCTCCTTCGGGGGAAGACAACAGTGCTTTTTCTTCTTGTTCTGGGGTTGGCTCAGCATCTCCAGAAATGAGTTTTCCAAACACCTGGAAGAAAGACAGTGGCAATTAGCTTATCTCAAAGACAAGCTTGTGCAGACGTGGCATTTTAAGTTAAAACATAAAGCACTGAAAGTCTAAGATTTATAGTAACTTTCACTGTATAGCACAGTAACTTTCACCATATAACACATCATTAAAACCCCACCTGGGATGTAATAAGTCGGAACACTCGCAGCGTCTCAGATTCACAGTTTCTTTGTTGAGCGACACTTGCAGAAATCTGTCCTGCTATTTTAATGCTTTCACCATCTTTCCATCCAAGGATTTTCACTTGTCGAACTCTTAGTGTGTTCTCTGGACCCTTCAATTCGATTTTGATGATGTGATTATCGCCTCCAGGAAGTTCACTTGTTACCCAGCCAATATGTCTTGAATCCAAGTCTACCTATTAACCAGGAATATAAAGATGGGAACTGACATTACATCCAACAAAAAGTCACCTACCTCTAAAATAAATCCATCATAAATCACTGGAACGAACACAGTGTTGCTATGAAATTTTCATCTTGAGCAGTAAGACTATCATGTTTTATTATAAAAATATTCAACCTTACGAATTCAGATTAAAAAAATTCTCAAACTTACAAAAAGACAAGACATAGTAGCCATTTCCTTGTTGCCTTTAAAGCCTATTAGAAATAGTGGTCTGTCTATTCCTTCAATCCACTAAGAAACAGTCCACATACTCAAAAAAACACTTGAAGCTAACATTTGCTTGCTACTTTGAACTAAAAAAAGCTGCCATCATCTAAATGAAAGTATAACACGCAATTATCAGGAGCTGTTTCCTCCCAGAAATAGCTTCCAGAGCTCTATCTTTGCCTTAAATGCTCTCTGGGGATAAAAGGTAGAGAAAAGCAAACCGTCTCCCTGTAATAATACAATGCTGCTTCTTGACAAATTTTACCACTGACTGTCAGTTATGCAAATAATAAAGTTTTGAGCCCGAAATGGTAACTTCCTGCCTGAATCAATATTTTTGATGGGTCACGTCAGTGTCAAAGTACAAAAATGTGTAAAAAAAAAAAAAAGAAGGCATTTATCGTTTGGCTTCGCAACATAAGTATAAAGCTTGAAAACCATTCCGAACTCGATTCTCCAGACAGAAGTCCTCAGTTACCAGAAGTTGAGAACTAAAATAGTAGGGTAAAATGTGTATTAGACCACATAACTAAAAGAACTTGTGTTGAGGGTAAAAGATTTATTTTCTCCTTTATCACTGTGTTGTACTTCTGCTAACTCTTCATCTGCATTTCTATAACGAAAAATGATTCCATGAAGCATATACAAGGCAGTGACAGTGCAACACTAATAAGCCAGGCATCAGAATATCTAACAACGTGTAATACTACAAAAGCAATTATGTCAGGTATATTCAGATATAAGTACCCTAAAAGAAATCAAACAGCTTATTGGACCTTATAAAACACAACCTAAATGGTCTTTTTTGGAAACTTTCTACACAATCACTTATTCTTTCAGCTGTAGTAATTAAAATAATCTACAGAACATTTTATATTACCTTGTTCTCTTTCAGTAAAAAGAGTAAAAGTTTGATCAATAATCAGTACATATGACCCAATTCTGTCATTAATAATACAGTATTATCCAGGAACATTACTATGCCTGATTGTAAAAATAATTTATCTATTGTAAGAAAGAGAAATTGTTCAGCCAAAAAATGACACCAATTTTTCAATGTCAACTGTTAAAATGTTTACCTGCTTTATTCTGCAGAGATCTTCTACTGCCTTGCCAGTTAGGAAGGTCATGGAAGTCACTTTGTTCTGCAACAGAGAAGCAAAATAAGAACAAACCACTCCAGTTGAGGACCATTCCAACTATTTCTTCCATAATTGCAGCACACACACACACACAGACATATTAAGAGAGACAAGTTATCTGATTACAAAAAAATTTAAAAAGTGATCAAAACCAAGGATAAGGAATTCCAAAGCACAGTTCTGGAAAAACAATAATTAATTTGTTCCTTGTGTTAAAACCTGTAGTTGAAATAAAGATATACTTGTAGCATTACTGTACAGATCAATAAATACGAATGTAGTCTGTCTAGAAAATAGTTTGGATTTTATGAAAACTCCTTATCTGAACGCTTCTGCAGAAATCATGAGCAGGAAAAGTAACTTAGAAAATAATTAAATGCTTGAAAATGCATTGGAAATTGAACCTACCACTGAGAATCATGGTTCCCAGTCTTAGGTTTGTGCATACTGCAGGTTTAGTTGGATTGGTCTGATCATATCAGGTACTGCTTTCAAAACTACAAGAATTAGAAAATTTAGTTTGGAACATGAGTTTCATAATTAGAATTACAAACTGCACTGGACAAAGAAAATGATGGTTCTTGACTGACAAATACATAAAACTTTCTCTAATGAGAGACACTTCATTTTCCTCTTACCCCAAGATCTCTGGAATTGTCTACATGAACACACACGTAACGTGCATTGATTCCTTTCACGCAGTTAATGGTGATGTTTTTAGTTTTGTTTTTATCTTCATCTCCTGACTCCCAGAATGTTTCTGTAGACCCATCTGTTAAACTTCCAATCATGGCAGGTCGGCTCGATGTTTTAATGTCAACGATGCTGGTCAGGTCTTTTAGGCAGATGACTATACACAGTTCCTGTGAAAACAAATGGAATTACTTAAAATATCTGAAAGTAAGCCCAAATATAGGCATTATTTACAATTTTTAAAAACCATACAAACATTTCTGTTCTGATGAATATGCTTTCTGAATTAAAGAATAAATTTGCCATTTATTGATTCAAATTCTTTGGCCTTTTACGCCAAAGGAACTATTAATAGCTAACAGCTGAATATATCAGTAAATGCCTGAATGTACTACCAAATGAAAGAAAATACTTTAAAGATATTCATCAAGGATATTAATATGTGCTCCTCTGAATAACAGAAGGAAAAAAAAATCTATATAAGCAAGCAAGAACAGGAAGTACACGCCATTTAAAAAAACGAACTCAAACCAAATGAATTAACTGAACAAACCAGAGATCTCTAAATGCTTTACTTGCAAACAAGTAGTTACGAGCACTGCTTCAAACTTCAGGTTTGAGTGAGGGTCAATATCCGAACTTCTCAAGCTAAGTATGAGAATCTGAACATCAGCAACAAGATTCCAAACAGAGATACATTCAAGGAAATACGACATTGCAACAGAGAGTGTTTTAATTCAAACAGAACGACCACAGGAAGTTCGGGCTGTTCACAATTGACCTCTGCTTCTGAGAAGAAGTGTCATACTTGCCTGATTCATGACTTCAAAACCAGACTGAACACTGATGCTAAAACTCTCTTCACTGTCTCCGTCATCAGATTTAGACAAAATATTGTTGATATGATGAAACACGTTGCTCTGGTGCAGGAACTGGTGATCAGATTGTTTGAATTTGAGACTCCAGCACCTGAAAACACATTTAGTGGACTTTGAAATTTTACATGTTGATTAAAAGACATAACCTACCAGTGAAACTGTTAATTACATTTTTGCTTCTCAAAATACTTTCTATAAATCATAGAATGGCCTAGGCTGGAAGGAACCTTAGAGATCATTTAATCCAACCTCCCTGTCATGGGCAGGGATGCCTCTCAACTAGATCATGCAACACATGAGGACATATAATAATTAACTTCAATTTTTTTTACAGGTTCTTAAGTGTTTCTATGCACCATTTTGAGCAAGGCAGGAGTAAACCTTGCTTAGAATTTTAACAGTGAATAGAATAATTGTTATTCGATTTGTATCTTAGAGACAGTTACAGAGGAAAAATTTCAAACAGTTTAACGGTACTATTCAGATGACAGATTTCTGAGCACAAGGTGTTATGCTACCATGCACAGTTGTTTCAAATTTCCTGTCTACACTGCAAAATCTTTTAATCTATAAGTTCACAACGTTTCCAGCCTTTTAAAGATTTTATTAATTTGTGCTTACCTTAAGGCCATTTGCTGTAACGCACTACCACTGGGAAGAGACATCATCAGATCGGAGATTGTCTGGAGAAGGCGATGAAAAGTGTGGGGTAATGGGTGAGCTGCTTCGCCAGCAATCACTATATCTGACAGAGGATGTTCACATACTCTCGTGTCTTTTTCCTAAGAAGTAAAGCAATTTGCAGGATGTTAACAGATTTTCAGAGCAAAAAGGTTAAACAAACAGAAATAAAAACATTTATGATATTTGGTTCAAGAATAAGTGCAATGGTCTTATATTGAATGTGAACTTCAAAGCAGTTCCCATCACTGAATGTTTGCAATAACAAGTTATACATGAACACCAGGCAAGGAATTTGGGAAGCACACTGCACACTACCACATACTTTTCATGATTTAAAGATGTGAAACGTTACGCTGCGACAACCTGAAAACAAACCAACAGGAAAAAGTACATATTCCAGCTGCTAAGAACAACTTCTTTGAGCAGCCAAACCCGGCCGTAACAAATTTGGCTGCTAAGGTTAGCAGCTGCTTTATTTCATTAGAGCTGTGAAAATGCTGATTGTTAGTTAAGGTGAGTCCATAGCAGAAGGGGCTGTGCAGCAGGAGCCAAGTCCCAGTGGCCAGTGGGTACAAAGGCAGTGGCAGGGGACCAAGGAAAGTGGGGGCCAGCAAGGTGCGTTATGGGGAAGAGTTGCAGAGAAACAGCAGATGGTTCTGGTTGCAATATCCTTTATCAGAAAGAGGAGAAAAACTCATCTATGAAGTGAACAAACTGCTTCCTCTGCCTCTTTTTTAAAAGAAAATCTGGTTCTGCTTGAACCACAGAACTTGGCTGTGTACCGACCTCCAAAGCCAGATTCAAACATATTTTAAACCCATTAAACCATGTATATATTCTCTTGCAAGTAAACTTCCCAGGGATCTCAACTGCCCGAGTGCCTGAAAATGCTATCACAGAATCACAGAATGCCAGGGGTTGGAAGGGACCTCAAAAGATCTTCTAGTCCAACCCCCCTGTCAGAGCAGGATCACCTACAGTAGGTCACACTCTCCCTGGGCAGCCTGTTCCAGTGCTCTGTCACCCTCGCAGTGAAAAAGTTTTTTCTAATATTTTTGTGGAACCTCCTATGTTCCAGCTTGTACCCATTGCCCCTTGTCCTGTCAGTGGACGCTGCTGAAAAGAGCCTGGCTCCATCCTCCTGACATTCCCCCTTGACATATTTATAAACATTAATGAGGTCACCCCTCAGCCTCCTCTTCTCCAAGCTAAAGAGACCCAGCTCCTTCAGCCTCTCCTCGTAAGGGACATGTTCCACTCCCTATGACATAATTTGAAATTAATTTTAGGCACATGCTTACCTAGACAAGAATCATTGACCCAGACATTTCTCTGTATTTTCCTGGATAGCGCAATGTGGTCAGGTGTACTCAGTGTAAGAAGTAGGAAGCATGAGATTGAACTCTATGCTAAATACAATCAGTTACTCAGAACAAATTCAAAGACTAGGTACTCCCCTTCCCCCAAAGATTCAATCTACACAGATAGCATTCCCACCAAAGCAAAGTGTATATTTTAACATGCAATTTTCCTTAATAGAGTCTAGCAAAGGGCAAAGATGATGACTGGGGGGGACTGGAGTATCTCTCTTATGAGGAAAGGCTGAGACAGCCGGGACTATTTAGCCTGAAGAAGACTAAGAAGAGACCTTATCAATGTCTGTAAACTTCTAAAGGGTGGGTGATAGCAAGTTGGGGCCAGGCTTTTTCCAGGGATGCCCAGTGACAGGACAAGGGGCAATGGGCGCAAATTTGAACACAGGAAGTTTCATCTAAACATGAGGAGGAACTTCTTTAGTTTGAGGATGGCAGAGCACTGCAACAGGTTGTCCAGAGAGCTGGTAGAATCTCCATCTCTAGAGACATTCACAACCTACTTGGATGCCATCCTGTGTAAACTGCTCTACGTGGACCTGCTCTGGCAGGTCTAGGTGCTTGTGGGGTGTTTTGGGTTTTTTCAATTTTATTTTTTTTTTATTTTTCCCCCATGAATACTCACAAAAATAATGCATTGAAAGACTGTAATTCATGAGCACACAAAGTGTGGTAATTTTAGAAGAAAAATTATTTCTGACTACAAGAAGAATTCAACTACATTTTAAGACTAAGAATTTTCATTTCATAATTGAGGTTCTGGTGCACAGAGAAAGGGTTTAAGTAAATCAATTACAAAATCAACAGAGATACGGTATCTAGGAATGGAATTCTGAACCTTGCTTACTTGTTCTGCATTTTCTTTATTTGATTTATTTTCTTCATCCTCCTCTTCTTCAGGCTCCACAGGTGCAGGAGTCAGGGAAGCCACAAAATGCCATAAAATATCATGAAGGGAAGTTGTTTGAATGACGTTACAAAGAAGCCAGTTGAAAGCCTAAAATAAAATGCATGCAGCGAGTTAGGAACTGGTTAAGCAAAACTGGAGTAAAACCACTTCTTAAACCATTTATGTAAGGAGGTGTACTGATGCTTTTGGACAGGCAAATAATAACACAGAGGTTTTCCAGTAAGATACATTGTTCTGTAGGTAAAATAGTTTATTAAAATGGCAGCTATATTATAGGGGACATAGCAAAATAATTCACAAACAGCATACAAAAGGTTTTTTTGAAAAAAAGCTTTAAGGATGAAAAAGCAAAGTTCTTAATGAATTTTCAGATTATTACAGGACAAAGTGGCAGCACTCCTTACTATTCAAATTAGTTAAGAAAGACTTGATTTAGAACTCTGCAGGTTGAGATTTTGTTTCCTTATTTGGTTTTTGCCATTGCCTAAATTAATCAAAACAGTTCAGTCACAAAAAACATCAACGTAGTGGGGAAAAAGAGAGTTTTAAAAAAATATAACATTTTTATTTTCTTCTAAAAGCTGCAATCCTTCTGTATGCTGATGTTCGGAAATTTGACAGGTGGTGCTTAACAGCAGAGGGATTTTTTTCATGTATCTGAGAAAATCCACCTATATTTTCAGACATTAAAAATACTTGAAAAATACTTGCATACAAGTTCAGAAGAAACTTTACTAAAGGTCAGTTGAAATTACAAAAAACCCCCAATGGGCTCAATGAGGATGCCTCTTGCAGCTTTTATTGAAGCAACTGATCTTAAATGGATCTTTTGGTCAGTCACTCACTTCCTACATCACGGGGGAAGCACCCACCCACCTTAGAAGGAAGTCGTGAAAGATCTAGATATTACCAGACCCAAAAGAATTCTAAAGAAGTAATACTCAGTCCAAGATTTTAAAAAGAAATGTCAAGTAATATCAGAAAGATGCTGAACAAATGAGGAGAAAACAGTAATTGTATAATTGAGTTTTGGAGCCTTGTGATATTCTTTCACCAGGCATTTCCTATAAAATTTACAAATGTCTTATTTTAATTATACAAGACCCCTTAGTAAATGATACCTCCATGGCAAAGACTCGGCAAGCAGATTTCCGTAGGGCTTGTTTCATTGCTATTTCAAGTCCTTCCAGATCATGATGCTGGATTACAAATGCCAATACTGGCCACTGGAAATTTCTCTCTCCTTTGGAAAGAGAGCTGTGGGCGGAGATTAACCGAGAAAGTTCAGGAGATGGATGTCTCAGGAGAGAGGACCCCACTTCTATTCAAAAGCATAAAAATACGCATACATTAGATTACTTGTGTACTGTAATTTTATAGCCACAGTAAACATAAAAAGCAATAGAGCAATTTGAGAATTGATACTTATTTTTTGTGAGAAAAATGCGTTAAAAGGAAGCAATGTGGAAAAATATTTTTATAAATATATAATATATTATATATAATATATATAATATAAATATATATTATATATATATATAATAATATATAATATAAATTTTTATAAAAATAATTCAACTGAGAATGACAATACCACTTTAACTTTTAAATCAAGCACAAAAGATGCTCCAAAATTTCAGAACCAAAGTAATTCCTGAGTTGTTGTTAGATTAATTCTGTGCGGATTAACAAACAACTAATGTTTATTAATCATAGCATCATAGAATTTCGGGTGTTGGGAGGGACCTCTAGAGATCATCTGGTTCAACTTCCCTGCCAGAGCAGGATCACCCAGGGCATCAACACAGGAATGTGTCCAGGTGGGTTTTGAAAGTCTCCAGAGAAGGAGACTCAACCTCTCTGGGCAGCCTGTGCCAGTGGTCTGGCACCCTCACAGTAAAGAAGTTTCTCCTCATGTTGAGGTGGAACTTCCTGTGTTCTAACTTAAACCCATTATTTCTTGTGCTATTGCTGGGCACCACTGAGAAGAGATTGTCCCCTTCCTCTTGACAACCACCCCTCAGGTATTTACATACATTAGTAAGATCCCCTCTCAGCCGTCTCCTTTCAAGGCTAAACAGCCCCAGTTCTCTCAGTCTCCCTTCACAGGAGACATGTTCAAATCCCTTAATCATCCTCGTAGCTCTCCACTGGACTCTCTCCAGTAGGTCCCTGTCTCTCTTCAATTGGGGAGCCCAAAACTGGACACAGTATTCCAGGTGTGGTCTCACCAGGGCAGAGTAGAGGGGGAGGAGAACCTCCCTAGACCTGCTGGACACACTTTTCTTAATGCACCCCAGGATCCCATTGGCCCTCTTGGCCACAAGGGCACAGTGTTGTCCCATGGACAACTCACTGTCCACTCGGACTCCGAAATCTTTCTGCATGGGGCTGCTTTCCAGCAGGACGACCTCTAATCTGTACTGGTGCCTGGTGTTATTACTCCCCAGATGCAGGACTCCACACTTGTCCTTCTTGAACTTCATGAGGTTCCCCTTTGCCCAGCTCTCCAGCCTGTCCAGATCTCAGTGGGTGGTAGCACAGCCTTCCTGGGAGTCAGCCACCCCTCCCAGTTCTGTATCATCAGCGAACTTGGTGAGGGTGCACTCTATCCCCTCATCCAGGTTGTTGATGAAGATATTGAACAAAACTGGTCTCAGCACTGATCCCTGGGGAACACCACTGGCCACAGGCCTCCAACCTAACTCTGTGCTGCTTATCACAGTCCTCAATAGAAATAACTACGGGGTTTACTTGTAAAATATTGCAATTGTCTAGAGTTTCCCAAAAGAATTGCAAATCTAATGCCACATCCTTGAATGTTTATTCACTACTTATCATGTCTGTGCTCTTACCTGCATCTCCACTGTTGACTCGTCTCCTAGGAATTGCCTTTACACGGGCTGGCAAAATCGAGTGCTGCTTGTCATATTCTGATGCAACAACTGAATAGGATCTTTGAAAAACTGTACGTTTCGCAAGATCTGTATCTGTTATTGGACTGGTTTCCAAACTATAAAGAAATCAGTGAAGTTACAGATCCATTAACAAACAGATAGTGCATACTTAAATTACACAAAATATTAAAGACACATGCATTTCACAATGGCAGTGCTACTACTGCATGAAAGTTTGTCTTAAGTACCTAATAACTGTTTAAATGCTGGAAAAGGAACACGTATTAGAATTACATATGGTGAAAAAGCATGCAAGTGCTTTATAAAAAACCGCAACGTTGTACATGGTAAGTTTCAAGAACTTGGGTATTTTTTAGAGAAAATACATTCAGATCATGCCTGAGCTGAAGTTTCAGACCAAATTTTCCCTGAGAATGCACACGACTGCACGTACATCTATGGAATGAACTTTTAAAAGGCAAGCCAACTGAAATTTAGGACTTCATGTCAAGTAAAAATTTCTAACATCATTAGCCTTCAAGTCAATTTGCTATTGTTATAGCTATGCCTCTAACATGTTTTACTCCTTGCTTTCAGCGGACTTCTTACAGTCTGCAGAAGAACTCTCAGCTTATGCTGTCCCTATAGGCCTCAGGAGACCATTGTGTCCACAGTTTTAATAAAGGAATATACCAATACGATACACTCTTAAGGGGTTTTGTTAGAAAAGTTCAATTTCTGAAAAGACTATATTGTACATTGTAGTATTCCAATAAATTGTTTTTTGCAGTCAGTATAAAATATAACAGATTGAAATAAAAAACATATTAAGCACATATTCTAACTTCATTACATCCTCATTATAATTGAGGAATCATTGTCTGACATCTGGAAACACTAAGCATCTAAGTTGACTCTGGACTATTATTAAGTAACAGCAAGAGCCGTTTTCTCCCTTGCAAAAGAAAAACATCTATAGTTGCTTGAATGAGATCATAGTAAATTTAAGAATGAACTGGCTTAACCCGAAAGAAACCAGCTAGCGCTCTTGGTCCTAGAGAGCATTAAGTTGACATTTCTTCAGCGACATCTTAACTTTCCAAAGAAAGAAGCAGCAACATCTGCTTTGAAAAATGTAAAGTAACGAAATTCCCTCCTGGTCAAACTTCCCTTCAGAATGAAACCCTGAAAGGAGGGCAACAGCTACTTCCTTTCAAAACAGCCATTATTCTGCACTACAACCAGTTGTGCTAAGGAATAGAAATATAAGGGGGAAAAATTGCTTCATTTTCAAGGAATTCACAACAGCTGTGGTCCTTGGGCCGCTACTCTTAAGATCATCTCTTCAGTTCTGCAGTTCTGGTGATTCTGGAAAAATTCTATTTGTGTCTGGGGGAAATAAGCAGGCCCGCAGTAGAGACAATGGATAAATTTCCCCAAGGCATGCTAAGAGTCCTTATCACTTTCTAAATAAGCTTTTCTTCATATTTAGGTTGTAAAACCAAGACCACTCCAGAGAGGAGCAATTGGTTTGCATCACAGTTATAAGTTTCAAATCCAATTTACAAACTCGCATTGCTAGCAGTTAAAAACACACCTGATACGCTATGATTCACTGAAGACATTTTTCTAGCTGGAGCTTTTTATGTTTTTGGCTTTTCTGCTGCCATTTCAGAGATTGATCTGGGCTGATCTGATACTTTAGCTACAGCAACGTTTTCCTTATTTTTTTGTGTGTGTTACGCTAGTGATTTAGCACTTGTGTGTAGTACCTAGAATGACAAGGAAGTACCTTGGGGGCATAGATTTCATGTTACTCTCCGGCTCTTCAAAGACATTGGGGCTCGCATCAGGGGTGACCGAGATGTACGGTGCAGGCACTGAAGTTGAGCGCAGATACCTCATCTCATCCTGGAAGAGGTTGTCATCCTGGTACCCAACAAAATTCTCATGATGATGCCTACATCAAATTAGATTTTTAAATTAGGATTAAGGGTTACAAGTTTCCGAAACACACACAGACAAAAGTCCTTTTCCATTACATTTAGCCAGCAAATGCTATTAATTTACTCCTCACCGAATGCATTTAAACTGGTTGTGATTTACCAGCGTTACTGGAAAACATAACGGCAGTTTCAAACCAACAGGGAGTGGAGATCACCCTTTGCTAACTTTCATTATTTTCATTAGGCATTTTCATTACGTCTCTTAGGCCCAGATGTCTATCCATCACAAACACAAGACCCTACAGTGAAATTCATGTAGAAATACCAAGTACGTACAAGTCTTCTGGTTTCCTTCTTATTAACTGTGAAGAGAGAAAAGTAGTGCATATAACTGCTAGTAATATATTAAGTTAAACTCTTCAGGAAATTTAAATTCTTTGGACAGACACTAAACTGTTGTTAAAAAGTATTTAGCACCCAAAAGCTACTCAGGGCATATTTGACCCCTGGAGGAAATACAACCTAAGAAATTGAACTGAAAATGGAAGACAAAGAAGAACACAGATCATAAAGAATTGGCAAAATATGTAATTTTTCTAAGTTTTAGTTTAGTTTATACACACATTTTCATGCAACACTAAAATTATATGTGTATTAAAAATCGATATTTCTAAACTTCCTTTCATTACCTTGCGAGAGTCTGTAGGTAGAGACATGGCATTTTAATGGGAAAGTCTTCAGAAATTCCTTCTTTGACACTGGGAAGCTGAGACTGGAATGCTTTTGCAGGGTGATAGCAGAGGATACTGGGCTCAGCAGCACTACTCAGAGACAGCAAATAGAGTGCGTTGGCTTTAATCACTTGATGAGCTTCCATAGTTGGCAAGGCACGAGGAGTCTTAACTTGCATTGGTTTTCTCCTAGATTGCTTAATCTAGAGAAATTAAAAAGTGGTATATTTAAATCACACTTCATCACCGGAAAAGCTGGCAGTGTCACTTGTACTAAAGTTACCTGATTCCTCCTGTTTATAAAATGTTTTATATTACAAAATGGCATTTCTATTGTTTTCATACCTTTGCAAACTTTAAATAAACAGCTGAAAGCTTTGATGTTTGCCTTAGAATTAATTTTGTGTTCCAAAACTATCACAAAGTTTAGTTTAAAAAATAAAGTTAAATTAGCGTTGTTCTGCTTATCTTAAAACCTCAACATATTTGTATACTTTAAGCAAGAATTTCAAACTGGTCATGGAAGAACATTTTCCTACTATTGCCATTAAAAATTGCTCATTTGTCCAGTGTTTGGTATCTGTATCCAGTGATCTGGATGATTAAGATCATTAAAAGAAACTATAAACATATACAGTTAAAACAGTACTCATATCAGTACAGAAATAAAACAAAATTAGATTTAATTGACATGTAATTAAAAAAAATTAGGTACTATATTGGGATAAAAAAATAAAATTACTTCACAGATTTGAACACAGTACCATCTGAAGGGAAGAAATCTGGTCAGAAGTAACCAGCAAAGTTTCTATTTTACAATTTAAAACCTATCAATGACATAAGTGGATATTCCAAAACCTTCCAAAAATCTGAAATTCCCCATTTTTTAAACCGGTCTGACCTTACTATCAAGTTGCAAACACGGATAGAGAGCTAAACATATGACAAACAGACGAAAATACCTTTTCTCTTGCTGCTGCTTGCTTTTCACGGAGATATTTTTC
Source organism: Trogon surrucura (assembly GCA_020746105.1). Lineage (NCBI taxonomy): Eukaryota > Metazoa > Chordata > Aves > Trogoniformes > Trogonidae > Trogon > Trogon surrucura. The sequence continues at coordinate 48,234,655 of CM036617.1, forward strand.
TCTGCATCGATCGCAAACCAAATACCAAGTGCTTCCTCCAATACCGCCATCACCACAATTACCAGCCCATCCTCCACAGAAGTGCCCAATGCTGTTATAACCTTGGCCACCTGCATAACGGCCACACCCTACAACGGAGGAAAAGATTAAAAAAATCCAGTTATTTAAAAAGAAGGATAATTATTATATTATTTATTACTGTAAAAGAGGGATGGAGAGGAAGAAATTGCTTCCTGGCCTAATTTTCTCCTTTTCTGTATCACAGAATGTTAGGGATTGGAAGGGACCTCGAAAGATCATCAAGTCCAATCCCCCTGCCAGAGCAGGAACGCCTAGATAATATCTCTGAACTGATTAAAAAACCAAGGTGCATGTCCATATGCCCCAGCAGTATTCAGAGAATCCAAACACATTTTTGTTCTTGATTTTTTTTGTTATGAACTTACCAAAGCATCAACAACTTCCTATTCAGACCACCAAGTGATGGTAAGGTCAGTATTATACGTCCCCAGTCATTATCTAGAACAAATATAAAATACTTATGCCCTGTCTAACAAATCTTAAGAGAATGAAATGCATTCCTGTGCTGATTGCCATTTCTCAGAAAGATTCAGGGCATGGATAATGGCTAAGATTAAGGCTCCTTAGTTTTGTCTAAAATTTGTGTACAGTGCTAAAACGAGCACATACAACATTTGTCTGAATTTCACTAAGTGTAAAAATAATTAGCAATGCTTACAAACTAGAAAACACAGAAATAATAAGTAGCCTTGATACAAACAATTATTATCTGTATTGTAGCTAAACCCTTCTACCAGTGATTCATTCTTCTAAAGAAAACACTTGAACTCAGTGGGCTAGCTAAGATAATGCCTAGCTACCACTGATTTATCTATTTTTCCTAAAATGAAACAAACTCCTGAAAAAAAAAATAAATCAGGGACCCATGTAAAGAGGCAAAAAGCAGACTTGGGTTGCATTTTAAAATACAAATTGCCTAGAAACTCTAACTGGATTTTTTTTAAGATACATTTTAAACAAAAAAAAATTAAGTCGCTGATACTCTGTGTTGACACAGCAGATAAATAAGTTTCCTACTACTGACAGTAGAATAGTAATAGAAAACCTATGGTGACACAGAAACTATAATTGACCAACGTCATATTTTTAATTTTATTTTCAATTTTCTCAGCATGGTTTCAAGTCTTAAAGCGTAACAAATGACATGTTTCTGAAGAGCTACTGTAAAGTCAGCTCATTATTCTGGCCCTGTTTCAAACACCCACCTTCAGCATCTTGGAAAGATCCACAACTACTTAAAATTACATACACAAACGTGTAAATAATTTATAACTAAGTGTGTGGGGTAACTTAGCTTACAGAGAGAACAGTGTTAAAATGTTAGATGAGACAGCCCGACATTTTTTCGCAGCAGTAACTAATATCAAAATGTGTGTGTGTGATACATTTTGCAGATGGACACAGGATTTTAAAGAGACGTAATCTTACCTGGATGGGCTTGTCTCATGTGGTAAGTCACTGGGTATGGATGGGATTCTCCACACAACTCACAGATGGTGTCTTTTTCGGGTCCTCCCACCGCAAGCTGAGCCATCTCGCCAAAAAGATTTCCTCTTGGCCTAGCCTCCACCTTTTCTTTTTTCTTTTTCTCTTTTTTTGTTTTCTTGTTATCCTTGTCACTTTCCTTCTTCTTTAGCACCGCGCAGGAGCCAGGGCTTGGAAAAATCATGTTTTGGGAAGCTGCTTTAATAGTTGCTAAAGAAATATCTTCCCAGAAAGCGACCAAGTGCTGCAGTGTCAATGGAAGGGGAGACTTGGATTTCACCGTGTGATGACTGGATGTTTCAAAGGAGGTAGTTTCAGTTTTTCCATCCTCACACTTTTCATGCAGGGGTGGTTCTTTTAACATGGAGAGGACTTTGTTTTTATTGATGCTACCCATCTTTGAAATATCTGGTCCATGAGGTGATATGTTGAACATGTTAAGAGCAGATGATATTTCCAACGAATGTCTATTTTTCAACTTGGTTTCTTTTTCCTCTGCAGGTTGTTGAGTGAGACTGCTTCTTATTGGCGCATGCTCTTTGGACAGTTCTGGGTTGAACTTCAAGAAAGATGAACAAGCCATAGCATCATGAACTATTCCTTCATGCCAAAGAAATGCAGCAAACACGGCTCTAGCACATTCTGCGACAGAAGGTGACATTGCCTGCTTGGCAGGCTCTACAGGCTTAGAGCCATCTCCTTTGAAAAGAAAGCTGGATTTTTCCTTTTTGGGTCTCGTGTGCCTACTGGCACATTTACGGCTCACTTTTGGAGATGCTCTCATGTCTTGCTCATCTTTCAGTGGTGCTTTTCCTATGCTGAAATGAACTTTATTAGAAGCATCGTCCACACTTCTGAATTCTGTGTTGTCTTCACAGGTGGTATCTGTAATGCTGTTGGTCTTTAAAGTACTTGAAGTACACACTTCAACAACCTCGCTGTGAAGATTTTCCTGTACAACATGAGGGGAAGGAGCTCTATTTTCAGTTTCTGTAACAGGTTTTCCATCTTTTGCGACAATTTTTGGTTTGGGTGAAGTGGACCTCCCCCTTAAGGGTTCTGTTAGTGGTACTTTCTTTTTGCGAAGGGTGTCTGGATCTAATGTGTAAGAATCTGATTTGGACCGCTCTCGAGGAGGATCAAGCTTTGTTTTTACAGGGGATGAAGCTTTCTGAGGTAGAGTTTTGTCGTGCGGCGATGAGGATCGTGGAGAACTAGCACCAGATCTAACGGCTGTAAGTGTCTTTGTCTTTGGAGATGACGACCGGCTTCCTGGGCCTGGAGATTCAGCTCTCAGACCAGTAGTTGTTCTTCCATCGGTTTTTAGTGTTTGCAAAGTGTTATGATTTGGAGACAAAGACCTGCTGTGAGAGTCTGACCGCAATTTTGCGGCATCTGATTTCAAAATAAGAGACTCACTGGCAGACAAGCCTTCCGTGTTCCGGGGTTTCTTCTGGTCAGCAGCAACTCTATTCATTCGCACATCGAGCTTGGGTGACCTGCAGTCAGCTCTGTGTTTCGATGACATGTCTGATTTTCCTGCTGGAGAAATCGGTCTAGCAGCTCCTGTGAAATTCATTCGGTCACCTGTTTAGTATATTTTATAATTAAATTATTATCTTTTGACAGCGATGCCCTTAATAAAGCAAAACAAGCATTGAAGATCTGAATACAAGATAAAATTCAAGCACATGCTTCTGTTCATATCAAACCGAAAGGAAATATAAAGAGAATTCTCCCCCACCCCTCTAGAATATCTTCAGTACATTTCTTCTCCCAAATATACATGCAAACAAGTGTTAGGAAATATTTACAGAGAAAACACTACTATGGACGTATCAAAAGGCACAGTTCAGTATTTCCACCAAACACTAGTAAAGCAAGAACAATTTACATCCTTAGGTAAAATGCCAGGAGTTAACTAATTTTATCACAGTGGCAACAGAAACCAAAGATTATTTACTTATTATCTCTATGTGTGTCAACCTAGCTGCAACTAAAGACTTGTAGAAAGATAAAAAGTATTATCAGATTCATTTTCTTCAATGCTCAAAAGTAAGGAAACATAGAAAGTAAATACAGCTTGATTCACACAGAGAATCTGAGGTATCCAATTTTTTAAGACTACAGACTATCAGTTTTCTGCTATCGGAATCTACGGAACAGAATCTACTTTAGAAAAAACCAAAGCAACAACAAAAAATTCATACTAAAAAGCCCCACCAAAAAGACAAACACCTTTTTCAATCACTAAGCTAAACCACCAACTCTGGTCTATGATGCTCTTTTATTTTGATGTGGTAATTTATTTTCCTACGCACAATGACTTTATACTTGTATTAATCTGCAGAACTATGCAAATAAGTATATTAAACAATAACTTTCTAATAACTCTGCGAACACAGGCCGTCTTGCAGAACTGCATTTTGAAAAACAAGTGACATCAAAGTTATGGACAAGGAATGCCACAACTGTGAAATAAATATAGCTGTTTGTCCACAAAGCACTACACTCAAGTCTTGAGCGCATACTTCAGTTGTTCTGATTTTAATGGCTTTTCATGAAGAAGTTTTTCTTGTAAGGCTTGTAGAGTTAGGTCACAGTACTTTTGACTAGTTTACTTTTCTGGACACTAAGATGTTCTTTCCATGGGTCTGGGTTTTGGGAAGCAACTACGTGCCAAAAAAAAAAAAAGTTTCAATTAATCACAGAATATTTGCAAACTTGGACTTTGACTTCTGAGAACAGAGAGGACAGGGAGTCGTCTTTTACCCAGTACCTTCAGCATTTCCTCAGAAGGTAGGAAATCTTTGTTTACTTCTTTCTGCATTATGGGATCTGAATCAACTTCCTCTATTTCCCAGCCATGAAGCCCTATTCCTACGCTGAAAATATATACAAGCACAGAGTGATCTCGGCTTTTTTCTACTGCTACCCCTCACAACACAAAAATAAATGTTCTTGGGGTTTTTTGAGCAAAGTCTAACACCACATATGTCAATTATTATTGTCCCACCTCCATATTTAAGGAGCTTATAACAAAACAAACAGCAACAGAAAAAGTGAAGGACACCTATATTAGAATATTTAACAAGCTTGAAATTTGGGTTACTCTCCTACGTTCCCAGGACAGGATATGGTAGGCGTTCATACTTCTCCAGACAGGGAAGAAGAGAAATTTTGTCTGTGTTCCAGAACAAAAAGCCAAATATAAACAGTATAATATAATGACAACATCTCAAACATGATCATAATCAATTTAGAGATTCCAATCTGTCTTTGTTCTGTTTTTATTATAAGCTCTATTTTTTTTAGGGAGGGGAGGGAAGGTGGTGCAGGGTAGGGAGGGGGAAGAGGAAGGGAAGAATTAGCATGGTACATCATGGTTTATAAAATAATTTTTCTTGCAAAAAGAAAAAAAATCAAAGGTTTCTTGAACATCAGTCCAAACATTTTGTTCATGCCAGCTCAGTTATTCACCAGTTCTACTGACCAGCTATTTTAAGTTGTCTACTTTGTGATATATGAGTTCAGAAATGTAAATTATAACTATTTTATACACACTTTTCCCAGAAACAAAGAAATAAAAATATGAATTTAAGGTTAGCTAGATGAGAAAACACTCTAGATAAAACCCTTTATGGAATTCCTCATAAAGGAAAATACAGTGAAAGGACAAAAATCACCTCAGAGGACATAAACCACTGTAAACTGTTCAGCAATGTCTCAAATTCAAAGTACGTGCAAGACTAGTGAATATCAAGAAAGAAAACTTTCAAAACTGCTTGTCGAAGGCATAGATTAACAGTAGCTTCCAACAACAAAAAAAAATACTTCATGAGTTTAAAAAAGAAAAGTTTGGATTTGCACGTATACAGGTAAATGGTCCAGAATGCTAATAAAGATTACCAGCACCAAAAAAAAGTAATAATCTCTAAAATGTAAAACTGTATAATCACGTGGTAAACTGTTCTATCTGTAAACACCTCTCCATATTATTTCCCGTTTCTTGTATTTCATTTTGAAAACGGGGGTTACTAGATTAAGTCAGCCTTCTGTTTACGAAGCAGTCAGGGATCGCTACATCACATGTCATGAAGTTGCTGCAACTCAGGAAGGCAACGCTGAATGGTTGTATCAAACCAGCTCCCAACAAACACCAAACTTGAATGTTTACTTTTCAAAACAGTATTAAGCGGATGAAATGAAAATGAATGGAAGGGGAAAAAAACCCGAAAAAACCAAAACACGACATTTTGAACGAAAAATCTGAATAACCTTGCTATGTCGGCATGCGTACCCACCCTTCAGTTTGTGAGCGAGAGATGAAAGAGCAGAGGCAGGCCCAGCTACATCACTAGTTTTGTAAATACGCTCACGAGAAGCAAGGCAGCAGGATGGAGTTTCTACAGTGGAAAACAGTTGCACAGAAGCAGCACAGATTCAATGGCAAAAGCAGTGAAGAGAAAAACAAGCATTTCAAAACGATACGCATCTCCTTCGTTAAGTATTCCAAATCCACCATTTAGACTCCTGCATTAGTTTTAAATGAGCAACAGTTACTCCAAAATGTTTACCCTGATCTAAATTTTAAGAGTAAAAGGTCTTTTGTGATTCCAGCGTTAGTTTCTTGGATCGAAAAACATGGTATGCATAGACTAGTCAATGACGTTTGTGCCATATTTAGGTTTTGAACTCAACTCTGGTTTGAAATGTGAACCCTTAAAAACAATTTCGTCTTAAGAACAAAGTTAAATTCTGACATAATCCATGATAATTTCCATAGAGAGACCACTGACACCAAATCTGTTACAGGTACAGCTCCACATGAAACCTGGAGTGAGATAACAGCAGGTACCTTTAATTTCAAGTCTATCATTTTACTTTCCTATAATGTTGTTTTTAATTCTAAATTCGATTCCTATTCATTTAGGAAAAAAAAACCTCAAATTCTTATCGCATTAATAATTTTAAAGAAAATTTGTATGTTGGAATATACTCTGTTTTATAAAGACCCTTTTGTACAACTGGAATAAGGCACGTGTATTAAAAATGAGTTATTTCAATGCCTGTACTGCTTAAGACAACTTCTTGTCTCGTACTACGTTTACTACTTGAACACAAATATGCTAAAACCTCTAGCTTATGCACTGAGCTACAGCTCTATAGGCTCTACAGCGAGAAGGTGTTCACACATTTGAATTAAGAACGTAATTCTTTAAAATAAGAAAATAGTCTTTATTCTCTCAATACAGTATTAGCATAGATTTAAGAACAGTATTACCTACACTGATGCCTACAGATGATTTGTTGGAGAGATTCAATACTAACTATGTAGCTTCTGAGTAAGAGGATGTCACTACACCAGTTTTTAAAAGTAAAATGGAGAAACACACATCAGGAGCACAAAGTAGCAGTAGAGGCAATCCTAAAAATGTCAATTTGACACACAAGCACTTCACTCTATGAATAATTAAATGAAAATCTTTACTAAATCAAATTTCATGAGCATACACTTATACTTCATTCTTTTGTTCTATGTCTGAGAATACTCACATTCTAAAATGTTGTATTGTAGTTTATGCTGCACAATCTACTACTACTCAATCATTTCAAGGGGACTCTGGGTCAAACAGAATGAGTTCCCCAGGTAACCTCCACACTGCCTTGGCAAACAATGAATGTCTACCGAGGATGACAGGTCAGCCACAGGGACCAGATTTTTAGTCAGGATTCTTTCTTTTTGAATCACCCTCACAGACTACAACAACTTGAAACACAAGGTAGGCCAAGGTCTGTCTCATATCACATTCCAATCGGACAGCATATCTTTAGTCACAGTTTTTCCTTCAAGATGGAAATAGTTCCAGCTTGAAAAGCTACACCAGAGAGACGAAGAGGCAGTTGAATTCCACAGCAGGATGCAGTCTTCTAACAGCCATACCTGCGTCCTCTGAGGAAATGCTGGTAAATCAACCCAGGAGGCATGACAGACCAGCAGGTGGCCCACCTTAGTCTTTTCAGAATGAAACTCTAAACCAAACTGGTAAACTGTCTCTGGAGAGTAGAGGTAAGTTAAGGTCTCTTCTGAAAAGCCATCGCATGAAGATCATACAGTCATAGAATGTGTTGGGCCAGAAGGGACCTTTAAATGCCATCGAGTCCAACCCCCCTGCAGTGAGCAGGGACATCTGTAACTAGATTAGGTTGCTCAGAGCTCCATCAAACCTGACCTTGAAGGCCTTCAGGGATGGAGTCTCCACCACCTCTCCGGGCAACCTGTGCCAGGTGATGGAAAGCACTGACCTGCTTTTGCCCTTTTTGCCTAAGCAATGGATGTTTTGTCAAAAAGAATGTATTCCTCCTTTCTCGCCATTACTGACATGGAAGGGCTGCACTACTGCTATTAGTTGAATTTCCCCACGCACTGCAACCAATGTATCTTTTTCCACATCCTGAAAACGCCAAAGGCCATAGTGACAGTTAGAAAAGAACTTTTTTTTTTTCCTTAAAGAGTAAAAGAATATACTGAATCAACAGATGTTTGAATATTAAATACTAAAAAGGGAGAAAAGTCCTAGATACTGTTATAGTAAGGGAATGAGTGAGTGGCTGAAAGCACAAACTGAAAAGCAGTAGCATTAGAATAATATTAGCAATGTTCTTTATCCAAACGTATGGTTTAGAGCATCAATACTTGAGCCATTTCAGAAACACTCCTGAGCTAGAAGGGTAAATAAAAATGATTTTTTAACTTTATAATTTGTAACTATGATTTCTGAAGATGGGATAAGCCAAATTTATTTCTAAAATAAAGCCTGAAACAATTTGTCCTGCTCTTTTGCACCAGTCCCCAGGGATGATTTTGGAGTGACTTGGACAAATGTATACTTCCTATATATCTTTGATTACCAAATCTGTAAAGCCTAGCAGTATGAAACCATTTCACTTATTAGCCCAAATTTTCAGGAAGGATGCTTTGGTAATACATAGCATTGGAAAAAAAAACAGTTAAACCAATACTTTCTAGCTACTTTGGATGATAATTAAGTCATTTCACCACGATATAGAGGAGATCAATGCGCTTGGCTGAGAATATTCTCTCAATTTTACTGAGACACCACCGGCTTATGTGCTCCATATGTGTGCTGGTCTTTTGTGTGCCCTCTACAGTTTAGGAAGCGTGGATAGAAGCATGCAGTGGCAAAAGCCAGTGGTTCTAAATGCTCTGTATACTAAAGAGGGAAGGGAACGAAAAAGAAAGCAGTAGCACAAAACCAAAGGGATTGTTTCGAGTAACTCCTGACACCAACGGTGTCAGGAGCCAATTGTGAAATTTTGATAAGTGACACAAGCTGGCAAAATTTCCGTTTCCATGACTTGTCACGTCTAAGGAGTTTTATGACTCAGCACACACTGCTGAAGGTTGAGAAACAAGATCTTCCTTGCCTTTAGTTTTCCATGCTTCACCTACACTCAGAATTCAAGCAGAAATTTGAGTCTTCTGTGCTCTTCACAAAGTTCAGAGACAAATTAATCAAGCAATCGGTAATAATCTTGCAGCTATGGGAGGCTTCAGTCCTGAGCAAACCCATTACTGATGATCTCACAAACTTCAGAAATGGGAGTAATTACAGACTGTTTTCTTGAAATAAGCAAAAGAAGAAACACATATAAACTTGTGCTCTTTCTGGAAAAAAAAAAATCCTTGCTAAGATTCCAAGTCAAAACAGCTATTCATGAACTCCAGGTAGGTTATGCCATCCCTTCTAGCTTTTTTTTTTGACTTTTAGTTGCATAAAAGACTGACAATGATTTAAAACATAAAAGCATCTTAATTTTGTCTGCTCCTGTGAAAAAGAAAACAATCTCTCAGCTTTTTTTTCCTTGTGTGACCATGTGTGAAAATCAGCAACAGAATTAAGTGGGATAGAACAATCAGCCCTTCATAGAGTTCTAGCAAATAACGCAAAACTGAATTACACAGTTCCCCCTTCTTTTTTATAATATCCCTTCCGTAACTAATTCATTGACAAAACACATGTGACTCCTGTGATGTGAAAAGAGTAACAGGGACCTTTCTCATTTTTTCAAGCATTACATCTGAGCAAGTTGCTGTCCAAAACTGCAGTATTTCCACAAAAATAGTAACACTGATGCTGTACTGGAAGATAGAACGTTGTGACAAGCCCTTTCCCTCTTGGTTAAATGAATTTGGAAACCAAGCCAAGCCCCAAGCAAAGAGACCACTCCTCAGAAAGAACAGCTAACTATAAACTTTTCTAAAGAAAAACTACTGACACTGGCACAGAATATGTTTTATAATCAGACCAACATTCTTCTTCCCCCTACAGAAAAAAATAAATATCTAAATTAAGGAAATAATTCTAGGGGACATTCAGCATCATCAAAGCTTTCCTCAGAATCATACTTCCAAATAAAATTTCTCCCCAGGATAATAGATATCTGAGGAAGAACAGAAGATGTAAGTAGTGGACTAAACTACTTAGGTAGCTTTTCAGTCAAGACCAGTATTTGGTATATAGCCTCTGTAGCCACGGAAATCTTGGTTGGCACAACATCTTTCAACTATTAGACAATCATTAGTCCCTTGAATACACCAGTTCTGGTTGATGATTTTTGCTCTGCTGGAAGGTCAAATAACCATACCAGTTAAGATCTTACATTAAGCTAAGATCCCAAATCAGACATGAACTTGAAGAATAAAAATTGTTTGCTTATTATTTTATTTGGTAGACTACCCATGCTCCTCTATCTGACAAAAAATCCACAAGCCATGGACATAACTTACTGAATACAGTTTATCTACATCTGCTGAACAGATAAATCCATTGAGCAAGATTTTATTGTAGCCAACAAACACTGACAGCTTTTCTTTTCATACAATATAGGTCTAAATACTTAAGGACAAACGATCTGAAACTTGAAATAAGGTAATCGTGGTTATTTTTGATGCAAAGTTGAATGAGAAATTGACTTTAACACTCTGAACAAGAGAAGAAAATTGTAAGTAATAGGAAAGACTACACAATCGACAAATTCTCAATGATGGTGCGCTGATGCCACTGGCAATCAGCTGCTTTATCTGAGTAGGTTTTAGAATACTCTGCCTTCAGAACATTGGTTTAAGTCCACTCTAAGTACAGAAGACTGCTGTCAGAATACTTCTGATAGTCTTTATAGAAGTGAATTAGAGATTTGAAACTAGTTCTCACATGAAAAACTTTGCTGTCACTTCAATAAGCTGAGTTGGATGGAGAGAGACTGAGACTGAACTGACCGACAGGATCCCACAAGAAAGAATGAGGTGCCTCTGAAGGACAGTTTATGGGAGACAGGAGAAGACTACTACTCCTGCGACCCGTGTTATGCCTGTTTTCGTATTTATTCGTATATTGCAATATCTGCTATCCATCGTGAATTCTTAGCTTTTATTTTTCACTAATAAAAACCTGACCAGTTTCCCATCCTCTCACCAGTAACCCAGTTAACTGCTATTCAACCGTAGGTACAAACGTTTACATCCACACCACCCAACACAAGAGTACGAAAGCCCTTCTCACGAGTTGGGCCAATTTGTTCCCACCGTTAAGCTACAGCCCCCAAGTTACGAGTGATGACAAAAACAGAAATTGAGGAGAATTTAATCATAGAATTGTCAGGGTTGGAAGGGACCTTAAAGATCATCTAGTTCCAACCCTCCTGCCATGGGCAGGGACATCCCCCACTAGATCAGGCTGCTCAGAGCCCCATCCAACCTGGCCTTAAAAGCTTCCAGGGATGGGGCTTCCACCACCTCTCTGGGCAACCTGTGCCAGTGTCTCACCACCCTCAGGGTGAAGAACTTCTTCCTAACGTCCAGTCTGAACTGATCCATCTCTGGCTTTAATCCATTCCCCTTAGCCCTATCACTACCCGACATCCTAAAAAGTCCCTCACCAGCTTTCTCGTAGACCCCCTTGAGATACTGGAAGGCCACAATAAGGTCTTCTCGGAGCCTTCTTTTCTCCGGACTGAACAACCCCAGCTCTCTCAGTCTATCTTCATAGGAGAGGTGCTTCAGCCCTCTGACCATCCTCGTGGCCCTTCTCTGGACACCCTCCAGCATACCCATATCTTTCTTGTGCTGTGGGCTCCAGAACTGGACACAGTACTGCAGGTAAAGTCTTACCAGAGTGGAGTAGAGGGGGAGAATCTCCTCCCTCGACCTGCTGGCCACGCACCTCTTGATGCAGCCCAGGACACAACTGGCTTTCTGGGCTGCAAGTGCACAGTGATGGCTCATGTTGAGCTTTTCGTCCATCACTACCCTAGGAACACCTAGGAACTTCCAGCAGCCCATTTTTGATCTTAAAAGAATTATCAACACTTCGTACCATATAAAATATTTACCTTGCTTATAAACCCAGAGTTGCGTACGATATTGGCAATGCGCTGTCATGACTTATCAACACAGAAATTCAAGTTGAACGAGTATACTTCTTTAGGAGCAGTACCTCACATGCTTCTGAGTCATGAAAAACTTCACAAGAACAAAAACAGACAGGTGCACTGAAGGATGATTAGTAGTAGCTGGCAAGCAACTGAGAAGAGCAATGTCAAAGCTGCAGAAATGGATTGATGAGGCAGGTAAGGCTGACAAACTTACTCTGAAGCTGTGGCTGAGGCTGCTGGAAGGAAAGGGGTTGTCCGAACACAAATGGACTGTGGACTAGGGAAGAGGGAGGTTTTGCAGCTTGATCAAAGATGGAAGGAGCTGGGAGATTTGGCCGTGACTGAATGGAATTCAGTATGGCACTCAGTTGGTCACCTGTAGTGGGCAAAACAGTCAAAACTACAACCTGTTATTCTCCAGAAAGGCACAGTAAAACAGTGCTCAAATAAAGTTTAAATGATGATACTAGAGAAAGCTCATAAATCTTATTTAGCCACACACAACTCCGGTTGTGGCTAAACATAAAAATCTCATCCCATGCATGGCAATAAAACTACTGGAAAGTACAAACAGGGTTTTAAAAGACCATGGATATTGCACTGCAATTATTTAGAACATTTCAAAATAAGAGATTTCTATCCGCCTTGCTAAATCATGGAGAGCAGTCAAAGAAAAAACAGAAATCCCTAGCATTTACAATACACACATGCAACAGAACATGCAGAAAAAGATTAGAAAAAAATTGATGAGAAGGGAAAGATAACATGTAATTAGGCTTTGGCAAGTGTATTTCTGTGCCAAGGCGTTGGTAAATATTTGCTTGGTTTTGCAAATATCTTTAACAGTATTTTGACATGCTGTTTTTCAAGATCAGATTGAGGATATTTTTAAAAAGCAAGTACCACTTGGGAACTGGAATCACTTTTTCTGAAGAACTACATACATTTGTTTTAAGGCAAACGAAGGCCTTCAAGCAACTAGCATGCTAAAAATAGTTTTAACTTCTGAATGCCAATTCTGAAACAACTCCATGCGAGCATTAGAAATACATGAAGCCTACAGTAAGGAGGCAGAGTTTATCACACAGTGTTATAACTTGAAGTATACTTAGAAACTGTGAGCTAGGAGACACTAGAAGTTTGAGAGCATCTTGGATGTGAACCATCACCAAGATAATCTTAACAGTGTCACTATGCTCTGAAAATTCCTGTAGTTTTGACAGAATTCTAGAAATCCTAGTAAAAAAACCAGCAGCTAATGAATTTACAACTCCCTGAATTTGCATTTTTGGCTGATTATCAGTTATCTTTTCATGGAATTAGATTCCACACATGGAACCCTGTATCACCTAAGAACTCAAAAAATTAAATTGTGCACTTATTTTCTGACATTTTGATTTCAAAATTGAGAGAACCAAAACACCAAAAACCAGATGGAACACATTTCTAAATAATCACCTACAGGTATCAATAAATCAAATTCATTCTACTGTTTCAGAAGTACCATACCTAAAAAATATTGGAATCAGTATTAGGGCAGCAATCATTCCTACCTTAATAACCCAGAAGTGATTAACATGCTTGACAAACCACTATTATTCTTAAATATGATATGCCTATTTCCTAAAATGAGTAATTATTTTAAAGTGAAGACCATCTGAGAAGAGGTTGAAAGTCACCTGCCCACAATAATTAAATACGGAAGTGAGTAAGGCCATTCATGAGGAATATTAAAGATTTGCCTGCAATGTAGAAGGCTGGAACAGAGAAGACATAGCTAAATCAAACTAAATTATTGTGGGAGTTATGTCTTTTGCCTCACAGGTAATACTGTAAACACAGACCGATTACACAGGGATCTTCACATTTGAAGAGGAGTTTGAAATGTTCATAGATGGTGGCTGAATGGCCACTGAAACTAGTGCATCCCTACAGAAGGTCTTTAAACACGCAAGCACCACCAAAAGAACTGCTTCATTCAGAAATTCCCCTAAGAGATCATGCTTGTGCCTTCAGTTTTTCACTGCCCACAAAACTCAGAGCTTCTTCGACCTGAGAATGAAGAAAGACTATATAAAGTAATGATACAGCTGAAAAATGCTATTTTTGGGAAATACCATTATTCTTTCAATATAGTTGCCATCGGCTGTCCACTCTTGAGCAATTCAGAATGAATAAAGTCACCTGATTTGCTCACTTATGCTCAATATCACAGCTTGAGAGAATAAAGCATATAAAATGACACGGAATTCAATGCCAGGAGTAGCTTCCAGACTTTCTGTAACTGTAATAGCTCAAAGAAACATCTTAGAAGCTGATTAAGATAGGATATAGTAAAAAGAATCCCAACATTTTCAGAAACTAGGATGCCTATTAATACAGCATATTGATCTCCAAGATTCTATCTTTGGACAAAAAATTATTTTCTGCAGAAAAAGAATAGATAATACTTTTGCACTATCATACAACTGACTTTGAGAGACAAGCTGTAGCACTGCCTCCCATGCTAAACACCTTAAACATTTCCACTTTTGTGACTCAACTATTACTTTGAAATTAGCGTCGTTGAACCAAGAAAAGCAGTTCTGTGTAAAATGCCCTATAAAATAAAACGCCTCAACTTTTCCAGCCTTTGTCCAAACACCAGGGTTTCCTATAGCAATGAATGGACAAGTATGAACTGCTTCTTTATGTAGTAAAACACTGCAAAATAATATAAACCTGTTTCATGTTATGAAAATAACAGATCATTTAGGAGTGTCTTTTTTCCTTCACATCTCCTTAAAGCAAGTCTATATGATTTTATTTAGCAGACCACTATGAATATATGCTGGTGTTAAAAGCACATGGCACACTTTAGGCCCCTGTTTGTAGTGGCATGAACAGAGCAGTGGTGTAAGAGCAAAATGACAAAGCTCTGTGTTTCAGTAATATTTCTCAAGGACATCTGCTTCAGCAAAAGTCCCTTTTGTATTACTTAAATTTTTTAGATCTACTCATGAATGAACAGAAGGCACGCAGTTTCAGTTTACTGTGACGGTTGACATATATTTATATCTTACCAACGGAATAAATCATGGTTGAAAGAAATAATTACTTGAAGTCAGTAAAAGTAAGGAGGTTTCATTTATTTCGAGCATTTGTAACTGATATCTACATGACTGAAAGGCAAGTTCAGTTTTACAACTTAAATCTCATTTGGTATCTTTCATCTTGTCATCCCCTTAAAAAGCACTTAAATGTCAACAGGTGAAAAGTGTTTAAAAGTGTTTCTGATCATCTTATAACACTTGCTTTCTAAATCCAGTAGTTCTCACATCTTGTTTTACAAGTATGTATTTTTCATTTCTGCATCATAGCTTTGTGTCTATCACTACAGAAAGCCTCAACTGTAACTTAGAAATTTTTGATGATTCTTTTTATACTGAGTACTTTGAGTGAAATTAAAGCAGAGAAAAATGCGGTTATCGCATTAGCTACACGTTTTGTAAAACCCCTGCAACTCATCATGCTATTACTATGTGTAGATGGTACCTAAAAGAGTAGAAAATAAGTAATAGATATATAAGCATAGTTAAGAAAAACATAGCTTTTTAAAATGTGAGTGTAAATACATACCTTTGTTATTTCCAAGGCCATAATCAAACCCTTGTCCATTACTACAGCTTGTTCCCTTACTGAAAGCTTGTATTGAAAAAGGACTTGGGGGAGGAGTCTGAACATTTTGGTCTAGGAGGACTTGCTCTGTAAAAAAAACACATCACTTCAGAACTAGACCTTCGTAGTAAGTCATTTACATTGGAAAAACGAGTGACAGGGCAAAGGAGTGATATTTTGTTTCCACAGCACTCCTCCACTCTACCCAATTCTCTTCAAAAAGAAAAGCACATCTCTGTTCCTTAGTGCTCCTGCTTAAAAAAATATAAATACATTGGACATAATGTCATGTAGACCATTCTTATGTCTGACCGAGTAGCTGCCGGTTTTGCCATCACCTGCCACTTAGGAACAGGCTTCCCACTTTGTTTTTCAGTAACATCACAGCATTCAATATTTATTCTTTGGACATCAATTGTTAAATTCATTTGATAAAGCATATCTGTTAAGGAGTACCACAGTTCTGCTTTCTGTATGATACTAAAACCCCAAAACCCTCTAACCATAACCATCCTGGGTTCTTACAGAATATCCATAACAACAGAAGAGGCAAGATAAAGGGGAGACAGAATCCACTTTATTATTTAGATTTAAGGAGACATTATTGACTGCATTAATGGTCAGAAATACTTTAAGTGATGATCTCTAAGAAAAATAATCACAAGAAATCTCCCAAATGCAGGTTAAAAGCTGAGGCTGGGACCTAGAACAACTTTTTTCCCTTGTACTAAAGTTAACATGTATTCAACTAAAAAAAAAAAATCACAACTCTTAAAATCATAGAACAGTTTCAGCTGGAAGAAACCTTCAAGATCATGAAGTCAAACCTTTGTCCTAGCCCTGTCAACACCACTGAACCATGTCCTTCAATGCAACATCTACCTTTCTCTTAAACACCTCCAGGGATGGTGACTCAACCCCCTCCCTGGCCAAAACTGCAGGTGAGAGTACAAAATTAACATAACACACATACACAAATTAAAAAAAAAAAATTATCAGGGAGAAGGTTGGAAATTTAAACTTGGTTTAAAAAAGAAAGGATCTGGAGTTTTCTCAACTAGAGGCAACTCTGGATTTTGATGTAGTGTTTCAGCTAAAGTCTGCCTACAGACTTGAGCATTCAGTACAACTTTTACTTTGTCTCTGACAGAAATCTTACTTCTTTCTCAGAATTTTAATTCTATTAAATAATGAATATACAAAGCAATCTGAAAGATGGTATTATTTATGGATTAAAAACACAGGCAGATGAAAATCGAGATTTAAGAACCTAGTTGGAGCTTCTCCAAATCCTAATTCCCTGTACCAGAAATAGTGTGGCCAGCAGGAATAGCGAAGCGATTGTCCCCCTGAACTCAGCACTGATGAGGCCACACTTGGAATCCCGTGTTCAGGTTTGGGCCCCTCACTCCAAGAAAGACACTGAAGTGATGGAGAGGGTTCAGAGAAGGGCAAAGCTGGTGAGGGGTCTGGAAAACAAGCCTTAGGAGGAGTGTGTGAGGGACCTGGGACTGTTTACTCTGGAGAAAAGGAGGTTGAGGTGAGACCTTATTGCTCTCTACAACTACCTGAACGGAGGCTGTAGTGAATGAAGTGGGGGTTGGTCTCTTCTCCCAAGTAACAAGTGATAGGACAAGAGGAAATGGGTTCAAGTTGTGCCAGGGGAGGTTTAGATTGGATAAGAGGAAAAATTTCTTTACTGAGTGGTGAAGCATTGGAACAGGCTGTCCAGTGAAGGGGTTGAGTCACCATCCCTGGAGGTATTTAAATGATGTATAGATGAGGTGCTTGGAGACATGACTTAGTGGTGGACCTGACATTGCTACATTAATGGTCGGACTCTATCTAAAAGGTCTTTTCCAAACTACCTGTTTCTGTGATTCTATTTTTTTTCCCCCAGCAAAAGCACTGAAACTGAGGAAGAGTATTCCTAATTCATTTTATGGCAAATATAAGCAATGAGTTGAAATAATTTTCATAAGTGGCACATTACTTTTACTAATTGGTATTGAGACGGACTAGGAACATAGAATAGGTTGAAATATCACAGTAAATGCACTGGTAACTACTTAAACTGCTTTAGCTAGATGCTTTAACTAGAGACATTTATCTTCACCCTCTTATAAAACAGACTTATTTAGAAAAGAACAAAACCAAGCACGTCAAATGTAACTAAAAATGGAGAATCTATGACTTCAAAAAAAGATGCTGTACTAAGTAAACACCTTTTCTGTTCCACCCCAACTTATGAATTTTATGAAACTCCTGGTTATTGCCCTTCTTTGCAAAATGTTGACTTCAAAGTCAAGGAGCAACAGCCTACCACAAATACTTATACATTAGGAAGAAATTGTATGTTTTAATACAATAACATAACTACCAGAGTATCTAGGAGTGAAATTATTTTCAGCATAAAATGTCAAAAACAGGCAGAGGGAAGAGTCTGTTATAATGAACAAATAAGAGGCTAACAGTAAGTACTACCCAAAACCAGGCAGAATATGACTGCTGAGATAAAGTTTTTCATAAAGCTATCTTTTGGAAAATGGTTGCATTAGATTCCATAAATGGACGGTGAAGATCGTAAGTTGAGAATGTCTAGATTCATCTAGAAGACAGAAAAATACGCTGAAGAAAAAAAAAAAGAAAAAAAAGAAGAAGGCTTGAAGAAACTAACTCAAGTGAGTTAAAACAAATCAGCCTCTAGGGAACTCTACCAAAATTCTGTTAACAAAGGAAGAACCTTAAACGAGAATACTTGTAACAAAAATCACACTAATGAAGATTTGCAGTAATTTTTACAATATATTTGAAAGACAAGAGAGGCACAGTGGATAGCAGGGTTGCTGTGTCCAGTGTCAGGCTCCCCTCCCATCAGAAGACAGACTGAAACGTGTTCGGTGGAGATCATCAAGACAATCGGGGCAGTAGAGCACACAACATCTAAGGAGAGACTGAGAGAGGAAACCAAGACCTTCAACCACCTCATGGAAGGGGTTCAGGGAAAATGAAGCCAGACTCATCTCAGAGATTGACAGTGATAGGACAAGAGGAAAGAACCAAAGTTGCAGCATGGGAAATTTTTTCACCAGAAGCTGATGAGAAAAGCGACCTGGTCTTGCCAAATCTGCACTGACAGGCAGGTTGGCTAGATGAACTCATCCAGAAGTATAAATACTGACAGATCACTCCCTGTGTCATCTTTCAAGCGAATATAAGTGATCTATAATCCACATGGGATGGGACTATCTGTTGAATACCTCAAAGTATTCATGTGAAGCATTCAAGGTGAAAGAAGGATATTTCAGATGAATAACAATAGCCTATTTGGAGGGAGATCAAGAAGGATGATTAGAGTGTAGGAATAAAAAGCAATTACAAGTTTTGTGTACTAACATTTTGTTTGTTTTCTTTCTTACCCAATCTGAACATGAATTATCAGGACAGAAATTCTACATTTTAAGAGCATGCAATCACACTTTGCTAACTAGAATTAATTATTTTGCATTTAAACACAGTGTTAAAAACCACGTTAATAGTTTTTTAGCAGGATGCTCTGACAGAATTAACAAACTTAAAATCAAAAGGAATATAAACAATTCATTCTGTTCTGCTCTTCACAGGGAAACAAAGTAGACTGAAGAACGTTAACAAAAATGCACAATTGCTTATTTTAAAATGATGCCCATCTCTAAAAGAAAGATAGTCAAATTACAATTCATAACTAGTATAGAGGAAAACATGTGAAAAGATTTTAAATATTCTTCTAAAAACATTTAAAGAATGTTGTATATATGTATATATGTGTGTATATGTGTATATATATATATATGTTGTATATTTTGAATCCTCATTCTGTAAAGTAACTCAAATGAAAAAGTGTAAATTCATGCTGTATCTGTTTAAAACCTGGTTTCTTCTTTATTTATTTATGCTGTTTAGGTTGCTTAATCTTCTATAAGTTAATTAAAAAGAACCAAAAACGCAAAACCAAAACAACTTGCCATCTTCATGTCGGAGGTACTGGTTTCCGCCTCTGTCTCTAGCTAACGACCACGCCTCGCCTTCATCACTTTCACAGAACTCTACCATGCTGTTCTTATCCATTTGCACCCACGTACCTTCCGAATTAGTTACCTGATGCACACACACACAAAAAAAAGCACATTTCATTGGCTTTTCAGGTAATTCAGTAGCATGATGCAGCAAATTGTTATAGTATGTGAAAAACACAGTTCAAACTTCATAGTATAGAACAAATGTTTCTTAAATTAAGGCCACAGGCTGAGGCAGACTGCAGTATCAAATCTTTTTACGGCACATTTACAGTGAGGAGTATATCCAAAAATCTTAGACCTGTTCATGTTCAGAAGCAGCAAAACACCAACACCACAACTTTAGAACATCCAAACAAGCCTAAATGAAAACCTCAAAAAGATATTCACCAAAATTACACCTTCTTATTAGTGGCTGCAACAGCAGAATTATAATACCAAGTCCTACGTGAAAAGTTTGTACGAGTAATAATTTTGTTCCTGACATTATATTTAGGAAATAGCATGACACACTTCATCCTTAAGCCCTTCTTAACCATAAAACACCAGAGTTAGACAACCGGCAACAGTAACAACAGTTCAGCAACTAAACAAATGAATAACAATCAATAGAGAGAAACAGAATAATTCATTAATTGGTTAGGTTCTTACAAAAACTTTTTTTTTTTCTTCAATGAGACAAAATTCTTCCAAGGAATATGACAAAGAAGTAGAACAAGAAACAAAAATTTTGTAAGAAGTACTGTAACAGAAATATATAAGCAAACATATGTAATTGTAATACAATTTTAACATTATTCCAATCAATGCACACATCTAAAAGGCAAAAGACAGAATCGCATTAGTATTTATAACATAAAGCAAGTTCAAAGGTTAGTATTTATCATGAGGGTTGGAAAAGCAAACCTGTACAGGGGTAGATTCTTTTGTTGCGTTTACTACTGTTATATATTGGTATCTATGAAGACATGAACTGAAGCTACAAGGATCCATACCTCGCCCACTGCCTTGACTTTGTTTCCCAGAACTAACATTCCAATTGGGATACCTCTAAGGTTAGGGCAGCTTCTGATGTTGTGACCCGACGGGCCAGTCTTCACTACCTTGTACACTCCAGGTCCACCACGAAGGAACGGCAGATCTTGTTCTTGCATCACTGCTTCCTGTGGGCAGTGTGAATTTAGGTCTTTGAAAAAATCATCAGTATTAGACCTAGATTCCTGAGAAATTAAAAAATAAAAATAAAAAAAAAAAGCAAAACAGAACAGAATAAAGCCTATTAATAATACCTTTGAACTCTTTAGGTAAGAAATACTTATTTCAAGACTACAACAGCTAAATTTCAAAGCTTAAAGAGATACTAGCTACATTGTTAATTTTAGTGTGCAGTGATGAACAGCTAACTACTAGTAAATTGCACTTGAAAAGTCACCATATTGTACTTGAAAAGTCACCATATTACTCTTGAAACAAAAGTGGTATAAGTGAAACCATTTATATAAAAGGAGTATCTCACATCTACCATTAAAGACAAATTATTTATCCTAACAGCTTTCACTAAACCTTGTTTCATACTGACATTTACCAGGATATACACTCATTGCTCCTGCTGTATTTGTTAAATTTTGTGAAAAAATCCGGGGCTATGTAAAGTGAATTTGAATATTATCTCTTTCCAAATGATACGCGGCTTTTCTTCATTTCACCTTTGGAACACATCGTTAATTTAGAGTAAAGGTAAAATCATGACAAAGAATAACAGCAGCACCGTATTCTTAAACGCACACATAAGTATTAGCGTATACTTATTGTTTTCACTATGACAATAAAAATGGTCTGCAAATTTATTTCACCTGGTACTAATTACAGATGAAATATGTACCCAATTCTGAAATGAGAAAAGTTTTCCTCCCAAGAAAAATTGGTAACTAATAAAAGAGGAGAAATATTAGCTTCATAATAAGGCCGTTGTACAGAAAGACGTGTGGGACAGGAGTAACATAACGCACATTTATATCAGAAAAAAGCAAGTGAGAAGCAGGAGTGAGCTCTATGATGTTTATAATGCAGGTCACAGGTGCTTTTAAAAGAGCACCTGGAAGTTAAGAACTAGGCAACGCCCTGTGTGATGAAGCCAGTGGTCCACCTAGTCCAGAGTATGTTGGGTTCAGCAACGGCAACAGAAGATGCTCTTCGGAGGTAGCATACAAATCTTTATTAGTGCTCTGTCCCTTATATACATCAACAGCACTTAAAATGTTTTTATGATGTGTGTTAGAGGGTAAACCCTATTTTCTTAGTGTTTATTTATGCATCTTATTGCTCTAAATTTAATTTCTTCTGAATGCACATGTACTTTTGCCTCCACAATCTCCTATAACACATTCCAGGAGTTCTCTTCCTGCTCTGTAAAAGAACACTTCCTTCTATCAGTTTTAAACCAAACTTCTGGTTATGTTATTTCCTTTTTAATTAATGCAATTTCCTCTGATTCCTTTAATTATCATATTTTCAGCTTTTTGGTACAAAAGTCTGTGCACTATGTCCAGAGCAAGCCAGCAGTCTTTCCCAGAGCCTTCATACAAAAAAATGAGTCTGTTTTGAATATACATAACTCTCAAAAGCAAGTTAATTTAAGCTGAGGTAAATTGGTTCAAGGAAATAAACAAAGTATGCTTTAATGTCAGTTTAAACATTGTCTAAATCTTGATAGAATAATCAAGAAGTTTGCTATTTTGGGGCAAAAGATTCAGGAAAAAACACAAGTTTTTAAATCTCTAAACCAATAGGTACAACACTGAGTGTCATCTTCATTACAAAGTTCATACAAAAAAACCCAACAACTCCATCTCAAAATCACTACAGGGCTGCAAAGAGAGTTGGACTAGTTTAACTGTACATAACTTGTTCCTATAATTGTATTTTAAAAGACTGAGACTGGTTTCAGCATTTTTTAAATATTTGTGGCTTTACTCATACAAATACCATCTTATTAGACGCTGCAACTTAATGTGTACCCTCCAGAAATAAAAACCAGATTTACTCTGCATCAAAAAGAGAATGAAAGCTTTTATTATGTTACTAGGCCATCTCTCTGAATTTCTAATTTGGTTTGATAAAAAAACTTATGAATTAATGAAAATTCAATAATCAACCCTGTTATTTTCTTTTCTCATCCAAAAGGAAGAGACGCAGATACAGAATTCTATGCAAGTCTATTTCCTGTAAGAATAATTCAAAGTAAAACAGTCCTCAAAGAATATTTAGTGCAAAGTTGAGTCATAAGGTACAATCTGGAAACATGAGACACAGTGTGACTGTTCCTGTCATTTAACTCACCTTAGGGGGTAAGGCTTTGGAAGTCCATGAAAAACAGTCCAAATCCCTTACTCCTTGGCTAGCATTAAAGACATTCTGAGCAACAAAGTTTAAAAAAAAAAAAAAGACATATCAACAAAGAAATGGGAACAAAGAAACACTGGAGGAAGAAGCTTGAGGTACTACAATGCAAACTTTCTCCACACGTAAATTTACTGGTAGAATGTTTTGAAAAAGGGGAAAGTTTTGTTTCCCTAATCAAGTCACCCGAGTCCATTGCTCACCATGGGAAATCACCCGTCAAACAACACCAGTTTAGTATGTCAAAAGTTCGAAATGGATGTAGTGTGTCATGCCATTTACTGAAATTAAGAGCCAGACATTTCTTTACAAAGCTTGAGACTGAGCACAGAAAAACCCCACGCTTCTGGTACAGCGAAGCAGTAGTTGGTCCCACCAGAAACCACAGTTTTATAGCAAGACGGTTTGCTGTCCTGAAAGATAATTTCAACTATTGCAAGACAACTGCACATGGACTTTTAGTCACCAAGCCAGAGCTGAAAAGATGCGGGAGTAAGCTCACTACTGTTGAAAGGCAATTAATTTGCACAGAACGATTTCACCACTTTGCACATCAAAGTCGCACTCTTTACCACAGTCAAAAGTTTCACAGAGTGCTGTAAGAATGACTGCTAAGCTTTCATTAGTTTTATAAAATATACAATGCATTTACTACATTGTTATGAATTATCATAAACCAAACAGAGCTGCCAGAGAGACTTCACTGATTTTATAACCAATTGCCTGTACTAGAGTGCTGTTGTGTGTGGCTTTTCCTCCCACAGAACAGCTACTTTAGTCACTGCAAAATACAAAAAAAGAAGCCATCTTTTCTCCACAAACTGGTTTCTACTAATTATAAAGAAATTTTCACTGTTCCTGTCAAATGAAAGAATTAATACCGCATATATAGTAGAATGAAAAATTGGTATTTATGACAGAATCCCTTCAGCAAATCAGCCATTTTATCTATATGAAACAAGAGGTATGAAAATCTTATTTGCAGTCCCAATTCTGTCAGGGGAACCAAGTGAAATCCCTGAACAGCAGTCACCTAAAAATTTAACAGCAGGTAAAGAAAAGGCAATGAATCACTTTAACCAGAAACACGTACAAAACACTCTTGGCATGCTTCCTCTGTATTTCTTGAAAAAACACATTAACATGTTAAAAGTAAACACATCCATGCTTCTGTCTCGTAAGAGAAGCAAATCATCTAGCTATATACTGTTGGCAAAACTTCTGCTGACATCAAGTTTTGGCAATACAAACAGTTTGAAGTTTTGACAAAAACAGGGAAGTTCTCAAACACAAGCACTTCTTGAGTACGCCTACCAAAATTAAAAGAGATACCAATCCACGTGTGAGATGTTTTGCGGCACTCGCTAAGATGGAGAGGGTGTTAGATAGGAAGAGTCACAGAGTAAAGGCTTATCAGTTTGACATAAAACTATGTCAGTTATGAAAAGTCTTTATTTGCCTGATGAGAGTGTACTTCATAGGCACCCAGCCTTGTTTAAATAACTGATTCTATTACTTTGCAGCATGTCTGATTTTTTGTGATGGATTTCTAACTGTACAAAGAAACACGGACTACCCCTGTCTAAAAATAATTTAAGTACCATTTTAAAGATCTGTTTTTGTAAGTTATAATGCTAGAGATGTAAAACATACAAAAGAAACCAACACCAGCGAAGTGGCACCATGCTAACTCAGAAACATCGAGAAGATCAAAGCTCCCCTTTGCTCTGGAAGCTTTAGAGCTTCCTGGTTATCCGCACACCGTGCGATGAACAGAACAGGAATGTATTTGAGAATTAAGGTTGCATTCCGAGGAAACTATTACACACAAACTTTGTATTTAGTCCTTATGCTATCGTCTGTAGATGTGATGCATTTTTGCTTTCCCTTCCAAAAACTAAAAATAATTCGAGGAATTGTTCCCCTCCTCCTCTCCAATAAATTTTAAGTTTCAGAAATTTTTTAAAGAAGTTACTTTGTTTCACTGCCAAAAATCAGCAGGCTATTAAGAAGCATTTTAAAATGTCAATTAGTACTAATTTTTCAAAGTTAAGGCTTATCTTAAACAACCATCTTGACATTTCACCCAACGCAGTCTTGGATCTCCAGTTGCCTTCCATCATCACTAAAATGATGGTAGAAACCTTTTGTGAACGTCCTTCCACATTTCCACTGAAAATTCAGCTTTCTGAGGTTCCGTGGTCAAACACTGCAATCTACGTACTAATTTTGGTTATTTCTTCCACTGCAATAATGGTTTCAAAAACCTTCAGTTTCTCAATCATGTTTGTCCATGGTTGTTGGGGAATACAGCAATATAAATAGGCAGCAGGGTATTATAACAAAATTTTACACTCAAAATGAAGTAACAAAAACGTATTTAAAATGCAATTTTTAAAAAGTCACGTTACAGAGCTTAATCAAGAGAAAATTGTATTTCTTTCTTAGTGTGTACTCTTTTATGCTGCACGTACCTTTCTACTAAGTACCGCCTGTAAGCACAAAAATGTAAGAGTCCACGTAAGGAGGTTAAGTGTCTTCTCAAAACCAGTTAATCGAATGCCACAAGACAGAAGAAAAAAATAACTACCCAAGGACGGAAGCAGCTTATTCAAAATCAGTCTGTTAAGACTCACACTCTTACCCAAACTCACCACCTACTAAATTCAGTCTCATAATCATGTGACCTACAATGGATTGGATGCACAATTCTAAACCAACGGCTACGCAGTAGTTCCTCAAGAAAGGACAAGAGCAACAAAAGGAACAGATGTGACTACACAGATTTTCTGATAAGGTAAATGACCACAGCTCAGCTAAATGAGCCTGGTAACCACAATGGATCTCTGCTTTCCTGGGGTCATTTATCTTTAAATATAATAGCTTTGATGCAAAATTAACATTGCTGATAAAACTCTACTGTTTTGTTTTTTCACTGTTCAATTAATAGTGATAAAACAGTATAAAAAAGAAAAATATTCTTTTAAAAATACACTTTTTACATATTTTACAAAATGTATTGAGAAATTTTATTTACTTAAGGGATGATTCCAAAAAGCCTGTATATTTAAACATGACAAAATAATGTTACTGGAGCTGACAAGTCTGTACATTCATGGAGTCAAATAAAAGTAATACGACGTTAATTTGAACAGGAAATACAATGACTAATTCAGTCACTTGATTTTCCATTTGTGTTTTTAGGCATGAGATACTTTTTCCAGTCTATTTCCCTCTTCTGAGACCAATACTGGTAGAACAGCTTTGGATTCCAAAAATCTTGTATACTGACAGATTTATTTTTTTTTTTTTTTACTACATTCTGTTCATCATGTCATTCAGTTACCCAAATCAATAGAACAGGATGAGCAGATATGGATTATTTCACAACTTGTTCTACAGAACATTTAGCATTTATTACTGAATTGAACATCTTTTGCCATATGAGTTATTCACCTCTTGAGGTCAGCACTGATCAGATTTGATAACTTATAAATACAGTTCTTTGCTTGGACAATTCAGAGAGAAAAAAAATGTTTCTGAATACTCTCGACTCAATCAACTTAACAGAGATTTTATTTTAAAACTTTCTACCATGAATGCAGCATCATTTCATGTGATGACAATTTAGCAGGGAAAAGAGTTCTAAGCTGAACTGTCAGGAGCTTGGAAATGAGTTTATTGAATTTCATCAAGTTGCGTGGTGAATAATGCTAGAATAGAATGTAGTAAACACTGAGGCATTCAAATGTAAGTCATTGAATCTTGACTTTTGTTTTGTGGCATTTGAGAAAGAAAATGTTAGTGATTTTTTTTCCTTTTTCCTCTTGTTGCTACAAATCAAATTAACAAATCTTAACGCTTAAATACAGTCATAATTGAATCAAATAGTTTAAGGATATGCCGAGTCCTTTCAAAAATTCGAAAGCATGAGAGAGATGCAAGCAAACCTTCCAACTGAAACCAGTTCAAAACACATTTCTTAAAACACACAGCTATATTGTCATAATAGTTGTTTTTGTAATGCCTTTGCTATATTGGCCACTGTCTTCTTACTGATCAGAAGCTACAAAAGCATGAGACTTTCACCTTGTGTCATAAAAGATGTAATGTAACTGGTCACTTAAAAGAAAATTAGGCAGACCTACCAGCTCCTAATAGTCTAAACAGTATCAAAACTATCACAGCACTGTTTTTAAAAAAACCCAACTCTCCAGAAGCAGAGAAATGTATGATAATTAAATGCTTGTCTTCATGTTTCATTGTCTCTGAACTACTTATCCAAACAAAATTTGAATTCTCAAGATTGTATTATGCAGAATGAAAGTCCAGTTATTTATTTATGACAGCCATTTCCTTTCAGACACTGCTCGGGGAGCACAGCGTGTATGTTTTTCTCTCGAAGTTCGTACTAGAGCCTTTTGAATCTATCAGTCAGCAAGTTCTTGCTAACCACATACATGACTGCTGAGCTGAAAATTATTTCCTTCAGCAAGTAAAAAGTACTAGAAATAGTTTAAAAACAAAGCAAACCCAAATCTAACACAACATAATATACATTCAGACTTACGATATTTACTGAAGTTAACTACTTAGTTAAGGCGAATTCATTTTTATCATGGCTGAACAGGGAAAATTCAACTGCTGCACAGAAAGCAGTGTTTTGTGAAACTATAGTGCAGCAATTTTCTAACGAGTATCAATTTCTAGGGAAAAAAACCAAGTAATATTTTAAACAAAGCTTAATTTTTTCCATGTTTTCATATATTCCACAACAAGCTAGATAAGTATGCCTGTCATGAGTGACTGATGGCTGAGTACAGAAAAAATTTCTTTCCCAAATGCAATATTAAAGTAATTCTCAAAATAAGGATTTCATTGGAAGAAATCTCCAAACAGAATTATATCAACTAATAATTTATAGACAAAAAGATGATTAGGAAGAAGATCTAGTCACAACACGTAACAGTGCTTGTCAGAACATGAACTGCAGCCACCGGGGATTTATGAATTGCCAGATTTGGCAAATAGCGAGCAGCCCAGTTTTCTGGAACTGGGAATATCTCAGTTCTTCTATGATCACAAAATATGAACAGGATGAAATTGCTGGCTGCAGGTGTTGAATCTGGCCAAATATTTCTCAACTGCCTTCAACTTGAATAGCAGCTTACACATGGCAAGATAAAAATGAATGAAATCTAAATAGCAGTATTTGCAATTGGATCTGGTTCTCACATTCTGCCCTGAAGAAACCCAGGTACTGTCCGCTCTGGGGAATGCATAAAACCAGACGAGCCAGAAAGGACTGCTCTTTCATAATTTTTTAAGAAACACTGCTTTGGCAGTATTTTTTCTTTTTTAATTTTTTAAAAATGTATCTTGTTTACAGGAAAGGTGTAACCTTTGAATTGTAGTGATGGTGATCACCGTTGAAGTTATCCAGATAACTTACGTTTACTCGTACTACAAATTCAATTTCTTACTCAGTGTCGATGCTCTGGGATACTTCAGTTAGCTAATAAATCAATAACTCAAACTTCCAGGTGAAAAAAAAATAATAAAGAAATATTACAGAAAGATACACAAGAAACAACAGAGCCTAAAGAACTTTTTTTTTTTTTTTTAAAGCCTCAGTTACATTGATTGACTGCAGGCTGCAAGCCTCTTCTAAAATCATGGCGTAAGTGGACCACTTCATCAACAACAACATCTTGCATCAGAAACAGACCTGGTGCAGGTCACAATCTAATAAGATGATACTTTTGTACACTGTTACAGTGGTCTCTGCACTTTAGTTTCTTTTCTCCTAGAGGCCTCAACATAAAAAGCCTTGTACCTTTCTACACTCCACCCTCATTACACAATAACCCTCAAAAATGCAAACACATACCCAGTAGCATTTGGCAATTAAAATATTGTTTACCTCAGGACTCATTTGCAGCCTTAATTAAAGAAAGTCTTGTAATGAGGATAGAGTGTACTTTTGGGATATTTTTCAAAGGCACCTTTTACTTACGTCAACAGGTACCAGTAGGCTCTTGCCAAGATGTTGGTTAAAAGAGAGACACCAGGCTTCAGTGTAACCATTCATGTTAGGAACATACTTCTTTATTGTCTCATCATTCAGTCTCAGCCAAACACCATCATCATTGTGGATCTATGGGAAACAAGCAACAAAAAGGAGCCATGCCCTCCTGTAACTGTTCTGTAGCCAGCAAGGATTAACAGACTTCAGACAAACAGGCGACAGCAGCAAGGAAGTAATGATCTTCACTCTGCTGACAGAATGCACGGAGAGGTAAGCAGAACACCGACAAAATCAGAATTTCAAAGCAACGGGAGGCATATCTTTTTAGAAGGCAAGGTGCAAATATAAATTTAAATCAGGTCATGCAATAATAAGAACTGCTTTGAGAGAAAAGAGGAAAGAAAGCCAAGCCTTAATAAGCTTCATGAGGTCTCCACTTTCCATTTTTCCACTGCTGATATAACTTAGCAAATTGCAAAAATACTCCTTGCATATGATATTATATTGTAAGAAAAAAACATGCATAGTAGTCTAAACACACTAGTGGTCCTTCAGAAGTTTAAGTGGAAGATGTAATGAAAATGGCAACTACATCTGAATTTTTGTGTAGAGTTGAAATAGTAAGTCATGGACAGCTAAATCCTTAGAGATACTAATTATAAGATGAACTCCAGGAATTTTGTTCCCTCCCATGAGACTCTCAAAAGTTTGCTACACAGGTTTTCAAGTAAGTAAATTAAAAGGACATGACAGCCTAGAAAACTACAGTGGTAAATATTTAGATTTTTGCAATTCATGCTCTTATATTCTTAAGTTGTATATGTCAACATCTAAACATGAAAAAAATCCCATTATTTGCATGAATTAACTTTACATCTTAGCCCAGTTTTCAACAGAAATGTCTTATGAATTACCTCGTCAATGAAAGTGATGGATCCATTGACTTTCACTATGCCTATTTGCTCACTCTGAAGGGAAGGGTGGCTACGGATACGAAGCCCTGCACTGTCCTTGGCCACAAATTTGCGAACCTAAGAGAAGCAAAGGAAGACAGAAAGGAAGAAAAAAATTGAAACAGAGCTCTCAGACTAAAAAGAAATAGGTTTAACAGATTCTGAAATGCTAGTGACAAGGCGTCTGTCTTAAAGTTACAGTTTGTTGCTAGTTTCCCATGGCTGCTGTTTATAACTTCAATTTTTATTATTTTTCTTTTTTTACTACAACCAATAAAAAAAAAAGATCAAAAAACCCCAACAATCCACAAATCGTAAAAGCAAAAGTGCATCGAGTCAGTCTTGGAGAGATCCCTGTTATACCACACAATATTCAGTAAAAGCTTCTGATTCTTTTAACCACACTCATTCATTTTACTAATTCTTGCAAGTTTTAAGGGGTTTGCCTTTTCAAATTTAGCATATCTAGTGAATCATCAACCCGGGATTACTGATTGGTGGCTCCCATTTGGACCACCATAACATTCTCTTTAGTTAGCTTTTTGCCCGAAATTTGGATATTTTCCTTAGCTAAAGGGTTTAAATTGCCATTCAAAACCAGAAAATTAGGAGATTTTTCCAATTCTTTATTTTTCAAACAGCTATTTCAATTTTTTTTTTCCCTTTTTCACAGGGAGGTTAAATCAGATGTTCCTTGTTACTAGTTGGATTTACCACAACCCTCAAAACCTCCTAGCTCTTATTCACTGGAATTTTTTCACCATTCAAACATACTATCAAGCACTTGTTCCATAGAGAACAAAAGTAAGCCATCCTTTCGGTCTCTGGTTGTAAAGAAATGCATATATTCCACATATGTGGTATAAAATTTAAAAAAGTACCAACTGAAGCATGGACTCAATCTTGAACGTAAATTACAGAATGACATGGAAGGAATAAACTCAGGAAAAGGTTATAAAATGTAACAGTTAAGTGCATAATTTTTTTCCCCTAAATAAATAGTTCCTTTCAAGAAATGGCATTTATTTTAATGCTAATTAAAAAAAATGCAGAAGTATACAAAGAATTTAAAATATAGCTTACTGCAAAATGCACAAGATTTTGCTTACTAACAACCCTGGTACTCCAAAGATTTAGATTTCTCTCAACGGGTAAAACTAAGACTACTGAAGTCCTTGTAAAAACATAATGCTGAATTCCTGGTGATAGCACTGTCAGTATAGACAAGCCTAGAAACAAAGTCTTGCAAATTACGGGTCCCTGTATTATTACTCTGTCATGCGTTTGAATCTGGCAGGGCTTTTGGTAGAGGAGGGAGGGCTGTGGGGGTGGCTCCTTGCAAAACTTCCAGAGTCTCCCCACCTTCCAGGATGTAGGGCCACGTGGAAGATCCCATGCCAGGGAGCGGAGAGACCATGCAGGACCATGACACACCCCAAAAATGTCACTTCAGAAAAACAATTATACGATGGGTTGGCTAGAACTTAGATTAAAGCCTTGAATTTAGAGGAAGAAGAATTCACACACAAGATTTGGATACGCACAGGTCTGGAAAGAGCTTTTTTGCCTTTTGCATCAGCAAACTAGTTAATAAAAGACTTCAAGCTTTAAACGAAAACTTTTTAGGGATGAGATCCACTGACAGACAACACAACATAAAACAGATTAAAAGCTTTCTTATGCTCATTTCTGACCCTCACAAAAAACCTCAGTCGTCCAAGTCTACTTTCTGATACAGCACCTCTTTGCTTGGAATATTTCTCTGTGGCACAACAGTAACTCTGCCCTGTAATACCCCCATAGTTAGTTCGTCCATGGAGCACACACAAACTGGATTTCGACTAAGAGAAGCAACTGGTGCAGCGAGACTGAGCAATGAAGATGCACATTTCCCTTACAGCACACAGCGGTTTATGAGCTTTGTTGCTGTGCCTTCTTATTTGGTGAATCTGCGAAGAGGTACTCCTCGCAGCGCAAAAAGGTGTGCTGGATAGGAGAAAGCAAACTTAACGAAGGGGTTAACCTTCTGTGAGGAGGTGCAAGAAACCAGAGTTTTTGGGTTTGGTGGCTTGGCTTTTTTTATTGCAATTAATGCTAGCTACCTCTTCAGTTGTGTGAGGCGAGTAGAAACTTGGTAGTGACCAACCATTCCGGTACCAGTTCTGCCCCTTCCACCTCAGCTAAATGAGAACTGCTTTCTTCCAGTTAGTTCCATCTGCTCTGAATTACATATATAGCTGGAAAGATACTGCTTCCCTCAATAGTATGTGGAATCATAGAATCATAGAATTGCCAGGGTTAGAAGGGACCTTAAAGATCATCTAGTTCCAACCTCTCTGCCATGGGCAGGGACATCCCCCACTAGATCAGGCTGCCCAGAGCCCCATCCAGCCTGGCCTTGAACACTTTCAGCGATGGGGCTTCCATCACCTCTCTGGGCAACCTGTGCCAGAGTCTCACCACCCTCATGGTGAAGAACTTCTTCCTAATGTCCAATAGTACTTCCTACAAATGGTATTTCCTACAAATTAGTTAAGTTTCACAGTCAATGAGGAGGCAGAAGTTCTTATCAGTCATGTACTCCAGGCTGAACACAGAACACCACCATAATCTCCTTTACCGACTTGGATGAACAGGAAAACTAGATTTTTATCTGACTTCAAACAGCAAAGGAAGAAGAAATCAAGGCAAAATTACAACACAGTACCCGTTTTGCAACTTGTGAGTCACTTGAATACAAAACACGAATGCTCTACTGCCTCAATGAAAATATTTTGGCTTCTAGTTGAGAACAGATCAACACTGAGAATGTGCTGCTTGTGTCCTTTAGTTAAAACTATACAAAAAAAAACAAGGAAGAAGCTTCCTAGAGCTCAACTAAGTCCTTTTTTCTCAGTGACACAATTTGGTATATTGGACTGTCTCTGATACACATCTAATCTGTATTCCTGGCTTCAGAATCAAGGAGTATAGCGCAATAATGGCCCTTCTGTAATATTTATAATACTGCTGTTCACACACAAAGAATTAGTCTAATCTGATTTGTTACGTGATTTATTATGATACAGAAGAAAGGAAATTGATAAAATGAAAGAAATTGAATAAATGAATAAAATTAATTAAATGAATAAATTGATAAAATGTCTAGTGTATTTTTGAGTCAGACTCTACAGACACTATATATAGGACAGAAAGCTCCTCTTTCAGAGAGACTACAACTTGGAACGAGGCATGCAAGCAGAACAACACAGGGAGATGATTAAACACTAGGTAATGCCTTCGAAGACCAGAGGCCTAACTTTTGTCAAGTTTTTTTAATTATCATGAAGAGTGTTTCTTGACAAAATGTAGCTATTTTGTATGAAACAGTCACCTCAATCCCCACTGGAATAACTGAAAAGACAGGCAGCACTTCCATCCAGCCATTTATCTCATCTCATACCAGAAGTCTCTCTCCCGTTACTGACAGCAAATAACATATGTGATGATCAGCTCGGATGGAGATACCATTAAGTTCTGTGAGATGAATCTCACCCAGTAGGAATTGGGAGTTTTAGTTAAGAAAAGGAAGCCTTCCTTCCAAGACTAGGGAGAAAGCCTAAAAATATTTTGTGAAAATAAATAAATGCAACTTGGGATAAAAAAATTGTGTGGTAACTAAAGTTAAATTTATTATTTTTATTCTGAGGCACGGGTGCAGGGAAAAGAATCTTGTTAGTGGCAGAAGCAGACACTGGATGCCTTTACAGACTGGGGAACTGTACAACAAAGTAACTGTCTCTATAATACAAACAAAGTTGGAAAACATAAATTAGGAAGTGGTGTATAGATAAGAAGTTGGCAAACACCTGATACTTTTCGTAACCATGTATTTCTTATCCATCTTTGCAGCTGTAGTAAGACATGAGAGAATAACCTTGTGGTATGTCAGAATTCTAGTCTTTAATAGAGGTTTATTCAATGAAAAAGATTCAGTACCTCATTTGAAAGCCCTTCCTTTACATCTAAGAGGAATGGAAGACTGAAAAAAGATCCTTATCACAAACCAAACAAAATCTTTGTAAACTCTTTTGTATAATTAATTTCATAGTACAACTTAAAAGAAAAAACTATTTTTAGAAGAAGAACTGTGGCTTTCATAATATTTTCACCATGTTTGTGTGACAAGCCAAGGCAAAGGCAGTTTCTAACAGGTTTATTAATGGAAGAGACAAAATAAAACTAAATTAATATCTTTCATTTTATCCAGTATATTAATTTCACTCCATTCAGCACATCAAATTAACCTGCCAATATCCTTAAGTCCTGCACCACTATAACATGATAAAGTCTGGATTAAACAATAAAATCCCACCCAAATATAACTAGCTGTTTGGTTTCTTTTGTAAGTTCTCCAAACCTTGTTTGGTTGAGGCTCTGCTTTTGGTTTAATAAGTTGGGTTCCAGGAGGTATCATTCCCTTTGGCGGATCTTTTACTTTCACTTCTAGTCCAGCATCTACAAGGAAACAAAGATTAAGTTTAAAAAAAAATATATAAACGGGATACAACAGTCAATTCGTAACTCAAATTTATCTGTGCTACAACACAGAGTAGGGAAAATAACCATTCACTTATCTGTCTGCCATAAACAATGCTTCCGGTTACTTTGTGTTGCAAAGTGTTACTTTCTCCACATGTGTATTTTGATATTTTACAGATTTACAAACATAAAATTTTACGTTATCAGATATCTGTCACACCTTGTGTGCACAGCACTATTAGGTAATTTTGCATCTTAATTACCAGCACTGTTATAACACCTGAAGGTACTGGAAAATATCTCATCACAGTAACATACTCAGATTGATGAGAAAAATGCATGTAAAGAAACAGTTCAAACTTAAGTAACAGATGGGTATAACCCTGCGTTATTATCTTAAAAGAAATTATTTCAGCAATCACTGTTAAAGCCAAACTATATATTAATGGCCTGGGTAGATCTTTTGGGATTTTTTGTTTTGGTTTACAGGGTGACCCTTAGAGGAGCAACAACT
Source organism: Trogon surrucura (assembly GCA_020746105.1). NCBI lineage: Eukaryota > Metazoa > Chordata > Aves > Trogoniformes > Trogonidae > Trogon > Trogon surrucura. The sequence continues at coordinate 48,269,803 of CM036617.1, forward strand.
TGAAAAGCAGCATCCAGACCTAGCAATAGAACTGTTGGCTTCAGTACCATTCTTTTAAAGAAATGTGGAAGTAACAGAAGAAATCTAGAAGTATTAAGAACATAAAAGGTTTGAAACAGACAAGAAACAAAGTGCTACCACTACTTAAGCAGTTATAAAGTTGACAGAACTATGGGTTAAGCATAACTACATGAAAGCTCGAGAGGGGATAGTAAGATATGATTGAACCAGAACAGAAGCTACATTGAAGAAAAACAGCACAGGTAATTAATAACCAAAGTTGTTATTATTGTATTGTAGCATTTCTAAAAGTTAAACCTACACAACGATTGAGGATGGTAGAATTCATGTAAAAATATAGCAGCAGCTAATTAAACTACAGTGTCAAATTTGTGTCCAGTGATGGCAGACTGGAAAAAACACACAGTTGAGTGCACTGGAGCTTCCCATAAAGGAAAATGTTCCTGTTTGAGAAGCAATGACCATTAATAATGATCTTTTATAAATCTTCTTTAGGTAATACACAAACCTGAGCATCCCATTTCAATCCGATGTGAATTATTTGTATTTATGAGTACCACTTTATGTATTTATAAAAGTTGCTGTACGCTGCTGGGAAAGAGGAACTGCTGGTGCTGGTGAACTCACCTAAACCCTCCTACCAGATCTGGGCCTTCAACCTCTCTACCACCACTTTCTCCATATCACCAGTAAAACTAACAAGAGAGTACTCAAGATACAGTCTCTTTTACTGGAGGGGGAATTTTGTGCTGCATGCTATAGTATCTCATAGCGTAGTCCCTAGGACCAGCAAGACAGCTGAAAAGATTTTCAGCACAGAGGAAACCCCAAACATTTAAAGATCAGCACAAATAATTGAGACTTAATGTAGAATCACAGTTAAGAAAACATGTTCCAAATTTTCCACAGCAGAAATGACATGATTTACTCCTGCACGGTCAGGAACGATTTCCCCTTTTCTTAGGTTCCTCAGCATTAAGCGCTTGTCTTCCTCTGCCCCCGCCTTTAGCTACACACCTCTGTCACCCTCAGCTCAAACAAGACATCTTCCTTGCACACAGAGTAGAGAATAAGACACTCTATGAATCTGGTAGTCCAATCACAGTATAAACACATAATTTGCCACATATATCTCTATATCTATGAGAGAATAGCTGTAGTGTTTTGTGGTTGGTTGTGTTGGGTTTTTCCCCTTTTGAGAAAGAAGGAATTAGAACACTTCTGAAGCAAAACTTGGGTGTTAAGTTTTGCAATGGATTGTAACAATAAATCTTATGAGCACTCAGACATAGATTTAGTCGTATACAAGGTGGATACACTATAATTTTATGCTTAAGTGTAGTGAAAATTAAGTACCTATTTCAATGCCGTCTATAGTAACATGAATGGTATAGAGACCAACAGCTCCAGGAGTCCAGTTTGCACAGTATGTACCATCATTATTGACTCTGATCAACATGTTTTCACTGGGTCTAGGCATAAACAGAACAAATGAAATCATTAAACAATTATTGTCTTATTGAAATAATCTGCAATACTTAGTTTGGAAACTATCTATCAGATCTTCTAAATACCACTTTTTCCCCTGTACAAAGTACTAATCCCATACTCTTTATTATAAAGTTATAATTTTTTATGCTACAGTTAGTTATAGCAAATGATGAATGAACACAGTCAGAGAGCAAATAATACAAACAAGGAATCAACACTAGAACAACTAAGAATTAAGGATTTTAAAACAAAATCTGTATATTTATGAATAAAAATAATAATAAATGATTTCTGTGTTTCCACCCTTGAAAAGATTACCCAGCAGTCTTGTAAGTCTGGGTGCACGCAAAAGTGACAGGATATTTTAATTAAAGTCCCTATTAAAAAGTAATTCTAAAATACTTACCGCTTTGGTGTTGGTGAAGCAAAGCGTAGTTCTTCAAAAGAGTAATTTTCATATGCCTATAAAACAGATTCAATTCAACAAATGTAAAACCAACAATTATCAGTTATACCGTAGTCATGAATAAAAGAAAGCAGACTATTTTCTTTAAGAATACAGTCATTTTAACTTGATATTCACCACAAGTATTCATCAGGGAACCAGAAACAAATTACAAAACACAGCAAGAGAAACACAGACCTACATACACATACATGAAAAAATTCTCTTCACTTTCTCTTTAAATAGACTACTTAGATCATAAAGACAGTTATTACTAACAAAAACCTTTGTTCGCAGTCAAGTCTTTCAATCTCTTCTAACCTCACTTGCATAAAAAAGCCTCTGAATGCAGAGAGTGCACTGAAGACCATGTGAAGGTCAGAAAATAAGTACGTTGCAGGTCAAAACCTGCAAAGCAGCCCAGAGGATTTATCAATGGAATTTTGGATCCTTTTTCTTTCTGCTCAAAGTGAAGAAGAAATTCCTTCTGTACTGAGGTGGTGTTTCCACTGATTCTCATTAACTTAATTTCCATTAAGCTGTCCAACCACCAGGCATACACATCACGTCCCATCTCTTAACTGGGTCAATATTTTACATACATGTGAATTTACCACAGGTGCCAAAATATACTCAAATCATTACTAACTGTTCAGTTTTTCACCTCTTTAAAAACTGTTCCTGGCAAAGTCCCTCAGCTGATCCACTTGACAATGGGAAATTTCAACAGATGCTGTTTAATATTTATACACTGAAACACAAATTGTTTGTATGACCTTTTTATTATGCTGAGCTCTGTTTTTCTTTTTTATGTTCATAATTCTAATTTTTACTATAGATTCACTGCAGCACTCTATATAAACACATTGGTTTGACTTCTCCACCATTTCAATAGCTGTTTTCATTCCTCCTGAATGACTCAGACTAGTTTATTAATCAGTGTAATCAAAACGAAAGAAAGTTTTTCTTTTTAAATGCTAATCCAGTTTATAACTGCTTTAGAGCTTAGGGAATTGGCCCTTTTGATGCACTTGTTTTTCTGGTAAACTTAAATATAATCAAAGTAATTTGCAATTAATGTATTTTTACATTGTGACCAAACTGAAATGCGCTTTTTTCCTTCTCCTCTAACATACCTTTACACACTTGGAATGCTTAGTTTTATAGTTATATCGCTAAAATTACAGTAATTTACCTTCATCATTGTAATAGCAATATATCGAGCTTCTTTTACTATCATTGGTTCATAGGAAGAATCAAGCTTCGGTGAAGGAAGTCCTCCAAAGGTCATATCACCGCTAGGGGAAGCGGCTGTTGCAGGACTCCCTGGTATCCGTTGCACCTTTTTAACTTGCTCTTGTTGCAAAGACGTTTTTTTCTGAGAAACCGGAATAGCTTTGACTTCTACCTGCAATAAGGCATGGAATACAAAAGATAAATTAGGAAGGAAACACACATACACACATTTTTTCATATTTGAGAAATTACAGTGACAAAGTGCTTCGAGAATTCACTATAAATCCATCTGTGTCAAAAACCTGCATGTCTACACTTCACAATTTGCAAAGCCAAGCACGGCATCTCTGAATAACCACAGAATCGTTTAGGTTGGAAAAGACTTTTAAAATCAGAGTCCAACAATTAACCTAACACTGCAAAGTCCACCACTAAATCGTGCCCCTAAGCACCACATCTACATGTTTTTTAAATACCTCCAGGGATGGTGACTCAATCACTTCCCTGGGCAGCCTGTTCCAGTGCTGGACAGCCCTTTTGGTGAACAAATGTTTCCTAACATCCAATCTAAACCTCCCCTGGTGCAACCCGAGGACATTTCCTCTCATCCTGTTGATAGTCACTCACTAATACAGAGCATGCATAAGATATTCTCCTGTAAACCACCGATTTAAGGTCTGCTCCTTGAAGCGTTTTGCTTGAATTAAAATCCTGCATTGGAACCAATCAAATTAATTCCACTGTAGTCATGTTTGCTAGTTAATCTGCCCAATGTTTCCTCTTGAATCAGATGCGTATTTTGAAGTAAGGAGGTCAGAATTACTCCTAAACCTCCAGGTGCCACGTTGCTAGGCATCGGTAAATGCACAGAAAAGAATCACAGAATCACAGAACTGTTGAGGCTGGAAAAGACCTCTGAGATCACCAAGTCCAGCCGATGACCCAACACCACCACATCGGCCAGACCATGGCACTAAGTGCCACATCCAGCCTCTCCTTAAACACCTCCAGGGACGGTGACTCCACCACTCCCCTGGGCAGTGCATCCCAGTGCCTGAGCACCCTCTCCGTGAGGAAGTGCTTCCTGAGATCCAGCCTAAACCTCCCCTGATGCGGTTTCAGGCCATGCCCTCTCGTCCTGTCACTGGTTGCCTGGGAGAAGAGGCCGACTCCCACCTGACTACAACCTCCCTTCAGGTAGTTGTAGAGAGTGGTGAAGTCCCCCCTGAGTCTTCTCTTCTCCAGGCTAAACACCCCCAGCTCCCGCAGCCTTTCCTCACAGGACTTTCCCTCCAGTCCCTTCCCCAGCCTCGTTGCTCTCCTCTGGACCCGCTCCAGCCCCTCAATGTCTTTCTTGCAGTGAGGGGCCCAGACCTGCACACAGGGCTCGAGGTGAGGCCTCACCAGGGCTGAGCACAGGGGCAGAATTACACCCCTGCTCCTGCTGGCCACACTGTTCCTGATACAAGCCAGAAGCACCCAACTGACTTAGCACACAACCAGTAAAGGCCAGTGTTAGTTCTGCCAGTCCCAGAACACTCCCTAGGAAGCAGCAGGCACTCTGGGATGCCTGGCTATGTTTTCCCACAGCAGAAAATGCTACAAAGTAGGAAAAGAGCCTTCCCAGTAAGTGCACAGGTTTCAGAGTGAATCATCAGGGTCTGCTAGATCTGGATCAGCAGCCGCCAGATTGGATCTTGGCTCACTCTGACACTCTACTACATCAGCACTGTACGCTTACACCGTGTTCTTTAATGTATATTTTAACAGACCTTTTTTTACCCCAGAGGTAGCACAGACCTCCATTAATGCAAGTAACATAAGTCAGTTGTACATAGTTGTCTGAGGGAGAGCTATCTGAAAAATCAGTTCATACATCACTCATCTGAAAACCTGAAGTAAAATGTTTAAATATTGCAGAACTCACACACTGTTTTAACAAAATTTGACTTAATTTACTGGAATCTACATCACTGCATTGCACACTGAATAGGTTTAACAGAATGATTAAATTGAACTAAGATTTCTGTTACTTTAGTGCATTTGTAAAGACCAATAACTGAAATGAAATCAAGCAATAATCTTGGTGTTATTTTAACACAGCCTTTTCCTGACAGAATAAAATCACTACTTAAATTTGCGAAAGAAGTAGAAAACTCTTAAGTCAGTAAGCACATGTACAAGTCTTACTTCATCTGTGTTTGCAACTGTGCTGATTCTTGTGTTACTGTTGTAGACTCACCGCTCATGAATGAGTCTGCAGCTCGCTGTAAGATAACTCTCTATTACAAATACAAATCTGAAAGCTCTCATCACAGGAACAATGCCTTCGTAAAAGGCACTTCATCTACTTTTGCGCTTGAACAAAACCGTCTACTCCACAGTAACGGTGGGCTTAAAAAGTATATGTAATCCAATTTAGTAGAACTATGAGAAAGTCATTTTGTGTTCAACCTTTTGTTTGCATGCTTCGCTACTTCATATCAACCAGCCAACTTATATATACACCACATACGTTTTGCTTCAAAGTGTGCAAAGATTTTATAATTCTACTTGAGGCTGTCAAGAGCATTTCCTTTCCAGAACTTCAAAAACAACAAGAACAAAAAATAATTAAAAAAAATCAGTGATTAACTGAAGAAGCTGAAGCAAAACCCCAAAATCCCAGACCTTGTGACTCATCTTCATTAATCTCAAAGACTACAGAAACTTCCAGATATTAGAAACAGAAAATAGTGAAGTGCCGCTCTAGTCTAAAGTGATGGTCCATCAATGTGCCTGTGATCGTTTTTTCCATCACAATTATTCATCTACAATTTACAGTACTCTTTTTGGGCTTACAAGTTAAATAATGGATTCTTGTTACACCTTGCATACACCAAACGCTGCCTTCAACTGATTATTTCCAGAAGCACACATATGCAGCTTATTACAGACAAGACGTTTACAGCATGAAACGATTCTGGCATAATACAGAACTTGGTAATTTTGTGGATTTAGAGGTATGGAAGCCTGACTACATTGATTTTACAAATGTCGCTTTCTGCCCTACATATGAGTATTCTGTGAAATATCTACAACATACACTAAAAAGACAGCACAATGAGTCACAAAATCACAGAGGCTGGAAAAGACCGCCGAGGTCATCAAGTCCAGCCTATAACCCAACACCAGCACATCAGCCAGATCACGGCACTAACTGAAGTACAACGAAGTATAAGAAGAGCCAAGATTACAATAATTACCTTCATATTAGGAACATGAACAACATCCCCATACTGGTCTTTTGTTTGTACCGTAATAACAGTTGGCCAACCGCATCGAATATCATCCTTATTCAAAATCAGTGATGTTTTTTGAGGATCAGCATATGAATCTGGCTGAAGCCACCTACAGCAAAGAAAAACATTTAACATAAAAATCTCTTACAGTCTCTCAAAAGGTAAATTATTACTGTGTACACACATGACTTTCAGCTAAGAAAAGATGCAGAAAGTCTGAATACATAAATGATTTTACCTAATATATTAATAGAAACAATATGGCCCAATAGATATTTTTTATTAATATTTTGATGCAACTATTGAAGTCCTACAGCTAGCTGTAGAGACAAGCAGGAATGTACAGCTTTTAAAACTTAGCAGATAACTAAATATTTTCTACTTTGTTGGAAACCATAAACATTACAACTATGAAATAAAGAGGTTTACTCATGCAGCACACAAACTTTTACCTTGCAAGTCGCCCGCCACTTGATCCTGACACACAAGCAATGAAATCCTCCAGAAATGATTGTTCATTGCTTTGAACCTGCAGTGGAAGATTTCCTTCGAGAGCTTCCAAGATGGTTGGTGAGTGAGACAGGGCCAAGCCTTTCCCAAGAATGCCGGAGTGAGATTTGCAAACCTGTTTGGTTTTTGGGTTGGTTTTTTTTGCAGAGGTTGAGTTGAGGGTGAAAGGACGGAGACACAAAACAGTTTTTCAGTATCATACATGTAGACACTTTTCCATAAAATGCACAAATGAGACAGACATTTGGGGCATCGAAAACCATTCAAGGAGAAGAGTGGATAAACTTCACTCTGATGAAAGTTAAAATAAACCATCAACTCAGTCCATAATTTATGTCAAAAGAGATTAAAAGAGCTTGAATTGAGGGAGAATTTCTGGAGGAAAGAATAAGGCAACATGAACCTCCATGGTAAGAGTATCCTAACCTGTTGAATTGTGACCACAAGAAGAACGAGGAAAGTCGTTCTGAAGATGTGACTGAGTAGCATCTTCCAAAAGAAAATAGAAAGTTGGAGGTAACCCATACAAAGGCAGATCTCTTTGACAAAGATATTTTTGGGTGAGACAAAGTAAAAGAAATCCTTTCTTTGCAAGAAGGGAAGGAAGGTGGGAAGATGCATAAAATACTGAACAGACAGGACTAAAAGCAAAACTCTTAGCTCACATTTCATATAACAACACGGTGGGTCCAATAACAGATCACCAAAAAAATATTTCTTTCAAGGAATATCTGATTCCTCCTAGACAATTTCTGTGTACTACTCTGCCATCTACGGCCTACACAACGGTGTCATACTGTAGCACTGATGTTTATCCAGCAAGGATTGTAACAACTGAATTTCAAAACAGTTGCCCTGAAGATAATTAGAGAGACTGTGAAAACTTCCTCACTGCTGGTCATCCGCTAGGTGTTATAAACAGGGAGGTATTGATCAACGGTAGCTACCATCACACCAAACAAAATACCATCATCAAAACAGCTGCAGCTGTATTATTTGGGACTTGACACATCTTAAAATCACTTTTTCAGTTGAGTGTTATTTCTGCAATTACAAAGCCATGTGACGGATTACTTCTGTTAACATTTAAAATTTGCTAAATAGTGCAACTTAAGCTAGACACTTGAAAATTTTGAAATATACTCGGTCATCTAGCTTTCTATGTGGTATTTTAAGCAATTTTTCCTAAGCAGATAAAAAAAAGATTTAATGTAAATACCAAACCTATGTAAGACTTTCTTAAACTGTTTTATAACACTCTGGATTCCCTTGTACTATGAAAAGCTTACAAGTGTTTTCCAGTAACAGTCGAAAATTTCAATGCAATTATATGCTTAAGTATGGTTCAATGGATAAAAAGCCGCAGTATACCTGTAAGGCAGCCTCTTCAAGTATCTCCAGATCTTCTTCAAATTCGTTACCTGCTGTAAAAACATAAACACAACTTTTGTAACACTAACATTGATATTTATCTAGGTATTATAGAATGTGAAACTCAGTTCTGTTTGGTAAAGCCTTTTATATTGCAAAATTTAAAGTTTGCACAATGATGAATAGTATTGTTTAACCAGCAGTTGAACAATTAATATCTTCAAGTAAATGCAGTAAACATGCAGTACTGTGTAGTTTGGTGCAGAAGCAAATAAACATATGTTACATGAAACAAAAATACGGTAATTATCTTCTTATCTCCAAGACAGTATGTATGGCAAATCTTTAGATGTGACTAGATACTTTCAGAAAGAGATTTTGGGAGGTCAGGGTGGTTTCTGGGAAGCAGTACTTCCAAGTATGTACCAGCTGCTCCCTTACAAGATCTTACCCTAGTAAAAGCATTTGAAATCCTGATAAACTCTGCACAATTTTGTAAATCATGGTTTCTCCTAAACCACAAAATTCTAGTACATTCTCTTGTACAGTATTTCTTTGTCGGGGCTCAAAAGTCTGATCCTGAGGTGGTCAGAATTGCCAAACACACTCTTGTATAGAAAAGCAAAACAGATAAGGTTATCGTGTTTCTACTCTCTCTCAAAAACATGTCAGGCAATTCTACTAGTCAGAAGAGAGAAAGAGAAATAAGAAGAATCAAGCCCTAAAGCATTTTTAAAAATTCAAAGGAAAAAAGACAGAGAGAAATTCTGCTCTCAGAAATAACTTCTACCAAACCTGAAACAATTGAGTAATAATGTTAAATACATTGATCAGCTCTGCACTGCTGTGTCACAGTCCAGCCCTTTCTCTCAAGAAGTATCTTTAAGTCTCGGAGAACTGCCCAGGAGGAAGTGTGACCTTTTGAACACAATAACTCAAACAGCATTTGGGTGTACTCTCAAAGATAAAGTTTTCCTAATACATGAAGGAATCACTGTCTTGTTCATCTTTCTTTGCAGCAAAAAAGGCTAAACCTTCTTGATTCTCTTTCAAAACACTTTTTTTCCTAATGGTTCTATAGGAATACTTATACAAGTATTTGACTACTTGCATGCAAAATATACCCACTGCGACAATTATGAAAAAGCAAGGTACCTCTTTGTGAAGGACAATACATCAAGATAAATCATGTAAATAAAGCTGGAGATGGAAAGGTCCTACACGGGTGTCAGTAACAACTAGTAACTCTGATTTGAATTGAACCATTCTATTTGCCCTAACAGGAAGTTCTTAATTTTCTTATTGTCTTCATTACAATCACCAGGTTTTAGGAGCCACTTAGATGGATCCAGAGGTCTAAAGAGTATCTGGGAAAACGAGCAGGATTTACTTCGTTTAACTAAGCAAACTGCCCTAGTTTGGGGTAGTGAAGCATGAGATAACAAGCTCAGACGTAGGTATTACAAAATATCTTGATAGCAAATGGAGAAGAAACAAGCTCCTCTTTTAGGCAATTAACTTCATTTTTCTTACAGCTTCATCTTATGATGACATGATCCATCCTCTGAAGATGTCTACATTAACTCTAAAACAAGGTTAGATCTAGTAGCTTAGATACAGATGTCTAACTTTTATATGCCAAAGTTGTTTATTTCGTGTAGTGAGTCTTTTTCTCGGGTTACTTTCTTTGGCCTGTACACATTCACAGACAGAACAAAGGTAAAAACTGCATTAATTTTAAAATAAAGTATGAAAAGTCTAATAAAAAGAGCATTTCTGTGTGTATGCACTACAAACCAGTCTTTTACATTATTCTATGTGTTTTCCTTAAAAGGCACTCCAATTCCAGTGGTAAGATGACACTGCTCTGCAGATGAGCAATGGAAGTAATAAAGTATTTTTTAAAACACCATTTCACTTGCAGCAAGATATAGAAGATAGATAACAAAGTGCAGAAAGAGAAGAAACAGGTATTTAAACATTGCTCTAACAAATCACATTTTTACCGCTTTTCAAGAAAAAGTGTCCTTCTGAGGCACTAAGCAAAACACTTAAAGCAATGTTACAGACAACAAAAACCATTCCAAGAAGGCTGCACAGTGGTTTCCATTTGCAACTATTACCACTGCTGCCTGTAATTATCAGTTTGGTTTATTCACAGGGACCAATGGTCTTAGAGAGAACGAATGCACACATACGTCATTGGCAGTGCAACATTATCAGTGTCATTAACAAACCTGGCTTAAGTCCTGGAGTTGGTGTCAGATAAACGGTCAGATGAATCAATTGTAATTACATCAGTAATTAGGAAACTCTTTACAGGTAACGCACCTGTCCTTCTGCCCTTGCAGATCACACACAACAACTTTTATAGGTGGCTGAGACTGCATTTGTACCTTAACAGTATGTTTTATTTCAAATTCCTTCTATCTGAAAGCACATTCAGCCAGTCTATGTACCACTTATTTTTTCATCTTGGTTCACACATTCAAAATTAGAACTAAAAAAAAAAAATCTCTTTAGAGAGAACTATGAAGTATTATACAACCTGGGAAATTAAGCTAGAAGAAAGCATTTAATTTTAAGCTGAGTTTTGTGGGGTTTTTTTGTTTGATTTTGTGTTGGTTTTTTTTTTAAATCAAACACCATGATAAAAGGGTGTTACAGAAATCAACAAACTTGAGAGTTAATGTGGCTGTTTGGAGAACAGGACTCTATAGAATTGCCTGTACTTTTGAGAGAGGTACACAGATCTACCAGTGCAATTGAGGTGCCTACGTACAACATAAAGCAAGAAATTTGCACATCCAAATACACAAGCAAAATACTGGGTTAAAAAAAAATCAAATTAGGCTTTGTGGTTATAACTGCACACTGATCAATGCCTTCCTAGTCATTAATACAGGCTTCCAGTCTCATTAACAAATCTGGGCTCTCATTTGTGCTCCTACATTAAAATTGATCAAAAAGATACCCTACTATAGATTATGAGCTTGTTTTCCTTACGCACTGATGTTAATTAGGAGAAATGCTATTACACACAATATGGTTGCATCAAAAGAAGTTCAAATTCAATCTTTTCATTGATGAGTTTTCACAAACTGATATTTTTCCTTACATTTTAAATTGTGCTTGGGTTACTGTAAAGCTTTATTTGCTGTTATCTGCTGCCAAAGTATATATATATTTTTTTTTGTAATACAAAAACAAAAACACAGCAGAAATATTTCAGGCTATATGGTCTACAGATGCAATGGTCACTTTGAATTACAAACAAGAACTTGTAAATTTTGCAATTCAATGTTGCAGGTATTTTTTGTTCAGGAAGGTGTGGAGTGCAGGGAGAAAAAACAGTGAGAGAGAAATACAAATAAGATACCTGCACATTTGTGAAGTACCACGAGGAAACTGTAGGACATAGCTCGTACACTGATACATTACCTGTGGACGGGGTGAGTTGGTTCAGATTTAAATGACCAGATTTCCTTCCTCCTCATACACACAGGAAGGGAACAGTGTAAGCAGAAAACACCACTGCTTTATTAGCTTGTTTAATTCAGTTTTAAGAATCAATTTCATATGATTATCTCTAACTAAACCAACGTTAAGACTAAAGATTAACTCAGAAAACCCAAAACAAGAATGAAACAATGTCGTCTGTTCTTTCAATAGGACTTACCAATAGGAAGCGCTAGATCTTTCTTCATCAAAGCTGCAGCACATGATCCTCCCAGATTTGCCAATTCTTTCTCCAGCTGAATAATACCCTTCAAATTGAAAAATAGTTTAAATAAAAATTTTAAAACTAAAATAAGTGAGAAAGTTGGACAATGAATATGATTCCCTGATGCTGCTTTCCCTTTCTCCATTAGAAAGCCTGGGAGATGCCCTTAACAGTTCTTCCCTTCTATGTACCCTGGTTAGTTAATACTTTGCATTGATGCTGCTGCTCCAGGGCATGAGAAGAGTCCCCCCGCTCCCACCAGACTTGTCAATGAAAACACAAGTGTCTTTCCATCAGTACCTTTCAACCTTGTTCAAAAGAAAAGGGAACAGAACGTGCACGTGGTTTCCAAACACATAAAGGGAAGGAGGACGGGTGCAAGGAATGAGCCAAGCACTAGGGAGGTTGTAGCTACTTTTTAAACCATAAAGAAATGTATTTGATACTTCTCCTTCAACTTGTCCCAGCTACAAGCAGGCACAACCTCTTTAACTTTGCTCACAAAAAGGTGTCGACACTAACACTGATTTTAAGCAAAATCTGTGGGTGGTTTAGCACAACTCTGGCAGTTGCCTCTCAGGCAGGAACAAAAACCCAAACAAACCACCACCAAAAAACAGCAGAGGAGATGGGAAACCTCCATCAGACAGACTTTCTAGGCAATCTTATAGAAACTGGCAATATAAGATTTTGGTTAAAAAAATTTAAAAAAATTTAAAAAAATCTTTTTATTTTTTTTGCAAAGAACCTTTGAAAACCTGTAACCCTAGACTTGCCTTGTATTCTGCAAGACTTCCAAGCAGACTGAAAAATCTTTAAAATGTATTTTCAGCCAACCCCTTGACAAATTGCATCTTTAGGACTCAAAGCAGCAGGTTCTGAAATATTAAGCAAAGATGGGAAATGTGGACCAACCCACCAGACAATTGTCTGCTGTGTGAACACCCGTTACGCAGAAAGCAATTTTTGCATATAGTTTGTAGAATTCATAATAACCAGCAAAGTCTTCATAAAAGCTTAATTTACAGATTTTGAAAAAAATCCTAGGTTTAAATGAAGTTTGATAGTTTGACTACACCCGATTTCTTGATGCACTCGCTCACGCTCAATGACATCTTCCAGTTTTTGCAGACTTCCCTATTAATGAAAGTCATTCAATATACTAGAGGTAACAATAGCAGAAGCTTGTTCTTTTGATAGCTGAAAGAATAAGGTGTGCAAAAATTAATCCCACTGACCTGAATTAGGTCTTTCGATACTTTTACTACTCTAAGCTAGAGGAAAAAAAGTGGTCACACAACATATGGGTTTTTTTAAGCAGTGGTAACACTTCAGAAAACTGTAATAACAACTTGTGTTGTGTGTCCAGCTACCCAACTTACTTACGGAGGCCTTAGTTTGGAGATGTAAGGGATCTTAAATCCCATAACACTTGCTCTTCTATTTATAGAACTTCAGAGTGTTTGGTCTATGAAAAGGTATGTCTGAAAACAATTCCTTGCAACTTTTCTTTAGATGACTTAGTTAACATAGTCTAGCATGGTTTAGCACTGAATGTTAAAACCATGCCAGCAGCTTTGTAACTGCCTAAAAAAAATAAAGGACATATATGAATCTACATCTTTTTTTTTCTGCTTAAGCAAAAAGTATTATTTTTCTTCAGGCTATTTATATTATAAATCTGATTTGCTGCAAGCCAATGAGACAACCACGGCTAATAATTTTATGGTATGCTTTTTCATCTGATATGTTATGGTATTACAAGGAATCTCTTATTTTGAAAATCTGAAGATATGATGCAGCCCAAGCAGAATCCAGGAATGAGAAGAGGTAAATCTTCTCTGAGGGTTGCAGTGTAAACAAGGTACAGAGCCTGTGAAGCTCACATGAAGCAACACGTCCAAAGACTCCCAAGATAACCGAAGGGCTATTTTTTTCTGGATTTGTTATAAAGCACACCAGATATTTGCTGTTTTCAATAATCTCTTAAAATAAGCCAAAATAAAACACTGGCCCAAGGACGCAAAGAAATCTTATTCTCCCTTTGCGACAACGAAACAGGTGGACACAACTGATGTTCTTAAAGGCAAGAGGAGGGGACCACTGCAAAAAAAAATCTCCGGTAGCCTAAATGAGCACAGCATTTCCAGGGAGCCTGAAAGTTCTGGTATGAGTGAACACTAGTAAAATAATGCAAGTTTGTAATCTCATAATTAGCAGTGAGAGTAAAATATTAATCATTGTGTATCTGAAAGTCCCAGTCCTTTCAGTTTCTGATAGGTCAGAATTTCAGGAGATTTTCGTATCCCATTGACATATTAGATAAAACCATCTATTATGGGTGGACTGTCAAAGTTACTGAAAAAAATCAAACAAAATGTCATTCCAATAATATTCAGATTAAAGAGTTCCAAACAAATAACACCTGAAACAAAAACTAAAAATTTACATTAAGTGGATTTTTTAATATTTTGCTAATGTTAATTTAGTCAGAAGTGGAAATACAAATATTTTTACCAAAAAAAAAATGGTCTTATAGAAGAGAATTAAGAGGTTCAGCAACTGTAACCATTCCACCTTTTCCTTACCTCATCAGATCCTGGACTAAATTCATATCCAATTGCGTAACATTTGAAACCATAAAAACAAGCTTTTTCATCTTTCACGTAGTCTGATGCAGTTTCCAGAGAAAAAAGAGCTTCATTCCCTTATAGGAAGAAAATAAAATGTACAAAAAAGTAAATAACACTTCTCTTTTCATATATTTCTTCTACATAAGTATACATGAAATCCAGACTTCATATGTAACATGAAAAGTAAAGCCATTTACATTACAGATCAACACCTCAAACAAGAAACCTAACAATCAACTTAGGTACAACAAACAACTCACAGCCATCAGCTTGAAAATATTTTTCAACTCTGTTTTCTAAGATAATTTTGCAAAAGCCAGAATAAAATAAAAAAATACAATCAAGCTTTCTTTCATTGTTTTAGTAATTCACATTACTAGAAATTATTGCAGTATCTATTCATTACCTGGCAACACCAATACCATGGTAGGCCATCCTGAAGACCCAGAGAATTTTTTCAGTTCTATCCATGAATTTAGGTTTTCATGAACAGAACCATGCTTTGGTCCAAATCCTAGACTCTGTGCAATTCTGACAGGAATTAGTAAACGAAGAACATCCTCTGACTGAGCCGTGCCACACTGAGTGTCAAACTCTATTGTTATCCACCTGACACATTCAGGAAAAGTCACCTAAAACAAAACAATAGTCTAATTATATGTGCAAGTTTTGGGAGTTATTTTTTTTCTTTTCTTTGGGTTTGGGTGTTTGGTTTTTTTTTTGCATTTAATTCTCCATTTACACTTGGTTTTAACTCTTTAGGCTATGAAAGTGATACAGTTACATAGTTCTGTACAGTTGTTTTGATATGCTTTAGATTAACATTAACCTGATTTATTCTTTGAAATTCAGATACACCTGAAATGCTTTACACCTTACTGAATTATAACAATATACCATTTATGTTATTAAGTACGTGCACTTAGACGATTTGTAATTGTTTTCAAGAACTGCATGAATCATTAAACAAAACAATCACTGGCTACTACAAACATTTAACTTTCAAATGCCTTTTTAAACACCAGCTTCAACAAACACACTTGTTTTATACAGTCTTTCAGGGAAGTACACAGCAGTGAATCACACTTGCGAATATGGTCTGCAGTATGAGAGCACATAGCTACAGAAATTCAAAAGCAGTAGCAACTAAGCCTAAGACTTCAGATGAGCTCCACATACCTTTAAAACAATAATAAGTATCACTGCATCAGGAAGATCATACGATAATTCTGCAGTGGATGTCTTGCTGCCTCACAAGACAAGCAAGTGGAATAGTAATGAATGACCTCCTCCAGTTCTTACTCAATTCCAGCTTTGCTAGCTCTGGATTTACAGAGATGAAATCAATGTGACTGCAGAACACACTATTTCAAGAACTGAAGCATTGGGATTATGTCTCAGGCATGTAATTTATGCCTCAGCCCTTAACTAGAAAAAAATATCCTTTCTCTATTGACACTGAGGAAAAGCAATACTCATCCACGTAAGGCAGGATGAATCCTGCTCAGAGTGACTTAAGGTTAAGAGGACTTCAGAGAGTTCTAAAACACCAAATCATGGTCCAAGAGAAAGTAGGAATTGGCAGACCAGCAATAGCCAGCATAGGGATCTCTACACTGTAATGCTTATTAATTCAACTAGAATTGATGTTAGGTATTTTTACAAAGCATTGTTTTAGCATGAGATAAAGTCCGAGAGATTATTAGAAAATGTATGCATAAGGCTTCCAACTTCTACAATCTGTACAGTTACAGCAAAGAAATTGTGCATGATAGTAGGAAAATCCAAGACTGAATAAATTTAGGGACTTAAAACAGATACCTGCATCAGGAGGTTCAAACTACACTCATTTCCACTGCGCTTACTGAACAAACAGAGAAGTTTTTTGGAAAAGTGGTACAGTAATAACATAGACAACTGTCTCCTATATTACACAATATGAATTATCATCCCATGGCAACATTTTTCCAGATGGCAAGAGTTGACAAAACAAAACTCGTGCGTCAAAAGCTTTTAAGAAACTGCAGGCACTCTCAGAACTGGTGCTCACCTTATAGTGCGTGACAGAGGCAGGTTTATAGGGATGCTCGCTTTCTACGACAGCGTAATGATTGGAGGTAGTACAAGCTGAAAGCCCTTGCTCCGGTTGGTTGCCGGTGGTGCTGTCTGTAGACTGATTTGGGTTAAAAGCTGGAGGGGCATATTTCTGATTCAGAACTGCCACCGAAGGAAGCAACTGTTGTACTAGGCCAAAGACCTCAACGGCAACCTGTAATGTAACACCACACGCAAAAAAGGACTAGTTATCACTGGGTGAAAGCAATACTCAGACTTACATTTCTCTACAACAGCTGTTTTGGATATTCTCAGATTATCCCTACTATCATTCACTTCGTCATTTTCCTATTCTGCATCTACATAATCCTGACAGAAAAAAAAACCCACATCACTGCCTTAATCTCAAATACGACTCTTGAAGATTCGCCAAACCTCAAACAAAAATCTGTACGCAACTCCAAGATGCCTCCACTAAAACACCTTCTAAAACATGCAAAATGAACAAAAAATTAGCAAGAGTTGACAGAAAGCAAATACTATACACTGAAGTCACAGTCCAGTTATACTTTGTTTTTTTAACATTAATATTTTTTCGAACATTGGACATTTTAATGCATGTGTTAAGCTTCGCATTGTTCCCTATAATCTTTACGATATTTTCAAAGGAGAACACTTCTAAAACAGAACACTTGACCCTAAACACCAATTCATCTCAGTAATAAGGTAACTAAAATTTGAAACCATTTTTTATGAAATGGATTTGCTAGATTTTAATTGGTCAGCTCTCCTTTCCTCCTCTTCTTTAAAGAAAAGCCAGAAGAGAGCTTACAGTACATGAAGAAGTAATCAAAGGCAAAAGTGTCTACTAAGTAATTATTAATGACATTTAGTAAGAGGTTTCAAGTTTTCCATACCACACACATGAAAGTATGTCATGTCATTGAAAAGTAAGGACTGTTTTTATTTAAAGCTGACATCTTCCCACCTCTGAATTCAACAGAAAGAATCTTAATTTAATTAGAAGCTACTTCTGCTTTGGATGTTTACTTTAAAGACAGAACTTAATAACATAAAAAACATTGCATCCCACCAATATTCGTCAAAGCGTCATAAATGCAGATCCTTCTAACTTCTTGTCTTTTCCTACCATTAAAGTTTGTCATCTTTCCCTCTGCTTCCTTAAGGATTTTTTTTTCACAATGTCTTCAATTTAATTAAAAAAAAAATCCAGCCAGTTTTAAAACATGACATTTTTAAAATATTTGACTCTCAAAAAATTCGTAAGTCATGGTCTAATATAAACCACCAATTTGTAAAATTATAAGAAACCACGATGTTCAGCTTTTCAGTGTAACCCTTTTCCTTGAAGAAATTGAAGAATGTTGCACAGAAATTTCTGCTGAGGAGCATACCTTGGGAATAGCTGCTGCTACTGGTCCTATGTAGGCTATTATGAGGGGAAGCAGCATTGAAAACAGACTGGAAGAGCTGAGGAGTTCTGGAATGTCTTCAGCTAAACAAAGATAATTACAACATAGGCATTATTAGTAGATGTAACACAGTTCACAGGACATTTTTCTCGTTTGCTTCTCATGAGTTAAAGCATTATTTTTTTGCACTAGTTTTTACTTCAAATTATTTTCATTATCTCGGTATTGTCAAACTCTAAACCCACAGAGTTCACTGGAGATAAACATGCCATTATATACGGTTCTCTGGAAAAAAAAAATCCAGCTCTTACAGCATAATACTATAGAATTACTTGCCATTTTGTGAAGCTGCGTTGAGGCTAATGGCTACATTTCTCAAAAATGGATGTTTAAGTGCTTTAAATGCACTTTTAAAATGCATTACATTCACCAGTCTTCCTGATTAGCACTAGTGTGCAAAATACGCAATAAAATTCTGAAGCAATCCATCACTGCCCACCTTTTGGAGATAAAGCACCTTACCAGCTTTAATACGACACTTGCTAAATTGGTGAACAAATTTATACAAGGTATCAGCCTGTGATATCTCAAGTGCAACTCAGTAACTTAGAAAGTTACACTTTGATACAAGAATGAAAGGTTACCAAAATACTCTTCAGAAAGCAAAAGAGAAGTGTCACAATTTTTGTATCATCAATATTTCACTGCTATCTCATGCAATCAAAGAAATAAGTCCTGAAAAGTACATTTTTAAAGCCAGTTTTCAAAAGCCTTACCATCTACAGCAAGAGCCCTGTGCAACAGGTCTTTAGCAGCTCGTACAACAGCGCTCACCACAGAAAGAGCCCGGCTACAGTTTTTATCTTCTTCATTAGCTTTGTTCAAAAGCTGTGATTGCAGATCTCCATCATACTCACTCCTGGATGGGGGATTAAGTTAAAGCTAAGTTTACAAAATACGAAATAACATTAAAAAACACGACTGACTAGCATTTGGCACAGAATACGTAAAACTATTTACGATAAAGCAATAGAGCAAACAATCCAAGAAATCACAAAGGACGTTTTGGAGGCAGCGCCTCAGTGTTAGCCCTTTACAATAATTTTATTTTGCTGAAAAATACAAAAAGAATTTTCTGAAATATTTCTTTTGACTAGATGCCTTTCAAACCACAGGAATGTATTAATTGCTAGTAATACACTGCTCTTCAAAGACCAACCACTTATCTTGATAAACACATTATAATACTAAACACATCATAGAAATTCATAAAAATCTTTCAATGGATATTTCTGCAGTATCATAGCAAGGAAAATATTTCTCCCTCCCTATTTTAAAAGCTTAATTCTGGTTTTGAAATATAATCTTAGGCTTTCCCTTAACAGCTTTTTCTTGGAAATACTAAATTAGGTTCTCCTAAACATTACGCACAAAATTATTTCAACAAGGTATATACAAGATCTAGTCTGAGTTGCTTTTTCAAAGCAGTCAAACGATAAACTGATTCAAGCCTTCAATATGCTATTGATTAAGCCTTGCCATAGACAATCAAAATCACTTAAACACAACATATAAAACAAAATTTCTCATCTCTTCTGGATTTCTTATGTTTATCAAAAAAGATCTGATCTCTCACAACATCATTTCAGAACAACAAGATTTCAGCACTGGCACCTCACAACGCTCAAAAAGTTTACTTGGAGTAGTTCAGCAGGCAACAAGGATACCCATCCTTCACTATGACTTAAATTAACCAAATTTACAAGAAGACTTTTTTTGTGTGTGTGTGTCTCTATATCTATGAATCGTAGTTCTGCTGTTAGTGTCAAGCCTTTTTAATTTGAATTTCTTAGTGACTGACAACAGGTGCAATTCTAACTGGATACTTTTCCAGCAACCCAAAACATTTATGTCTCTATCAGAAGTGTGTTAACACACTTCTGGTGTGGCATTCCTTGGCGCTTCCATAAGCAACAATTCTACTTGCATTCGAACAGCCTTCAAAAAAATTGAGTGTGAATCTTACAAGCTCTGTTCTCTAACAGCTGACTGAACATTTGTTCTTTTACTGTAGACAAATCAAAACCTCATGACATATTATATAACAAACTGGGAATCTTCAAACTAAGTCCATAACTCTAGCTACCCATCAGATAACATCTAAATGTCTCTTATCTAAGCAAACTTCAAAAGACATTGTGATTACAGGCAGCAGTCAGAAAAATTTCCAAACAAAACGTAATTTCTTCTTTAACAGCCCTGAGTTAGGTCAATATAGCCCTTCAAAACTTAGAATTTTAGCACAATTGAAACAATAACCTCTGAGACTGTTCTGATCAGAAGACAGTACTCGGGCGTGTTTTTTTGCCATGTGTTAGCTTACTATTAAGCTAGAATGCCTTGAAGCTTCCCTTTATTGAAGTTTTATGTCCTTTGTTTCTCGGAAGTCAAAGAAATTCTCCTTTCTTCTTTATTCCCTCTTCTGCTTATATAAAAGCAGAAATTCTGGGAGTGGGAATATATATTTTCTTGATTTATTTTCTCCTTCCTACCCAATATGATACTTCATAATTATGACACTTCATAATAAAATTCCTCCATATGCTGAAGGAATTCCCTAAACACAGATGTCCATGATTCCAGGAGACTAAATTGTTGTGACGTGCACCACTGTAAGTCCATTCTTTGATACCAACCAATTACTGTTATTACTAGAAAGCTGGATCTCATCTTTTGGAAGAGTTTAAAACTATCCTGTATTTTCAAGTATACTCTTGTTACAATTTTGCTGGCAACTTTATTGCTTTGTAGATTGTCTCCTTTAAAACTTTAAGAGCAACATGATACTGTGATTCTCAGTCCAAAATACATCATTTGTTGGAGCATTAAGTATTTTATCCACTTGGTCTTTTATTATGTAAGTACATCTCACACATAATTAAATAGCAAAGAAATTACTATTCTTGGCTCATTTTATTCCTTGGATCCACCTGCTGGATTTCCCTTTATGACAAAATTAAGATTTGAGTAAAGGCATGACAAGTTTTTTTGCTGTACAGATAGTGGTAGAAATTCATCTATTCTGGTCCCGACACATTTTGAAAATCATGTCTTCATACATACCAGGATACACACCCAAAAAATTAAAGCAATGCTTTCTGCAAAAGCATTACCTTAAGTGAATTCCTACTACCATCCTGAAAAGCTAACATAAAGTTTCCCTGCTGGACAATCAGATGTCTCAGTTGATTTTTCTTCAGGCATTTGCAATTTCTCTTCTTATACCTTTTAACTCTACAGTAAGAGAGGAGACAGCTCCTATATAAAAAGACCTTGCTTCACTACATGATGCAATTCTTTCTGGCAGCAGAGGAAGGAACTGATTGAAATCAGAAAGTTAAACATTCCAGCGAGTAGTCTCTCAAAAAAAGAAAAAAGATATTATAGAAAAAAAATTCAAGGAGTGCATCTTACCAGTCCCCAATATTACAGCATTAAAGCAGTAGATAATAGATCTTCTAAGAGAGGTCAACCATCAAATCTTTTGCCAAGTCAGAAAAGAAAGAATCTAAAACCAGAGTGGAAGAGGCACCAGCACAACAGGTGTCACAAAACCTGACTTTAATAAATAACTTAAGTCTGAAACTACACTGGAAGAACATAATAGTAGTGTTGAAGAAGGTCTTTTCTCAAACACACTGCAGATGTTAGTTATTTCTGCTCCTCTTCAAAAACAGGGTGTGATAATAGCACTATGATGGTTCTATTAATTTTTCTTTAGAAATGAATCATAACAACACACTGACCTGTAATAAAGAATCTGGGGAATTTGTCCTCGCGTTTGGTTTGTGCCATTACTGCTCAGACTACACGTACTAAATGTAAATGTGACGCCATCTGGACACTGAACTGTGGTCATCCCTCCATCTCCATTGGCAGTTCGGCTTCCATAATTCCTCAAACGAACCGCATATTTCACATTTTCCTTAAAAAGGAGAGCCACAATAGTACACAGTATAAAACACTAAGTTAAGCTTCGTGGTATTATGAAAGCTATTATTTTACATTAATATTGGAGTCTGAAAAGTTCTTCAAAGCACCCTACAAATGAAATTAACTGAAAAAAATAAATAAATCAGCATTTAAGAAAAGTCACAGCTGCTCTATGTTTCCAAACTCCAGATCATAACTTAGGTAAAGTATTACTACTAATTACTTGAAGAGTTACTAAATATAAACAATTACAATCAATCTTATGCTAGTATAAAAATCAAGATTTAATTTCTTTTTGATACCAGGACTTGAACTTTGCAGCTACAGGGTAAAACAGACTTTACAAAGCAAACGTATCAAGATCAACTTGCTAATGTGTACAGACAAAAACCAATTTACATTCTGATTTTTTGTTATCTAAGAATTTGTATGAAACCTACAGACATGCATTTCTTTCATTTACCTTCAGGGGCACGACTTTGTCAATTCTGATTTCAGCTATGTCACTGGGAGAATCGTCTGTGGTGTAAGTTCCTTTAACCAACTCTAAAGAAGTCCATCTATGAGAATGAGTTGAATCTCCAGTATGATCACTCTGATTCAAAGAAACAAAGTAATTTTAATACACTTATAATGTAAATATGTGGCACACACATGGAACCGTGCAAGTTAAGTTTTCTTGAGCAAATCATTACACACGGCATTATGAACAAAACAAAGCATGAAAAACCTGTTCAGAGTCCACAGTAAAACCTTTCTGCCAAAGAAAATACGACTGACCAGAGAGTTTAATTTCGCAAGCAGCCTATAATTCTGAAGATATTAGAACAGTTGGTTAAACTGAGTGTAAGAGAACAGAGGATCTTCCTCATTACAAGAACTCACAGCATAGTTTTACGCTTGTTCAAAGAGTGTACTTCAACAAGACATGAAACATCTGTAACTACAGCCTGACCATGCTGGTAGGCTACCGTTTTCTTCAATTTTTGGTTTAAAATGTTTTAATTCTGTCTCCTTTATTTCACTATTTCCTTTGCAGCTTGCAGGGAAAACTGGTACTAATTTACATTTGGGTCCAGAAAGTGAAAAGTCCATTACACTTCAAGTATTATTTGCAATAAATTAGTATTTCAAGATCATAACCAAGACAAGGACTCTACTGGATATGGTATGTAGGTTGCAATACCACAAAAATCACCATCACAAGGAAACCAAAAAACCCTGCTACCACTGCACTGTTTTTTTACTGGTAGCCTAGACTGCATAATAGGAATTCCCATTTTTCTCATGTATTTAAATATGTATTTTGTAGGATGAATTAGCACAAATTATTTTATAAAACACGTTATGAAAAAATCTTGAGGTTACTTTTGTTCAAATTGTTTTCTCAAATGCAGTACTTACATCATCAACTAATACTTCCAACTCATACTCATGAATTCCTCCTCCACCATAAACAGAGAATCCTACTACGACTACACCGGGTTTGTCGACGGAGAAACATATCGCATCAGGGGATCCATTCCCAGTATTCCAGCTCCTTCCCTGACTTGTTTTAGTGAATCGGTTTGGAGTGGATTTGACAGAATGGAGAGAGTTCAGTCCATCAACCTGTAGGAAGTTACATACATGAAACAGAAAATAAATTAACTGGTAAACATCAGAGAACTTTAATAAAGCCAAGTTAAATGGATTAAAGCACCAGATTTTTAACTGGGAAAATCTGAAAGTCAACTGATAAAACATAGAAGATACCAGTGAGGCTTCTACTCAACACTGACTAGAAGGAAAATAGAAAATGCAATTTCTGGTAACTGGGAATTAACGATGAATACTTAGGAATTCCCATTTTTCTCATGTATTTAAATATGTATTTTGTAGGATGAGTTAGTACAAATTATAGCTTAATGAGCTTCAAGAAGAGTTAGATATTTCTGCCTTAGCTAAGGTCAAGATCAAGAGAGGCCAGATAGAGATCTTATGTAAGAGTAAAAAAAGTCTTGAATATTATCAAAAGCTGGGTTCTTTCTCTGCTGATAACACAAAGACAGTGACATCTCCTTAATAAAATCAAATGAATTTCCATCATTTAAGGACGTCACAGTCTCATGAAAGGAAACTTCCCCACGTGATTACGAATGTCCATATTAGGAGAAGTTGAACTCCTTACCACTCTCAATTTTGAATACAAAGAAAATAAACTGGAAAAAGTCTACTGATGCAGACAATTATAATACTCATATTATACACCACTGAATACATAAAGGAAGATATGTGCAAGGAATATCTTGCATACAAGGGAGGAAGATGCAATGCATAAGCAAAGCATATCATAAATTCCAAAGCACATCATAAACCCATAATAAAAAGCAGATAGGATCAGAACACATGAAGCACCTGGGATACCATGAGAAGCACCGAGATGCTCAGGTACGTGACACTGCCTCCAGCGAGCACCTAACAAACGTATTTTGAGTGTCCATGTGCAAGAGATATGCAAGCAAAAGAAAAAAAGCACTCAAAAAAATATGATCTGCAGTACTCTGCAGCCATAGTGAAGTAGCTAATTGTTAACACTACTATCCTAACACAGTGAATGCATGCTTTTAAATTCATGTTAAGTATCTGAAAGCTAGTGAGAATTAAGAATTCCAGCATCTGTGAAAGATTTGCACACCTATAAAGGACACATTCATAATATACTTGTCCCGAAAGACTTCTAGCACTGGTTTTATAGAACCTTTACCTCGGATCCTAATGCTGATGCCGTAAGCTCACTCACAATACTGGCAAGCAATCCACACGTATTAGAAACCAGATGTGAAGAGAAAAGTTCATTTTCTCTTCTGAGGCTGTTCCGTACTGGTAAAACAACAATGACCAACATCTTTTCTAGCACCTCCCGAAAGCTTGTCATCCCTGAAACATTTTCTTCACTCTGCATCATGGAGAGAAAAATGACAAACGACATTGTTCTCACCCGAAAAAACACACATTGATTTTCGTATATTAAAAGTATTAGGCAACTGAAAAATTCATGACTTCTTAAAAACAAGATTAAAAAAACCCAAATAAAACAAAAATCCTCAAAGGTATCATAATGTGCATTTCTTTGTCAAAAAGCTGACTACTGTTCTTAATTTCCAGAGGTGGCATTGACTTTATTTATTGCATTGGAAAGATACACATGCATCCTTCCCAGGAAAGAGCTTTTCTTATAGCTCTCCTTGCATCACTGCCTATAAGCATACATTAGAATACAACAAATACTTAACTGTAGATCATTGTCTTCCCAAAAATATCCATGTAGTGAATAGCTAAGGAAGACAACTGGGTCAAGCAAAACTACAGATACGTGTACAGGACTCTATCTTTAGTAGTTAAGAAGCAGCTGTACCCAAGACAGGAGTATTGTCTTTGCATTTAATAGCTTTTTGGTGATTTTTCTTCTTTGTTACTTTGTGCAGGTGCTTTCTAAGCCTGTGAAAATTTATAGCATAATAAGGGCCTGCAGGAACATGTTCCACAGTTTAACTGTATATTTTATGAAGAGCGACAATCTTTTGAATTTACATTTTCTTGAGGTCTTTGGTTGCTCAAAACTTTTGGTATTTGAAGACTCAACAATTATCCTTTACTTATCCTTTTGTGCATCATTCATAATTTCATAAGATCATACCCCTCTTGTCTTCTAAGGCAAAAAATACTATCTAGTAGTCCCATACCTTTAATTATCATCTTTATCCTTTTCATTCCCATAAATCTGTTCTGGATTAGAAAAACTGCAAAAATCACAGAATCTTAGAACAGTTTCTGTTGGAAGAGACCTTCAAGATCTGAGCCCAATCTTTGTCCTAGCCCTATCAACACCTCTGAACCATGTCCCTCAGCACCTCATCTACAAGTCTTTTAAACACCTCCAGCGATGGTGACTCAATCTCCTCCCTGTTCCAATGGCTGACAATCCTCTCAGTAAGAAATTCTACCTAATACCTAACCTGAACCTCCCCTGGCGCAACTTAAGGCCATTTCCCCTTGTCCTGTCACTCACCACTAGGCAAAACAGACCAACCCCCGCCTTGTTACAGCCTCCTTTCAGGTAGCTGTAGAGAGTGACAAGGTCTCCCCTCAGCCTCCTCTTCTCCAGGCTAAACAGTCCCAGATCCCTCAGCAGTTCCTCCTATGACACATGCTCCAATTCCTTTACCAGCTTGGTAGCATGCCTCTGTACCCTCTCCAGTACCTATATAAATGGAGCATTCAAGAGCCCTTGATTAAGGAATTGTCTAATAACCTTTGAGAGAACTATATGAACTGGCGCTTCCCCTGTCCACCTACTTGATGCCTTTAAAAACTCCAGTCTGAGACACGGTTTTGGAGTCACAGACCTTGGAGTCCGAGTGGACAGTGAGTTGCCCATGGGACAGCACTGTGCCCTTGTGGCCAAGAGGGCCAATGGGATCCTTTGGTGCATTAAGAAAAGTGTGTCCAGCAGGTCTAGGGAGGTTCTCCTCCCCCTCCACTCTGCCCTGGTGAGACCACACCTGGAATACTGTGTCCAGTTTTGGGCTCCCCAGTTCAAGAGAGGCAGGGACCTACTGGAGAGAGTCCAAGGGAGAGCTACAAGGATGATGAAGGGACTTGAACATCTCTCCTGTGAAGAGACTGAGAGAACTGGGGCTGTTCACTATTGAAAGGAGACGGCTGAGAGGGGATCTTATTAACGTATATAAATATCTGAGGGGTGGGTGTCAAGAGGAAGGAGACAATCTCTTCTCAGTGGTGCCCAGTAACAGCACAAGGAATAATTAGCTTAAGTTAGAACATAGGAAATTCCACCTCAACATGAGGAGAAACTTCTTTACTGTGAGGGTGACAGAGCACTGGCACAGGCCGCCCAGAGAGGTTGTGGAGTCTCCCTCTCTGGAGACTTTCAAAACCCGCCCGGACGCGATCCTGTGTGGTTGCCCTAGGAGATCCTGCTCTGGAATAGATGATCTCTAGAGGTCCCTTCAAACCCCTAACATTCTGTGATTCTATGACTTATTGCCAAAGCTGTGTTGACTCTCCCTCAAAACACTGACTCTATCCACATATTCATTCTCGTGATTACATGAAAAAAAGGTGAAAATCTCTTGCAGAAAATGCTGTGCAACGGAAGACAACTCCAAACTATATTTCTGCTGATTTAATATTCCAAAATAAATAAGAATTTTTGCTCAGACATTCTCCAAACACAATATAATTGGAATACTTCAGACTGAAATATGAAAATAATTACATTTCTGAAACAAGCTTTTTTAGAAAGAAATCACTCAGGCAAATTTAGCTCCATCCTTATGACTTCAACTTTCAGAGCTGTTTTATGTAGCAAAGTTGGTAAATTTTTCAGAGCATATCCTAACCTGACTAAGTTTTTCCATGTGTGCCACCAAAAGAGGAAAACGATGGGCTAGAGCAGAGTCATTCTCAGTGCTGACTTGTTTAACCATCGATCGCAGCAACGCCTCTCCGTCATACGCAATTGGAAAGATCGAGGTCAGTTTTACTGAAGTGTGGCAGAGAGCAGACATCACAGCAGCAAGCAGCCGACTACTGGAGGTTTTGAAGTTTGCTTCCTGGATATCCTGAAAACATAAAAAGAAATTAATAGAATGGCCCTGTTGCATGCAAAGTAAATGAGAGAAGCTACTTCTGAAAGGAAATTTCCAGTTTTATAGTAATTATAAAAGTACATTAGAGAAAGGATTTCATATAATGCTAGCTTTCCTGTGAATTTCACATTATTTTCTCTTATGACCTTCCACTTAGATCTTTCAGATTGGACTAATCAGAATTTGTTGTTCATCAAATTTTAAAACAGTAAACTCATTTAAAATTCCTTTTGAAATTACAGCACCCTTTGAAGACAAAGGTCTTTAATTAATGAAACAATTTAATTAGAATACTATATTAAAAAACTGATTATCCCTTGAATTTTTATACGCTAAGTAAATTTTCAGGCAAAGAATCAAATGGTTTACATCTCACTGCGATCAATGCAAGCATCTACGCTGTTTAGACATCAGATGTTCATTCACAATAAGCAAGATACTTAAAAGAATGCTGTTAATTACAGAATAATATTGGCAGCTTTCCAGGTACTTTGCTGGTTCCGAGCATTGTTGTAACATTCAATAATGAGAAATTACTCAAATGTTAGTGAAGTGTATTAAAAAAATGCCACCACACGTGTGCTGCCAAGCAACATGCAGCAAGAGTGTTCACACAGAAGGCACGCTCAACGCTGAAAAAGATCGTGCTGACAGTTATTAGCACCACAAATTTTCCTTGCTGTCACAGAGAGCATCTTAGTGCTAGAGGAGACAGAAATTCTCAGGCTCTTGTTGAACTTGGATAGTTGTTTTGAAAATAAACCAAACAAAAAAAAACCCCAACAAATCCAACACCAAAACCCAACTGTCAGTAAAACAACCAAACCACGGCAGAATTCAAGTTGCAGAACAGGATCAGTAATAAAAGGAATAAAGGTTTTCAGAACTGCTTGGCTTCTCTTTGAGCAAAAGGGCAAGCCAAGTTGTAATATTTACTTGTGCCATTTTACTGTACCTGGTCCAAACAATTGAGCAAGTCACAAAGGCATGCCCACTGGAGAGCTGGCGTTGGATAAAACGAATGAAAGCAAGCTGTGAACGTGTTATGGCATTCCTGAAGAACAGCTTCTAAAAGGCTGAGAGGCTGACTGAGGTATCCTTGTGGATCATTGTCCAACTTCACCATGCAATGATCAACTCCTTCGGATAAAATTTTTCTCAGCAAGGTCCTAGTTTTTCCAATGCAATCTGCTAGTTTGCTGGTTTCTTCTACAACTGCCTTCGCCGTAGCTGCAAGGTTACACAAAAGAGGAGCATTAAATATACAATAAATGACACATTTTCACATTATAATGCACATTTTACATGCAAATACAACAACTTGGTTTTAGCAATACTGATGAACCTACATTCAGAGAAGTACGTTTTAAAAGGAAAATAGTGAATGGTGTTAAACTACCTCAAAGAAACTCGAACAATAGAAACTTCCAATTTTCCAGTCTTTCATAATATATGCTACATTTTAATATGAACATTGTTAAACCACAGGCATGAAAACCAACCAATGTCTTTTATATCCAAATTGTGCTCATCACCAAAGCAGCTACCATGTATAGAAATGGAAAACAGGAAGATAAGAAATAGAATCACACAATGGTTTGGCTTAGAAGGGACCTAAAGATCATCTATAGTTCCGACCTTGCTACCAGAAGCAGGGACACCTTGCACTAAACCAGGTTGCTCAAAGCCCCACTCAACCTGGCCTTCAATGTTTCTAGGAATGAGCATCCACAACTTCTTGGCAACCTGTTTCAGTGTCTCACCACCCTCACAGTAGAGAATTTCTTCCCAATATCTAACTTAAATCTATCCCACCTTCAGTTTGAAATTGTTACCCCTCACCCCATCATTACAGGCCCTTGAAAGCAGTCCCTCCCCAGCTTTCCTGTAGGTCCCCTTCAGGTACTGGAAGGCCACTATAAGGTCTCCCTAGAGCCTTCTCTTATCCAGGTTGAGAACAACCCCAGCTCTCTCAGCCTGTCCTCACAGGGGAGATGTTCCAGCCCTCTGATCATCTTTGTGGCCCTCCTCTGGATCTTTTCCGACAGGTCCGTGTTCTTTTTATTTTGGGGGGCCTCAGAGCTGAACACAGTACTACAGGTGAGGTCTCACAAAGAAAGGAGCAGAGGGAATGAATCACCTCCCTTGCTTTGCTACCCACACTCCTCTTAATGCTGCTTATGACGCAACTGGGCTGTGAGCACACGTTGCTGCCTTATACCCAGTTTTTCATCTACCAGTCCAAAAGAGAAAATAGTTGAGAAGTCAATCATCAAGCTAGACAAGCAATCAAAATACACACAAGTTACAGGGTAAACATGTAGTGTTGGATGCTTGGTTATGGAGATAATTGCAAATATCCCATTTCTGACAGTAAGTCTCTTAATTGCTCCAACAAAGCCACCTATAGCCATCTTATAGCACATCCTACGTGAATATTGACATCACATATTGAATGTCCTGTAGATTATTTGCTGATAAACATGAAACAAGCCAATTAAGAGGAATACCTGATATTGGATATATTTCACAGGTGTAGACCCTCAGCAACCTCAGGCAGCAAGTGCCCACAAAACGCAACCTTTCTAAATCCAGAAGAGTAGCAGTGTATTGGAATCCTTTAAGCCCGCGAAGTTCTTCAACTCCCAGCACCAGTGTTGTCCAGCTCCAGTGAAGAATGCTCAACAGAGATTCAAAGCACTCCTATTTCCGTGTATGAAGGATACAGAAGATGGATTTTGTGTTAAAAAAGTGAACTTTCAGCATCAGTATAAGATGGAAAGCAAATAGCACGTATACCCACGTTTATTATAAAAGCATAATTCTCTCTGTAAAAAACTACCATACAACACATAAATCGTATATGCTTGAGAACAAAAAAAAAAGCACCGAGAATGTTGCAAACACTGTAATACCACGCTAACCGCAATTTATAAAACTTACGTTACAACATTATGTGTGTGGAACTCTCTTGTTTTTTCAAGAGCTAACAAATGTTCATATTCACCTATAATACAATTTTCCCTTAAATTTTGCTTGCTTCATCTGCATATGAACAGTGGAATACCTACTTTTCACAGAACACATTATTGTCATAATATTAAAAATTAACAGGGCTGTCTCTGTCTATTTTTAAACAGTTTGATTTGCAGGATCACAGGTAATATATCACATTTACAGTACTTGAAAGCTCAACATGATAGTCCATAAGAAATGCGAGGAGTTAAAAAGTTCTGTTTGTCCAAAAATTTGTTTCTACTGTTATCAAATGTGGTTTATAGCTTCATGAAGTTGTACATCAGAAGGCAAACTAGAAGTATTTGGTATTTAATACCTTCAAGCTCTAGTTATACCTTCAAGCTGTAGCAATCAAGCTGTTTGTTCAAAGTTAGTTATAAAATGCCTAATAGTCTAAGAAGCCAAATTCTCTTATACCAATTCAGAGTGGTGAGGGATAAAAGCAGCAAGATAATGAAGAGGGAAGATACCATGTGAAGTATTAAAAACCACAGGAGTTCATAGTTTAACGCAAATACTTTTAAGCAAACATATTAAAATATTTATTAATATGTTGATACTATGATGACTAAAAATGCAAATTGGGTAAATAACACATTTCTAGAGGAAACCTGAACAGGAGAAGATCATCCTGATCATTAGAAAATACTGACAAAACAGAGAATACACAAATGAGAGAAAGCAATCCGGTTAAAAGAAAAATGGACTGCAAGTGTCCATATTGAGGCAACAACTTCAATGTAACTATCAACTGAGAATACTGACATTATGTGTAATGCAGTATAAAACACATATCAGGCTGGAAAGGAAAATAAAATAATCATTGCTTGTAACTGATAAAGAAGAGACTGTACTTCAAAAACATGAAGACTGAACTGATCTCAGTCTGCGTGATAATACTGCATTTCAACTAAATGCAGTATTCCTCAAAATTTCACTAACCTCCTTGTATATGAAGAGCTGCAGACTATCTTCTATTAATAGTTGCAGTTCACTGTGCCTGTCAGTACTCCCTACCTAAGCTTATCAAAGTTAAACACTATCAGATCCTCAATGTATACTGGAATGCATTCAAGATGAACACGAATCTGACTAATGACAGTAACTGAAAGGCCATGGAAGACATCACGTAGCAGAGCTCCCTCAAAACTCTAAAAAGCCTGCTAATATTAATTTCTTGGCAGGGAGTAAGGCTTTTACATTGAATACAATCAGTAAGTATGAACTCGACTCCCATTCCCCCCAAAAAAAAACCTCAAAAAATAAGTCACTCAACCTTGTAAATGAATACATTTTTAGGCTCTCATCCTCAGGTCAAGATTTAGCTTAGATTTAAGTTTACCTCTGAAACCTTCAGAAAAAAGTAAAAAAAAAAAAACCAAAGCAGTGTTCTATACACCAGCGTATCTAACTTCTGCTTGATAAAGCAGACAGAAAAGAATGATTACTTTTTTCCACATGCAAATCTTTCAGTTTCCTAAGTATGAATTAACCTGGAAGAAACACAGCAGGTTCTTGATAATACTCACCACTGAAACAGTTCTGGCAAAAGATCTCTTTAAAATATGCACAGGTTCACTGGTTTGCTGTTTTCCTTTGGATGCACTGCCATCGCTTGTTGGCAGCCTGGAAAGACAATTTAAGAACTGACTCAAAATCTGCCCTTTTAAATTTAGTAGGTTTTACTGTTTGTATTGCTCATGTGGAACAAAAGTGGAAGAAAAAGTTTAAGGTAACTATGCAAAAAATATTCAATTTCAGCATAACTTCCTCCAGTTCCTAATCCTTCTAGACCAGTAATGACAGATCTTGAATTCTGTTCAACTGGCAAAATTGTGACAACTGACATCAAAGTTGAGATCTAATTACATATGAATTATTACAAATATTTACTGTATATCTTCAGATGCCATTTGGAACACTAGAAATATTATTTCTCAAAGAACATAGGTTTTGTGAAGGTGAAATATACATGGAGGTAAAGAATACAGGTAGCACTTGTTTCTGTAGCACCTTTCTTTTTGTACCAGTCATGGTTCTTCAGCCATATCCTTTGTTCAGAGGCCCCAAGGCTTGTTTGCCTTTGGTTACAGCCACCTCTCCACAGAAATCACCCAAACAATTAACAGATTATGCCAAGACTTGAAGTGCATCAGCCAAAATCTTCCTCTGGAGAGACAGAGGTCGACTGTCACAAAGCTTAGGGGCAAAAGTGAACTGTACCGATCAGGGACCCTGACAAGGACATGGTTAGAGAGGGCGTAGCAAGAGAACTGGTATGAGGAAATACCAAGTTTCAGAATCAACATTGGGGCAGGGTGGAATATAAATATACATACACAAAATATAAAAATTTAGTCTTATATAAATCCGAGAAAATCTGAAAAATACATTAGCGATACAGTGATAGAGTTCCTGCTTTTTAAAACACTTACATAATGTTCATCACTGGAATAATAAGTTTAGGGTTATTATAAAGCACAATTCATTGTTTGGTTTTGTGGTTTATTTGTTGTTGGTTGGTTGGGTTTCCCTCCCCTCCCTTCATTGAAATCATCTGTTTTACAGCACACTGCTCCTAAATTGAGGCCTACTAAACGTTATACTTCCCCACTAGCAAAAAAAATAAGCATCTTAGATAAAACCATAAGGATGTACAGAACTAAATGAGCCTCAGAACATAATACACGAGGAATGACTGCAAGTAAAACTGCAAAGAAATGAACGTTGGCATAACTGGATTTATCACTTTTCTCACAGACAGTGAGTTTTCCCTGAATTTTTCAAATACAGATTTCCATAGCTTACTACAATAATGTTTTCATCGAACATACATTTACACTAACAGGGTTTCTCTTTAAGAAACTTGTGAATAAATTGTTCTAAATAGAGGTCAAATTATTACCTGTATAGTAACTGCGGGATCTGCCCTGCATTAACATCCGTACCATTATTTGATTTCTTGGAACTTTTAAACTGAAATACAACACTGCAAGAGAAACAATTCAATTACTATTCAAGCAAGATCTCTTGGTTTTCTTTTTAAAAATATAGAAAAATAATATATATACCCATCATCTGTAGTAATAGAGGCCTGTCCATGAGATCCACAATCACTGCTAGGTCCCGACACTCTTGCCCAGGCTACATACCACCAGCCAGCTTGTAGGAGTACTGGTTCATCAAACATCATCGCATACTTCTCTCTGGGAGAAACAATTTTTTTAAAAAGATAGATGTAAATTAGGTTTTTTTAGATTAATCTTCAATGAATCGCACCCTGCTTATAAAAGAAAATTGAAAATTAATAGAATTAAGTTATTAATCTCAAGTAACTATATGGAAAATGTAAAATAATTTACTGGGAAATATTGTAGTAATTAAAAGTAATAATTAAGAAGGACCTACAAAAGCCTAAGTCTAGCATGATCTTGCATTTTGAAACAGGTATCAAATGCCAAAGAGTTTAAGGACAGATTAAGTTAAATTAATAGACACAAGCCCAAGTACATTTAATACATAACACTGGAAGTAATATATTAATTATATTCATTAAATTCAATTCCATAAAACTTTGTAAGAGCTTATACATAAATTCTAAGGAATTACACATGAATATTTAAGAAAGTAAAGGAATATATGTTTAGGGGCACAGATACACAAGAATTAGTCATGGACAATTTGAATGTTCAATTATCTCTTAACAGGGAATGAAAAAGCAGCTAAATCATGGCTAACCCAATCCACATGCAAAAAACCTTTCAAGCAGTAACTGCTTCTATTCCAATGAACTGAAGCACAACCATCCTTCTTCTGGTTACAATAATTTCATATTGCAGTAAGTTTAATGATGAGTTCTTTCATGCACACATCCATTTGTGCTTGAAAGCAGCCTTCTGATAGAAGTATTCAAAAGAGCTGCTGTAACGTTTTGTCTTGTCTTCTTATCACAGGAATATGGAGTTTGGTTTTAATTTATACAAGAGCAAGTTTGACATGAGTTTTCCTTTTGATTTGTATCATAATGGCTTAGTGAGGTATTTTCTATTTTACTGCTTTACGCAACACACTTTGCTTGAGTGTAAGTTTTACATCACTTGCTACAAACTGACAAGTGATTTTGAAATGTATGTGAAGATAGTAAAAATAAAGATCAAGAAGCAGGTAAGGAAAACATCTCACCTAGCAGCACAATCATATGCTAAGACATCCGTTTCGGCAAGAAGATCTCCATCAGTCTCATGGTCTCCCCCATCGGGACCCAATTCAAACAACTGGTGGAGTAAGAGAAAAGGTAGAAATATAACTTAGGTGTTAAAAATCTCATGATGGCACTTTTTCCTATCTGACATTCTGGAGACTGTCTTCTATTACTTTGGGAAGAGTGAAAAAGTAATTTCCAGTTACTATCACAAACAGGCAAATTTCCAGCTGGAAGTCTGTTAAAAAAAGTAACAAATGACATCAACCTTTCAGCTTTATGCCCAAATAGATTCTGAAGTGGAGAAACTCCCCAAAACTTGCAGGCAAGTAAAATACAGAGCATCTAAAAAAAGTAAACTTGGGCAGAAGGTGCAGGCTTTTATAGACTGAAATGCACCGAAGATACACTGAACTTCTCTGGAAACGCACAGCTTGACTGTGTAGCAGAGGTAAGTCAATGGTGTCATAGTGGCAGACTAGGACAAAATACAGTACCTTTCTCAAAAGAACCTGGGTTTCTTAGTTAAAAGCCATTTCTACAGCTTGAGGAGTTTGAAAAAGGAGCACAATACATGTCTATGACTTCTCTTGCAAACTCCTGTTTAATACACAGTTGCTCTGTGGTAGGACTGGCAAATCGTATCTTGGCTATAAACTCATCCTAGACAAGCAGAATCATATTGAAAACACACTAGAATGCTTTCACAGGGTTACTGCCTTTAGTACAAATATTAATTAAATATCAGTCATATTTTTTTTCAAGTTTTTTTGGTTTTCCTTAATCATTTGCAATTCTTAGTCATTGTGTTAAACTAGAATAAAGGACAACTACTTCTTTTGGATCTCTGGTTGCCTTATGTAAATGTTACCGTTAAGCATGTACCATCCATTCCCCTACACCAAACCTTAATACCTATTCAAATGAAAACACAAAAACCCAATAGCCCACTAAATGACAAGTAACAACAACATACTCCTAATACACACGTCCAAGTATAAATCTCAGATATTGGATTTTCCCCCCTTTTGGGGAGTTTCTGAAATCCTTATTAAACACAGGAACAGAAGCTACTGATCAGAAATCTGAACTCTTGTTATCACATCAGCTTTTTTACCCAAAGTCAGGCTTATTTATTTATTTGTTTGTTTGTTTATTTGTTTTAAATCAGCCCACACGCTCCAGCCCTCATCATCCTTTATTTCTGGCAATAAGTGGAGTTAAGCGCATTTGGTACCATTTGCTTCCAGATGAAGAACTGCAGCTGAGAAGCTATCCAGAGAGCACTTCGAGAAAGAGGCGGCAGGGCCAGTGGAAAGCAAAGGCTTGGCTGGTACCAAAGGAATTGCAGTTACTGATGAGCAGCCTTTTGCTGGTTTTGAGCAGCAGTCCCTCAATGTGTCCTGACATAAGACGAGACTCTAACCTGAAGCCCACACCACCAATCTTCCGCAGGTGAATCTCTGAGTTTTGCGTAAATAGATAATAGAACCATTTGACTCACTACCATATCTGCTCAAGAAACCTCTAATATCACTGAATCATTACGGTTGGAAAAGATCTCTAAGATCGTCAAGTCCAACCATCAAACCAACACTACCATAACTACTAAATCATGTCCCAAAGTGCAGTGTCTACACATTTTTCGAACACCTCCAGGGATGGTGACCCCACCACTTTCCCAGGCAGTCTGTTCTAATGCTTCATCACTCTTTCAGTGAAGAAGTTTCTCCCAATATCCATTCTAAACCTCCCCTGGCACAACTTGAGCCCATTTCCTCTTGTCCTATTGCTAGCAACTTGGGAGAAGAGACCAACACCCACCACACTACAATCCCCTTTCAGGCAGCATGTAGATGGCATAGCATTTAGGGAAGGTAAGAGCGGGACAATTTTTCACAATTAAGAATACTAATTCTCAGATCTCTGCTTCACCTGCCTTACCTGCATAAGGTCCATTACTTCTCACTGCGAAGCCACCTTCTAATTCTATTATTCATGCTTTTAATACACAGTAAACCACTTATTTAATCAAGAAATAAATCATAGGTGGCATTTCTAAGGTTCTGATTTGAGACACAATACTGTTTAAAACAAAACCAAAAACCTTACCTTTATTTTAGCAGTGTATTCACCCCTACCTCCGAAGAGACCAAGACCACCTAACAAAATATCCGTATCAGCACAGAAACGGATAGCTTCTACTGAGTGCGCTGAATAACCCCAGCCCCCTCCATGACCTGCAGAAAAAAAACCCACACACATAAAAAATACAGTCAATTGTTCTTATTCTTTTGTTTTGCAAGCCTGATCAGCCTGCGCTATAAAATTTTACTGCATACATACTTTCAAATCTGTTAACAACACTATAGTCTTCTTTAGAATAAACTTTCATTACTGCTTGAGTCTCTTCTTCTGTATTTGCTACACCCATTTTTAAGTCCTGCATAGCAGCCAAAGTATCAAGACAACCTGGAAGAAAGCAAAACGAAAAAAGAACTCAAGATTTTCTTACTGCTGATTACTACCAGTGAAATGGAAACAATCAAAGCAACATAAGTGCTTTAAGACTCTGGAATAAATTGCCCAGAGATGTTGTGGCTGCCCTCTCCCTGGAGGTGTTCAAGGCCAGGTTGGACAGAGCCTTGAGTAGCCTGATCTAGTTGAGAGGCGTCCCTGCCCAGGACAGGGAGGTTGGATTAGATGAGATTTAAGGTCCCTTCCCGCCTAGGTCATTCTATGGTTCTATGATTCTAAGTGTTTTGTCCTTAAACCACACACACATTACTGCATATCATTATAGCTTTGATTAGGTCAGTGGTCACTGCTGTAGAATCTCGAAGTTCAGTATTGAAAGCTGATTTCATTTAATTTTTCATTTTCCAAAATAAATAGAATTTTGCTTAAATCTACTTCATAACTTTTCCAATGGTAAATAAATCCCTATTTACATTTCCTATACTACGAAAACCAGATCATTTAGAAAGGTCACTTACTTTACTATGGTGACGTCTAATAGCAGGTTTCATCAGAACTCTAAAATACTTTAGCACCATTAAGATGGCTAAAGATAACCTTTTTGATTAAAATTAATGCATTTCAGACAGATTATAACTGTTAAGAGCAACAGTGAAAGATCAGAAAGTAAAATCTTAACTCAAAAAAAGTTAAAAAGCTGTTAAATTATGACTCTCTTAGACACTAAGTAACCTTTTTCTATTTCATCTAAATTTCTGACTCATCAACTATAAATGTGTACCTAGAATGTGCAAAGCTGCATGAGATCTGGTGGTCAGAGCTTTGGAGCCTGTTGGTAGAGCAAGTTCTGGACTCAAAATACTACACCGGGATTGCATGTCTGGAGCTGAGGGAAGTCTGGAATCAGCAACTACTGCATTGTAACTCCACAGTTCCCTAGCATTTGGTCGAAACCTAGAGCAAGACAAAATAAACAAAGAAAACAAACACCTTTTACCTACTGAAAAAAA
Source organism: Trogon surrucura (assembly GCA_020746105.1). NCBI lineage: Eukaryota > Metazoa > Chordata > Aves > Trogoniformes > Trogonidae > Trogon > Trogon surrucura. The sequence continues at coordinate 48,308,357 of CM036617.1, forward strand.
CATACAAAAATCAAACTGATAATTCAATTTTAAGTTATTTAATGTAAAATGTAGATCTGCTAGTATAAGCGCTTAAAACGGGACATCATTACACCAAATATATATAAACTTTACTTACTAAAAACACCAGCAAAGAGAAAGATAGCAAAACACTCTTATTGTACTTCAAGTCAAAGTTGTATTACGAGTTCAAAAATATCAGAAAATGTTACACACTTTTCAAAGCTAATAAATATTAAGACAGTACAATCTATTAAGAAGCATAAAGAAACTAGACAAGTACCAGATATAATCGCAAATGTGCTCAAAAATGATAAGGATGCCAAATGAAAGTAAAAGGGTTACTCACCTTCAAATAAGAGTAAAATGATCTTGAGTAATCCAACATACTTTGTTTGGGCTTTTTAAAATGGATAGCGTCACTTTACCAGTTTTTAAGGGATTATAGAAAAGGGCAGCATAGACAAGGGAATACAAAGGCTTTCTATACTACAAATTACATAAAGAAAAAGAGTGCAAAAAAAAAAATGAAGTCCTTGATATCACTATGTAAAAGGAAGAAACAGAAGACACAAGGCTATGCAAGTGTTCTGAATAAGTACAAAAGGAATTTTCACGTGGTACACTGTTCTAAAAATCCAAAAGGGGCTAAGATGGCCTAACAGAGGAAGAAATAGTTTTAACTTAAAATATTAAAGGACACCATATGTATTCAGGATTTCAATGAGTTAGCAATGTGCAAGTTTACACACACATTTATGAAATTATTTAACAAACTGAACTTCACTACTGCCTGAAAAAGTAAGTCACAAAGCAGTGAAGAAAATCTTTCATATCTGTGTAATCAAGAATGCTGTCTCACTGTACAGCTAAACTGCCCCCTTCATAAATAGGCACAAACAAAAATGTCCAGGAATAATAAATATACCAAATATCTCACTAATATGCATATTAACATCTCTTTAGATTGCTTTAATATTTTCTATTAAACAAAAATGAGATGTAACAGAAATAAATCTGCACATGCTCCGAGAATCAATTCTTCAGTTAAGCGTTTAAGCTCTAGATTTAGTTCCGCAGTGCCCAGAATTTCGCGAGACTAATAAAACACCTCAACCCATGTTTACCCATAATATCATCTTCAACATGTCACTTTGAACTTCCTCAAATGGAATAACCCTTTTAGTGTGCTACGTTACCTTTTCCTCCCCCAAATCTAGCCGCATTCCCATTGCAATTGACAAGCACGTTTCATGAATTGATTTTTTCAGCGTGCTTAATCATGCTGATAATATCACGACTGAGAGCTTTAAGTGATACGGTTGTTGCTCTCCTGTATTTCGGATCTCAGCATAATTTAAGTAAGAACTAGTACCTAGCTAATAAGATTCAAACAAACCTGGGGTTATGCATAATGCAGAACTACAGTCATTCAAGGAACTTTCATGTCATGAAAGAACATGTCTAGTAAATATGCCTGCTTCAATGCCAAGTGGCTATTAAGAACTTTAAAACCCCATTTTGGATGAAGACATCCAAAGTTGGATACAATTCGCCGATGGACACAATGATCTTTTAAAGGTATGATCCCACATGATACCGTCTTCTCTGGATGAATGCAGACTAACTGGTACCTTGCTCTACTCTAACTGTAAGTGATTATTCTTGTTTGGCCTTCAAAGTTTTCAACCAGTTTAAACATCATGCATTACTTGCACTCAGATGACAGTTCAACTTGCTCTCCCAAATCCTGGTTAACATGGCTTCTGAATCATTACAGAAGAAACAGGTGTTACAATTCTGGTTTGGAACAAGGGTTTATCATCTATGCCTGCTCAAAGACCTCACTGAAAGCAACCACCCCAAAGACTGTGAAATAAATACGACCACAATTTGAATGCCTATGTTATCTAAATAAGTATCTTTATTTTGACCTCCCAAAATGTCAGAACTGAAAAGAATACTATGACTCCACCCCTTCTCCTATTCAACCACTAAGGCCTAAGAGAAAATTTAATACACAAGATTGTGGAAGCTGGGTACAAGAAGAAAAGTATTTAGTGAAGTGTTAAGTAGATAGAGGAAAGTACGGGAAGAATAAAAAGAGTAAATACGTGGAATAGATTGGTATTTCCCAAAACATCATGAGACTGGAATGAGAACAATGTGAAAAGGAAAATAAATAAATAAAAAACAAAATCTCACAAGAAGTGTTTGTTTTAGGCTGACTTGAACAAATCACCCCAAAAAATGTGAAAAAAGACACATGGAAAAACTGTTTGTAGTTTACTAAGCAAATGAGCAAAATCAAACCTCCAGCCTCCCAAAATATTTCAAAAAGGATTTCTATACTATAACTTTAATAGCTATAATCCACACTTGCCTCCAAATAACATCATAGACAGGATCCAGACACACACCAGAACCTTGAAGGTCTTCCTGCTCAGAATCATTGAATGTTTTGCAACTGCCATCTACTTTGTTTATCAGAAGACATTTAAAAGGAGGAGGCTCTGATATTGAAGCTGGTACCAAACCTATAACAGAGAGCAAAAAGAGTAGAAAAACATGAAGACTCTACTAATTATGTGACATTTTCTATGCATGAAGCATTAATGTAGCAGGGAAGAAGAGATATACCGCTAGAGCAAAAAAATATTGTAGTAAGACTTAAGTGCAAGAAAAAGTTTAAAGTTTTACATTCTTCTTTTTTAAAAAATTAATTTCTACAGGAGTTAGGATCATCATGACCAGAAAGTCAAAGTACTTTAATTCTCTCCATTCACATTTTTGACTCATTGCTCCTCTATTGCTTGGTTTTTCCTCAAATACATTTACAATTGCTATTTTTTCCTCCAATACATTTACAAGCATTTGAAATATTATAGAATATTTCTTGCCTATTATATGCCTGCTTGCAAATATCTCTGATGTAGCAAGCACATGAGAATTAATGAGAGCTTCATCGATCCGGAGAAAAGTCTGGTCTCCACTTGCTCCAATCCATGTTGCTTTGCGTCCATATTTAGAGCCTATATTAGGCATAGGTGCTGGTTTTGCATTCCAGTAAGGCATATCCAGAATTGGTCTACCAAGCTGACCTTTCTACAGAGAGAATACAAAGATTAGTAAGTAACAGTACTAAGTTACCTGGTTAGTTTCAACATACAAGATTAGTAAGCTGGAAGAGATAGTTTACCACAAAATTACCTACAAAAAGCAATGGCTACTCTAAGTGAAGCATCGCACTTTTTAGCACAAAGAGTAAGTTACTGACAGATATTCTCCTTCTTATTCAGTTAGACTTTTGAGTGAACCTTTTGGTTTTTTAATGCAACTCAAACTCTCCACCATGGATAATCACAGAATGTGTTGGGTTGTAAGGGACCTTTAAAGGCCATCTAGTCCAAGTCTCCTGCAGTGAGCAGGGACATCTTTAACTGGATCAGGTTGCTCAGAGCCCCATCAAGCCTGATCTTGAATGTTTCCAGGGATGAAGCCTCCACTAACTCTCTGGGAAACCTGTTTCAGTGTTCCACCACCCTCACTGTAAAGAACTTCTTCCTCATGTCCAATCTAAATCTGCCCTGCTCTAGCTTAAAACCTCGTTCTACCACTAGACGCCCTTGTGAGCAGTCCCTCCCCAGCTCTCCTGCAGGCCCCCTTCAGGTATTGGAAGGCCGCTAATAAGGTTTGCTTGGATCCTTCTCTTGTCCAGGATGAACAACCCCAATCCTCCCAGCCTGTCTTCAATCCTTCTTTCCATCTTCAGGATCAAATATAAAAGCATTTTTTCTCCTTCAATATTTAACATTTGGATAGCTTCAGTGCTAACAAAGAATAGATTAATTAGGAAAACAAGCAAAAAAAAAAATCTACATCCAGATAGTCTAAACTCCACTCAGTTCTGAACTTAGATGGACTCTAAGTCTGGTTCTTAAAAGTACCTAAAAACAAATTAACACACCAAACTTGAGCTAAAAGACCATAAAGTACTTAAGCAAACACCTCTGCATATGTTCATTAACATCCTGACCTGGAGATCCAGGGCCTTATCTCCTAAGTACAACTAGTTATTCAGAGACAAACCAACAGTTCTTATCCTGTACTTAAGCGTGTAGCAAGAATTGCTGCAATAAACCTGTTCAGACTCCATTTACCTCATTCAGGCAAAGGGAATTCATTGCAGGCCAATAAAAGTCAAGGTTAACTTTTTATTTAAAATGGTAAGGGAGAAGAAACACATATGTACAGCAAACACCATCTGTCCAGCATGTTACTCATCTTTCTTCATAACACCGTGTAAGTAAATTTAGTGAAGATATTTTGAAGAAACATGCTTGCTTTTGAGCTTGTCTTGATTTTCTGAAGCGTTTGACAAACTTTCAAGCACTAAAATATTAAAATACGAAGCACGGAACAGATGGGCTAATTATGGTCTCAATTTATTTTTTCTTTTAGTAAAAGAAAATTCCTCAGCCAACAGAAAGGCTTTTAAATCCTGTTTCTGACAGTGAACTTGGTTTTTCAGAGGCTGTTTCACTGCAAGTTAACACAGCTTGCTTTTATGTGTCCAAGTCACTTTGACAAAAACATGGACACCAAAGCTCTTACTTGAAGACTGAAAACCAAGAAAGTATTACCTAATCAAAGAGCCATCTTGTGGCACTCTTAATTCAGGCTTCACGCTTCCATTTCTAAAATTTCAGTCTTCACCTTTTCTTACTTTTTGTAAAAAGATTTCAAAAGGTGCAATTTCTCTTCTTGTTGTCTACAAAAATAGTTCATGAAGGACAGGGAACTGCTGGAGAGAGTCCAGCACAGAGCCACAAAGATGATGAAGGGAGTGGAACATCTCCCTTATGAGGAAAGGCTGAAGGAGCTGGGTCTCTTTAGCTTGGAGAAGAGGAGGCTGAGGGGTGACCTCATTAATGTTTATAAATATGTCAAGGGGGAGTGTCAGGAGGACGGAGCCAGGCTCTGCTCAGTGATGTCCACTGACAGGACAAGGGGCAATGGGTTCAAGCTGGAACATAGGAGGTTCCACAAAAATATTAGAAAAAACTTTTTCACTGTGAGGGTGAGGGAGCACTGGAACAGGCTGCCCAGGGAGGTTGTGGAGTCTCCTTCTCTGGAGACATTCAAAACCTGCCTGGATGCGTTCCCGTGTGCCCTACTGTAGGTGATTCTGCTCTGGCAGGGAGACTGGACTAGATGATCTTTTGAGGTCCCTTCCAGCCCCTAATGTTGTGTGACTCTGTGATACTCCAGCTTTTGTCAAAAGGGCATTAGTGAGGAAGCATGAACAACGGATGACTCTGGAGAGACTGTAGTGAGGCGGGTATCTGCAAAGACAAGAAGGCTCAAAGGCCTGAAGTCAGGATGCAGGGCTATTATACAATGCCGAACGCTTATTTAGTGTATATAAGAATGAACGCCACATGGACATAGGAGAATACATCCCACATGGGTATGCAAGAGGAGTATCAGAGTTATGCTGTCTTATACTGAGCAATAACCTCTCCTAAAGTGTAAGCATAATTTCCGTAACTCAGTGTCATTTCTGTGAAAGAAAACAGGATACTTATTTCTTCCAATAAATGCAGACAGAAAGGCAACAGAATGTGCAATGGATACTTATTTACAAGGAGCTTGTGAGCATAAGAGTTTGAGAAAACTGGTGCACCTCATAAAATAACTCAAGTTTTAAATCACTGTCTAAATTAAAATACAAAAACCACCAAGCATTTCTTGCATCATAGTTTTCTAACCATAACCGTATTAAAGATCACATTTTAAAACTTAACAGACACAAAAGACAGGCAGGAGTCACGAGAAGTTTCGAAAAGTCTTTGAACAATACATTAATTACTAGCTTACTCTCATAAGTAAATATTATTTCCTTACTGAGAAACTTCCAAACGTGAAAACCTGGCCATCCATTAAGAGAATAGCTGTATGGTTGCTCCCAGCAGTAACTTGTGTACTAGGACCTGGCAACGCTTGCACCAAAGTGGGACATCCCCTATAACAAAACAAATTAATTGTGTATCAATATATGCTCAGGCAACATTTAACACACACGTTAGCACCATAAAGATTTCAATCATTGTGAAATACATTCACTGTATGTTCACATATTATATGGAATCAGTCAAGCAACATCATATGTATTAAATAAAAAGAAGTTTGAAAGTCTGCACCGGATATTTAACATTATGCCCTCTTGTTACACTGAACTAGATCAATTCCTCTCTCTTAAAGTCAAACTCAGAAAAATGCATAGAATAAAAATAGTTAATATCTAATTGTAGGATTACGTTAATGCTACTGTAGTTAAATATGTGTATATACGTATGCATATAAAATACACTGCAACGAACCCTAGCAGTAAAATAATTATGTTGCAAGGATGCTGGTTATACTGAAACGGTCCTCCTCAGATCCCTGTCTAGGGACTTATAAAAGAGAGAGGTCTACTCACCTCCATCAAATTTTTAACAGAGAATATAGCATTAAAAAAAGGCTCTCCATCAAACTCACCAACTCAAGAAAGAACAAACCTCTCCATGTTTTTTTCCAGAAAGACCTGAAAAAGCCTATCCACGTGCCGCCCAAATATGGACAGGTTTAAGTAAATAACTTTCACATTCAAGTAAAAATAAAGGGAAAAAAACCCAAACAATAGGATGATTGAGAAGCAGAGAAAGAAAACTTGGAAGAGATGACTTAGAATAGAAATAGTAGAAAATACAAAAAGAACAAAGTATGAGATACTCAGAGTTTTTATCTCAATCCACCAAAAAAATAAACAGGAATGCACAAGAACCGTACCAGAATAAGAATTCTGTAGTGAATGTCTACCTAGACCTCAAATTTATTCCAGACTTAGAAAGTCTGTGACTTCGAAGAACAAGTTATTCCCAAATAACTCTAGGTTTGGCAAGTCTGACCCAGAGAACAGTAGCACTATTTAAACTTACTTTTAAACAGGAACTTTCAAAAGTACGTTAATTTAAAACAAGAACGGGTTGGTTTACAATGGAATTTTTTTTTAAAAGTGTCAGCTCACCATTCCCTAGCAATTTTTTAGCAGCTGATGTGCCAAAAAGAAGGGTTATCTGCATGTTCTGATTCTGGCTGAATTGCAGTAAAACAGAAGTCAAGACGGTAGGAGGAAGGCAAAGCATTGTGTGCTCAGTAGAGAAAGGACAGATGGGAAGATGTGAGCTTATGGAAATGTGGAACAGAGGAATGCAGCATGAAGATAGGCTGATGATTTGAAGGAGGAGATACACAGGTATACACAAAGAAATTATAACTTCATAGTGAATGCAGCTTCCAGTAGGTGATTCTAGTGCAGACGGGCATGCACAGAATGAGATTTGTAAATTTAGAGGCCTGTGCTGGTCTACAGGCACACGGGTTTGGAGATTATACACAGACATACAGTGGAAAGTTTAGCAGCACCAGTGAAGAAACATATTCAAAATAAAAGAAACATCGTATTTGCCTCCCATTAACTTTAAGGAAGCTCAAAAGGTCATTGAAGCAGAAACAAAACATAATTAACAACTAGTCCAAAAGCATTCCTGTTAAAGGGAAATATTTTAATTACAATTTTCTTTCCCTCCCTTAGAATTATGATAGCTGCAGGCACTGAATTATCATTCCTATGCTTGTAAAAAACCATTAAAAATGAACATTTTATCTCTCTGAACTAAGCTATTATCACCGAAACTATTCATCTTTCTGTTTTGCCAACTGAATCCACTGGTAATGCTATGTGAATGCTGTGTATAATATTCCCCTGGCAGCAGCAGAGCAAAACTGGACAAGCAACTAATACAAAGAGATATGACATCCTCGCTCTTTTTTTAAGGTCACCCAGCTTTTGGAATGGCCAGCTACAGTATATCAACCAACGAAATAAACAGGAAAAAGCTTGAGACAATTACATAAAAAAAAAAAAGTAAAATTACAAACCATAGTTTTCACTTCATAAAAGGAAGAGGGATTTTGAAAAATACAGTAAGCCAGTTTGACCGATATATATGGAATTAAAAAACTCGTCCCTTGGAAACTCAACATGGAAAAGCTCAGCATAGACACTTAGAGAGTCCAAAAGACTCTTTGGACAAAGTTTTTATGATCACTATTTCCACATTCAAATGGGAGAAAGCAAGAAGTATTTTTCTCTGACAGAGTTGATTGCTGCCAAACTCACAGATTCTTTGGCTTCTGGATATGATCCAGGCGATTCACAGAAGACCAACGTGCAGAAAGTAACCTGAGATCCCTTGGGAAAACGTTAAGATGGTTGAATGAAAAACAGCAGATATACACACATTGGCTAATTCGGGGTCCTGCAGAAAATTCAAATGCATTTCGGCTGCCCATGCTAAAACCTTTTTTCTTCCATTCTGAAGGGAAAAAGCACTTCTGAGAGCTGGCGTGGGGGTTGAAAACTGTCCTGCATCAGCTGCTCCAGCGAGCGCTGTCCATGGTGCTGCTCCAGCCGCCCCACGCCTGCCACCTCCAGGCAGAGTCACTTGGGGCACCAGCCCGGGTTGCTCCAAATTCAGGTTCACTGTGAGTAGTTACTGCGTAGCGGGTAAAAAGAAACTGGTAGTAACTTCTACCAGCTGGAGGCAGAGGTAGATAGTACGGAGTTAAAAAAGAAAATGCAGATTTATTTTTTTTTTAGATTTGAGAGGTAACTGGGAGTTCGGTGGAAAGATGTAAATAAGACCTGTACTGCACCACTCAAGTAAAAGAATCAGGAAATGCACCTAGAAACACAGTCCTATTAGAGATCATGTAACATTTTATTTTTTTGTTTTCCCTAGCAATATTAGAATATATTCTTTACGCTCTGTCTTCAAACAGCTGACTGCCCACAGAAGGGTCTGCTCAGTTTTCTTCCATGTTATTGTTGAACCTTCACAAGCAAAACCACACCAGGATTGTTTTACTTCAGTTGTTCCATTTTGGGAGCTTGACTGCCAGATCAGTTGCTTGCTAATGTAGTGCTGAAGTCAACAGTTTATACAAGAAATGCAGTCAAATTTTGAACAATAATAGAAAGATCCTGGAATTTTAAGTCCCAGCTTCTTGAGAAAAGCATCAGCAACAAACAGGCTTTTGCTTAGATGAATACTGGACTTGCTATATATCACCAAGACAAGAATTGCTTTGCAGTATCTAGTTTCCACTGACTTTCTATCCACTAGCACCTAACATGAGGAGAATATAAGCAGAGACTGACAAATCCTTCATGTAGTGAATAGCTAATCAGTATCTGCCACTGTGGATTTTACAACAGAAAGCCTATGCAGACCAGTTTTAATGGCTCCAGCACAGCGATATGGATAAAATGGCTTCCCAGGAATCAGATCTCTTGTATTTTTAAGTGATCCATCTGTGAATGGCTAAAGGGTGGAGAAAAAAGTAACGCCACCTCATGCACATTGCTCATTCCTCCACAGCATTTCAGTTCTATTAATGGTTTATAGAGAATCACATCATCCTGTTCATCTGCTGTTTTGTTTGCTTGTGTGCATAAAAAAATAGCTTGAAGTCCTTCTAGGGCACATAACATATTACTTCCTACTGCAATAGGAAGAATATTTGTGGTGTTTACCATACTCTGACAGAGGAGTCCAGTATACTCTTAATTAAGGACAAGTGCACAGCATTCGAAATAGTCAAGCACTTGTGAGACTTTCTAAAATACAGTCTGACTAGTAAATCTTTATACTGCAAGACATAAGTCTCGGAAAAGATAAGTCGTCAGTCACTGCCCAGGAACTTCCATCATCGCCTCATCTAACAATGAAGACAGCTTCTTGGATGAAAGTGAGAGTTTCTGCGTCTTCCCTGACAGTTCTTGTTTTCAGATCCCCATATTTAGATACACTAGCTACTAGCTAGGCTGCCTAAACATTACTTCCTTTTTTTTTTTTTCTTTTTTATTTTTTCCTCTCCTCTATCTCACTCTCCTAGAAACAAAGCAGAGTATTAGTTCCTGGATTCAGAAGATGATGGTCTTCTTGAGGTCAAGACAGGCAATGTGACACACTGCATGACTGACATACCACTGACCTGGCTGGAGGTGGCCATCTGAGCACCACTGCGTCCCAACTGAGGTGGAACTCTGCATAAGGATTCCCTGTTTCCTTCTCTGAATCCCTTACTGTGAGGACAGAGGAGAGCTCTCTACTTAAAGCTGGAAAAAGAAGTACATCAATGAGGAAATTATCAACTGAATGATGGTGCTAAACAGCAATATAGTACTATAGCCAGTTCTCATGCACAGGACATACTCCAAATTTCTTCAAGGCTTTTTTTTTCCAGACACTGTGTAGGGTCTGTTGTAGAATGATACAAAGGTCAATGCCAAGTCACTTGGATCTCCTCAGCTTCTAAGCCTGATCAAGCACCATATTTTGGCACAGGATGTTTCATGTTCTCTTCTAGGATCTCACTTGGAACTATATTTGGTCTCCAGACAGTTTCTGTCTAAATAAGCAACATGTGGGGTTTACTGCCTGAAATTCAGACAGATATGGCAGATAGTTCCGATGCCTTCAGAAAAGCCAAGCGATTTCATCAAAGTTGGAAACAGGAGACAGTAAGTTACCAGTACAAATGCCACTGCTGTTTGTACCTCTTCGGTCTTAAAAAAAAGGTCTTAGTCTAGAAGTGACTTGAATTGCCAGCTAAAGCAGTTGTAGCTTGGGACAAGCATCCGAGAATCTCCAGGAATGAAAAACAGAGTACTTATTGGCGATATGCCTCTGCCACAGGCAGAAACACAGACTGCATTCACCAGTCCAATGCAAACTGAGTAGGGTTAACAGTTCAGAGGATACCATTAGGTACAGCAGTCAATACAAAGTAACGCTTCCAGTAAGCTTTCTTTCTTCCTACCTTCCCTTTCCCTCTTTTGTTTATTTAGTAAATTCAATGAAAGTTTAAAGACGACGAAGATTTCTTCAGAAACGTGACAAAATTAGTGATTTAGAAGTCTCCAAAGAGATTAGGAGGACAGATGTTCAGAAATTTTCATCTCACTGCTACAAGAGAAATGACAGAACTGAAGACAGGAAATGGATGCTCCCCTCTGCAGGCATTTTATATAAGGATACTGGGCATTCTTGGTCATACGCAAAGCCTCAATAATTCCTAATATTCACAATCCCCTATCTTATGTTATGTGGTATATGTACGTGCCCAAAGAACAACATCATTACATTTCCTTTTATGGTAGGACACTGATTTTTAACTTTATTGAGTAGATAAGATACCAAGGATGAGATTGAGCTTCACACTAAAGACACCTCTACTTAATTATCTATGCTCTCACTGTAGTTAATGGAGATCAAGCCCATGAAGTTTACCAAGCTACTGAGCACATCTAAAGTAGACAAGTAGTGGGTGGTTAGTCAAACAGCTCTCCACACTCTGCTGACTTCTCTATCTCCACTGACCGTAAAGAAAACACACACCACTCTCATGCTGACATCCAAAATAAGCATCTACAAAATGCAGGTGAGACCCAAGCTTAGTGACTGCATTTTGAAGATTAACAATAAATAAAAAGAAGATTTTATCATTGAATTAATGCCAATGATGTAACAGAGAGAGGTCAATCTAGGTTTACAACATCATACTAGCTGTAGAATATTCCATATGCAATAATTCAGAAAGAATGAAATCTTGATGAGATTTCCATGTCGTTCTCATATATGTAAAGAGAATTGAAGAGATAGAAGCATTTCAAACTCAATTATCAAAGCTATGGTAATAAGTATGCACAGAAGCCTTTATGTATTAAACAAATTTCCTACAGAGTACAAGAGTACTGTTACTGTATCTATATCCAGGGGGTCACGTCAAATCAGAGCAGAAAAAGAGCTTATTAACTTTATTTGGACAATACTTGGGTTTTCACACCTGCTAGTTAAGAGAAACAGAAATTTAGCCATTTTTTATGCAGCAGTAAGGCAATACATAATCACATCCTTTAATTACCAGCTCACCTGGAATTAACATCACCGTGTCCTAGTTGCCCGTGCTGCCCATATCCAAATGTGTAAACATCACCATTCTCCATCAAAACCACTGAAACACAAACAAAAAATACAATATTTTCTGATATATGCACCCGTTAACATGGTAACCAGCGCTGGTTAGCCTGAGCCGCACGGTTAACGATCCCTACTGAAACACTAAGAGATCTATACTAGATTCTACAACCCAACACCTCTATTGCAGGGTTAGAGCTGTGCCATCCACATGTTTTCAAATTACTTCAAAAATGCTTTTAAGCGTTTAATGCTTTTAAGCTCTGATTTAACTCAATATATGGTACTTGTAGTTCTTTTCACTGTTGAAGTACAGTACAGTGGGCTACAAAATGACACTGCAACCTCTTCAACCTTTAACTTTCCTGTGTACATCCTTACCGAAAATAAACACAAAGCAATGAAAACAAATGACAATAAACAAATCTACACCAAATTAACATTGATTTTTTTTTTTTTAATTTTTACTTTTTTTTTTTTTTACCTGAATGGTGAAACCCACAACTGACTTGTACAGCTCGCAGTTCACAGTCAAAGCGGACCGCCCCTGGTGGGTAGGTTGTGATTTTGCTGGCATCCTTCTCACCTCTCTCTCCACTTCCATCTATAAACAAAACTTGTAATTACCTCCCACGTCTTCCAAAATACTTACATCAGAAGAATGAATAGGACAAGAACAATAAAGAACTCCCCGCCCTGCCCATTTGTAAGGTAGGAGAAAGAACTCGCAGAATAGTGAGAGAGACAGCTCAAAATGTGGCGTCAAAGTAGATGCGAAAGATGACAGGAACTCTACTTCTAAAGAACCTGCTACAAAGCTACACACTGGAATATATCACATCCTTTAAAGCAGGAACATCCGAAGAGAAGACAAAAAAAAAATAACACAACGGGAAATTCAAACAACTTCAGACTTTTTGCTTATTAAAAATCACTTTCATTCTTCAATAAAATACCATTATTAAGTAGAGTGAAAACACTTCATTTAAACTCAACAGGCATAGCCTGGTCTACTTTTTTCAATTACTACTTGTTAAGGAGTTTACTTGACTCCAACTATGCCACACAGGCCTTGTTTTACATAACTGACAATTATTTATGCAGCTCATTTCTAACAACACTGACTTTGTCACTACTAGTACATCTGCTTTCTGTCCATTTAAGATGTATTTTTAGATACTGCTTGTGTGATTTCTCTTAGTATGAAGCGTACTATTCATTCCTAAGGTCAAACTGCCCTCACATCAGATAAAAGCACTGAAGTGACAAATAAGAGTATTATTTATAAACTTCTTGAGAGGCACTATCTTCTCCAAAAATCAGAATGCTTACGTCATCTAAGAAAAAATTATAATTAAACTACGTTCACAGAGTCACAAAGGAAGGTGGTTTCGTAACACCAGGAGGAAACCAACATGACAGAGAAACAGACAACATGCTCACCACCATTAAAACACTTATACCTGTGTAGAAAGCAGGTAATGAAAGCTCTAAAGAAAGCCCATTTTCACAATGAAAAATTGCACACATCAATTTAGTCACATTGTTTCTAGCATAGAGAAATCAGAGAAAATACATGAAGTGAAAAATAACTGCACAAAGGAGATTCTACATTCTTTCTGCGACAAGTCTGACCAATTACTGCTTTATTAACAAAATTAATAAAGGGAAACAATTGCTAATGAAAGCATTCAAGGTGTTTTTAATTCAGATCTATATTTATAACTTCTACATATTTTCCTGAATAATCAGTAGTGGAGGTCTGTGCTCTTTAGACTTCATTAGTCACTGTGTGCAGCATTGCACTTAGAGATTTACAAATCTTTCAAAATATAATCCTGTTTTTATACATATCACTCAAATTTTCTCTCCTTTTTATTGAATGGAAAGTAAAAATCTCAACACTTCTATTACAAACCAGTTTAAAAAAAAATCTTACTGTTCTGGAAATAAAGCTATTTTCTAGTGATGACTGAGTACAGAAATTATATGATTATTCTCCACATAGTTTACATCTTCAAAGGAACAGTGCGCATAATTATTAAGTAATGATTTTGAAGAATTAGGTTTAATAACAAAGGTAAAGACTGTGTACAAGTTAGAAGAAATGTTTCTGAAGGTCTATCAGCAATTTTTTTTTCTTTTGATTTAACAACAGCAAATACAAGGAGACAGAACCACTATTTAACAACAAAAAAACCCTGGAAATACAGGTTTTTTCCTACTAGCTATGTAATTTTGTCTTAACATGCTTCTAATATTTTACAATTTGGCTATTTCTCAATTACCTCTGACCACATCCTGCCTGCGTTTACATTAAACTTTACATGCCAGAGTATATTTGGCTGAGAGTGTGAATTCCTGGGTACTTTCTATGACCCAGAAAACTTGCCAAATAGAAACTTATGTTTTGGAGGAGCAGAGATCCACCTCTATCGCCTCTTTTCAGCAGAGGAGAGAAACCAGGAAAGTTACTTTTAATGCTGTTTTCTTGAATTAGGTATTCAGCTTTAACTCCCAAGGGGACTAAAGGGCATACATTTCTAAGTTACCTTAATTCTCCACAGATTTGAAAAGGACTTTACAAAATGACAAGAATACCTTTCCACATTCATTAACAAGTGTAACTTTTGGAATAAGTGAATTAAGCGGTGAGTTTGAGACAAAAGGAAGCGGCAACAATTTCCAAAGCCTAGAGAATTAATTAAAGCTCATATCAACCTGTACTTTATACATCTGTTCAGTAGAGGGAATTTCTTCAGCAATTTCTTCTTCCTCTGTCAGCCACTGACAGTCTTGCTTCATTTATGATTTGCAGTTGTTCACGGGCATAAGTCTCCATTTGCAGTATATGACATGAAGAGCTACTCCTAATCTACTCAGAACTCTGGGCAACTTTATCTAATGCAATTTAACCCTCCAAAAAGAATTACAGAATGATGGGAAAAGAGAGGGGCTGATACGAAACATAAGGAAGTCTAAATAGAGAGACAGAACTCATAATCGCAAAAAAGGTACGTCATAAATTAAGTCATGTTTGTCATTAATAATGGTTACTAACAAATTCAGATTTGTTGTCATGATAACACAAAACAATAGCTGCTGCTGATGTACGCTTGTGAGGTTTGACACACACTTGCATTTTTCAAGACTCAAATTCCAAAAAAGTCCCAGTCTAAAGTGCCCCCTTATTGAGGGCGGCGTGTCAAAATCAGGTGAAGAAAAAGTGGTGCTGAAATTTTTTTGATGTAATTTTTATCTTCTTAATCCAAGAGCAAAAGGCTTAAGCAATACGTCTTCAGTTGTGTTTTGTGCTTCTTCGGGAACACTTAACACATGAAAACAAGACAATCAGACTACAGAAATGTCAATATGGAACATAGCAAGATCCCAGGATCAATTCCTTCTGTTGAGTCTTAGTTGTAGGTTTTGTCAGTCGTCCTTCTCCAATCAGTGCTTTAAACTACTTTATCATTCAGCTAAAAATTAAACTGTAAGTTTACTTTCTTGAATATCCGATAACTTTGCATTAGCATTTGCAAAATGTTTGATAAACAGCTTGTTCCATCCAAACAGGTTCAGCTTCACCTAACCTTGTCCGTTTGAGGATATTTGGTTTCATATTGTTTAGAACTTTTTTTTTAACACGGCCACTATTCCCAAGTACAAGTAGGTGGCATTTGCTTGCAGATCTGACTGAAGAAGCTTACATTGCTTTTAATTGCTACACAGTTCGTTTCTATAGTTGAGAAAGTTCTACAGATTTGCACTAATCTTTTTTAGTCAGATCCCCAGTGACTGAAGATGCAGATTGGGAACTCCAAATTAAAGAATGAGGATGAAGCATAAGCTTATTTTTCTTGTTAGTGTCAAAGCACTCCTTGGTTATCAAGAACGTGGTACTGACTCCCTTCTGCCCACACTTGTTATGGAGCTACAGACATAGATCAGAAAGACTGTGATTATGCTTAATATTATTTTTTTTAATAACAATTATCTGGATATGCAGACCCTATAAATGTGAAAAAGGTCCTCAATGGAAGTTTTCCAGAAAATACATATTTTGATGAAGTTGAAGGAATTTTCAACTGGGCAATTCAACAGAAGATTTCCACAAGCGAAAAATAAGTAGATTTGACAACACGTACAAGTAACGCATCAAATAAACTTTTCAAATTAGGTCATAATTGTTGGTCCCAAAGAGGCTGTTTACATTCAACTTTAAATATCATTATCAAGAGAAGTTCTGCAGCTGCCAACAGAGAAGCAGAAATGGGTTCTAGCACATTTAGTACTGACCTCATCAGTACTACCAGTTGAAATAAATTTTCCCAAACTTCTTGAAGGTCTGGTTGGTGTGAAGAATTACAAGATTACTTGAGCAAAAACATCTGAAGCAAGGATGCCAGTTTGGAAAACATCACATTCAGAAGTAAAGTAAGAGAAAACACTGATTTAAATGTTATAGTGTCCTTTTACTGAAGTCAACTTTCCTGCCTCAGATTGATTATTACTGCTTATATGTTCTATGCATAGTAAAAGGCATACCTTTTAGGATGCAGTATACTGCTTCTCTCTTTCATGATTCTCACCTTCCCCATTACTTTGACAACAACCCCCTTTTCCTTTTAACGTTGGAAGCTCTTCCAGAATTTAAGGTGCATTTCTAGTTTCTGGCAGAATTTACAGTCATCTTTCAAGAAACAACATTCTGAGGCACAGAAGTTTACTGGTGAAGATGCATTCATTTAGCATGAGACACAATTAAAATAAATTAAACATTTCTTCACATACAGCCTCCCTCAAGGAAAAAGAAATGGTCAGTTTTGCAGAGCATTTCTGACAAATGTTTCAGCACAACCAGAGACCTTTGCACTGTTTTTACAACTCCAAGAATCAATGTAAGCCTCAAACTGACACTAATGAATATATCTCTCGTAGGCAGAAGGAGCGTACTACTCCTCTATGTACTTGTGTGAGGTCAAGGGCTGGCAAACAGTAAACCAGCAGGAGTATCCAGCTCAAGAATACTGGTCATCAGCAAGCTGTCACTCAAACAGCAGCATTTAGGTTCTCTACGTTTTGTCTTCCAGCATCCAATCTCTCCCAGAGAGATGATGACAGCCTATTCTATTTAACCCATCAAGATTCAGTGCTCAGATGATACGTCTTTCAAATAGATTGAAAATGTGTTATGCAAATACAAAAGATCAGATTCTGCTTTCATCTCCATAGAGAAAATTTAATATAATTTCCAGTACATTCATAACTAGGTAGGTTTTATTACCCACACACACTGAAATCGTATTCCAAAAAGCTTCAAACTGTCATACCATTTGTTTGCATACTGCCAAATACTGTCACTCATTTCAGTTAATTCAACTGAAATGCCATTCTAACAATTCTTCTTATATTTACCAGTTCTTTAAAAAATAGTTGCAGTTTCCCAGGTCGTCACCATTTCAGGGCCTTTCTACTTACTTTGATCAGGTCTGTAATCTACATTTTACACATTTAGCCTTTCCAAATAAATACACATGTACAGACACATCCACGATCAGATTTGACACAGCTCGACTTTAACAAATGCAGCTGAAACTTTTAGTAATACATTATCTCATCCAGAAAAACCCAAACTTGAACAAACTACAGATTAGAAATTCAATGTATAATGAATTGGCTTTCCAGACATACAGAAATGCCAGAAATACCAAAGACACCTCACTACTTACAGTCTGCAAAAGAATGTTTAACTCAGCCTAAAACCTGTTCTTTGATTTGCGTTCTCCCTATTCAAGAGGTAGCAGAAAAAAAAAAAAGTGTTGTCTACACTATTTTAATTTTTTCATTTCTAAAAAAGCCCTGTTAAAAAGGTAGCACACCAATGAAAAAATTTATGCTAGAATTAAAGAGACTGGAATTGATATACTAAAGCAAACACTCCAGATACACAACACAACAGTTCAGGAAAAACAAAGCAAATGAATGCAATACAGTAGTCAAGTCACTGGAAAGTTTCCGACAGTAATATTAAAAAATCTTAGGAATGAGACAGCATTAGAAATGAGGAAAAAAAAAAAAACCACACAGAGAAACACAATGCATATTTCACCCAAAAAAAGAAAAAACCAAAGAAATAAGAAAGGGAAAAAAAAGATGATGCAGATGATGCAGACTACCAAACATTTACACTTTTTAATGATGGTCAACATTTAATTGCGTTTTCTTTCTCCTCAGGTAATAAGATACTAACGTGAAGAAAGGCAGAACCCATTTTGTGCAGTTCTTGGAAAAGACAGATTCAGCGTACGGAAGAAGTGACCAGGAAGATGGGCTTATTTCCACCCTAGCCAATAAGGAAGACCAAATACCTTTGTGCTTGTCCCGTTTATGCTTTAGCTGTGCTGGATGGGGTCTGATTCTGGCTAGAGCCTGTTCTCGATGGTTCATAAAAATAGGACCAGGAAATACAAGGGGGCCTGAGGAGAAACATTTTGCACATGCATAGGAAAGCTCACAAAATGGAAACAGTGTGTTAAACAAAATTCAAATCAAAAGCTATGAAAAGAAAAATAATGAATAATTATAATAAGAAGAATAAACTTGTTTTCCTAAATTCAAAAGGCTCTAAATAAAAGTAAGTTGCCATTTCTTGATAGTAAGACCAAAACTTAACGAAAAGAAGCAATATATATCCCATAGTGACAGTTTTACCTGAACTTATTAGTAGGTAACTGTACTCCATGCAATGGAAACACAAGAATCACACTGGTAGTAAAATTTGATAGCAAATATCCGTTACTCTATTAATAGCTAAAAAGATTAATAATCATGCCTTATATCCTACAATATTAAGTTAAAAATACTAATTTAGAACAATATCATATCAATGCTTTTAAAAATATAATGATACAACTCTTAGTGACTACCATATTTAAAAAGTAGAGTTATTACTTATAAAGAAAATAGCTACCCCATTACACATCTTTCATGAAGAAAATTATTCAAACTATATGATTTTTTTCCTTATCTACTTAATAATTTTGAAATCTAGTTATTTTTTAAAATATTTTTCCATCCATGTAAAGGTCTTCAAGAGAAGACTTTGTTTTTAAAATCTAGACCCAAGCAGTGCCGAATTAAGTTCAACTGAGCTGATTATATGTAGATCATGGACTAGCAATTTGTTTCTTAAATGTGTATTTTTCCTCTACTGTAAACGTTAAGCATGCCACCACAAACTTCTTTGGAGGCATCTCCTTCTTCCGTAAGTCTCAGCAAGGAGCAGCTAATTCTGCAAAGTGCTACTCTTGCCATTCCACTGGTTCCAAGACCCAGTCTTTACATGGACTTCAAAAATAAACCATCCCTCCTCTCTCAAAACAAACAAAGAAAAAAAACCAAAAAAAAAATCAAACTAAAGACTAGCACAAACCCAACAAAACCACCCCAAATCAGGCTTTATGTCATGTCATAAGCAGTTTATGTGAAACCTTGAACACAAGTATTCCTCCTCATTCCCCAGCATCATCAGTATTCTCTCTTTAGCTGAACTTTATTAACAAATTCATCTAGGCTAACTTTTCACAAACACACATTGCCTCAGGTTTCATGCTGTCAGCTTTAGTACATCAGTTCCTTCACTAATAATAAACAGTACAGAAAGAATTTCATGGAAGTTACACCAAATCTACTTAGCTTTAGAATTGTCAGATGAAGAAACTTGTCTCCACACAAGTTCCAAAATCCGAGTATTAACTTTAAAAAGGAAACTAAAAATGTTTTAAAAATCCACCACTGCCTTTCCCCCTAGCTTTTTGTTTCATATATGTGTTAGCTAACGTAACGGTCCCTAATCTCATTAACCATGTATGTTTCCACACACGGCATGGATTTTCTTTTTGTTTTGTTTCTACTGTCTTTATCTTCACCCTCTTTACACCAGAAAAGGTCCCCTTGTTAATTAAGAACAAAAGCAGTTAAACTCAAACTAGAAAAGTTGCAAAAAGAGATAGAAGAACTGCAAAGAATGCAGCTTGAAGCATGTGTGATCAAACAGAAGTGATCTCTAAATAACTTGGGCAAAAACTTCTGAAGTCCCAGAAAATGCCTGCACAATAGACAGCCGAAGGGACAAGACAAGACCCTGAAGGCAGCCTCTGACATTTTAGTGCTAAGGGCAAAGATGGCAAGAAGAAAAGTCAAAACCAGAAGGAAGCAAAGGACTTTTGGGTGAGTAAAGGAACGAGATCTGGGAGACAGAGAATGTTTAGGAAGCATGAAAAGACGGGGTGCTAGCACGCAGCTGCCTTTAGCTGCCAAGTCACTCCTCTGAATTACGATCCCCTAGTCAAGACAACAATTCCAGAACAGGTTCTAACCTTCTGAATCAAGCAGGATTTGTCTTTGTTTCTGGACATTCATAGAATTCATAGAATCATAGAATTGTCAGGGTTGGAAGGGATCTTAAAGATCATCTAGCTTCAACCCCCCGACCAAGGGCAGGGACATCCCCCACTAGATCAGGCTGCTCAGAGCCCCATCCAGCCTGGCCTTAAAAACTTCCAGGGATGGGGCTTCCACCACCTCTCTGGGCAACCTGGGCCAGTGTCTCACCACCCTCAGGGTGAAGAACTTCTTCCTAACGTCTAATCTGAACTGATCCATCTCTAGCTTAAATCCA
Source organism: Trogon surrucura (assembly GCA_020746105.1). Taxonomy (NCBI): domain Eukaryota; kingdom Metazoa; phylum Chordata; class Aves; order Trogoniformes; family Trogonidae; genus Trogon; species Trogon surrucura. Next base: position 48,329,129 of record CM036617.1, read on the forward strand.
TTCCCTCTAGTCCTATCACTACCCGACATCCAAAAAAGCCCCTCACCAGCTCTCTTGTAGACCCCCTTGAGATACTGGAAGGCCACAATAAGGTCTCCTCAGAGCCTTCTTTTCTCCAGACTGAACAGTCCCAGCTCTCTCAGTCTGTCTTCACAGGAGAGGTGTTCTAGCACTCTGATCATCCTCGTGGCCCTTCTCTGGACACGCTCCAGCACGTCCAGATCTTTCTTGCGCTGTGGGCTCCAGAACTGGGCGCAGTACTCCAGGTGGGGTCTCACCAGAGTAGAGTAGAGGGGGAGAATCTCCTCCCTCGACCTGCTGGCCACACAACCTCTTGATGCAGCCCAGGACACGATTGGCTTTCTGGGCTGCAAGTGCACAGTGATGGCTCATGTTGAGTTTCTCATCTACCAGTACCCCCAAGTCCTTTTCTTCAGGGCTGTATATTCCTATATACTCCATGTTCCCACACATTACATAAAGAACCAGAATCTAAAACACAGTTAAAAGCAATCTATCTCTATATCATATCAACTTGTACACAATCCATGTAACGGGATGTGCAAGTTTGTCACCTCATTCGGCTTTTTATGCACGCTGTGTTTATCCACAATTGCAGTATGGTAGGAAATTCACACAGCCTGTATCTGCTCTCTCCTTACAACTAAGAGAGTAGAGTTTAGGTACTATGAATTATTCTGGTGGAACAATTCAGCCATGCATTAGTCACTTCCTTTATTTTGTTAAAAAAATACCTGCAGAGTATTCTTTGAAAAACTCTTTTAGAAGCCTCTAAGGTAGATCTACACGGGGAATAACAATCTATTACTATTGTTAGTTATATGATAGCTGAAGTTACAGAGATAAGCAAAGAAGAGTTACTGGTGGACTGTGGTGCCGCTACTTTAAATCAGTTGCTATACAATGCAAAATTAGTTAGTTTCGTCCCTTTATTTTTCATATAATATTTTCTCATTGATAAGCTGCGAGGTTAAACATCCCTAGCTTAGGAAATGTCAAGATCAGCTTTTGTTTCTTAGTCCTGCAGGATCCAGACATTTCAGCATGGACATTGTCTAGTACTGGACTAAGAGTGTAAAGGAAAAAAATATTGACCAGCAGAAATAGTTTTATTTTCTAGCAAAACGGAATGCATTTATGAAATAATGTAGTGGACTACAGGAAAACGTATACAACACCATCCTACATGCACTTATGTGCTTTTGCATTCTTGGCCATCTAAACACTTAAGCAGAACTATCAAAGAGTTTACTATCTGATTTGAATTTGTATTACACGTATTTGATTTCTTCTAGTGCCTTTCTCTAAACAAAAGCTATTTGGCAAGCTCTGATTACAGAAGACTGAAATCAACGATCTCAGACTGTGACTTCTAACTTCTACACCAGCCCACTTGAATGTAGGAGACTACCTAAAAAAAATAGGACATGACTACAGAATTCGAGATTGTACCACAAGCAGTGCAAATTAAGGCTCCATAGGGATGTCCTAGGCTGGCTGGCATTTTCTATTGTAAAAAACTACTTCTGGCTTCTTGAATACTTTAAAGAGAAAAAAAGAGATAGCTTTTTGATGTTTGTTATTTGGGGTTTGGTTTTGGTTTAATTTGCTTTGTTTTTAATTAAAAGAGAGGCAAAATCCTAACATAGAAAAGATATCTAGTCGGTCAACAGATGGTAAATTTAACAACAGCGACAGTAAAAAGCTGAGAAACATCCATCAATAATTATGTAGAGATACTACGATTCTGCACAGAAGCTGTGATGAATACATCCAGTTGTATTTCTCAAAAGGTCATATACCAGGCTCAAAAACTCATTTTGAGTTCTCTTCACTGCTCATCACAGCCACTAAGATAGGAGGAGAAGGAAGCAGCTGAGGGAAGTAGCTCTACCCCTGTGACAGAAAAGAAGCAAAACTGGACACCTAAACACACTGTATATACTAAAGAGCAAAGAAACGTAACTGCTATTAACAAACTCTGAAGTTATTTGGTTTTTTGACATAATGGATTTATTATCCCAAACTGAGACACTCTTTCTACTCTTAGTTTTAAAGATCTAATTTGTCACTAAAATAAAATTTCTCTCCTGTGAAGCAATACAAACAACTGATTCTAAACATAAAAGTTATTTACTAGCTACAATTCTACCATAACAAATATAATCTAATCTGTTGTGACTCATTTCAAGGTAAGAACCAAAACTTCAGCATAAGCACCTAATATTTCTGAAATTACTTACCACTCAGTGTGGGGCCGCTGAATAGCTGCTACAAGAGTAGTAAGTTACTTTGACTTGGAAGATACTTATTTGAGAGATAAGTGCTCTTGAATGAAAATACAGTACCGTTTAACTAGGACATTGATATTGCAGCTATTAATGACAACTACTTATTTTCAGAATACCAAAATGCATACTTTGTATTTGCAGAAAAATGCAAATAAATATGAGTATACTCATCTTCTTCCACAACTGACTTTGTAAAGGAGTTAAATGACTGTTACACCTGTCGACATAAATGACCATTACACCTGTAGACATAACCATCACTTTCTCCCTTAACTCAAGTAGAGACCACCGGAACATATTTTTAAATCTGAGGTCATCATAACAGGACTAAATTTGGAGCTTTGGTAAAGAAGCAAAAACAACTAGACCACTTAAAAACCTGTAGTGTGGAAACCAGTATACCTCTAGCACTTGTGCTCTTACAGCTCTGTCCTAACTTTTGCCCACTGAATGTATTGAAATTGGAGCAATGAGTGAGAGGTTTCTTCATGATTTTTTGTTTTGTTTGCTTGCTTGTTTTAGGAATGAAATATTCCGGTATTTACTTAAAAGAGGTGCTCAAAGACCTCTTACAAGTAAGACATTCAGATCTACTGAAAATATTTATATTGAATAAAGGTCACCAACTGTAACTTGTGATCAGCAACATTCATTGATAAATCCTACTTTTGATTATCAAAAACTACACACACTCTGTTTCTCACTGATCTGGCATAAAAGAACAAGAGCCAGGCTTTAGCACATTACAATCCAGGAATCATAATCCTGACAAACAAAACACTGTACATGAAGGAAAGACCCTAACAGAGCTAATCTGGTCTTTAACTCACTAAGCAATGTTTTCAGGAGTAAAAGGTTAAGACCTTTCTTTGGATCTCTAAACAGCAATTTCAATAACAAGGATTTGTCCAGTTCCATACACACAACTACTAAAACTTTCTGCGAAAACTAAGCAACCTGCATATCCTTTTTACCATCAGTATAACCAAGTTTTTTTTCAGGTTGTGAAACTTTTTACACAGCAAATTAATTATTTAAATGTTCTCGGCCTCTCTTTATGAAGAGTATCTCATTGTAGATACTGCCCTGGTTTGAGCTAAAGCAGAACCTCTTTTGTTTCAGCTCAGTCTTTGCTAAGAAGCTGCACTTTCTGAAGTTAACAGCCTGTTTTTGCAGACAGTGTCTGCTCCTAGAAGTGATAACACCTGATGTTTACAGTTACTGCCAAAGACTGGGATGCATAAAGGTTCCTGCTTATACTTGGTCCTCTAGTGACCAAGGTCACTACTCGGCCTTGTGTGCCACACTGGGAGTGTTGGGAAGCAAAAGAGTTGTACAGAATTAAAAAGATTTCACCCTCTGAGGAGGAACGAACAGGGCAGGTGACCCAAACCTGACCAGCAAGAGTATTTCATTCCATATACATCATGTTCAGTATAAATCTGAGCAATCACGGGTGTTAAGCTGTCATTTTCAATGTCCAGTGTCCAAGGAGGACTCCATCAGTCCTCCTGCCTTTGATCCCTATCCTGAACTCCTGAACGCAGCTCCTGTATCCAGCTCCCCACTGTCACTGAGCCTGGAGCTGCCCCAGTGCCACCTGCTCTGCAGCGCCAGTGGGGACTGCTATCAGCAGAGGGAGTTTGGTTCAGTATTGGTTTTTTATCTATCTGCATACATTTTGTTATTCCTGTTCCGTCCTCACGTGTTGCCTGATCTAGATGAGAGGCGTCCCTGCTCATGATAAGGAGGTTGGATTAAATGATCTCTAAGGTCCCTTCCAGCCCAGGCCATTCTACGATTCACTCATTATTAGTACTATTATTGTTTTAAAGTTGGTTTAGTTTGCTTTTCCAACCTGTAAGCCTCTCTGCCTCATTCCCTTTCCTGTCCCATTTGAGGAGGGAGAGGGGTTAGAGAGCATCCATCAGCGGTTTAGTGGCCAGCCGAGCCCGAACCCTTGACATAAGAGATCTCAAGAATGGTGCTATTCTTTCCACAAACTCATAGAGAACTGCAGCATGTGGATGCAGAAGCTGTTTATGTAAATCAAGATGGATTATCAAATAAAATGGTCATACCTGATTACGTAAATCAAGATTTCTAAGTATTTGTGAAACACTATTCCCAGTTTTATTACATAATTAATTCTGAACTGAAAGAGGAGACTCATCTCCAACTTTTCTTCTAGACATATCCACTACCTCCAGTAGTCACAAAAGTATGGAATTTCAAACAAAAAAAAGTATGGAATTTCTACAAAATAGAAAATGGATGCGTGCAACAAGCTACAGTCCCCTATGCACCTACCAAGCCAACCAAAACAACACATTTTTGATATTGATCACCAAAGAGTATGTTAGGTCCAAAAGCGCTTTTTTTCTCCCCTCTTTTTGCCCATTCTTCTTCTTTTTTTTTTTTTTTTTTTTGGTAAAAGACAGATGGCATACAAAAGGGAGAAGCTGCTCTGGTTCTACTTCTAACCACAGAAACACAGGAATGGATGGAAACTGAAACATTTCTCTAATGGCTTTTTTTTTTCCCCTCTCCCCTCCAACTGAAAGTTACCTCCTGTCATTATCTTTCTAGGCTGAACAGCAGCAGCTTTCAACAATATTTGGGTATTCAATGAGGATTTAAGAAAATGATTGATAACTGTACCCAGTATTTGCCAGCAGTATGATTGCAGCTACAACATGACCTAGACAACAGAAGAAGAAAAGCTGCCCCTTTCCATTTCACAGCTAAAATTAAGCACAAAGATTCAAAGAAAAATAAATATTTCATCCTTTTCCACATGCACAGGGAACTATAAGTATTCTTTTCCTTGCTGATCCTTATTTGTGGTAAAGCCAGCTATTTTTTTACACACAAGTGAAATAAAGCTACAATTTGCTTCACCAACATGGAGTGTCGAGGAACTTAGTTTGATAACAACACACATTTTTTTATCAGAGTATCCCAACACAGCAGGAACTTGAAAAGCATAATATTACAATACAGTTGTTCCTCTTCTTAACACACAATAATCTTACCAACCATGTCATTATGCTTCACAAAAATACTACGATTTATATCAGTCTAAATCTTTCAACTTGACTTACCACATCAACACACTGAGGTATTTTAAAACAAGATGAGTACTGAAAACCTGTTAAAGTACATGTTGTTCATATGGAAAATCAACAATAATTCCCAAGGTAGATAAGGAACAGAACACTATGTCATTTCAAAACTTTTACATCTCGTGTATTAATTCAGTCAGTGTATCAACTTTTTCTTGATATTCAAATATAGAAAAGATCATTTTACAAAAAAAGAAATTCTGCTTACTAATACAACAAGAATTCAGTAATTTATAATAATCATCATAGCTAAATCATTCATACTATAGGTAACTAGCACTAGACAGGCTTGAAGTCATTTCAACTCTTTCATATAAAACGGCATATAAACTCTTCACATGAAAAAAAAAAGACGTTTTAGTCTCTACATTAGAAAAAATTATTATTCAACTAGGAAACATCAAAAACTCCATGAAAAAATAACTAAACAAAGGGATATAAAATGCTACTTATATAAAATTCTGATTCCTCTGAGCAGACTTTGCTGAACACACAAATTTTTCAGGATTTTCCAGAAGCATGCTAAATAACATCAGCTAGCTATTTAGATTCCGATTTCTATCTGATTACTGTATGGACTCACTGGAGCAAAACTCATTAATTTCCATTCCTAGAAAACAGACTAAGAAGTTGGCTTAATCCATTCAAGCCTTTCATCAGTAAGAAAGTCACTTACCTCTTCCTTCTTCCAATCTATGTCTCCTATTTACACGTTGCCGCTTTTCTTCTTGCCGTAACTGAAGATGTTCTTCAATATTAACTCCAGGAACAGGGACAGCTACAAAGAGTAAGAAAATAAAATATGTAAAACTATCTTTAAAAATTATTACGATGGTAATAAATCCTAAAAGAAGTAAATGAAAACTGAAGGCTACTTACTGTCTGCTCTTAACATGGCTCTGACACAGCATTTAGAAATAAAGAATGGAGTTGGGTAAATTTGGAGAAGAGTTTTAGGCCTTATCTCTGAATTTGGTTCTTTTCACTTATCTACCACAATTCCAACATCACTGAATATTACTTCGTATTTTCTTTCTATTAGGTATATAGATATTTATTTTTAGTTATGAATGCTGTCTTCGTTATCTCAATTTTCCCCCAAAAAAAGTTTCAGAAAGGATTATTATTAAAACAAGCATGAAGTTGCTTGTATTTTAAAAAACATCTTAGGTAGATTAGATACTTTTTTTACTTTAAGAATGCTTTACCACTATATGCTCTGTGCTTCCTGAAAAGCACACAATTACTTTAAGGCATGTATACATACGTATGTAAACCTGACTTATTTACCAAGCTCATTAATTTAATAGGAATTTGAAACAAAATTTGAAACAAAGCACTTCTTAAAACAGAAAGCATGGCTTAAATGAACACAACAATAGAACTACTATAAGCATTACCTTTCTCCAATATTTTTTTTTTTTTCAGTAAATTGCAACCACCTAAAAATATAAAAATACACTTTGCTCCCAACATCAAATAAAACCAGTCTGGAAGCACTGTCACTTTTCTACAGACAAATATCGCCAATGCCCTCAATGCTAAATCCAACATAGTACCAAAAGCTGTCGTCTGTCCTGCTAGGAGAGGAGTCAGCAAAGAAAAGATTAACACAAAACCCTCAACTTCTCCCTGGTCAGGCACGAACCAGAGTTGCTTCTGCCATATTCACCATCAGTATAAATCTACTTCTGTGATAGCCACACACAAGCAAACCACGTTTGGAAATATCTGTACGGAAGTATCAGGACTTCACGGTGAGATTATTTGAGGTCCTTCATGTTATCTAGAGAAACACATGTAGTTTCTATTTAACTTTTGCTTGGGGAGAGAAAAAAATTCCACACTCTAAGCACAGCATGTAATTCTCTGTTCTTACTACTCCCTCCCCGTCAAGGTAAAATTTTCGAGACGTGTAAATATTTTGAGTCACACCATCTGATGATTGTACAGCCCTCTTCTATACCAGATATATCGCTATGTCTGTGCATGATTAAGGTCTCTATGTAAATCTAAATATAAAAAATAAAAATTTAAAAAAAAAAATAGTAAGGAAGGAAAGTCCCATCTCCATGAAACCTGTAATTGCCCAGTCCTAAGTACATAGAATACAATATTAAAAATGCTGTGATAACAGATCTTACAAGGCAAGCTCCCAAACTGTATTTTCCAATAATTATACCAGCTGGTATCTCTTCCCCTAAGGTGAGTATTTTTGAGGAGGAAGAATGTGATAGGAAGTGTTTTGCGTTTTTTAAAAAGTAATTTCCACATTCCTGGCAGCAACTTCTCTCTGAAAATTTCTAAGCTTTCAAAAAACAATATTGCCCTCAATAAAATCTTGATAAAAAAGATTACAGAAAAAGTTTCAGGCTATAAAAAATAGACAAGAACAACTTTGTAGCATAAGCATTAGTATCACCACCACAGATGTCAAAAGGGCACACATGTCTACAGTAAAGAGCAAGTTTAAAATATTTCACTCACCAGAATGATCCCATATTGGTATGTCACCAATAAATTTGCCTGATAAACAACACTTAATCCATTTTGAGAATACTATACTGAAACTGTCCTGTAAGTCTAAATGTTCAGTAATTTTATTGGAAAGAAAGAAATGCATTATTTAAGGTACAACGTTTTACCATGCAGAAGATCAAAATACTAATAGATTAACTGAAAAGAACAAATCTATTCCTAAACTGACTTGTTATTCCAATTTAAGTTTCCAAAGCCAGCAGTGGGACTGAGTTTATTACAAGAGTGTAAGCAGATGTACTGAGGAAAAAACACAAGTGCAGTAAGAAAGAAAATGAAAAGGCATCTTGCTAATCTCACATCACTTACCTAGCAAGAGATCTAAAGGTATCATCTCTTTTACAGCATCCAGGATTCCTCTTTGCCTTGCTTCTTGGCCGTCCAGTTCTCTAGCACACGCTTTGCAGCAGCCACATACAGCACAGCCCGACTCGCCTGAGCCACAGCCACAGATTCTGCAGCAAAAAGAGTTGTCTTATCACTATCTTTTATTTTTGTGTATTACTGACACCTTGGTAATTAAAGCTTACATTATCAGTTTGTTCTATCTGTGCACATGTAATTTTTCCTGTGATAAACAGAAAGTGCAACTAGTTTAAATTTCAGCTGCTGTTGCGTTATTCCATGGAGCATACAGAGCCCATACGTATCTGGACTGACTTCTCGGTGTTAACTTTTCTTCATTTAATTAAACATATGCCACATGAAAACACCAAAAAGGAAACAAGCAGCACATGCAATGCTGGAGAAATAGCAAAGGCAATACGTAAAGCAGTGGCCCTTTCTGCAGCACAGCCTTCAATTAACAGATAAAAGCAACTGGAAAAGCAAGATAAAAAAGCTCCCATCACAGGATGAAGAAAAGTTAGCCCAAAGTGAGCTGTTCTGTCAAGAGACAGATTATATTAGCATTCATATGCAACAGCTGCTAATAAAGAATTGTATGCTCAAGAAATGTAAAAAAAAAAAGTATTTAGCACTAAAGCATCTGCAACCATCACAAGCTACTTACAAATATTTTAAGCACAGACTTTTTTTAGATATAGTGTTACCTTAGACTGAAGTTTAAGAGCACATCAACTCAGTTTACATTCAACACGTGCTTTAGCCACTCAACACACTATAGGCAAGTACCTTTTCATACATTTGCTTACCCTCCAGGTACTCTGTCAGGACGGCCACTACTAACACAGCTGGCTCCATAGCCTGTGCAATCTCCACAGACAGTGCACACCATACACTGCTCCAGCTTCCATTTATGCATGCCTGGAGGACACATCATGGACTTCTCATCTTTTTCATCCAGTTCCTCTTCTAGGTCTTCATCCATTGCTGTTGCCATGTTCTCAACTCCAAAACCTAATTAAGATATTGAAACAAGAAATGTGGTTTGTTTTTCTTTCCTGAGGTCAACAGCAGCTACTGAGGAAGCTCTGAAGAACATTCACAGATCAGATTTTAAAAGGAATAACTAGGCATGCCTGATCTGCACGCTCAGCCAGAGGAAACCTCTCTGAGCATGGGTTATACAACTGAAAGGGAAATAAAACATCTATATTCAGTATACAAGCAACAGGTCATTTATTTGTCATGTATAAAATATTTCAATCCGGCAAAGGTGAGCAGGTATGATTTTTCACACCTACATTTAGGAGTAACAGAAACATCCAACTGTGTGAAGAAAGATGCAGACTGGCATTCATGTCCCATTTAGGCAAACAACAGCCTCAAGACCGAGTCCAAAAAAGGAAAGTTAGAATTCTTTTCCTTACTAGAATAGCACACAGTAAGAAAGAAGTGATGAGATTTGGTTTTATTCATTTGTTTTAAAGAAAAGCCTTTTCACTGACAAGAAAATTTAAAACACCTGGCAGCTGAAGTGAAAGCATCCACCATGTTTTTTAAGCATGTTGCATGTATTTAAGCTTCGAAATTGGAGTTACATTTTACAATAAAATACTACGTTTTCACTTGTGATATTGCATCTATGTTGCTTACCTTTTCCTCCCTGGCTCATGGAGCCTGTGTCTCGGCCACACTGTCCTTTATTGTTGACGCCAAATGTCCAAACTTCTCCATTCTTCATTAATACACAGGTATGAGCTTTGCCCATGGCTACTTGAGTCACAAAATGGCCTTTCAAATCTGTTACTAAACCTGTAAGAGATAAAACAGCTCAACAGGAAATTGCACTTTCTGTCTGAGAAGGAAACTCAAGTGATGTAACGAAAGTGCTAGTGGATATTGACAGTTTTTAAATTAATGTCAAAGGAGAAAAAGAGCAGATACAACAAACAAGTGCTACGATAAGAAGTGAAAGGAGAAAGTCCTAGGTCTTTTGTCCTGCAAAGAAGAGAAAACCAAAACCAAAACCAAACACTGCTGCAAATCAATTGTTCTGAAAAACAATTCTGAAGGAGTTACAATACTACTGGAGTTGATTTCTTAAATATTTGATTTAAATTTACACCACCCACAAATGCAAAACAGGCTGTCTTGTAACCAGAGATACTTATATGGCCTGGTTTCTGGCAGCATTTGTTCATAACAAAACACACCTTGTTTCTGGAACGTGTCACTGCACAGCCTTCTAGCATCAGACTAATACAACAATTTATTTTTTCTTCCCCTTTGTGAAGGATTCATTTGGGTACTTGTCACCAGAGTTGCTATATATTTTTACAGAACTTAAAGGAAGCTGTCTTCTCTTTCCATCGTTCAGTCATATTTGGCTGAATCAGCAGGAATTCAGACATGTATTAGGAGAGTGAGAAACACGTGATTTCCACAGGTTAAAAAACTTGTTCCACGCTAATTTCAATTACTCCACTTGAGAAATTACTTAAAAGATAAATATTTCACTTACTTGTACTATCAGAGTAAATGGCATCTTTCCCAAACATGTAGAGTTCTCCATCTTTTGAAATTACAGAACTGCTTCCATTATTGCACGCTGTAGATATGACAATCTTTCCTTCCATTTTAATGATTTTTTTAGGTTTATATGGTTTGGACTGCCGTCTGCTTTTAGCTTTAAAAAGATTAATAAATACATTAAGTCCCAAGTCATTCTACCAAAAAATCTTCAAAGGCACAATAACATTTGATTTTTAATTAGGTGTTAGTTTTCAGATTGCTACTAAAACACAAATGCATCTGTATGAAATCCTGGCCTAATTTTTATTGTATTACACTGGTTTATCTCAAAAAATTCAATGGCAAGTCAAGTCATAATTAGATAGGTATGCTTCATGAATGATTCTTCAAGTTTCTCTTTTATATATATACACCGGAATAATTTTCTGAATTTTTCAAAGCAGTGCATAGTACAAAGAGTCCTCACTGTCATCTGAGAATATGAGACATTTAGGCACAATAAGTTCATAGAGAAATGCTACACAAGTTCATTTTTTCAAAAGAAAAATACTAAATTCTCTAATTGTTAAAACCTCGTCTAGAAACATCTTTGAATCACAACAGATTCTCACAAAGTATTGAAAAAAAAAATCTCTCACCCCCCAAATCATTTGCCATTCTGGCCTCAAATGAAACGGTAACAAACAGCTAAAGACCAGATAAAACAACTAACAGCTACCCACCCTGCCTGGTAATCTTCACCCAAGTTAGTAAACCACCAGCTACTTTCACTTGCTGACAATTATCAACTTTCTACAAACAACACACAAACACATCCTTCTAACAGTAACGCAGACTCCCTGTCCCAGTTGAAAAGGAATCAAGGGGAAAAAAAAAATTAGAAGTCACGCACATCCATTCCGAGAGAAATTACAGAATGACAAAGAGAACCAGATGAGTCAGGAGAGTCGAATTTTTGAAAGAACTCAGAAAGATCAAGAGGGCCAATGGGATCCTAAGGTGCATTAAGAAAAGTGTGTCCAGCAGATCTAGGGAGGTTCTCCTCCCCCTCTACTCTGCCCCGCTGAGACCACATCTAGAATACTGTGTCCAGTTTTGGGCTCCCCAGTTCAAGAGAGACCTACTGGAGAGAGTCCAAGGGAGAGCTACGAGGATGATGAAGGGACTTGGACATCTCTCCTGTGAAGAGAGACTGAGAGAACTGGGGCTGTTTAGCCTTGAAAGGAGACAGCTGAGAGGGGACCTTATTAATGTACATAATTATCTGAGGGGTGGGTCTCAAGGGGAAGGAGACAATCTCTTCTCAGTGGTGACCAGCAATAGAACAAGAAATAATGGGTTTAAGTCAGAACATAGGAAGTTCCACCTCAACACAAGGAGAAACTTCTTTACTGTGAGGGTGCCAGAGCACTGGCACAGGCTGCCCAGAGAGGGTGTGGAGTCTCCTTCTCCGGAGACTTTCAAAACCCGCCTGGACGCGCTCCTGTGTGGCTGCCCTGGGTGATCCTGCTTTGGCAGGGCTGTTGGACTAGATGATCTCTAGACATCCCTTCCCACCTCTAACATTCTATTATTCTATGATCTCAATCACGTCCTTGAGCAGCTTCTCAGTAAGAAGATCTAGTAAGCAATTAATCTTCTCACCTAAATTTTGCTAGTTTAAACAGAAGCAGTGACAGGAATTTGCTTCAAAGTTCTAAACAGAAGTAGATTAACTGAATGTACAACAAAGAATCAGTTTAATTGTACTTTGGACAACTTATCAATAACTGCACAAAACATCTTGAAGTTTGTGCTTTTAAATGTATTACCTAAATCTTTTTGTCTGAGTCAAATTTAATCTACATTTGCTAGAGAAAGTAGTACAATTTTGTCCCACAGTTTTCAGTAATTTGCATTTCAAAAGACTCTTATAAAGTTACTATAGCACGTATCAGGTTTGTTAGCCAAACACTTTTACACAGGAGGAACCAGATCTAGGGGCAGATGTCCCCGCCCATGGCAGGGGAGTTGGAACTAGATGATCTTTAAGGTCCCTTCCAACCCAAATCATTCTATGATTTTAATAACTTCCTCTCCGTTCAAGACATTCAACAATCCACTCCATGTGCATCATCAAACCTTAAATACAGTCTTGCCTGTATTTTGGATCTATTACATGGGAAAACAGACACATTCCTGGGAAATACTGTCAGCATAGTTAATCTTTCACAGGAACAATAAGTTAAATATGTTTTGTTTCTGCATGAGCTGTGCCATACCTCACATACACAGCCCATGGAGTTTTTGTTAACAACTTCGATAAAAGGTAAAACTCTTACACAGTTGATTGAGACAAAGCTGGAATCTATTGCTGCTGCTAACCAAGATTTAAAGTCTATTTTAAAATTCCATTTTAAACCAATTTTTAAATTCTAACCACCTAACCACCCAAAGACTTTTACACTAATTTTGTAGCAACACTTGAGTGTTCCTGATCATATTTCTAACTGACTGCACAGCAGCACAAAAATTTCGATCTCTTAAATCTGCGTTTAAAGTCTATGGCTGGCAGACCAAACTTATCCACAAACCTGGAAAAAATACATTAACTTCCATGGTAACACCAAACTATACCATTAAAACAGAACATTGAGAGATGAATTTGATTTTGAGTTAGGCTTCAATACTCTATTAAATGCTATATATGAAATATGTATTACATTATCCTATTAAAATGTATATGTGAGGCTGACAACTCAAAAATATCAGGTTTAAGATTCTCAAGAGGCTCTATTTTTCAAAACACTTTCTTCACATTTTTAGTTTTTTAAATTAATCTAATACAATGTAACAGAACAGTCTGTTTCCCATAGTGAAGTATCACAGCTTTAGGGCACATAAAACCATCTTGCATTGTCTTACAAAGCGTATTTCACATCTAAACACAACTTTAGAGATCAAAACTAAGAAATACACTAATGTTATACCGAAGAGGCACTTGTTAGCCTGAAGATCAAATTAATCTGTCTTTTCTAATGTTTGAAGAGTCCTGCTCAATGAAGCACAGAATATCATGCTTCTACAATTTCTCATCAATGTATCTCTCCATTATGGAGAATCATTAGCTGGCAAAACACCCTTTTGCAAAGTTCTCTAAAACAGTGAAGAAGAGGCAAAGTTTTGCTCTACAAGTTTTCAGACAAAGTTCCAGGTAGACAGCATGGCCTCCTGATCAAACTTAGGACTGCCTTTTCCCAGGACAAATCTGAAAAAACACTCCCACCACACAATCCAAACCAGGGTAAAACAGCGATCAACATCGCCAGTTGGGAGAGGCAGTGGCACTGGTTGTCAGGACCTGTGGCTGGCATAAAATTCAAACCCAAAGGCATGCTTACATGATCTTGGAAAACGTTAAAATGCTTATGTTCAAGTTGAAAGGTGGTTAGTAGGCAATCATTGGTCAAGCAAACAAAATACGTACTTGATTCACCATCCTCTCCTTTACTAGCAGAGCCTGTGAAGAATATGCTCCCATCCTCAGCAACGAGTAAGGCATGTGAGCCGTCATGTCCAACGGAGAACTGAATAATCTTTGGAGATTTTGTGATTGGGAGTTCAACCCATTTTCCTGCTGAAGGACCACCTTGTTTGATTCCAAGGCTCTGATATTTGCCAGTATAATAAATCTAGGAGAAAACAGTTAAACTATTTTCAGTTATACCATAGCACTTGAAACTCACATCATTGTTCAAGTAGCGTTGTTTTTAAATCCTGTCATTTGAAACCGTGCAGAATTTTTCCTGACGTTGTTTATATCGTTTCAGTATCTCTATCCTAAACCCACAAATTTTGACTTAATGGGGGAAACATTCTGATTAGATCCTGCTTGTTTGGAAATGTGCCTTCTACTGTGCTACAGAGTTAGTTTTCATATGTAATCATTTGGCTAAATGAGTTGAACACACAAGGAAAAACTGTTCAGAATAAACTACTCAGGAAAACAAGCATTTAAAACACTTAAGAGAAATGTCTGGTCTGTGTAAAACCAAGATAGTATTATAACAATACAAACTGATTAAAACCACCAAATTGCTATAAATCTGAATATGCTCCAACACATTTGTAAAACTCACTTTTGGCAAATGCACAGTAGCTACTGACTACACAAATAGTAATGCAGAATAAAGTAGTTCACATGAGCAAACACAAATCTACTGATATGGCCCAAAACATTTCCTCTAGAGCCATGCAACTCAACAGCACTATAAAAGGCACGTGTTAACCTTCGTGGGCACCGAAAGGCATCTTCCATCGTCTTATAAAGTGCATTTCATACCTAAACACATAACTTCAGAGATCAAAACTAGGAAATTGTACATTGAAGAGGTGTTTGTTAGTCAGAGATCAAATTAATCTGTCTTCTCCAATGCCTGAAGTTCTGCCTGATCAAATTCTGTTTCATACTGTTAAATTTTATTAGAAAAAATAGTCGAGTTTATTTATGAACATTTTTACCAATCTCACTGTTTTGATAGCAGCAGAGCAAGGCCTTCACTCCAATAAAGCAATACAATTCTGAACACAGGACAGCAAAGGACTATGCTTATAGAAGTAAAATAACATTTGTTTTTCAAACCAAAATAGAAACACAGTGAATAATGTAACAAGTTTCAGTGGCAGTAAGCTAATTATTTCTAAATTTCAATGAATATGCAAATGCTTCTGAAAAACAGTCTCCACTGAACAGAACAAACATATCTAATAATTAAGTGTAGGTTTAAAGAAATCAATTGAAAAACTTTGCACAGGGAAAGTCAGTAATTCTCTGAAGAATCAGAGGAATCAGGCTGGGATTGAAATAAATGACTATGGTCAGAAAGCCTATGGAAAATTATGAAGTAAAATAATCTTGCAAATGAGCTAATACCTTTTGCAGGCAAAAGGTAACTTTGTTCCCAAAATCCAGATCAAATCCCCACACTGTCTCTAAGATTGACTGCAGAAATTTCTGTAAATTAAACCCACAAATTTCTCAATGGATTGAACAGCTTTTGGTTATGTCTTCCAATAACCATTTGCCTTTCTCCCTTTAAGAGGAGGGCTCTGAAAACGTATTTAAATACAATCGTACAAAATCATTCTAACACACTAAAAAGGCAAGAAAGCATTGTGGAAAAACACAATTAAGCTAAAAACCACACAGGAATAAATAGATGCAATTTTTGCGACGGAACCTTTTTCAGTACCTTTCCACTGGCAGTTTTCATTAGTGCAAACTCTCTTCCAGCACCAAGGACGGCCGATTCCTCATCAAACCCTGTACCTGTACAAGTGAGATTGCATTAACGGGACAGTTTAACCAGGTAGTTCCACAGACCAGTTTACAGACTTAAACCTGCCAGAAAGGGTCTGTCATAACAAAGGTTCTAAGAAAGTTAACAAGGGAAAAAAAGTTTTGCTGACACAACTGGGCTAGACTCAGCAGAGTCGTTCAAAGAGGAAAAGCGCACTAGCAGAAGAGTAACTGAAATAACAGCAAAGCAGTTTCAAAATCCTTGTATTTCTCCACATGCTTATAAAGGAGCTATACCTTCCTGCGCATAACTCAAGGCAAACAAAGGGAAGGGCAGCGTATCAGTTTTATTATTTGAATTACCGGGCTTGTTATTAACCTTCAAAGTAAAGGACTTACTGATAATGTGCAAGTCTTTCTCCAGATCAAACAGTGAGATGCCACAGGCATGCAAGCACTTTCTTGCAAGCTTAAGCTGCAGTTCCTGTTGCAGTACTGGCTCAGTACTTGTTGCAAATATCCGCACTACAAAGCCATCCTGTAATAAATAAAGAAATTATGTCTATTTTATAGCGTATAATAAATGCATTAATTTCCTGTTCATGGCCTGAGTGCATTAGTATAACACTATTTCAGAGTAAATTATCAGAGGACACATTAATAAAGTAATATTTATAATAAAGGAGAAAAGAAGGAAGTGTCAAGCAGAATGAGCTGGAGAGAAGCATCTGACAGAACTTAGACATGTATTGAATTCTATGAAAACAGCAGGAACATTATTAAAATCATTAATTGCCACAGAAGTAATTAACTCCGAATCTTCTACAGAAATCATGCTTTTATAACTATTTACATTTACCTTTTAAGCCCTCAACCTGCCCAGATTCAGAACCCGAAAATTCTGCATGCACTTTAAGACCGACTTTTAAAGAGCAGCTACAACAGGTTTCTGCTTACAAGTGAAGATGAAGTATCTTCATCTGGCCATGTTTAAAAAAAAAGTTGTTCTGTTAACAGGGAAATGGATTAACCATGTTTCTCTTATAGTTGCATGTCTGTCACTTCTTACCCACCCCATCTCACCCCACCTCTGCCTCATCCCTCTTTTACAGTTTTCTCACCATCAAAAACACCAGTGACCAGGCCAGAACTAAGAATGTAATTAACTGTCTGCCGAACAAAATACAGAATAGCTAGAACTGTTCTGCCCCTAGTGGAAGTGTTAATCTCTGTTTCCACAGCTTTGGACAAGTGGCAATTTTCATATAAAAATCTTCTGGAACGTAGTACCTTTCATACCTTTTCTACTAAATTGTAATTAAAGGTAAAATTAGCCAACAAATATCAAAGCAATTACAGGAAGTTAAATTAGAAAAAAAAAATTAAGCTCTAAAAAGTTTATCCCACAGAGACCCTATAGAATAACATGTCAAAAAGCCATTACTCCACGTGTAAGATTTCTTTTCCTCAGAAAGAGCAACAAAGTTTTTCTTAACACCTGAAAAATCAAAAAAATCTGAAAAATTCATCACAAATCAAAATTGTGTGGATATACCAAAAAACTGCTCCTTTATGCACAAATATGTCAGTTTCTCATTATCTCTAGTTACACGGATTTCTTCCCTAGTTGCATTAGTGAAGAAAACACCAAATATTAAGCAAAATGTAGCTGTAAGTGTTGTAAAACAAAACACTTCGGATGAGAGAAGAATAGTTTACCCATCACAACACTTACATCTCTGGATGCTGCTATTTGATTAATATATTCTCCATCAGTGAAAAGGATATTCTGTCCTTCAGTGTGACAATCTGTGAGAGAAAGATGAAGTGCACTGCATCAGTTTATGTTAACATACGTACTCACACTGTTCTCTGATTCAGTTTAATTCACTCTAACTACAGTTGGACTATGAGAGTTCTAGTTTGCCTGAAGAGAGATCATATTGTTCTGATGACATGCTAGAATCTCCCCTCTCAACAAAAGCCTGTAATACTCCTTTGTCCCTTCAGGAGTTATTAAAGCCCTTTCCATTGTACGAAACATACCACAATATTTAACTGCAAAAGCATTTAGTAAGCACCTGTGAGAGGTATTCTAAATTATTATAAACACAATTAAATTCTAATCTTCTGGAAGTGTTAGCCTTGCTCCTTCCCCAAAGACTTTTTTTTTTTTAAATAAGGGTCATTATCTTGAAAGAAAAGTTTCTTGAAAACAGCATACAAAACCTATTAAAAAAAATGAAATAGATTTTAGTTATCTACCTCACTTTTCCATTGTTTACAAATATTATCAAACTATTAATTGAAGATCTAGGGTTTGGGGAAAATTATAAAGCATACATTTGAATGCATCATACAATTATTGAAAACGGGTAAGCTATTTCCAAGCAAAAAAAAAAAAGTATGGAAACAATTGTGCCCATATTAGGTGAAAAAAGAAAAGGACTAACTCTGCAAGTTTGAAAGCATGACCCTTCCCATTCTGCTGATGGAGCTATTAACGAAGAGATTTATATGATATGGCTTGTAAAGTGCTTGCTTCATTGATTATACAGAGAAAAGAAACCTCTTGAAAAAATACTTGACAGCTACTTTACGCTCTAAATATCTTTTTCATAACCTGAGCAAAGATTCAGCATCAGTCATTTTATCTAATAAATTTAATGCTAAATGAAGCACAGAATATTCTGGCATAACCAGGCAGTTTGCTCTTTCTTGCTATTTAGCTGGAGTGTTTCACTAAAAATACATCTGAAAAAAAATCCCACTGTGTTCACAAGTCCATAGACTTGTTTACTTTTTACTGCTGTACTGCCCAGTCCAATACAGTATCTTACCAGGAATAGAATGTGCATTAGGAGGTCTTCTCTAATTCTCATCTCTTGAATTGACAGACCTAAAGTAGACAACCTCCTGCTCAAAGCACGCACAGGTATGAATGACAAAGGGGGTAAAGCACCGAGCAGGATGGAGAATCGCAGATACACCGAAATACTGCCTTCTCAAAAATAATCATGTAATTAATGACCAAAGTCAGCTCACTAATTCTCTGTGCTACAAGGTGATATTATCAACAGCTCTTTGCCCTATCACTAACTCAAAGAGACCTTCCAACAAGAATCTAAATGACATTTCTGAAAGGTTATAGGTAGTTGGTAAGTATTAAGAAAATCTCATACAACTCTCGAGATTCTTTTATGATAGCTGGACTGGGAAGACAGTTTTGTGGCTCAAGGACAGTGTATGAAGCTTGGCAAAGTCATTAGATACAGGAATGTTGACACACAGTCTGGTAGTCGCAGATACGTTGTCAGATTTGCTAGATCAGATCATCTATCAGAGAAGAAAGACTACCCTTCGAAAAAAGTTTATAGTTTCAAGAAGCTGGTGGATCATACTGTCTGAGAAAGGAGAAGGTAACGTTTCACAATTCACTGAGTTTTCTAAGGTCGCATGACTTGTTGCTGGGATCAACTCCTGATCACATCTCTAATGAGCTCTTAATCTTCTAAACATCCCTGTACGAACAAATACGAATACCTTATTTAAATGTATTAGCACCAACCCCGGCATTTGAAAGAGATGAACTCCAGTTAGAGCCATGTCTGAATACCACACCAACTAGGAGGAAATAGTTGGAGTCATACTAGTGTTCAGCTGCTAGCAAGGTTATTGCCCTTGAGTTCTATCCGGTGTGTTTTTTCAGAACTATAACATGCTGCAAGTAACTAAGATCACAGTGGGGCAGCCCCCACTACTCAGAGTTACGTAAAAACCAACTCGAGTTTCCTCAGGACAGGTCACATACGCTCCTCTAAACCTCATTTCCTCCCTTCTAATAGAAAGAAACATAACCAGAAAAAAAACATAACCAGAAAAAAAATAACCAGAAAAAAAATAACCAGAAAGGGACCCCTCTGAATTTGCCCTGGTCAAAAGAAAGCCCTGTCTGCTCCCTATATAACACTGAGATAAATCTGCACAAGTGCAGAAAAGTAAAAGAGCAAAGTTCAAGGGCTGAAATAGAAAGGATAGGAATTATGAAGAACATCTAAGCATCCCCTCTGACATCATCACAACCCATATGAATACAATGGTGTGAAATAGTTTGAGGGATTTCTGAGTGGGTACTCCCAGCTATAATATTTGCTTTTGCACCGAAAGAATACATTTTTGTTTAGAAGGCAGACTCTCATTTAATTTGTGCCTTTGTATAGCATAAACAGAAGGCTGTCTTGCAGAATGACACCTGTCACAGAGACTTGCAAAAGAAAGCTAACAGCTCAGAGGTGCAGACTTTAAATGTGCTCAAGTGTCTCTCAGGACTTGCAGGAAGAGCACTGATTTGTTTACCAATGGTAGCAAGGACCTCCAAGGACCCTACTGGTTGAAGAAGCTGCCTTGAGGTGAAAAAACAATCCCGCAGGGCAATCTGTCAGGTCCTTGAATGTGCTCTCGCTCAAATTTCTCACTCAGCCCCACAAAGACTGAGCCGTTTAAACAGACATCGACATTTCAAGGACTTGCAGAAAGTGGCATAGACTAGATTCTGCCTTCATAGGTTGTTTCAAAATGACTGTGTTTGAAATACAGAAAGCCTAGAGAATTCTTCTGAGGTTTCAGTCAGGATGCCACACACAACATGACTTCTGGTCTATAGAGTAAACTTATCATTGCTCGATTGAAAGATGATTCCTGTGACCTTCTACTGTTCACGTGAGCAGTTAAGAACAGACGTGTTTCACCAAGAACACTAAAACATGTTCCAGGAACATCCTAATTTACTAAACAGAGACTCAAGTTATGAGGCTCCTCAGAAAAGCAAAACAAAACACCTACAAAAAAAAATCCCAAACCAAATAAACAAAAACCACTGCCAACTTAAACATCAGAAATGTGGTCCATCAGTGTTCATTAGCCTCCTTTTGTTTTTTGAATACATCTCAACCCCTGTCAAAAAATAAATGGTTTTGGTCGTAGTTTGTAACTACCTACACATAAAATATACTGGAAACAAAGTCATATCTGAGCCAAATGCTCAAAGTTCAAAGGAGGAAGAAATAACAATTCTTTAAGAAAGAAGTTAAGCTCTTCAAGTTTTCAAATCAAGACAATCACACATTCTAAAACGTTGCAATATTCTTCCAGTAGTTGGAGATGCAAGACCTCTAAATAAAACACTGCAGCAAACCAATCTAATAAAAAAAGAAAACTCTTTGTGATCTCAAGACCTGTCTCGATTTCTCTTCTGCTTATCTGAAAATATAGAGTATGCAAAAATAAATTAGAAGCATCTTGTCATATTTAAAGGTTCTTACCTGGCAAAGCAACTGTACCATCTTGCTCCAAAGTTTCAGGGTTTATTCTTATAGCTGTCATACTGTGATTATTTGTGTCTCTATATAATAAATAACCCTGGTAAGAACAAGAATATATGTATGAAAAATAAATACATCGAAGGATATTGTCGAAACTGAAAAAAAAGAGCAATCGTTATTTTAGGTATCATCTAAAAAATTTTGGAAACCTTTTACTTCCACGTCACATTTGCTTCATTTTGATAACCAACTTGTTTCCACTAATCAAATTCTGCAATAAAATAGGGAAATTTGACTCCCTTCATCCACATTTTTTATTGCTACACATCTGCGTGCTGAGGCTCGTATACAGCTTTGGAAGCCGCATGCAGCAATTCTGTTCTTCATACGTGTATACAATTACAGATAAAAAGCTGCAGCCACGGTAAAACCCAATGTTCCTGCCTCCACCTTTCAAATCAACCAAAGATTCACAGGAATTCCAGGCAGGAGATACATACATTGCCCTATATAAGTCTGATTAATATTCAGTAACAATTATGTGCATTAAAAACTACCCCATTTTTCACAAATGTTAACTACTGTTACTTCCACACTAACAAGATTTCATCTAATTATTCCTTTTGTGATTTTGGTGACAGCGGCCATGACACAAGGCTACATAGAATGAGTTTTTGTACTGCTCACCTCCCAGCTCTTAACCAGACCTCAGGGAAGGGAGATATTCAGGACTAATCATTTCCTCTTTCTGTGTCTCCCTGTGCAGAATACCTTTCATTTCCTCAAAAATTACCTATTCTGCTCAGCAGCCCACATCCAGAAGTCTTCTTTGGAATATCAAAATAGTATCTTCTTTCTGTTCATATATATTTTCACATTGGTTGTATATATATTTTTAAAAGTTTAATTCAGTCACCAGTTCAGGTTTCTCAATAAAAAGATTTGCCTACCTGAAACTCACATTTAAGGTTTACTCTTCATATCTATAACTTTGAACACACTTGGAAACACATTCAAGGAAGTTTTGGATTAGCTTAAACAAGACAGGTTGTATAAGCCTCCACATTTGCATAATGTGCACAGATCCACAAGAGAGACAACGTGGCATCTTTGCTCTCATATCTTATTCAATCCTGCAATGTCTGCGAACCCTTTGAAGACTTTTGGGGGAGCAGGGTAGAAGCACAGTCGGGGAATTCACACTTAGAAAGCGTTTCTGCTATAAGCGCAGCTACAGGAAAGGAAAAAAGATTACTTAAGGGCACTTACAAGGATGACTGGCCTCAGGTGAGGCTTCTACACATTTAAGAATGGATATATTTTACAGAGAGGTCACTAAGGCTTAACCTCAGAATATCTTCATTTGTCAAAGAGTCAGAGACCCTAATTACAATCATCTAAGAAAACAGAGAAATCCAATTGCCCTTTTCCTTCCATCTCAACTACTTGAATTTTCCTGGATAAGTGAGGAAATGAAATGAGGAAAAACAAATCCACATGAACTAGAAAAGATAAGAGCATTAAAGTAGACAGAAAAGTTCCAGTCAAAAATAACTCATCTGAAGAGGTAAGAAAAATCACTTGAATTTGAGCTGACTTAACCAAGCACCTGACGGGAAATTAGACTGAGATCACCTCTTACCTCTTTCACAGACACACACTTTGCAGCAAGTGCAAAGTCCCCATCTTCCTATAAATACAGCCCCAGAGTGACATTTTTCCAACTAGCAGTGCCTTTGGCTACAGTCACCGTGCAAGTGCACAGAACTACACATGCACTCAAAGAAGGGCATCTAATACATTTATAGCTATGTACAGAATGTCCAAATGTGTAACTCTATATATAGTGGAGCTGTATGGATCCTATTCTTTTCCAAACTGATAGAACAAACTCTTGAATGAATGCATCCGCACACATTTGCATTGTGCCAGTACGTCTTTTGGTAATCTCTTGTAATACTAAACTAAATATTAATACTAAATTCTGTACACGTATGTAACTGCAATAATAGTCTGTATTTCAAAAGCATGACAAGGAGTGCACTTACAGAATCACAGAATCACAGAATGTTAAAGGTTGGAAGGGACCTTAAAGATCATCTAGTCCAACCCCCCTGCCAGAGCAGGACCACCTACACTAGAGCGCACAGGAACGCGTCCAGGCGGGTTTTGAATGTCTCAAGAGAAGGAGATTCCACAACCTCCCTGGGCAGCCTGTGCCAGTGCTCGGTCACCCTTACAGTAAAAAAGTTTTTCCTCATATTTTTCTGGAACCTCCTGTGTTCCAGCTTCCACCCATTGCCCCTTGTCCTGTCAGTGGACGCCACTGAAAAGAGCCTGGCTCCATCCTCCTGACATTCCCCCTTGACATATTTATAAACATTGATGAGGTCACCCCTCAGCCTCCTCTTCTCCAAGCTAAAGAGATCCAGCTCCTTCAGCCTTTCCTCATAAGGGAGATGCTCCACTCCCTTCACCATCTTTGTGGCTCTACGCTGGACTCTCTCAAGCAGCTCCCTGTCCTTCTTGAACTGAGGGGCCCAGAACTGGACACAATATTCCAGATGCGGCCTCACCAGGGCAGAGTAGAGGGGCAGGAGGACCTCTCTTGACCTACTTGATACTCCCCTTCTAATACACCCCAGGATGCCATTGGCCTTCTTGGCCACGAGGGCACATTGCTGGCTCATGGTCATCCTGCTGTCCACTAGAACCCCCAGGTCCCTTTCCCCTGCACTGCTCTCCAGCAGGGCAGTCCCCAACCTATATTGGTACATGGGGTTATTTTTTCCCAAGTGCAAAACTCTACACTTGCCCTTATTAAACTTCATAAGATTTCTCCCCGCCCAGCCCTCCAGCCTGTCTAGGTCTCTCTGAATGGCTGCACAGCCTTCTGGTGTGTCAACCACTCCCCCCAACTTCGTATCATCAGCAAACTTGCTGACAACATTCTCTAATCCCTCATCCAGATCATTGATGAATATATTAAACAGCACCGGCCCAAGCACTGACCCCTGAGGGACCCCACTAGACACAGGCATCCAGCCAGACTCAGCCCCATTGACCACAACCCTCTGGCTTCTTCCCTTCAACCAGTTCTCGACCCACCTCACTACTTGGTCATCCAGACCACAGTTGAACACTGGGACAATAAGATCATGTTCAACACAGACAACAAGACAATGTTCAACACAGTTGAACACTGGGACAATAAGATCAGTTAATAGTAAACATACAACAAAAATTGCTCAGTAGTTAAATGAACTAAATTCATTATCCTCTGAAATTTAGTTTTGGGTTTGTGGTGGGGCTTATTGCTTGGTTTGTATTTGGTGGTGGTTTTCTGAGAAAGTACTCAATGGCAATAATAGGATTCTGAAAAAAACCACTTTTTTTTATAATGAATGGTAAAGGTGGTTGATATTCCAGAAAATGGCTAGCCCTATTAAAAAAAAACCAAAAAACCCCACACCTCCAAAAATGAACAAAAAAAGAAAAACTCCACACAAAACAGAATATCCAAATATAGTTAATTCTGCAGTGGTAACATCAACCATTATCTCTACTTAAGTTTTACACACTCTCAATCCTTTCCCAACAAAAACAGTACTTACTTATTTTACCACGTTTTAAAATAAATTTTCCTAAATAGATGCTGCAAGGGTTTTTTACACTATTTCTTTGAAACGGAACATTTTTACATCCACTAACTTTAAGATGCACACATCAATTGACTGTACAAATTTGCATATTAAACCACCATATTTTGAGAAAGTCTTTGCCGTGACCACACAAATCAATGACACCTTTCATTACTCTTTTCTATATGCCAGTATCATCAGATGTTCCTCATCTTCCACAATTTAAAAGTGAGTACCAATAACTAAAGCCAAAGGAACAATACAATATCCATGTAAGCTTACTCTAAACCAGGGTGTACTTCAATTACTCATGAGGTGCGCATGTTGTAAGTGTTCACCTACCTGAGCGTAGCCTAACCAGGACTTTTTTTCTTTCCTGTTTTTGATGCGGGATGTAGAATTGTAGATATGGCCCTGAAAAGCAAAAAACTCCAATCACTTAAATACCAGAGTGACCATTTTACACATAATCATTTACCACATAAATAAAAATGTCTTCAACCTTATTGAGAAGTGAAAATTGTTCTGTAAAATTATCATAGAAATAATCAGAAAAATTTAGACAAACCGTAAAAGAACTAATCATTAGGAAGCTACAAAAGATTCTCAATGGAAACAGGACATCATAAAAGGCAAGTTAAAATATTCACTTGCCAAACAAGAAGAAATAGCATTACCCTCACTGTCCCGCTATATCCAGAGCCGATTTTGTAAAGTCCATCTTTACATAAGAGATAGAGGAAAAAACCATCACTCTGAAGTAGGCACTGGTCATCTTCATCTACAGATATTTCTTTCAACGGCCATTTGTGCATCAAGGCCGCCTTCTTTATCCCATTACTGAACCAATCCTGAATCTGGATTTTGCCCACCAGAACCGCCTGCACGCTCCGCTGAAGAGAGTTTAAAATGGTTGGCACCTAAATAGTGAAAGAAACAGTGAGCGAAAAACAAGACTGATTTTATATGTTGCATCTTCTGTTCTATCTCCAACTCAAGGGAGACAAATACCTACTCTCGTCTCAAAAACAGCATTAACTGAATTTACACAATAGCTCTTCTCAGAACCCATGTACACATCCAGATACAGAGAAGTTTTAGCACAAGACCTGAATAGTCTGACATGCGTGGCTGCCGTTATTGGTGAGGATCGCAGAGATTGCTTGCAACGTTCTTCCCGTCTCTCCCCACGCAGCTACCAAACTGAAGAGGCAAGCGCAGGAAAGTGCTGTCAAGGACTGTCCTGTGCTGTCATTCATTCCCGTGCTACGGACAGTTATCTCCAGAAGAAGTTGGAACAGGGATTCTGCAGATAAAACACAACAATTACACAGGCAAGTCGCAAAACTATACCAAGCAATTTGGCAGACAGTGGGAAACTAAACTTGCAAAACACATGATACATCTTTCCTCAGCTATTTACAGACAGAAGAGAAAGCATCCCATTTAAATAGGCCTAAAACATCCTTAATTTCTCATTCCTTTTCAGCCAGAGAACTTTGAGTCTTCATAATCACAACATCCAAAGAACAACAAAAATAAGTCCTTCTGTTAGAGTGGAACACTTTAATAAGAAATGGGCCAGAAGGAGTTACTTGACCTGCCTATACAGTCTACCTCATCACTGAGATGTGCAGGCCTTGACCAAACTTTTCTAATCTTTAAGACCATTACCTATGTTGAAGCACATCCCATTTCTCAGAAAGAGCATTTCAAATCAAAGCTTGAAAATTATTTTGATCGTATGCCTCTTTTCAAGAACCGTTTAGTGGCTGAATATCTGTAACAATCAAGTTGTGAACAGAAATCTGCCTCAAATTTTTTTGACAGTATATACAAATAATCACTAAGGCAGTAATCAACACAAAGCCTTCTTTGTAGCTTTTTAATACTCTGTGCATCAATACAAAATAAAAGCTTTCTGCAACAAATTACTATCATCTTTGGAAATGGAATACTGTTGAGCCACAACAGAGGTAAACATACATAGAATGTCTTAAGATTTTTTAGATCTTTTTTTAAACAACAAATGCTACAGCCTAGCCCTCCTTGCAGTTCTATAACCCAGTAAAAAACTGCAAATTAACAAAAGTTAATTAGATTTTAACTTAAAGGACATAATCAAGCATACATCCAAAGCCATCAGTTCAACTTTTATTTTCTTTTGAGTGGCCAGAGAAAATAAAAGCATGAACTCTGACACTTTGTTTAGCAGCTTTATATAAATTACAGCATTAACTATCTAATCTATAGACTATAACAGCAGATCACAAGAGAAGTTAAGTTCACTGTAGAACTATCTTTTTTCAATAAGTACAAGTATTTTCTAGCTTCAGTAAGACAAATGAATCACCGTTTGTGAGGTTGTGAAACTCTGCATTACACAGCAACAAAATATGACTATATATATACATACATACACGCACCTTCATATTATTATTCTACAAAAGATTAATGCTGAGAAAGTACTGATTCCACACACCATAAGGAGTTTACACTTGAGAATAAAGTTAGTCAGTTGAGAACAAGTGTGTTACCATGTCACAAATACTTGCTAGGAACTATTTTCTTCTATCCAATAAAATAACAGATATATGTTAGTACAAATACAGGAACGGATGAGATATTACCTAGGACTTCAGGAGGCTCTGATTGCAGGCCTTCTGGTTGCTGGCCCTGGAGCACATTAAGTAGGGCTTGTAGGCTCCTGAGACACAAGGATGGATGAGAAAATCTCGTCTCCTTGATCAGCTCAAAGACTTCACATAATCCAACTTCAATGATCTAAAGAAGTACAGATATTTCAGAATATCTGTTAATATAGTATTTTCAGATCTTCACAAATAAAGGTATATCCCAGAGCTCATGGAACATTTTTGTTATTTGAATAACAGAAATGTAATGCAGAATACAATGGTAATTCAAACGGAAAATTACAATTAAGAACCCATGTACACAGATGTACTAGCAAATATTACACAGAAGTAATGTCATTATATAAAAGAGCATAACTGAGTAGAGCAATAGTTGCCTGAAAAAAAGGAAACTTAAACATTTTTTGGACAATGCAAGATAAACTGTGCCTCTGAGCCCTTCTAATTTCTATCAAGTTCACACTTCAACAGACTTCTTTTTCCTTGCTCGTAAATGTGAACAAGCAAGCTAGAACTGACTTGCGACCTGACTTCCCAACTTGTGCATTGATACATCTGACAGCTACCAGCAGCGCTAGTATTTTCCCCTCTTGAGATTGTTTTTGTTACAACATGAAAAATAAAAATTACTTGTCACTAAAACCCCGTATGTACTCATGACAGATATGCATTATGCCACCTAATACAACATTTGAAAAAGCGCTGTTACAGCCACTCCCAACTTTTCCTTTTAGAATTCCTGAATATTCTGAGATTATATTTATGCTTCTCTCCACTGACCGTTTATAGAGTGTAACATGGATTCACACCAAAATCTAAGGAAAAGGACTTAAAAGTGAAAATAAACAAAAATTAGTAACAAAATTGTCACTCATGCTTAAAACAGATTTATCCTGACACTTAGCTGTAAATTCTACTGAATACCTTTTAACTGCCTGTGCTGTCATTCAATTTATTTCAAATCTTATCTTTCAGAAGTTCTTTTACCACTTGTTTGATTTTTGGAGGAAGAATTGAAAAAATATCAAATCAAGTCTTCAAAATGCAACACCAATTTGCCTGCAAATTTCACCTTACATTTTATATTTTCAGTGGTGTGAGGGAAGATACACGCATGGAATCTACAGGAAAAAAAAAACAACTCCCAACAAAATAACGGTACAGATGTGTTTTTTTTTTCCATGATCAAAAACTCAGCATAATCTTGCAGGCTAAAGAATAAAATACACTGCAGTACATTTTCAGAAATACCCTTTATTTTCAATGACAGTATTTCTGAGAGAAACAGAGAAGTTTACTGTATTCTTCCCAATCTTCAGATAGAAGATCTCATCTAGTAGCTGACAGAGACAGCTGGAGAAGGCAGATAACCTAACACAGTGGAGAAAACGTGGTGAACTTCCACTACAGTAGAAATCAACCGTCAATAGTTCTGCCGGGATTTTGCCTGATGTGCACAGGTGTTGTTTGTTCTTCTTAGTATCAGAGACCAATAGGCTGAGTAAACATCTTAAAACAGGTCTCTTCAACCTTAATAATATATATGCATACATAGAGAGAATTATAGAATCATAAAATCATTCACATGGGAAAAGACCCCTGGGACCATCGAGCCCAACCATTAACCCTACTCTGCAAAGCTCATCCCTAAACCATATGCCCCAACACCACATCTAAACCACCTTCCCGGGCAGCCCATTCCAATGTCTGACCACTCCTTCTGTGAAATTTTTTTTCCTAATGTCCAGTCCTAAACCTACCCTGTTGCAGTTTGAAGCCATTCCCTCTTGTTCTATTGCTAATTACCTGTGAGAAGAGACCAGCACCAACCTCTCTACAATGTACTTTCAGGTAGTTGTAGAGAGTGATGAGGTCTCCCCTCAGCCTCCTCTTCTTCAAACTGAACAGGGCCAGCTCCTTCCATTGTTCTTCATAAGATTTATTCTCCAGGCTCTTCACCAGCTTCATTGCCCTCCTCTGCACTTGCTCCAGCACCTCATTATCTCCCTTGTACTGAGGTGCCCAAAACTGGACACAGTACTCAAGGTGTGGCCTCACCAATGCTGAGTACAGAGGGACAATCACCTCCCTACTCCCACCGGTCACACTGTTTCTAATACAGGCCAGGATGCCATTGGCCTTCTTGGCCACCTGGGCACACTGCTGACTCTCATTCAGATGCCTGTCGATTAGGACTCCCAGGTCCCTTTCTGCCAGACAGCTTTCCAGCCACACTTCCCCAAGCCTGTAGCATTGCAGGGGGTGTCTGTGGCCCAAGCGCAGGACCTGGCACTTGGCCTTGTTAAAGCTCATCCCATTAACCTTGGCCCATCGATCCAGTCTATCCAAGTCCCTCTGCAGGGCCTCCCTACCCTTGTGCAGATCAACACTCCCACCTACCTTTGTGTCATCTGCAAACTTGATGACACACTCTACGTCCTTATCAAGATCATCAATAAAGACGTTAAATAGAAGTGGTCCCAACACCAAGCCCTGAGGAACACCACTTGTGACCGGCTGCCAGCTGGATTTAACTCCATTGATGACCACTCTTTGGGCCCATCTGCCCATGTATATAATGTGAGTATGTCTCTGTGAACTCCACCAAACGGCACTGAAGGACAGAACAAGCACACAGTTCTTTCCATGACATCTCAAGGTTGTTTTTGCTGCTCTCTGGAGGGTCTCTGAGTCAAATCAAGCCCTGCTGCCACTTCACCCCTGTGTCACAGCCTGCCAGCTCTCACTGATGCTTTCCATGCAGCCACCTCCCTGCTCCCTTTGCAGCATCTTTGAGACTTTGGATAGAAAGTGTAAGTCCACCTTACAAAGGGCACACAAAATTTGAGCCTGGATGCAGACACTATGATCCATAATTAATTCCTTAAAAAGAACCCCTTATTTCTTCAACAAGTCTTTTCTACAGCACTGTTTTTATTCCCTTTGTCTTGCCTCTCTTATAACTGCCCAATACTCACATTTCTATGTTTATTTAAGAACACTTAATACTCTGTACATTTAATACTCTGCATTAGTTTAGATGTATATTATACACATAAAAAAAACCCAGAAAACACTTTACATGGGTAACACATTCTCCTAATGAATTCTGAAAGACTTAAAGTCAGTTTCTCAAGGAAGTAATTATTTTTCTTTTAATTTTTGTTACAACCTGAAACTTTTCAGTTTAACTTAAGATGAACAGCAAAAATGTATGCCACTGCAGGAACAAAGAATACTTAAGCAAGTTAATTCCACCTTAATCACCTTAATCCAGCATTTGTTCCTTTTAGTACAGGCTTTTGTGGATCATCCATAACCCAGTGTTAAGTTTAATACGGGCAAGGAGAAATGCTTCCTTTTAACTCAAACTATTACAGATCAAATCAGAAGAACTGAATCTGTTTTAGTAGAGAAAATTCCTCATCATTAGTGAGGCACTAAATAAGTCAGGAAAAGGCAAATCTGTTTTACAAATCCAAAAATTTAAAGCTATCAAAGCAAGTTACTCAGTTGTCCGAACTGAACCAAAATATAAACTTTATTGTGCTAATACCTGAAGACCACCAAATTGTGTCTCTGTGTCTCTTAATAACTGTTAAAAACATTTGTTATCAATCTTATTATATAGATCGCATAGGATAACTCTTACTTCTGAAATGTACTCTAAATAATTAAAGTTTAACAAATCTGACTTCCTCAAGTTTGAGATTAAAAAAAGAATAATGCTTCAGTAGAACAATTTAAATCAACCTAAGGTGCATAAAAAGTAGCATGATTTCAATTGATTTTCAATTATATGAAGACTTCTAAAAAAAAAATAATCCCCACACCAACCTCAAAACCAACCAAACAAAAAAAAAAACCTATCAAGGACTAACTCTATCAGTTTAATGCTGGAGAACCTGGTACAGCACAAATCCCGACTACCTTTTTTTTTTAAAAAAAAAAAAAAAAGTTTTTAGAAATAGAAGTAGTTGACCTCACTGTCAAACTCAAAATATGTTTAATAAGCTAATAATTGATTTCAGAAACCGGTCTAGTAAATACTGTAAACCTTAGAAACTTCAGTAACTTTCTTCTTTACACTTAAACTAAACCCTGTTCGATATTGTTCGTTATATGTAAGAATAGGATGATAATTACTAAAGCACGGAGACAGACACCTGTATCCAGGGTACAAAGACATTTATATATAGTTAGCCAAAGTTTTACGACCTGTGATACATCTTTTTTAAACAATCCCTTTTTAAAATGTATGGATGCATGGGAAAACACTAATAAAAAATGTCTTACATCACAGAGTGACCCAAACACCCTGATATTAGCTAGATAGTTATCAAAAATACCGAGGTTGAACAAGCACCTAAGTCAGTGTCAATTCAATAAAAAATTTTTAACTTTCTCATAATCTGTAGATTCTTTGATAAAAATTAAAAGAGTTTGAAAGCATACTGATTTTCATCAATTTTATATTTGGTGTATTGAATGTAACAAAATATCTCACTAATTTTCTGTTTCGAGAAAGGAGAAGTAATCCTTCCTACCTACCATCTCTTCATCATCTTTTCTAAGCCACCACCTTTTTAAAAATGCACCAAGTCTCCAAGCCTCCTTTTTAAAAACTCTCCAACACCTTTAACATACCAACGTTTTAGTTTCCACATATAAGTGTCCTGCCCATACCTCTGGTAAATCTCATCCTGGAATCTTTCAATTTTAAAGTCTCTTTAAAACCCCATTCTATTCTTTATAAATGGTAATACCTACACTCCCTTTTACTTAAAATTTCAAATAAGGTATCTACAAGCACTTGCCAATTCATTTAATGTAATGTACCAGGAATGAGATGCAGTTCATAAACAATGTCAACTTTATTTCTACTGACTGTGCACTATTTTGCAACTATCAACCACGAAATTTCAGTTTCCAAGTTGCAGTTCCCTGACTTTGTTATGTTCCTCCACAATTCTCCACCACTGATTTCCAGAGTGTCAACTTGGCCCTTCAGATAACAGTACCTAAACACTACTATCTATAGAATTCTGATTTCTAAGCAACTGGAACATTCTACATAAACAGTGCAGCAACAAGTTTTTTAATTCAGTATTTGTATTTTTTTTTAGAGCAGATATAAACAAGGAAGTTTACTCTGAATATGCTTTTTAGACTCAGAAGAGCAACAAAAAAATCGGAAAGGGGGTTGTTAAAGGAATTCAGTTTGAATTTCAGACACTGGAGCAGCCTGCCTAGGGAGGTGTCTGAGTCATCATCTCTGGAGGTGCTTAAGAGATGGGTGATGTTGCGCTGAGGGACACAGTTTAGTGGTGTTGATAGGGCTAGAACAAAGGTTAGACTCAGATCTTGAAGGTCTCTTCCAACCAAAACTGTTCTATGATTCTACGATTTATAACATTATTAAGCCAGCAGTGAACAAAACCAAATTCACACAAGTTACACAGCACAAAACAACAATCAGCAAATAAAAAAATTAAGCAAAGAATAATTAACTCCCATATGGATTATTTCCGACCTTCCACCATTAATGCTATTACAAGCATAGAAATAGTAAATACTAAACCTACCGTAAATGTGGAACTACATCATCCAAAATCTTAATGTGCGTTACTGTCTATAGTTAACAGTGACAAAACGTACTTAAGCCAAAAAAAAAAAAAAAAGATTAATAAAAAAAACCTAGGGCAGTAAAAAAAAATGAAAGTTACTGCAACTACACATATACCTGGTGAATTATCTTAAACACTTCATCAACTGAATTTCAACAGCAGAAAGATTTATTCTTTTGGGGGGTAAATCAAAAGAAAGCACCTTTCATCATAGCCAGATAGTAGACTCTGACAGACATAAGAGCTGCCTTATTTGCATTTTGTGTAGACTTTTGAGGCTGTAGGTTATTTTCAAGTACCAGTACTTACAAAGAAATGCAAGTTGAACGTTTACCTTACACTTAAAATTGATTTGAAAATTAATTATTGGGCAAGCACATTGATCTAATTAATCTAATCAGGTTATTTTGGACTAGAGAGACTACAAATAAAACTACGGCTGTTTTCCAAGCAGTTGGCTTCTAACGCTGCTCTTTACTCCCCACAAAGAACATCTCAACTTTACACCATGTACGTGGCACGCTTGAAAAACCATCCAGTTACTTGCCTTTGGAAGTTTAATAGGCGGCTCTTTGGATTCCTCCTCTTCATCACTGTCCGAATCCCCACTCTGGACGCTGTTCTTTGAAGCTAAGGATACAGACGCTTCCTTTTTTTGCCACTCCAACACACAATGGCGGACATTGCAGTAAACATTAAAAGCTGAAGGGTTGCTGTGTAATCTGATATCGGGTATGGTTATTGTAGTCTCTAGGTTTTCAGTCTGGAAAACAAGAGGAGTTTGAAGTTCATTAGAAGTTTCAAGCCTTGCTAAACACAAGTAATCTCATCAGCATCAATAATTTCGACCAACCAAGTGATTCTCAAACTGGAGACTGAACTTTCCTGTAGAAGTACCAATTATATTCCAAGCAAGGAAGGAAGGAGGAAGAATTTTCAATACATTCCATCTGGCTTTAGGCTCTACACCTCATAACTTGATGAGAATACTGGGACAGAAAAGGAAAGCAGCTTAGGTTACAGAATGGTCCAAAACTATGCTGCAGTTACACAGAATCACAGAATGTTAGAGGTTGGAAGGGACCTCAAAAGATCATCCCCCTGCCAGAGCAGGATCATCTAGAGTAGGTCACCCAGGAACACGTCCAGGTGGGTTTTGAATGTCTCCAGAGAAGGAGACTCCATAATCTCCTTGGGCAGCTTGTGTCAGTGCTCTGTCAACCTCACAGTGAAAAAGTTTGTCCTAATGCTTTTGTGGAACCTCCTATGCTCCAACTTGCATCTGTTGCCCCTTGTCCTGTCAGTGGACATCACTGAAAAGAACCTGGCTCCATCCTCCTGAAACTCCCCCTTGACATATTTATAAACATTAATGAGGTCACCCCTCAGCCTCCTCTTCTCCAAGCTAAAGAGACCCAGCTCCTTCAGCCTTTCCTCATATGGGACATGTTCCACTCCCTTCACCATATTTGTGGCTCTGCGCTGGACTCTCTCAGGCAGCTCCCTGTCCTTCTTGAACTGAGGGGCCCAGAACTGGACACAATATTCCAGATGTGGCCTCACCAGGGCAGAGTAGAGGGGCAGGAAGACCTCTCTCGACCTACTTGATACTCCCCTTCTAATACACCCCAGGATGCCATTGGCCTTCTTGGTCATGAGGGCACATTGCTGGCTCATGGTCATCCTGCTGTCCACTAGAACCCTCAGGTCTCTTTCCCCTGCGCTGTTCTCCAGCAAGGCAGTCCCCAACCTATAACGGCACATGGGGTTATTCTTTCCCAGATGCAAGACTCTACAATTGCCCTTGTTTTATTTCTTAAGACTTCTCCCCACCCAGCCCTTCAGCCTGTCCAGGTCTCTCTGAATGGCAGCACAGCCTTCTGGTGTGTCAACCACTCCTCCCAATTTCGTATCATCAGCAAACTTGCTGACAGTGCTCTCTAATCCCTCATCCAGGTCGTTGATGAATATATTGAATTTGTACTGGTCCCAGTACTGACCCCTGAAGGACTCCACTAGACACAGGCCTCCAGCAAGACCCTGTCCCATTGAATACAACTCTCTGACTTCTCCCCTTCAACCATTTCACAATCCACCTCACTATCCAATCATCGAGACCACATTTCCTCAGTTTAGCTATGAGGATGCTGTGGGAGATGGTGTCAAATGCTTTACTGAAATCCAGATAAACCACGTCCACTGCACGGCCATCATCCATTCACCTGGTTATGTCTTCATAAAAGGCTGTCAGGTTGGTCAAACATGACTTCCCCTTGGCAAAGCCATGTTGACTGCTCGTAATGACCCTCTAATCCTTGATATGCCTAGAGACAGCACCAAGGATAAGTTGTTCCATCACTTTCCCAGGGATGGAGGTGAGGCTGACCGGTCTGTAGTTACCCAGGTCCTCCTTCCTGCTCTTCTTATAGACTGGAGTGACATTTGCTTTCCTCCAGTCCTCAGGCACCTCTCCTGTTGCCCACAACTTACCAAAGATGATGGGAGAGTGGTCTAGTAATGACTTCTGCCAGCTCCCTCAGCACCCGTGGGTGCATCCCATCAGAGTCCATGGATTTATGGATGTTCAGATTGCCTAACTCATCCCAGTCAAAACAGTATCAGAATTCAGGAATTATATTCTTAACATGGGTCAGTTGGTGCTCTTTTTAAACATTGTTACTGAATTTTAAAATGCATTATTTGTTAATTCTAGTCATTCATTTTAATCTATTCATAGATACTAAAAATTTAAGCTATTTGCTAAGTGTATATTAGAGATTAATACCACAAATTGTTTTGTCATTAAATGAAAACAGATGGCAAGTTCCAAAACTCCCCAGCAGGATGCTATGGATAACAATTTTGTGGATAACAAAAATCTAATGGACAAACTACTGTGTAAAAATAAAAGTTTACCAAGGTCTATGAAGGGACAGAACCATACTGTTTTCAGAAGCCCTGAGCCACAAAGCAAGAGTTGGGAAACTGTTGTGATAAACTACCACTACCCTGCCCCACCCTCTTCCTTTTGTCTACTACTGGTATATTACTGTCAGCCACTGCCAAGACACAGAAGAGCTTTCATGAGACTGTCATTATACTTGAAAAAAAAAAAAAATAAATCAAGAAAACCATTTTTTTTCCGAAAACTTTTTTTAATTCTGCTCCATACTCTTCCTTTCTGCAACAGTAGGATGGGATAGAACAAATGATAAGACTTAAAAAAATCAAAGCAAAACTCCACCAGAAAAAAATTAAAAAATAAATCCCCCGGCAGGGTTATACTTTCTTTTTGTCTTCTCTCGTCTTTTTCTTTCTGCCTGTTTAAGGGGAACAGATATTGTGAATGACCACATTCATTTGGCAAGAGAGTACACAGCGAATTATCTGGAACAATTCAGAGTGCAAATAGTCACATATCTGTGCGAGCAGTGATGGGAAAGAGGGCTGAGGGAGAGGAGGGAAAAGAAGTTTGAGAACCAGTGACCCGCATAATGTTTTAATGGGGCGATTTATTTTTCTATAATACAGTAGTCACAACTTTGTACATCAAAACACAGCAATGGTTCGCAACACACATTTATCTGCACTTAGCTTTTTATCATTACCAGAAAGAACATGAGCTTCTAAGTTTGGCTGTTGTTTGGTTTTGTTGGGTTTGTTTTTTTGTTTGTCTCTTTTTCTGCATTTTTGTTTTGTGGGTTGTTTTGTTGGTTTTCTTTGAGGGAGAAGGGGGTTGTGGCGTAGCAGAACTTCTG
Organism: Trogon surrucura; assembly: GCA_020746105.1. Classification (NCBI taxonomy): domain Eukaryota; kingdom Metazoa; phylum Chordata; class Aves; order Trogoniformes; family Trogonidae; genus Trogon; species Trogon surrucura. Next base: position 48,366,260 of record CM036617.1, read on the forward strand.
CCATTTGGGACTGAAACCCAACAGAAATTTAGTCCTTGTTCAACATGAACATCTTCAAAATAATACCATTGCTTTTAAAAAACCACAATACTGATCAGTACAAGAACTCCAAATACAGCCTCATGTGTTATTCCAGTATCAAATTGCATCAAAATAGATTTGGACTGATACCAATGGTAATGAGTTACCACATACTTTAAAATGTATTTGGCACGAGAAAACTAAACGGTTATAACATATGACTCTTCCCTATGTCAAATATCCATCCACATACCCCACGAGCTTTTGCAGCTGCTGTTAAGGCAAACACCCTAGTATCAGCTTTCAGCTTTAAAGCAAACTCATTTGAACTGTGCAGGTTGAAAAAAAAATATTTACTAAGTTTACTATGCATCTTCTAGTTTACTGACAGCTACAGGAAGGGAAAAATATCTGGATCCTCTGAAATCTCTCTCTCTCTCTCTGAGATATTTCACTTATCCAATTAGTAGCATGTATTGTAATTATAGCTTCTGTAAAGTGTTTCCATTCCAGCTCTTTCATGTCAGGAGTTCAGCTTAGTCTTTATTCCAGAACAGCCTAAGTTCTGTAGCTCATGTAGCCTCTTTTGAAATAGGTTGGCCAAATTGTTCAAGTAGCACAGATAATTTTAGACATTACAGTGCTAGATAATATATCAATGTATGCTTTCTCGCCTATTAATAATAAGCTGACTAATTTTCAGAAATAAGCTCCTTCCTTATTCTCCATACTTTTAAACTATTAGAAAGTCGCTTACCTAATGCTTTAACTTTTAAACAGCAAGCACTTCACTCTTCTACAACAGTTCACAAACTATAATTATATGCAATAATCTCCTACATGGGCTTCAGTACAGTACGACGTTTTCCAGAAAGCTCTGTTCTGTCTGAACACTTCAGCTCTGGGGTCCCCAATGTAAGAAAGACATGGATCTGTTGGAGATGGTCCAGAGGAGGGACACAACGATGATCAAAGGGCTGGAGCACCTCTCCTAGAAGGACAGGTTGAGGGAGTTGGGGTTGTTCATCCTGGAAAAGAGAAGGCTCCAGGAAGACCTTATAGAAGCTTCCCAGTATCTCAAGGGGCCTACAGGAAAGATGAGGAGGGACTGTTCACAAGGATGGGCAGCAATAGGATGAGGGGCAATGGTTTTAAACTCTTAACATGGTAGATGTAGATTAAACATTAGGAAAAAGTTCTTTACTGTGAGGCTGGTGAGACACTGCAACAGGTTGCCCAGAGAAGCTGTGGATTTCCCCTCCCTGGAGGTGTTCAAGGCCAGGCTGGATGGGCTTTGAGCGACCTTGTCTAGTGGGAGGCGCCCCTGTCCATGGCAGGGGGGTTGGAACCAGATAATACTTAAGGTCCCTTCCAACTCAAACCATTCTATAATTTCTTAGTCCATACCTACACAATAGCTCGTCTGAGGTTTGAAACTACAAGTATCTTATACTCCATTCTGTCATGCACTTGACAAATATAGAGGCAATCCTAACAAAGTTCCTTAACCATTTTGAAATTCACTACCTGGTTTTGTCGATTTAAAAACACTGGCCTTAGGACTGTTCTACACAAATCCTTTTTTGAACAGTAAATTGTTTGGTTATAAAAACAGGTTAAAACTTAAGGATATTTATGACTTTCACTGTTAACTGTCTTTCATTTGAAGGGGGGAAAAATTAATTGAATGAACATTAAATGTGCAAGTATACAAACGCTTTGCATGTCTCAAGGCAAAAGAAAGGTGCTGAATGACAAGATACATTGCTTCTGGTTGGAGAGTAGGAAAGGAGCTTCCGATCATGTTTTTCTCTCCCTCCACAGAATTCATCATAAGATAAAAACCCCTAACAATTTATTTGTGATCAATTTGCCCAAGTCTCTGAAGAGCTTTAACTATAATATTTATAGTTTCCAGGTCTTCAAAACAAACATCTGTTCAAAGATGAAGGTATATGAGTGGTTTGTGTAAATATCACTTTCTTAGATTTCTTTTACAAAAAGGTAGAGGCAGAGCTGATAAAAAAAGAAACAGGAGAACTTTCTGCCCCTCTAACACAAACACTCATTCAGTGAGCAGTTTGGTGGATTTTTTTTCTCCCTTCTTCCTTTTAACAGTGGTAGTGGAAAGAGGCAAGTTTTTGCTTTCAAGATAACAACAGTTTCCTCACTTCACTGATATCAGATGCACTGGGACATAAGTCCCAGTTTCCTGGGACTTTGTTAAGTTCACTCCATCATCATTTGGAAACTGCCCCTTCTACAACTGAACACAAGTCCATGGCATTGGGTCACTCTTCTACATAGTTACACAAACTTCCCCAATAGTATCAGATCTGTGCTACCACCTCTACAGTCTTGGTATTGTCTCATAGATTTTGAGGCAGAACAGATCACCACAAAAATCTAACCGTTAATGGTGCCTACAGAACCCCACTTAGTCATTCTTATATTAAGCTAATAAAGTCTGGTTTAAGTTACAACAATTCTCTGACTGATACTGCATTTCATGTTAACATAAAACACTTCTATGTTGACAAGGAAAACAGTGGAACATTAAGCCAAAACAAGAATCAACTTCTTAGAAGTCAATATAACAATCTACTAATTTTGTATAGATCTAGGATTATAAATAATCCAATTAGACTGCTCTTCAGCTATGGGCTACATTATTTCAAGACAAAACCAAAACACCCTAATAGTTTGTTTGCTTGGTGCTAAGTGTCTCAAGGTGCACAAATTCATAAAATCTTTTTCATGATACTGTGGATAAGGTGAAGAACAACAATCGCTTTTCCTGCATCTCTAAATGTCCTTTTCTTAACAGCTACTGGAATATCGCAACCCAAAGCACTCTCACCATGTAACACAACTTAAGACTAGAAGCCCAGTTTCTAGGATGTCTGAGTCAAAGACAAGATGATAAGGCTCTATAATTTTTTTTCTCCCAAAGCATTTGCTTCCTCAGAATATGAAATTGCTATCACTTTCCAAACGAATGGAGCTTCAAGACTGGAACACAGAATTATGCTTTTTGATTTAGTGTTTTTTCTGTGAGATGTTAAGAAAGTGGGACATTCTGAAATCTTAGTCTTTGTTGTTTCATTTGGTACTGGCATAAACTGAAAATGCACCTTTTTAAATCAAAATACACAATGAAACATATTGTAAAACTTAACAGATACCTAGTATTTATCACATCTTCTGTCTGGAGTGCTGCAAAAATTGTGCTAGACAGAACATCTAAAATTAAATTTTAGTGGAAAAGAAGAGAAATTTTTAAACATGATGTCATTCTTACAAAACATGCAATATTAAGCTTCAAAAAGGAGATTCTCAAGTGAAACCATACAAGGTGAGGTAATAGTGATGAAAGGTCATTTCAATGGTCAGAAGGACTAAGGTATCTTTTTCAGAGGAATAGATAGAGAACGTGTAAAGGCAATAAACCCAAACAAACTCCTCACAAAAGTTTTCTCTATTTTAGATAGACAAAACAGAAGCAGATGATGTTCTTCAAATATTTAGGATAAAATTAGAAAAGCCTTTCTCTTGAAGTTTTAAAAGATACATGTGTTGCCTGACCTAGTTGAGAGGTGTCCCTGCCCATGACAGGGAGGTTGGATTAGATGATCTCTAAGGTCGCTTCCAGCCTAGGCCATTCTATGGTTCTATACTGAAGAAAGAACAACTCAATCCCAAACTACTGAATATGAAATCTAAGGGAAGTCTGAGAAATTACGATGTCATGTAAATAATGAATCACAGAATCATATAATTGTCAGGGTTGGAAGGGACCTTAAAGATCATCTAGTTCCAACCCCCCTGCCGTGGGCAGGGACATCTCCCTCTAGATCAGGCTGCTCAGAGACCCATCCAGCCTGGTCTTAAAGACTTCCAGGGATGGAGCTTCCACCACCTCTCTGGGCAATCAACATATTTTTAATACAAGAAGGTAAAAATGTCTTGTGTTAGTTTTTTTTTTGAAAGAGTCTATCTTATGAGAGAGAGAGAGAGAATGAAGCACAGATTCCCAAAAGCTGATGTGTGACCTGTCCTTGTAAACATATAATCCTTGCCAAATAAAAGAATACATCATGTAGGAGAGGTTAAACACCACAGATTTAGCTCATAGAACAGAGCAACCAGATTCTCAAGTGGTCTTGCCAGTCTTTGTAAAGTTTCAGTACACTCAAGGAAACAAGTTGGAAAAACAAATCTGGTCTGCTTTATATTTTTCTTACACCTAAAAAAAAAACACCTGTTTTCCCGAAAGATGAAATCCATATATAGCTTATTCTCTGACCAATTTATATCCTTCCTCTTGAACAAGACGACTGCAGTAATAGTTTATTCTCAGATGTGATGGAAATAGACTATAATCTAGGAGAGGAAAGTTAATCTGTGTTAAAGATAGGTAAGGCTATAATAATCATCTGATCTAACTTCTGTATAACACAGAGCATAGAACCTCATCCAATTCTTTGAACAGTTCATCCATCTCTTAGAAGGGGATGCCCTCTTGAGGCTGAAACACCAAATAATACAAAACCCACAGGAAACACTGCCAAATTCTTTGAGAAGCTACATGTGTTTTTAATGAGACAAATTTATCCCAGCTGATCCACGTTATACATATAGTCATCAGCTTACAATAAATTCATCTGCTACATGAACCATCCTTTCCCAAGGTTTTATTCCTTCCATTTGTAAAAAGCTAAACAAGTCATAGTTTAAAACTTCTGCATAAACTAAACAGGTGGATGTCGATCACTGCAAGTACATTCTCCGTCTCTGGTGGACTCCCTATTTTTTAGTATTCTTCAAATAACATTACAAGAACAGAAAATGGTGAACTCTGGCTTTACATCCAGTCTCCCAGGTAAGTGTCCTAAGAAGCATTTTTACGAGTTAACAGTAAAGTGGGAAAACTCCAGGAGGTAAAAAAAGAGGGAACGAGGGGAAGCAGCAATATTCACAGGGTTAAGTCACCCAGCCTGTAATTTGCTAGTGATAACTGTTGCCCCTTCCTCCTTCCAAAAAAAAAAAAACAAACAGTGGGGAGGGGAGGAGAAAGGAGGAATTCAAAGTGCTACACCCTCATCTTATAACCACAAATTTGTTTTCTATGTAAAAGTCACTCTATTCAGCACAGAATTTCTAAAGCCAAAACATTGCACCCATGTGGAAAACTTTTTAAACCAACATTTAAAAGAATTATATTAAACCACAAAACCAGAAATTAACAGTAGTTCAAATAAAAGAGATCATAACATGACTTCATCTTAGAGTAAAGGTCAAACCACTGGGCTGCATTAAACACCAATTAATGTTTTATACTTAAAATGTTAGAACATTTAATTCTTAAATGGTGGGAATAATTTTCTTAAATTGTTGCTCAACAATGACTTCTTTAATGTTCAATTACTCAACTATCATTTCTAGTAAGTGCTGGGGATAAACAACATTTTTGGGGGGTTCCTTCAACTTATTCTCAAGGCCCTTCCTGCCTCAACCAGGCATAGTAAGAGAAAGCTCCTATCTCTGTTCAGACTAAAAAAAAAAAAAAAAAAACCTGTTTCTTAAAAAAATAAACTGCTGCACACAAGCCCTCATGGCCAGAATGTTCAGTAATGATGGTCTTCGCGATGTGCCCTATTAAAAGGCTTCAAATGGAAACTCACATTTTCCTGAAAATACACACGTTTTCAGACATTCCAGTGCAAAAATTATGATTGTGCTTATTCTGGCACTGGTAAGCATGGGGGATGCATTCAAAAGGAGGGGGCAGGGGGAGGAAACAACACCTAACAAAAATATCCACCACCACAAACCAACAACAACCAAAAAAACCCCAACAACAAGGAAACAAACAAAACCACCCCACTTTGTCAGTAAACAAAGTTTGATAACCTAAAGATAGAAAGCTGATTGTATCTTTCTCTTCTTAGCTACGTTTTTTCGGAAACACACAACTTCCTGCCTCTCATGCTATCAAGCTGAAGTGTTGTTCTGTACCTCAGTAACTTGGAGTGAACAGCAATGCTCTGCTGGTCAACCCTGGCCTGCCTCAAGAACTGTCTAGAATAGAGGCATCAGTAAAAGACAGGCAAAAAAATCCCCAAAACAAAACTCTTGATGCCTTTCAAAGGCAGATAGATCTCACTTCATTCTTCAAGTAGAAGCTGTTTTGAATCCAAGAAAAATCTTCAAAACAACCCTCTACAAGAATGAGATGCGAAGATGATTAGTTAGTACCAAATCTATAACTGCCCACAAGAAGCAGCCTGTAATATGCTCACGTTGTCTCTGGCCATTCAGAACAGATCCTGCCAATGCATTTACCCAATGCAACTAAATCCAAGAAGCACATTTGACTGTCAAGCTTGTGAAGAACAGAAGTTCTGGATGTAGTTTCCTACTTGGCAGTTCAACTAGGGCACCACTACCAGACAGGCTGCCCTTTTTATAGTAACAAAATGATCAAAGCTGAAGAGTCATCTTATTTTAAAAGCACAAGTTTCTGTCACCAGAAAGAACACACAGACTAATCAAATTCTGCAACGTTTCTTCAAATTTCTAACTTGGTTTTCTGTGCTGACAGTGGGTCTGATAAAATCATTAAGAGAACTGGGCTAAAACTTCTAATATCGTAGCAAATGAAGAAAGTGCTGAAAAATCCAGCTTGGACAAGAAATATTTCACTGTACAGTACTGAGAACAGAAATGAAGATAAACCCCTTCCATACCATAGTCTGAAGCTGCACTACTCAAGATAACCAGAACAATCTGGTAAGTATCCAAACAGGCAATACCAAACGAAGAGATATAGGGCTTGCCTCATCCTCCCAAATTCATCTGTTCTGAGATAGGGCAACTACGTGAAGTTTGGCAAGTAGGGATAAGACAGCCAATTTGATCTGCAGTGTATTTGTATTATAAGGGCATTCAACTGACAAGCATTTTCACTGGGTATTTCAGTGGTTCGGTCCTTCAGAACCATTATAGAAATTAACTACTTTCTCTTTACTGACTAAAATGGGAACCTAGGAAGAAGCCTCTGTGCCTGCAGTGAGCCTTCCTGAAAATCTCTTTAAGACTCCAGCTTAAATAAAGAAATTCTCTAATAAAGAATGCAGCAAAGCAGTATTTTAAAATACTGTTGCTTCTGCCTGGATTCCTTCTCTACAAGCAAACACAAACATTTCTATGAAGTTCACTGTACTGCTCCCATTCACTTAAAGTGATGGGGGCAGGAGAGAAGATATTAATAGAACCAAGTATCATCTATTCCATTATGGAGGAATTTCTAGAAGCAACTTTGAATTCCTTAAACATTGAATGCTCCCTTCCTCCTTTTTAGCCAATATAGACAGAACTCTCTGCTGTAGCAGTCTCTAACTGTTGGCTAGACACACACCTCGCTTTAAATTTCATTTTATGACCACCATGTTTAGCTACTTTTATAGTTTAGGAACTGGAGAACCAAAAATTATGTTCATATTCACGTTAAACATTAGTAGCAAACAGTTGAATAAGATAAATATTGGTATCATAGTCATGCAGAATATAGTAAGTTAAACAATATCACCCTACTGTATTTCCTAAGCAAATAAATTGCTAGTTACCCTTATTTTTTTCTTATACTTCTCTCAATTGAAACTACTTTAGTTTTTGAGGCAGAAATCTGTCATTAGTTACAGACTTACCTTGTTGCGTGTTTTTATTTTCAATTTAGTCTTCTGCTTCCTTTTTAATTTTTTCTTGCTAAAAAGTTTCTTACTTCTGAAAAAGAACAGAAAAGCCATGAGAACAAAAGAATTAAACTCCCTTCCACACCCCACGATAAACAGCAGCACCAGCATAGGAAAAAATGGTCAGAAGTCCTCTACAATTTTTCTCCTAAGCAAAAGGAGAAATTATTTTCTCCTAAGCAAAGGTGGACTTCCAGCTCTTGAGTCCTCAGCACAAGACAGACATGGACCTCTTGGAGCAGGTCCAGAGAAGGGTCACAAAAACAATCAAAGGGCTGAAGCACCTCTCCTGAGGAGACAGGCTGAGAGAATGGGGGTTGTTCAGCCTGGAGAAGGCTCCAGGGAAACCTTACAGAGGTCTTCCAATACTTAAAGCTGGCTTACAAGAGAGATATGGACAATGTTATTAGCAGAGCCTGTTGTGACAGGACAAGGGGTAATGGCTTCAAACTAAAAGAGGATAGATTCTGAATAGATACAAGAAAGAATTTTTTTTACAATGAGGGTGGTGAAACATGGGAACAGGTTGACCAGAGAGACAGAAGCCTAGTAGGTAGAAGTCAGAGAGGTAGAAGCCTAGTCCCCAAAGATATTCAAGGACAGGCTGGACAGGGCTCTGAATAACCTGATCAAGTTAAAGATGTCCCTGCTCACTGCAGGGCAATTGGACTAAATCACCTTTAAAGGTCCCTTTCAGACCAAAAACATACTATGATTCTATAAGGGAACCAACACATGCAGAATTTCAGAGTATAAATCAGAACACAGAGCACTTAACATGATGCTTTCCTAATGCTCTACTGAATTAAGGGCCTTTACTCTCATCAATTCAAGCAGAATACATGTTAGGACAGACAAAAAAAAATCCTCCCATTTTACACTGTTTTGCCCTACTGTTTTCTATTACGAGTCCATTAGTGCCACACCAATGCTAGAAGCAAGAATTGCTGATGCTTCTCAGCAATATAACCTGTTAGTAAAGAACATGTATATTTTGCAGAGTCTTTACCAGGCAAAGATTCAAGCTTTCCAAGACAGAGGAAGCTTTAAAAAATTATCACTTGGCAGGAAATTCTGTTGGTGGCAGAAACTGCAACTTTTGAACACAGCTTTTTTTTAATTTTCGTCTGCACTTTTCCTACTCTCAGCTTACAGATTTTTCATTTCCATCCACTTATGTTACAGCTCTAGCTCAAGCTCCTCTAATCCTCTTCTGTCCATACGTCATTCCTATCACCCTCTTTCTCCTCCATTTCACTAGCCAGTTGGAAAAAAAAAAAAAAAAGACTCTATGCACACACATACAATTGTTTTGTCACTATCACTGAGATTACTCTGCTCGAGATGCATGCTTTTTAACCTACTCTGCATTCCCCTATACCACTGAAATATTACTCTAACAGTTTACAGTTCAGATTAGTTGGAAAAATAAAACTATGGAATCTGAAAACCACAGACAGTAAGAAGTTACTTTCAGGTAACGAACTGGAAAGAGACTGAGAATCTGGAGAATCTCAGTATTTTATTTAAACAGCTTTGTTCAATTTTGAGGGACTAAGAGCATATCGCTTACTACTCTCTCCTGCACAGCATTCAGACTGCAGAGTATACAGGTCTCATGGCCCAGCAGTCAAAAAAACGCAATCTAAAGTCTGACCAACAGCCACTAGTCTGAGAAAAAGCTCAGAGAACCCCTTCAGAGTTTCCCAAGAAAGCTGCCTGCGAGGAATTTCATCACCTGTCTCATCTTCACCTGTAAACAAAGAGTGAGGTACAGTCCTCATCAAGGCATGTTCTGCAGAAACAAATCAGCTCACCACTTTCCTTATAACAAGTCACCACCATTAACAAGTCCTTATAACAAGTCACCCGGAGTTAAGGATAAGGGATTCAGTGAGGGGGAACCCTTCACCCTCACTAGTGAATTAAAGTTTATAGAGAGAACCTAGATGACCTCCTAAGGCTCCTTCAACAGTAAAGTTTCAATATGTAACAGAACACAACCTACATAAAAGCAGGGGGAAGAAATTTCATATGACCTTTAACATACAAATTTCAATAATAAAACTCCATAGTCCATTTCACTATTTAGTTATTCTTACATTAGACAAGTTTTTCTTCCTTATTAGAGTTTAATGCAGTTAATTCTTATTCTGCTGTCAGTCATGAAGAACAGCACAGTCCCTTCCACTCGGTCTTCCTCTCCAGATCAAATAATGTTTTATGAAATTTTCACCCTAACTTTAAGTCCTCATTTATTCTGGACTTCTTCCGGGGTCTCTCATTCTATAGCACAAGTAAATCCCCTTGATCAAAAGTGAAAAGTTATTATTTATTATTTGCTGTTGCGAAGAGGAAGAACTGCCTCATAGGTCTTCAAAGTCACACTTGTAACTGTAATCCAGGTATTATTTGGCAGCTTCACAGCAATATGGTAATCCAGAGTAACTCAAAAATATTTTCCTGCAAACCTCCAAATTGAGCTTCCAGTATTCACTATTCGAGTTGGTCTGTTAATTACACTTTTTAAACACAGTACAACTTGTGCTTACCAGAGACGACAAGCATTGCGGGTTTTTATTGGGTTGGCTTTTGTTTGTTTAGTAGGTTGTTTTTGGTAGTTGGGTGTATTTTTTTTAATAGGACATTAACTCAAGTTGCCAAGAGATTTCAAATTTAATCCTGCCTACCAAAATCCTTACAAACTCTCCAAATTCATGATAGTCTGCAAACATAAGTACTTTTCATCTTGTAAATATTTCACAGGATTTTCTTCCCTCCCCATAAGATTGGGCTCATTTCCAAAGTGACAAAATCCCCAACATTTTGCAGACTGACTCCAGTTCCTAATGATACCTCGACAATATTTTCTCTGATTAATAAGCAGGGAAGATCAGCAAAGGGCTTACTTCACTTCCTCTCTGAGACTCCAATACATCAACCATTAAAGATGCTGCAAGTATAAACTTTTCCTAGTCACTCCACTGTAGCAGCCATTATCTTCAGCAAGCTATAGGCTTGAACAATTTTTATAGGTGGAAACAACTTGGGTACAGAAATGCTATGTTGAGAATCCACATTTATCCCACTATTCTTTCCTAAAAGAAAACCTCAAAGACACTGAAATTCCAGCATTTTTGTTGGGAAGTATACTTTCCCCCCATATCCAAACAAAACTTCAAATTATTAATGAAAAAAAAAACCATGAAAAAATCCACAAAACCTCATGAACCTATCATTACAATGCATAATATTGATGTGCTTATAACGTATCTGCATATCACATGTGAAGATATATATGATTGTCCACAGTTCTACTGCTATAAAACCTCTTGGCATAAATGGTATAATATTCAGATAGAAAGTCTAAAATACAGGCAAGTACATTCATGAAAAACAATGTCAAGCAGATTATGAGTAATTTCCTGTTGAAAACCACATGCGTTAATTATAAGCCTGTCTCTTCTACTGTCTGAAGATTAACAAGACCTGATACAGCTCGGTTGGATTTTTGGCTAAATTATTAATTATGGCTTTGGTTAACAATTATAAATTGCTGTAAACTGTCATTTGTAAAGGTCCTGAAATGCTACACTGAAAATTTGCTTCCAGTGGCAGTAGGCCTTTAGGTTTTAACCTTTAACTCAGCCGTCGACGCTGTTTAGTTCACACAAACCAAAGAGTGACTATCAGCAAATCCTACGCAGGTTTTCTGCAAACCGCTTCAAGCCACTGTAACATCTGAGAAGACAGTCAGCAGTTTTGAACTGGATCACAGAGGAAGTGCAATTCAAATGAGCACAGAACATGAAGACACTTTGACAAGCAAATACTTGTGGCAAAAGGACCCAAGGAAAGAGCAAACAGTGCTATTACATCCTTGACAGGAAAAACTGTTGAGAATAAAAGCATAGACCTAAAATGTGCAATCCTGAAATCCTGAACGATTGTCTCAAACCAAAGGGAGGGAAAAAAGGGGAGGATGGGAAGCAAGCAATTGTTGGACAATTTAAAATAGGTGAAATAGCTGTTAGAAGACATGACTGCACCTTCTATTCAGCTTTGTGGCACCTGTTGTAGAAGTAAAAGCATATCTAGTGTATTTGTTTTCAATAACAAATCAGCTGATGTTGTGTCCAGACAAATGGCAAATACACTGTCTAATTTTATTTCCATAGGTGCTTCCTCCTGCCCCTCTACTCTGCCCTGGTGTGTCCAGTTCTGGGCCCCTCAGCTCAAGAAGGACAGGGAACTGCTTGAGAGAGTCCAGCGCAGAGCCACAAAGATGGTGAAGGGAGTGGAACATCTCCCTTATGAGGAAAGGCTGAAGGAGTTGGGTCTCTTTAGCTTGGAGAAGAGGAGGCTGAGGGGTGACCTCATTAATGTTTATAAATATGTCAAGTGGGAGTGTCAGGAGGACGGAGCCAGGCTCTTCTCAGTGATGTCCATTGACAGGACATGGGGCAATGCGTTCAAGCTGGAACACATCAGGTTCCACAAAAATACTAGAAAAAACTTTTTCACTGTGAGGGTGACAGAGCACTGGAACAGGCTGCCCAGGGAGGTTGTGGAGCCTCCTGTGGAGACATTCAAAACCCACCTGGACGCGTTCCTGTGTGACCTACTGTATGGGATCCTGCTCTGGCAGGGGGGCTGGACTAGATGATCTTTTGAGGTCCCTTTCAACCCCTGACATTCTGTGATTCTGTGATACTCTGCACAGTTAGCTTAAGCATTCAAGGGCTAGTGGAAATGCTCTTAAGAGGCAGCAACCACTCAGCACCAAAACAAAACACCATCAGATTTGTGACATTAAATAATTCTTTCGTTCCCTCTCCCTCCACTTGGTAAATTTAGTGCTGCCGGTGGTCAATTTGGTTGGACAGAAGCTAAACAGTCCAATGTGAAATCCAAAGCTGAAATTGTCAAGTAGACCACAACTGCATGCTGTCATTACTCACATCATCACTGTCATGTCTCAAGGTCTTTCATCACAGCATTGAGTTCCTTATAAAACTCTTTAATTTTACTAACACACTTTACTCAAGGGCTGCGTAATGCAAGTACTGACATGTGGCCATTGGTAGAAAAGTAATGGTTTCCTCCATTGTTTTCCTCATTTGCCCCATACTGATCAGCAACAGGTAGAAAAGTAATGGTTTCCTCAATTGTTTTCCTCATTTGCCCCATACTGATCAGCAACACTAATGTTTTGGAGTTGCTTTCCTAATGTGCACAAATCACGTAATAACTAGCGCTGTTTGGCAGCTTTCTTTGTACAGGTATATTACTACCATGTGTCCTGGGTTTAGCTAAAAACCCAGTCCTGTTTAGTGAATTTTACTTTTCAGTTTAGTGTCTTCTAAAAGGCTGCACGTTCCGAAGTCAGCAGCATGTTTTTGCAGACAGTGTGTGCTCCTGGCAGTGATAACACCTGATGTTTACAGTCACTGCCTGGGACTGGTATGTAGAAAGGCTCTTGCTTATACTTATTCCTATAGTGACCAAGGCCACTGCTGGCTCTTGTGTGCCACGCTGGGGGTGCTGGGTAGTAAGAGGGGGGCACAAGGAAGTAAAAGGTGGCACCTCCGGGGGGTAACAGACAGGACAGGTGACCAACGAGAGTATTCCATCCCATATACGTCATATTTAGTATAAATTGAGTGATCACGAGAGTTTCGGCCCTTTTCGCCCTTTTGCCCTTTTTGCCCTCTTTTCGGTCTTTTTGGCCCTTCTTTTCTGCAATGGCCGGTGTCCAGAGAGGACTCCATCTGATCTCCTGATTTTGATCTGGATCCTGAGTTCCCGAATCCAGCTCCCTGTATCCAGCTCCTGCCGCCGCTGAGCCTGGGGTTTCCCCGGCGCCTCCTGCTCTGCAGCACCAGTGGTGATTTCTATCGGGGGAGGGAGTCGGGTTTGATATCGGGCTACTATCTATAGTTGTATATAGTTCTTTACTTTTATCTTTTTACCATTATTCCTATTATTTTCATTAAAACTGTTGTAGTTTTTTTCTTCTCTCATCCGTAAGTCTCTCTGCCTCATTCCCTTTTCTCTTCCCGTTTGGGGGGGGAAGAGGGGGTTAGAGAGCGTCTGTTCGTGTTAGTGGCCGGCCCAGCCCTAACCCGCGACACCATGAAAGATCTACAAATTATGAAACTTAATATCCAGATGTTGTCAGTACAAATCATAAAACACATTATCCGGAGGTTGTCACTACAGGATGGAATAAGACATCTGCCATACAGGCAGTGGGATTACAGTAAGACCAATTGGTCCAAACCAGTTAGACATCAGCCACAGTGCCCTGTCTTATCTACCTTAGGTTCTGCCCAACAAGCTGTCAGGGGAGTATCTAACTTGCCAAGTCTGTATGCTTTTGTAGTTTTCTTTTCAAATATGCATATTACAACATCCAATTGCCATAATTTTTTTAAGACTTTTCTTTACCATCACCCAACAGAACACAGAAGCATCACTACTCCTAAGTCACCACTGAAGAACCGAAGTACTACAGACTTATTTACCAAAGGCAGATGGGGAAGAAAAGATTTTGAGTAAATACAGTCACATCAACAGATAATGACTGTCCAGAAAATAGAAAGAATTCATTACTCTCTTCTTTTAGCCTCTGGGAGCTATACTTTGAAGGAAGTAGGAAACAGTAATTCTCTCTTTCTACTGTTTAGTTTTTCCTTTACTTTCACACATCCAAACTTCACCACAAGTTTTATCATAGTTGTTGCAAAACACCAACTGGATTGTCTTTGCCCTTTTTGTGATTCATAGAATCATAGAATCATAGAATGTTAGGGATTGGAAGGGACCTCGAAAGATCATCAAGTCCAATCCCCCTGCCAGAGCAGGAATGCCTAGATAATGTTACATAGGAACGTGTCCAGGCAGGTCTTGAATGTCTCCAGAGAAGGAGACTCCACAACCTCTCTGGGCAGCCTGTTCCAGTGCTCTGTCACCCTCACTGAGAAGTTTCTTCTCGAGTTTAAGCGGAACCTCTTATGTTCCAGTTTCAGCCCATTACCCCTTGTCCTATCAGTGGTTGTCACCGAGAAGAGCCTGGCTCCATCCTCCTGACACTCACCCTTGATATATTTTTAAACATTAATGAGGTCACCCCTCAATCTCCTCTTCTCCAAACTAAAGAGCCCCAGCTCCTTCAGTCTTTTCTCATAAGGGAGATGCTCCACTCCCTTAATCATCCTAGTTGCCCTGTGCTGGACTCTCTCCAGCACTTCCCTGTCTTTCTTGAACTGAGGGGCCCAGAACTGGACACAATATTCCAGATGGGGTCTCACCAGGGCAGAGTAGAGGGGAAGGAGAACCTCTCTTGACCTACTAACCACCCCCCTTCTAATACATCCCAGGATGTCATTGGCCTTCCTGGCCACAAGGGCACAGTGCTGGCTCATGGTCCATCCTGCTGTCCACCAAGACTCCCAGGTCCCTTTCCCCTACACTGCTCTCTAAAAAGTCATTCCCCAACTTATACTGGAACCTGGGGTTGTTCCTACCCAGATGCAAGACCCTACATTTACCCTTGTTATATTTCATTAAATTTTTCCCCGCCCAACGCTCCAGCCTGTCCAGGTCTCGCTGGATGGCAGCACAGCCTGCTGGTGTGTCAGCCACTCCTCCCAGCTTGGTGTCATCAGCAAACTTGCTGATAGTACTCTCTAGTCCCTCATCCAAGTCATTGATGAATATATTGAATAATACTGGTCCCAGTACCGAGCCTTGAGGGACTCCACTGGATACAGGTCTCCAACCAGACTCTGCCCCATTGACCACGACTCTTTGGCTTCTTCCCCTTAGCCAGTTCACAGTCCACCTCACTACCCGAGAGTCTAGACCACACTTCCTCAGCTTAGCAGCAAGGATGCTGTGGGAGACTGTGTCAAATGCTTTACTGAAGTCAAGGTAGACCACATCCACCGCTCGGCCATCATCTATCCACCTTGTTATATCCTCATAAAAGGCTATGAGGTTAGTCAAGCACGACTTCCCTTTGGTGAAGCCATGTTGACTGTCTCTAATGACCCTCTTATCCCTGATATGCCTTGAGATGGCACCAAGGATAAGTCGTTCCATCACTTTCCCAGGGATGGAGGTGAGGTTGACCGGTCTATAGTTACCCGGGTCCTCCTTCTTGCCCTTTTTGAAGACTGGAGTGACATTTGCTTCCCTCCAGTCCTCAGGCACCTCTCCCATCTCCCAAGACTTGGCAAAGATGATGGAGAGTGGTCCAGCAATGACATCAGCCAGCTCCCTCAGCACCCGTGGATGCATCCCGTCTGGACCCATGGATTTATGGATGTCCAGATTGCTTAATTGGTCCCTAACCCAGTCCTCATCGACTAAAGCAAACTCCTCCACTGCCCGGACTTCCTCTGGGGCCTCAGGGGAACGGGGCTCCTCAGGACAGCCTCCGGCAGAGTAGACAGAGGCAAAGAAGGCATTCAGTAACTCTGCCTTCTCTGTATCTTCTGTCACCAAGGCACCCACCTCATTCATCAGTGGGCCTACATTGCCTCTGGGGTTAGTTTTATCTGCCACGTATTTGAAAAAGCTCTTCCTGTTGTCCTTGACCCCTCTCGCCAGGTTCAATTCTAGGGAGGCCTTTGCTTTCCTAGTTGCCTCCCTACATCCTCAGACAACAGCCTTATATTCTTCCCAAGTGGCCAGCCCTGCCTTCCAAGATCTGTAAATTCTCCTCTTGCCCTTGAGCTTACCCAGCAGATCCCTGTTTAGCCACGCAGGTCTCCTGGCTCCCTTCCTTGACTTCCTACGTGTCGGGATGCTCTGATCTTGAGCACGGTAGAAGCAGTCCCTGAACGCTAACCAACTATCTTGGGCCCCTTTACCTTCAAACAGCCTTGCCCATGGGATTTTCTCTAGTAATTGCTTGAAAAATCCAAAGTTTGCCTTGGCAAAGTCCAGGGTTGCAATTCTGCTTGCTATTTTGTTTGTGCTACATGAGATCCTGAACTCCACCATTTCATGGTCACTGCAGCCAAGGCAGCCCTCAACCTTTACTGCTTCAACCAGATCCTCCTTGTTAGTGAGGATGAGGTCCAGCAGTGCTCCTCTCCTAGTCGGCTCCTCTACCATTTGCATCAGAAAATTATCATCGATGCACTGGAGGAACCTCCTGGACTGATTCAAGCAGAAACAGGTAATTGTGAGCCAATTGAGAGCTTAAGAGTTAGAATTCGATAGCAGACCAGTAGGATCAGTATTGTTTGGGGTGTCTGCTACACACAGTCTGATCAGGAAGACGTAGATGAAGCCTGCAAGAAGCATCTCATTCACCATGGTCCTTAAGGGGAATGTTAACTTTCCCAGTATCTGCTGGAGAGGAACACAGCAAGGCAGAAGCAATGCACAAGGTATCTGGAGTGCGTGGATGATAATTTCATAATACAGGTGATGAAAGAGTCAAGGAAAGAAGGCACTTTTCTGGATGTGACACTTTAAAAAGGAAGAACCGGTCAACTGCACAAAGACTGGGGGCAGTCATGGATGCAGTGACAATGCAGGTGAAGTTCAGGAATCTGGAAAAAGGCACCAAGGCAAAACACAGGAGTACAGCCCTCATCTTCAGAAGAACAGACTTTGGCCTCTTCAGCAACCTACTTGGAAGAGTCTAATGGCATACACTACTCTGAAGAAAAAGGGGTGCAGAAGAGCTAGCTGATTTTCAAGGATCACTTCCAAGCCCAAAAATGGTCTGTTCACATATGCAGAAAGTCAAAGGAGACGGGTGTCCTGTGTGGATGAACAAGGAGCTCCTGACAAAACTCAAGCATAAAAAGGAAGCATACAAAGGATGGAAGCAGGGTCACATCACCCAGGAGAAATACAAAGATGCTGTCTGATTGTTCAGGGATGGGGTTATAAAAGCCAAAGACGACCTGAAGTTCAGTCTGGCAAGGGACATAAAGGACAAGGTTGGCTTCTACAGGTGTATCAGTAGCAAAATGAAGACTAGGGAAAAATGTGAGCCAAATACTGAATGAATAGGAGCCTGGTCACAACAGACGCTGGTCACCTACATGTTTACTGGTAAAACTAGCCTTCAGCAATGCCAGGTCCCTGAGACGAAAGGGAAAGTCTGAGTAATGATGTCTTACCCTTAGTGAAGGAAGATCAGGTTAGAGGACTTTTAAATAAGTCAACAGAATCTGACAGAACACACTCGCAGTGCTGAGGGAGGTGGCTGATGACACTGCAAGGCCACATTCAGGCTTTGAAAGGTCACAATGATTAGCCTCAGTTCCCGAGCAGTGAAAGAAAACAAATGTCACTCCTATCTTCAAGAAGGGCAAACAGGAAGATCAGGGTATCCAAACAAACAAAGGTAACAGCAAACAGTCAACCCGGATTTATGAAGACGAAATCATACTTGACCAGCCTGGTAGCTTTCTACAGTGAGAGGGCTGATTTGGTGCACAACTAGAGAGCAGTGGATTTTGTTTACTTCAGCTTTAGGAAAGCTTTCGACACTCAGTCACAGCATCCCCATACACAAACTGATCAAGTACAAGCTAGACAAATGCGGACTGAAAACCAGGCAAATTGCTAGGTTCAAAGGGCTGTGCATGATGAGACGGGGCATTTTCAAGCCAATTTGCAGACAGTACACAACTTAGAGAAGTAGTTGATAAATCAGAGGGTTGTGCTGCTATTTAGAGGGACCTCAACAGACTGAAGAAATGACCCATGAGTAATGCCATCAAGCTTAACAAAGGGAAATGCAAAGCCCTGCATCCGGCAAAGAACAACTCCAGGCCCCAGTATACACTGTCAGTCAACTGACTGTAAAGTAGCTTTACGAAAAAAAGACCTAAGAGCTGTGTGTCCTCAGAGTGGACATATGGAACATGAGCCTGTAACATCGCCCCTGAAGCAAACAGGGCACACAGCCTCCTGGGCTGGGTTAGGAAAAGTGGTGCCAGCAGGTTGAAGGAGTTGACTCTTACACTCTACACACGACTGGCAACACCACATCTAGAGAGCAGTGACCAGTTCTGGGCTCCCCAGTAAAAGAGAGATCACTTACTGGAGCAATCCCTAAGAAGGGCCACTAAGACGCTTAAAAGACCGGAGCATCTGTCATATGAGAAACCAAGCAATCAGAGATTGTTTAGCTGGGAAAAGAAAAAAAATCAAGGGTTGAAATTTTCTCGGTGTGGATGTATACCTGATTGGAGAGAGTAAAGATGATGAAGCTAGACTCTTCCGAGCAATATCCAGTGACAGGCTGAGAAACAATGGGAAAAGTGAAATACACAAGTTTCATTTAAACATAAGGACTGCACGAGTGGTCAAACACTGGAACAGGTTGCCCTGAGAGGCCACAGATTCTCCATCCCTGAAGATGTTCAAAATCCAACCGGACAATGTCCAGAGCAACCTGCTCTGTCTGACCCTACTTTAAGCAGGAAGGTTGAACTAGACAGTCTCCAGACATCCCTTCTCATCTCAAGTACTCTCTGATCCTCACTGTTTGTTTACATACTTAAGTAAAATTTGACTGCACAATAAACGTGCTTGTACATTATGAAAAGATTTGTTTCTCATTGTAAGTTTTTCATTTTTCCTGGTGTCATGCCATGTTGCTGATTAAGCTTCCAAGGAGAGACATACTGAGCTTTTCATCTGTTCACCATCTGGATCAGCAATCGCCCAGCAAATTCACACATAAGAGCAGAATTCTACGAAATTAGTCAGTGTAATCAAACTTACAACACCATACAAAGTTAACAAGGGAACAAAGGATGAAAATCACTCTACCACACTTAAAATATATGCTTGTACTAGGACAAGCCAGTCATTTGAATTGATCCACACTTTCTGGCATACAACCAATGCCCAAAGGTATACTAAGAAGTGCATGACAAAGAAAATGCTTACGTGCAACAATGAACATCAACTCAGTCTCTCTGAGTAGATGTATCAATGTGGACATTATGTATAGGATCTTTAACAAGATTTTTCCAAACTTCAGTGGTATAGAAAACTTGTGTATGTCCACAAGGAATCTAAAATAAAATTTGACAAGTGGAAGGTACTCTAGAATCCTTGAAAACTGTGTCTGGGAAGGACCCCAAAAGCTCAGTCTTCCCACCCCCCAGTGCAGCGCAGGGTTAGGCAAATTCCACTCAGATCCTGACAGGTGTTTTCCCTGTGGAGATATAAACACTGGCACTGTTGACACTTCCACTATATCTTAGGTAATCTTATTAGAAAGCTCTTTGTGAGCTTTTTTCCTAAATCATCCTGATGTCAATTAAATGTTGAACTTTTTACATCTTTATTGTAGAAATATCAGTTTATTTTCCTCTTTTTCCATGGCTAGCTTGAATTTATTTCAAGTTTGAGGAGAAATAAAAGCCTTCTTTCAATTAAGCAGTCTCAGTTCCTTCAGCCTATCATTTACATAATTAACATCATTAACATCTAATTTCACTGTTCTCTCATACCTGTAACTAGTTCTTGTTGAGAAAACAACCCTCCCCAAAAAATAAAGTTTTAAAAATTTTTTTTTAAAAAAAAGAGACAAAGAAAGAGACAAAACAAGCCCCCCAGCGCAGAAGTGCAAGGAAAAGGTCAAAAGTTATTTCAGGTCTCCCACACAAATTGATCTCTCATTCATTTTGAAAAAAAAAAATAATCTGAAACACTCCAACAGCACGACACTGCTGAATCACATTCACTTTACAATTCTACACAATGCGTAGAAGCTGTCATGAGGAACTTCTACTTCATTTGCCTTTTATTCACGATTGTTTTTATATTTATGCATACTGATTGGGGGGGGGGGGGGGGGGAGTTGAAGCTAAGCACTTGCTGAAGGTATTATATTGACTACATCTGTAATCCTTCCCAATTTTGCATGCTCTATGAACTTTTTCATCTACAATCTCAAGTACAACATTGAAAGAGCGAGACAAGACTGAACAGATCAGGACCTAGGACAGATCCAGCAGCAAACAGCAGCTGCTGTTTCTTCTCCCACGCTTCCCCCTTGTCAGTCCTTCGGCAGCACCTCTGCAGGGTGGTCTTCAGGGTAGTTTTAAATCCACCTCACATGAGTTCCGTCTAGAACAGGGGTAGCCAAACTGACAGGCGGAAGGCAACACACCCAAAAAGTTCCACCTGAGGAAGGCTAGAGTCCAGCCAATGAGATGACGTCACCTATTCTCATTTGCACCTGCCCAACTATCAGCCCATGCTTCTTGGTGCAGGCCCAAGTCTAGGAGTAAAGCTCTAGTATAGACCTGGTTGATCTGCTGTAATAAGTCTGAGGTTTAGTTCGGTTCAGAGCAAGCTCTGTGTTGAAGTATGACTATGTGGTGCTGGGTCCAAACTCAATTATCATCTGGCTTTAGAACAAGCTTAGCACTTAAGATTCCTTTTGATGAGATGCTAATTATTTTCCATAAATTTTGAAAATTGAGTCGCAGACAACTGTTAATAGTAGCAAAGTATTGAATTTCCCAGACAGGGCTTATCACAAATCCACGTTGTATCTAATTCATCATTTTCATTTACATAACATATAATCTTTCCAGTACTTCTAGAAATAAAGTCAACAGAAACTGTACTAGAGTGCCTTGAGCCCTTCTTGATCCATTTTTTAGTCAGGCACTGTTTACCAGTTTGTTTTATACTAGTCTTTTAGAATCTTATATATCTTCTATGAAATCTCTAAGGTAATTCCTAATAGCTCTGAAATTGCTTCAGACAGTTTTTCCAGCCACTCTAAGTGGAAATTTCATCATACCTGTGAAAAATACCTAAGCACCTGCTAGCCCGTTTTTTCTCTATTCTTGCCTTCATCACTGATTGCAATTGTTTCAATTTACTATAGGAAAAAGCTATTTTTTTCTACTGGATCTGCACTGGAGTTTTCAGCCACACAGAAAACCACAGAATACTCTTCTGATGAGCTACAACAATACGCATTTTGAGTTTTTCCCTACCTTGTGTAAGCAGATAATCTATCTGACACTTGATCACAGATGAAGGGCAAAGCAATTACAGAGACATTAAAACAACCAGTCTCTGCTGGGCTTCCCTACTTCCCATGCCATTTACTCCATCCTCCAAAGCGCTCCAAAACAGCTGCTGATCTGTAATCTAACTTTGAGGAATCTTAATATCAAGTACAATAATGGAGAACCACAGTGGATAAATATCAGTGCACTTCCAGCAAGAAGCTTACTATTCACTATCTCATTGCTACAGAAGTTCAACCACAAGGACTAGAAAATACAGGTAAGTGAACATTAAACAAAAACTGGTTATCAAGGCTGATGAGAAGATCTGAAAAGACCTCGGAATTGTAGAGCTATACTTTCTCCCTTACTGTAAGAAATAAGTTGCTTTTTAATCTTATTCTACAGGGCATCTGGATGTGCTGTAAATAACTGAAAAGTATCTGGCAAACATAGAGCCAAATGAAAAATAAAGGAAATATCAACAAAAGTTTGGGGTAAACAAGTAATGCCTCACATGAGGGAGTTGACAATGGTAAGAAAGAAAACAAAGGAAGGGGGAAGAGCTTTAATGGCCTAATCAATAGATGGAGAGGAAGTTTTATGACCAGAGAACTAAACAGCAAGAAAAATATGCAAAGTCTGGATGCTGGCAAGGAGATGAAAACACATCAGTGACAAAACGCAAACAGTGAACATTGCTGTAAAACTCAAAGTTGCTGTTTATCTTGCATACTCCCTATTTTGGTACCTCTCTACATTTATAGTAGCTACAGTCTTCAATAGCCTTACTTCTATGAACTGCAAAAATACTTTTTCTTCAAAGCAGCTAGTCCTCTTAAGATCCTCCATGTGCAAAACTTCCCATATTTAGCTATGCATTAAGCGTCCTTCCACTGAAAATCCCTTTTGGTTTCTCCAATCTCAGTGTGATCTCTGCATTACTGTTATTTCAGCTGCCAAGAATCTTAAGTAGCTGTCAAGGGTTAAAGCCACTAAACCAATGACAAATGCTCTCTAACCTCTCTCCCTTCCCAAACAGGAAGCAAAAAGGGAATAAGGAGACTTATGAATTTGAAAAGTAAACTAAAAAAAAATCTTTAATAAAACAATAATAGTACTAATACAGAGATAATAAAAATAATGAACTACATATAAAATACATAAAACTAATAACAAATCCAACTGCCCACCCCTAACTGCAATCCCCACTGATGCTGCAGAGCAGGCAGCACCATGGAAGTCTCAGGTTCAGCAGCAGTGGGGAGCTGGATTCGGGAACTCTTAGATCGAGGACAGAAGACCGGACAGAGTCCTCCTCAGATGCCAGGGACTGAAGAAGAGGGCTTAGCCCCTGTGACTCCTCAGCTTTATACTGAATATGACGTATATGGAATAGATTACTTTTGTCGGTCAGGTTTGGGTCACCTGCCACGTCCATTCCTCCCAGAGGTGCAATCTTTTTACTTCCTTACAACACGTTCATTTTCCAGTACCTCCAACGTGGCACACAAGATTTAGCAGTGACCTTGGTTACTGTAGGAGCAAGTATAAGCAATCCCTGCATACCAGTCCCTGAAACTGTAAACATCAGGTGTTATCGCTTCGAGTAACACACACTGAGAAAATACGCTGCTAACTTCAAAAAGTGCAGCCTCTTAAAAGAGACCAAGTTGAAAAGTAAAATCACTGAACAGAATTGGTTCTGTTTAGCTCAAACCAGGACAGCATCTACAATGAGAAACTGCCTTGCAACATGCCCCATAAAACCCAAATAACTTATGTAATCAAAACAGAATATACCTTCTAAAAAGTTGGCATACAGAAGGTGTCACTTAAGGTTAGGTGCTTTAAGATTACATCTTTAACTGTAAACTGAGAGACGCTCAGAAAAGGGCTCAAGCATCAGGTCCAATCTATACTTAACTCCTAATCTGTCCTTAGCTCACCTGTGGGTTACTCCATCTAACTCCCTCCACCAAATATCTGCCAACTAGTTTGAACGTGGTTCAAGTCAACTGGATCCAGTGAACGTTTCATCATGTTTAGATATTGCTCTAAAGTACCCTACAACTAAACTTGCCTAAGTCTTTGTTTTACTTCCTGCCTTTGCAGACACCTCCCTTTGATGACTATGGCCACAGCTAATCATTCCTTCTACTACCGAAATGCTCTAACACACCTTCAGCCATGGGAACAGTAGTAGCTAGTAGACTGCAAGGACAAAGAGAAATAAATACCAAATAAATACCACTCAAAAACCCCCAATCTGTTATTGATCCGATAAATAGAAGGACTGCTTACCAGTAGTAGCTCCAACAGCTTTTTGAAGCTTCGTTTTTCAGATCACCTACAATAATCTCTATGAAGTTTCCAAAATGACTGGCCATAATATAGTTGACAGGGTACAAAATACGCATATACAAACTGAAACCTGGCACATGAATATGTATCATACAAACACATAAACTCCCCTAGTTTACTGCAAAATTAAGTACTAGCAAGTTTTATGAAAAATATGCACACGCAAAGCGTGGGCCATATTATGCCACATACTTTCACCACAAGCTAACACAATTTCATCTAACAAATCACAAATAGAAATTAAAAAAATCCAAGAATGCATATTTGTTAAGAAATAAATACACTCATCTAAATCCTTTCACTGTAAGTTGGCAACAAAAGCTACAGAACTCTTCAAAACAATACCTTTTGCTAACTGGTTTGCTAACACTGGTTAGTATCCCTGTGTTTTAGAGTATCTCTAACAAGGGAACACTTGCTCAGTGAAGTACTTGATGAAAAACACCTCCATTAAGCAGCTGCTTGACCTTCCCTTCTTCACTGCATAGTTTCAGGCAGAGGAGGAAAAGTAACAATTCCTCCTTCTGCCAAAATCACAGCCAAAGTGGCTCAGCTGCATGGCAGCTGGCTCGCAGACCATATTTTTTCATGTTGTGATACATTAGATGTTTCAATATGATATTTGGTAGCAAAACAAAAAAGAAAAAAGTGGAAGGTAGGCTGCAGATGAGAGAACTAAGTATTTTTTGAGTAATATCCCAGTAAACTGGGGGCTAATTGCCACGAGACACCCACCCACTATCCCAGCAAGGCTCTAACGCATGAAAGACCTTAAAAGACCTTAAAAATACTCTAAGTAATACATGACTTACATTGGGATCATTTTACTACACTGTTCTTCCTACAAGAATGTCAGGACAAATACGTACCTTGAACTTATTTAAAGCTGGAATCGTTGCTACCTTTTTAGTTCCCCTCATATTCCTTTCTATTGAGCTATAGCATAGAGGTCCAATATAGATTTCTATAAATACACTAAAAACAAAAGGAGGGCTAAGGAGAATTTCCATTCTTTATTGGAGGCAAGGGGAATCATAGTGACAAAAGCTGGGGGAGGGAAAAAAAAAAAAAGGCTGTGGTACTCAATGCCTTCTTTGCCTCAGTCTTTAATAGTAAGATCAGTTGTTCTCCAAGTAACCAGCCCCTTGAGCTGGAAAACAGGGAGCAGAATGAAGCCCCCATACTTCGAGGGGAAATGGTTAGCGACCTGCTGCTCCACTTAGACACACACACAAGTCGATGGGATTGGATGGGATCCACCCAAGGTTACTAAGGGAGCTGGCAGAAGTGCTCACCAAGCCACTTTCCATCATTTATCAGCAGTCTTAGCTAACCAGGGAGGTCCCAGATGACTGGAGATCAGCAAATGTGATGCCCATCTACAGGAAGGTCCAGAAGAAGGATCTGTGGAACTACAGGCCTGTCAGTCTGACCTCAGGGAAGATTATGGAACAGATCATCTTGAGTTTCATCGTGAGACACATACAGGACAACCAGTGGTTCACGCTCAGTCAGGACAGCTTTATGAAAGTGATACACTTAATACATGAGGGAAAGATGTGGATGTCATCTACCTGGATATAAGTATAGCCTTCGACCCAGTTTCTCATAACGCTCTCCCAGAGAAACTGGCTGCCCACAGCTTAGATGGGCATATCCTTCACTGGGTAAAAAAACTGGCTAGATGGCCAGGCCCAAAGAGTGGTAGTGAAGAGAGTTAAATCCAGTGGGTAGTCTGTCACAAGTGGTCTTCCCCCAGGGCTCAGTATTGGGGCCAGTTCATATAATAGCAAATAAAGACATTAACATCCTGGCCTGTACCAGGAATAGTGTAGCCCGCAGGACCAGGGCAGTGATTGTGTGCCTGCACTCAGCACTAGTGAGATCGCACCTTGAATCCTGTGTTCAGTTTTGAGCCCTCACTACAAGAAAGATATCTTGGAGCAGTTGGGGAACTGGGGGTGTTTAGCCTGGAGAAAAGGAGGTTGAGGATAAACCTTATTGGTCTCTACAGTTACCTGAAAGGTAGGTTGTGGAGAGGTGAGGGTCAATCTGTTCAACCACGTAACAAGTGCTAGGATCAGAGGAAATGGGCTCAAGTTGTGCCAGGGGAGGTTTAGTTTGAATATTAGGAAAAATTACTTCACCAAAAGGATTATCAAGCACTAGAACAGGCTGCTCAGGGCACTGGTGGAGCCACCATCCCTGGAGGTATTTAAAAGACTTGTAAAAAGGCACTTTGGAATATGACGGTAGACTTGGTGGTGTTAGGTTTATGTTTGGACTCCATGATCTTAAAGTTCCTTTCCAATCTAAATGATTCCAGAACTGGACACTCCAGATGCAGCCTCACCAGTGCTGAGCATAGAGCACCTCCTTCAACCTGCTGGCAACACTCTTTCTACCCCAGCCCAGGAAGACGTATGCCACCTTTGCCATGGTGGTGCATTACTGGTGCATGGTAAGGTTGTTGTCTACCAGTACGTGCAGCTACTTGTCCATAGATCTTTCAGCTGGTCATCTCCCCTGGTTATTCCTACCTGATGCAGGATTCTACATTTCCCCTTGTTGCACTTTACAAGATTCCTTGCATCTCAATTTTCCAGCCTGTCCAGATCCCTATGAATGGAAACACAACCATGTGATGTATAAGCAACTCCTCACAGTTTTGTACCATGTCTGAACTTGCCGTAAGTGCACCCTGTCCCAGCATTCCGGTCACTAATGAAGATGCTGAACAGTACTGGTGCCAGTATCAGCTCCTAGGGTGCACCACTGATGACTTGCCCCCAGCTGGACTTTGTGTCACTGATCACAACCTCCAGGTCCACTCATTCAGACATTTCTCAATCTACTCTGCTGTCCACTTACCCAACCTGTACTTTGTCAGCCTCGGGATGTTATGCGAGACAGTATACAAAGCCTTACTCAAGTTGAGGAAGGGAACATTCACGGCTTTTCTAGCCCTGAAGGTACCTGTAGATACCTGACTGAAAACCAGTATGAGTACTACTACTTTTCATCAAGATTTTTTTAAAAGAAATCAACAATGAGAATCACTGAAGAGGAAAGTGGTTCAGCTTGACAGACAGATCTCAAAACAACACTAGAGAGCATAATCAATTTTCTCCCAAAATTATAAAAGCCTATTATTTTTTGATTGTCAACAATGACAATATTATCCTCAGGTTACTTAAAATATTTAACATTATCGATATCATCTTCCTTTTATAAGCCTAAAATCTAACACTTGAAGAATTCTAATTTTTACCAAAGTGGGCAATAGCTCAACTGGCATTCTAACAGCCATGTGTATGCCCTCCAAACCACTACCAGCTTATGCACTACCTTCTTTCAATCATTAATCAAGCATTCTGACGTGAATTTTTATCCATGCCAATATAAAAGGAAAGTCAGGACTTAAGCAGTATATCTCCAAATGGAAAAATCATCAAAATCCCGTCACCTAAATCCGTAAATCGGGGTAAGGCACATCAACTGCAATCCAATTAAGACAGGCTTATAGGAAAATAGAGGCAAACTAGTAGGCCAGGCTATATTGGTCTTCTACGGCATCTGAAAAGAAACAGTTAAGAAAGCTCAAAACAAAAGGAGATTGATAGATTTGAGAGAACAATGCCTGGGGAGGAATATATAATTACCTATAGTTAAGATATCAAACATATGGAAGATGGGTAACAGCCACATTACTACGGCCTGGAACTCCTCCCTGCACACCTTGACGCAGACATAAGGGGCATCTTGCTACTTGATTCTTCAGCTGAGACTTTAACGTGCTACTGCTCATGAGCTGAGATTGCACATCACTTTAATTATGACATTAGTTTC
Organism: Trogon surrucura; assembly: GCA_020746105.1. NCBI lineage: Eukaryota > Metazoa > Chordata > Aves > Trogoniformes > Trogonidae > Trogon > Trogon surrucura. Next base: position 48,394,266 of record CM036617.1, read on the forward strand.
AAACCTACAACAACAATCTGTATTATCTTTACTATCACATGAACATTTTACACAATGAGGGGTTTTTCCTCCTCCTCCAAGAAAACCAAAATTTTGGAGGCCTAAAAAAGGGGTTAGTCCAGCTGCAATATAATTTCTAAAGATTCTCCAATGCAATCTGAAATGTAAATTACTGCAGGTTCTATAAATGAAATTAAAACACAACTACCCAAGTAAAATGGATCTAATTTTCATTTAACCATGACAAAAGTGAAAAAGTACAAAACAGTATCTGGATCTCTTTTGTAACTGAAAAGGCTTCTGAAAGAGCACAAATCTCACTCATATAAACAAAGAAAACACACAAGAAAAGCACCCCTACACAAAGTGTTCTCCAGACAAAGAGAATGGTCTCTCAATACAGCCACTGACAGTTGTAGTTTCTTTTCTGTAATTATCTGATTTTTCTTTATTAGCTGGAACGTTATCTACAAAATTGGATCTGTAAGAACACATGCAAGGAAAACTATCTCAAATTTTTCAGCGTAGAGGAAATTTTTTTCTGTATCTCTTACCCTCAAACATTTTTAGTACTATATTTTTTTTTTATTTTTTTTTTCAGTAAGAAAGTCATTTGACTATAATAGCAAAGATGACAATATTCATACTTCTGGCCACTTTCCTATCTAAATGCAACCAAACCCAAAGCACACACATATCTTACACAAAATCATACCAACAGAATTATAATTTAGGGAAGATGCTCCATGAAGCTTAAGAAGAACTGTACTCATTAAGAAAAAGCACATTACCCACAGTTAATGACTATATAACAACCTTAGAGTGATTACTATCACAAGTAAACCAATTCTACATTATCTTCATTGAATAGCAGAAAATGCAACTACCTAGTGCAAACAACTGAAAACTCACCAGTTCACAGCTGTCAAAACTCTACCCTGTATAACAGTATATTTTACAAATAAAATGGGGTAGAGAATTGATTGAAGAGAAATGGAATAGAGCAATAACTACTCCGAAAACACGCAAGCCTAATGAAGACATGTGAGCACATATGTTGGAAAGAATAATGCATTGGCTACTGAGAGAGAAAGGAAAGGCAGAACCAGGTAAGAGGTGACTCTCAAAAGTATAACAATACACATAACTCAAAGTGAAACTATCAAAATAAGAAAGAAGCTGAAATAATAAAAAAAAAAAAAAGGAGAATAAGGTATTTCCTTAAGAATAAGCTCATCTCAATGTAATGTAAATGACTTGTGGCAGATCTGGATAAAGGCAGTTGTTGGCCTAAAGTCAGCAATAGAAAAGGTGAGCGATGTTACTGACTGCAATAAGGAGAACACTGGAGAATCAAAACGAAAAGTTCAGAGCTTGACTCTATTACGGTTAAAACTCTTAGCTAGACATTTGTCCTGACTGACAAAAGATCATAACCAAAATAACCTAAAGACTATGGCAGTGCAGGACAAGTTAAAGAAGAGGGTTCCAGTTATTTTCATTTGCAAAATTAGAATTTTTTCCAGCAGTGGTTTGGATCATTCTAATGAATTCAAACTATAAACTACAGGCTTATACTTTCTGACCTTTTCTTGCTTTCTGTTTGTATTGGCTTTCACTAGGATAGAGTTTGGTACAGAGTAGCTTCTAGGTTTTGGATTTCTGGTGGAAACTGTGAATAATACATCTATGCCTTCGCTGTCACTGAGCAGTGTTCACACACCATCAAGGCCTTTTCTGCTCCTCACTCAACCCTACCAGTGAGTAGACTAGGGGTGCACAAGGAGTTGGGAGAGGACACAGCTGACCCTAACTGGCGAACGGGACATCCCAGATCATATGGTATCATGCTTACCATATACAGCTGGGGGAGGAAGAAGAAAAGGTGGGACATGCAGACTGCTCGCTCGATGGGGCCCTGCTTTCCTGGAGACGGCCGAACACCTGGCTGCCGAAGGGAAGCGGTGAATGAATTCCTTGTTTTACTTTGCTTGTGCGCACAGCTTTTGCTTTACCTATTAAACTGTCTTTATCTCAATACCCGAGTTTTCACAATTTTATCCTTGTAACTGCATCCCTCTATCTCACTGCGGTGGGGAGTGACCAAGCAGCTGCGCGGTGCTTAGCTGCCTACAGGGGTTAAACCACAACACCTTTTTACAGAACCTATGAAGTATTTTCCAAGAGTTCAAAAACCTCAGTTCAAAAACGATTATTTTAGACAATTATTCTTGGGAGCACAAGTCAAGGAAAGTTAAGGGAAGAAAATGAAAACATGAAATGGCACTAATCTAATCACAAGGTGCCAGTTTCACGTGGGGACAAGAAAGCTGAATTTTTGTTTCTTTCCTAAGGTGTACAACCAGTATAGATTTAGATTTATTAAAATAACAATAGAAAAGAAAAATCCTCACAGTATTCTCAGGAAAAAGTAGTCATAGATACACTAGATGAAAAGAAAGATGCATCATTCAGTTACAACAATGAGAACTAATTAAGTCCATCAACACATTTATCAGTTTGAAGGGAGGCAATGAGCTTTGACATGCTATTTACTGTGAAATACTTGCTACTAAGAAAAAAGCACATTAATATAGTTCATAACATATGAAACATTAAATCTAAATGTTCAGAAACCATATATCTTAACGTAGCCACTTAAGGCACAAGGAGCCCACTCTCCTGTTCCAGTTTCTGGTATCCATCCATTGGGGGAGCACAATGGTAGGAACTGGTGTGAAGGAGCAGTGGGCAAAATAATACACTCTTTTGCAGCTAATAAAAGCTTGAGTTAATTGTAAGACTACTATTCCAACCAGCATCTCAGTGTGAAGCAGTGTTTATGGCAAGCAACAGGCAAAAGAAGACGACAAAAACTCAACCACGTATTTAAGAGAAGTTCCAGGGGATCAAGTTTCCAAAGCAAACTAAGGAGGCAGAAAGAAGTCTGCATGAAGTACTTCAGTACCAAAGACTATTACTGATGTCATATGTGTTTTGTACAAAGACATAAATAGTCTTTAAACATTCAGTTTGGTGAAACATACATAATCATACCTCAAGACAAGAATTTACTACAGAAACTTCCTCAAAATATTTTGGCCAGGAGGAAGCCCATAATATGGGAGGAAAAACAAAACCAAACCCCCACAACTGGTGGTTAACAGCAGAAACACAGATCAAGTCTTTAAGTACACAGGAAGCACATTTACTACATTCAACACAGCCAACAGTGAGGAATGGTAACTTCTTAAATTCCTCCAGCTCCAGCCTCACTTTTAACGGCTTATATTTGCCACTTAACAGACTCTCAGCATGCCAGAGCAAACAGCATAATTGAAAGCGAAACTTTAACTGGCATTTCCTCTCAGCCTAAAAACATAAAAAGAACGTCCAAAAACCCCCATCACAAAAAAAAAAAAAAACCCACCAAAAAAACAAACACACAAACACAGATTGTTTCAAATCGGTATGTTTAAGAATTCCAGGCACACACAGATTAGAATACCTGAAGATAACTGAGAACAAGAAATCAGGCTTTATATGAAAATTGCCAACAGAACTCATACACCTCTAAAAAAAAATGGAAGCAAAAGCAAAGTCCAATTTCAGTTAAGCAAAAATAACTTTATTTCTCAAATTGCCAGCTGTGGCCATTTTGAAGTAAATTAGAGGAAAAAATAATCAGTCACTAGGTAAAGCTTCTAGCAGAATCAACCACAATTGTTGTAAGTCTAATATTCTGATTCCTCTCCTGTCCCACTTAAGAGTTGTATTTACTTACGTTGACATATTAAAATTTCAAATTCTTGTGAAGTTCAGCAGAATATTCAGGCAATGTTTGCTGGTTTCAAGTGGAAAAACCTTCATTATCCGCAAGAAATAATCCACAGATTTCACGCAATGACCTCACATTTGGATTGAGTTACTAAAAGTATGACCATAATACTTGAACTAGACATATTGCCACTATTAAGAACTTAACCACTGCACAGATACCAACACCTACTATCATATTGCCACAAATATTCTCATCAGTAGTCCCCAGCCTGATGTTAAGAAAGGATAAATTATTTTGAACTTTTAAAGCACATTAAATACAGTATTTTGCAACATAGCTGAGCAGCCAAAAACCTCAAAGGTGACAAGAATATAAAGAGATCACAAAACATCAAAGACTAATCTAGGAATTAAAAAAAAAAATATGTAAGGCCTTACCTATGCTTGAAAAGCATCTACAAGAATGCCAAACCAAGAGCTGGCAATGGGAATTGAAAAGGAGGCACCAATCTGCTATCATTATTATTCACCTTTCTAAAAACACACTTCCTCAGACAGTTAACCATATGAACACTAAAAAGGCTTAACCACTAATGGCCAAAATATTATAACAAAATAGTTAGGTACCCGATACAAATGATTTGGTAACAAATTGATTATGTGGAGAACATGTCAATCTGCTCCACAGGTGAATATTCAGAATGTCGTTTTTCAACAGTATTAACACCAAAGCTGCTGCTACTTGACACTCTCACACAAGCACACTCCCATAGCCATAAAAAAATAGCTTAACAAGTTTTTGCAACTGCCGTTCCATTTCAGTTTTGTCTATAATTGAAAATATAACGTTATTCTGTCATCCAAAACAAATAACATGAAAAAAAATAGTAAGAAAAAACATCACACAAGGTGATTCTGTCACATGCACTAATTCCTTTCCAAGCTACAATCTCTTTCCTTCTAAATGAAGGAGCAGAAGGACACATAACTAGAAAAGACAAAGGTGTCTTTTAGCATCATTGGACTTCTAAGGCTGCTTCAGCCTCTACCTTTGTGAAAACGGAAACACATTTCTATCACCCACAAATCCAGAGTATTCTTATGGACTCTATTTTTCAAATAGTTTATATAAATTAAGATAGATTATTTTTATATACACAAAAATAACCATCTTGAGTCTCTCAACATATTATTAGCTTCTTTCCAGATTCTATTATTGTTTTCTGTGCTAACACTGCACAAATAAAATCCATGCTAGACTAAGTGACTACTACAGATTTCTAAAAGAACTACTACGTAAAAATGTTTTCCTTACCAGAATTAAAGAATTGGTTAATGCCTATTAACCAATAGCACAGTACAGTACTAAAATATTACTATAGTGCAGCTAAGAAGCCTACAGCAAAGAGCCGTAATTCTGAAGAAATTAAGGCTTTCTGGTGTACCAACAATCAAATTAACACCGATTTCATATATATAAGTGTACTAAACATGGCTTTTACAAATTCTTTAACAACTTGGCAGTGCAAAGTAGAGGTGTTTCAGCAGCATTTCTCCCACAAATTTTGAAAAATATATACTTAAAATATCCCAGGGCCAAATAAGCATTGCATTACCAAGCATAAGAAGGGGCATAAGGGAAGACTTTGTGTCAACTTTGAAAAGCCTAAAGGCTAACCTAATAATCAGTTTTCTCCAGAGGGATGTATAACTTACAACTATGAGTGTGAATAAGCTGGCCTATTTCCAAAAATTTCTTTTATCATACAGTAGAAGGAATCACTGTAGAAGGAAAGTAAGTTAGCTGCCTCTTCTTCTGTCAAAATGGCTGGGGAAAAAAAAAAAAACAAACAATACCTTGATTTCTGGGTAATAGCAGAAATATTACATACCACCCATCATTGACATTTTCCTTGATCTCAATCAAGCCACTTCACAATGTTAATTTGTTTGGGGCTTTTGTCCCACAATACAAATAGAAGCTTTTCTCCTCCGCACAAAAAAACTCCCAAAGAGCATTTGTATTTTCAGATGGTTAATGTTTTCAAACTAACTGATAGAATGTTTCTACTGAGCTTTAGGCAGCAAACAAATTAAGCACCTGAGGAGGTGAGTAGGGTGTCTCCCTTTAGTAAGGAACATAAGGAATTTTCAATAATGAATATTACCCAATAATACTGCTGCATCTCTGATACCTAACATTAGCACAGAAATTCAGACAGTGTCCTCACAAGTAATTTGAAGTGCAAATGGAACCTAGGAACCATCTATTCAAAAACAGTTACTGGATTTTCACAATTTTATTTTTACGGTTTCTGAGCTGATGTCCTAGAGACAAAAAAAAAAAAAAAAAGATGATGATCTTTTTAGTAAAGATAATTTGATAAGCTGTAAAACATAAAAACCTTTGATGTGAGTATGAAATGACTGACATTTTGAAGTATATTAATGTAATACTAAAATTTCAAGTTAATGAAAATTACGTAGTGAAACTTTCCATTACAAAACAAGCCATGCTACATTACAGATTTGTCCATCTATCCATATTTGTCGAAGAGTCTCAAAGAACACAGTGAGCCTAACTGATCCTTCCAGTAGTACATACATGGGTAAAAGAAAAGTTAAGGGACTGACAGTTCAGGGAAAACCCTGAAATGCACAAGACGTAATAGCAGAAATTCATCTAGAAATGCATGTTTCTTAGGATTAAGTTATACACAGAAAAAAACCAAAACCATATGTATCTGAAGACAGCAAAACCGTGCAAATCAGAAATACCTTACTTTACAAATACAAAGATTCAGGACTGAAAGAAGTTAACAAACTGCATCAGTAACAGAGAGCAGATTTTCAGTCTCATCTACTCAGAACCCAGCACACAAGACAACACTCCCAACAACATGAAGTCTGTACTTGCCCTCTGGAAGAGGCTCATACTTCCTACTAGTGTTTTTACAGACTCTCATGGCTACACCAGCCATTATGCCTTTACTAGTCATCTTCATATATTTCAGTAGCAACAAAGCAAGGAATACAAACAAGCCACACTCAGAGTAGATTTATTTTCCAAACCCATCTTGACAGTAAATTTCACACTCTAAGATTCTTAACATTGTATGTTAAACTGCAGAACTAGATTTTTTTTTTTTCTGTTTCCTTTCATAACATTATCAGGACAGTGCTAGTGACATATACAGCAGTTTCTCTGCTCCCACCCCTCTGTGCAACCCTTCACCTCATACTGTCACAAGCACAATCACAAGGTGAGCCAGATCTGGGAATTAGTCTGGATTACAATGAACCATTTTTGCCAAGTTAATTTTAACCCAGAGCAAGTCTCTAATCTGTCACTGCAAGAAACTATAAAAATAATTATGTCAACATGGCAGTGGGAACAAGTACAGGGACCAAACTGTCTCCTTTGGAATGCTCACGACACTGCAGCCAGCATCACAGGAGGAAATGCAAAGCACTGATTGTTCAGTTTCAAAGCCAATTACTGAATCCTACTCCACACGTGATATTCATCACTTTCAGATGACAGCCAGCATAAACACCTTGCAAATGTGATATTAATCTTACTTGTGACTTCCAGACAATCTCCACAATGCTCAACATCCTTGTCTATGTGCAAGTATCTTCATACTGTTTTCGAGTTCGTCATAAATGTTAAAGTCAGATTTGGAATAAAAGCACTCACTGAGGCAGGCACTGGACACACCACATGAAGTGCAGACGATGCAAAAATTCTACCTGGACATATTGTGAGTACATTGCACTATCTTTCTACAACTCAGTCTTCTTGGAGCATATGGAGAATTTTATTAATGTTCATAAGCAAATACGATTTTGTTTTTTAAGCTACTTCAAGGTATTTTTCTAGTCATATTTATTGACAGATCAAGAGCCTTCAGATTTTTCACACAGATAAAAAGCAAGTCTCTTGCTATAAACTATATTATCTCAACCTCCAATTAATTTATCTGGCACTTATCTACTGTAGCAAGTGGATGCAGTCCCAAATCACTTTGAAGCATTTCTTTAGAAGGTGTTTGGCATTTTTGACCATTCCAGTTTAAGACTACCGGGTGGCCCAAGTGTGCAAACCTTAAATTGAAATATTTTGCCGCTAGTACAGAGAAAGGGTGAAGATCACGAGCAGTACCTTGGCTGCCATCAGTCTCACACATGAGATGCTGGGGGTGAGTACCAGCTGGCTGATGATTAAATACTCTTGCTCTTACAAGTCCTGCAATACACCACTGGCTGTATCCACCAGTATTAACTAGCTGTCATTTACCTGCCGATAACTTAACACAACTTATTTCCCCTGTACATGGAGTCTGGCTTCTTTGATTTGCTACACGATGACACAATGTAGCCAAGGTATAGGACTAAATCTAGCCTTAGAGAATAAAAACAGACAGTAACTGCAAATGTCACTGTTTCTTTTAACCGGGATTCTCATACGAATCTGCTGATAAGACACAGAATCCAAAAGAATTCAATCTATGGCATCCTGGAGTTAAAAGTACATATTTTAAGAACATCAATTAAGAGAAACATTAATATTCACACCCAACTAAAGCTAGCATTTCCTACAGTTCTAAGAATAAGAGATACCAGTTGAGTTATCCTGAAAACAAACAAACAAAAGCATGGAGGACATGACTAATTCAAAACTTACAGATGCGTTAAGGCAAAATTCAGACAACTATCCGAACACCACGGAGCAGTCACCCAGCTCACATTTAGTAGTCTCATTATAATTAACACTTGCGGTCCCAGGGTTAAATGATACAAAGTTCAAAGTCAGAAGAGAAGATTTGAAAGAAGCAGCATAAACACTGAACTAAGGAATATATAGGGTAAGAAAACACTCGCAGGTCTACAGAAAGAAAAAAAAATAACTAGTTTCCCTGTCATACAGTCTGAAAATAGTAATTGCAAAGATGTCAAACGCCAATGTTAACACTCCACGTTCCCAGCATCTGCCATAGGCCACCTGGGAAAGTTACCTTATTCTTTATGTTAATTCCACGCCTAGACACAGGCCTTCATTGGGGAAAGGGCAGAAAATAAGCACCAGTCAGACTGAAACCCACACCAAAACCGGAGAAGCCAAACACCTAACGCCTTACAACCCGTTTATAAACTCGAAACAACGGTGACCCAAAGCTCTCCTTACGATCCGGTCACCTACACCGCGGCTTAAGGCCAGAGGCGGCTCACAACACAGGAAGGTGCCGTTTTCGTGTCATCCGCATCCTCGGCGACCTCCGGAGGGAAACAATGGGGTAGGGCCCGGGCACCACGGGGGGGGAGGGAGACCGCCCCTCGCCCCCCCACCCCCCTCCCCCCCAAACCGGAGCAGCCGCCGGGCCGGGGCTGCGGCCGGACACCCCGCCTCGGCCTCCGCCGGCGGGAGGGGCCGCCCGGGCTGGGGCTGAGGGGTAACGGCCGCGCCGGCCACGCGCGACGCCCGCCCCTCCCCGGCGGCCCCTCGTCGCCTCAGGCCGCGGCCTCACCCTCCTACCCGGGCCCGCGTCAGGGCAGGGTGGATGGGCACCCCGGGGGAATCAAGGCGGCTGAAGCAACAGGCACCCCGGGGACGGAGCCGGCCGGCGGGACCAGCAGCTGCCGGAGGGAGAGGAAGTCCCGAGGGGCACCATCCCCCCGAGGCGGGCGGAGAAGCGGCACACCCCTCCCAACCCCGCGGCTCTCCCTGGAAAGCACTGCCTAGGACGCAGCCTCCCTCCAAATAGCGAGGCCGCCTACAACGATGTACGAGAAAGGAGGAAAAATAAGGCATAGCAGCTTAAGGGCTGCTCTGACACAGAGCAAAGCACCCAAGGCTCCTCACTCGAGAGACCCAGCGGCATCTACGCGTGCCCTGCGCCGCAGGCAGTGGCGTGTTTCGGTAGAGACCACGGGGTTCAGCCCGTTTCAGTGGCACGACAGGCCCCGGCCGGAGCGAGGTGCGCCCGAGGTCTCAACATAGACATGCGAGGAAACGCTCCATCCCCGCAGGCGGCCGCAGGAGGCCGGGCGGAGAGGGGCTCTCCACCGCTACCCTCCGCCACAAGGGCGTGACGGGGCCTTCGCGCAGGGGGAGGGGAGCGGGCACAGGTAACTGCCCCCCCCCCCCCCCCCCCCCGCCCAGCCTCGCCTCGCCCCCCGGGAAAAGGAGGTGGCAGCGCCATCTGTGCGGTAACGCCGGCCAAGCTAGCGGCAGGGCCCGGGCGACGGGTAGGGGGTGGCACCTGGGCAGCCGCCGGGTTCTATCACCGCCCCCTCCCCGTCCCTCGGGGCCCGGCGGCGGCGGCCACATGGCAGAGGCAACAGTGGCAAAGGCGCTGCCTGACCAGGGGGCGAGGAGGGAGGATGAGGAGGGCGGCGGCCGGCAAAAGAGAAGGGGTGCCGCCGTCGCCGCCAGGAGGAAGGTGCACGCACGGGGCCGAAGGGAGCCGCCGGGGGAAGGGCCGCTCCCAGCTGGCGATGGGAGGGGTGGCGGCGACAGCCGGGGTCTTCCTGTCTCGCCCAGGAGAGAGGTCGGCGCGCGTTACCTGCCCGGGTGGCTCCCCAGCTCCCGGTCGCTCAGCGCCGCCGTGTAAATCTTCCGGTATCTGTCGGCCAGGGCCTTCCCGGAGAGCAGCAGCTGGTAGCGGCTCCGGCAGCCCAGCGACGGCGGCGCCAGGGCGCCGGGCAGTGCTCCCAGCCCGCCGGCTGAGCCCTCTTCGGGCCCCATGAGCCCCGCCGGACCAGAGCCGCTGGAAAATAAGAAGTAGTCGCCTTCGGCCCCGGTGCAGGCGGCGACGGCAGCTCCCGCAGAGGCGGCGGCGGCTGCGGCGCTCATCCCCCTCCCCGCCCGCCCCCTGGTGGCTGCGCTGCCTCCCGGCGCGACGCGGACACAGGCGGCTCCCGCTGCCTTCACCGCCGGGGCCCAGCCATGGAGAGGCCGCAAAAGCCGCCTCCGCCGCCTTCGAGGCTGCTCATCCACCCGGGGCGAGGCCGGGGGGTGCGGGAACACCCGTCTCCGCCCCTCAAGCGGCGGCTCGGGGGACCCGGCTGCCCGCCTGCTCACCCTCCGCCCCGGGCGCAGCGCCGGCCGCCTCTCCCTCCCGCCGGCGAGAGCGCCGAGCAGGACCGGGCGCCGACGGGACGGGACGGGGACCGGCCGCTCGTTTTCCCCCTTCCCGCTACAGGGGAGGGGGGTTGGGGGCGGAGGCCGGCGACTCCCGCTTCCCCTCCAGAGTTTCTCCTCCTCGGCGGCGCCGCCGCCGCCCTCTCCCTCCGCACAGGCGCCCCGGCCCCACCTCCCTCCCGCGGCCAGCCCGGCCGGCGGGCGCATGCGCCGCCCGGCCCCGTTCCCCCGCCCCCGGGAAATCCGGGCACGAGCGGGAGCCCGCACCTGCCGCGCGGGGCGGGGCGGGGCCGCTCGCGGGGCCCGCAGGTACTGGCGGGGAGAGCCGGAGTCGCGGCCGGGTCGGTGGGTCCCTCTTACGGAGCTTCCCCCTTCGCCCCGCTGAGCGTGTGCGTCTGTGTGTCCCTCCGGTTTTATTTCGGTGTTCGGGCGAGAGGCGGAAGCTGCCGGTTTCCGTGAGGACAGCCGCCACAGCCTCGTTGCTTCGCTGTAAGGCCCCGCGCCAGGGCATCGGGGCACGGGTCGGGCGGGAAAAGTGTGGTGCGACCAAGTGGAGCAGCCGAACCCCGATGCAGCCGTTGCCCGCGCCCTGCTTTTGTGCTTCGTGCTGCTCGTTAGGCAGGATCTTTTTGCAGAAACACGGAACCGTCGGAGTTGGAAGGGACCTCTAGAGATGATCTAGTCCAACTCCCCCACCAGAGCAGGATTTCCTAGAGCACACTACACAGGAATGCATCCAGGCAGGTTTTGGGTATCTCCAGAGAAGGAAACTCCATAAGCTCCTTGGGCAGCCTGTTCCAGTGCTCTGTCACCCTCATAGTAAAGAAGCTTTTCCTCATATTCAGATGAAAATTCCTGTGTTCCAGCTTGTGCCGGTTGTCTCTCGCCGTGTCACTGGACACAACTGCAAAGAGTTCGACTCTGTCCTCCTCGCACCCACCCTTTAGATATTTATTTTCCAGGAGCAAGAGCTCTCTTATTTAAGACAGAGTGCACTAAATCCAGTTGCCTGCTGTATTAGGCCAAGGTTTCCTTAAGTTGTCTTTGCTGGCTCTGGGATGCCTTACCTTCTTTTAGAGGATAAGGAAGCATGGGTTGGGCACTTTGCAGTGTATCTTGTTATATTACATCCTCTCCCCCAGGATAGGTCTTTTACATTGTTACTTTTTATCTGTTGAAAGTGTGGCCCTGCGATTTTGGCACCCTTTCTAGTAGTTTATGCAGCTGAAAGCTTCAGGTTGTATAGACCAAAGTACATGTTATTTAAAAAAAAAAAAAAAAAGAACAAATAAACCTGCATGCCAAATATGGCTTGGATTGCAGTCTACAGAAGCTGTCATCCAAGGTGCATGCTGTCGTAATTTTTTTTTTCCACCCTCAAAAAAAGGACTTAAATAAGGTGTGGAATTCTGCTGATTCTGAATACCAATACATATCTCTGCAAATGACTTCTTTCTGCATAACAGCAAATAGAAGAGAACTATGCAACTGCCATCTTTCTTAAGCTTGTGTATTGCCCACTGATGCTTAAACATACAAGCCAAATTTCAGATACTTGTTTACAGAGAACTGGGGTTGTCAAAACCAATAAATTCATACAGATTTTATCAAAGGTAGCTGTCCAGGTAGCAGAAATGCAGCCAGGTTCATGCCATCACTGAAGAAAAAGCTACTTTCTGAATGCAGTTAGAGGCTCTAGAGGCCATCCACCTGTTTTAAATACTAACTGCATCAAAAGCTTTCAAGTATAATTCTTACACGGTAGTGGGTAGGGAAAAAGAAGAAGAAAAAGAGTAATCCAGCACTGATAAAAGGAGACACACAAAACCAAGTGCCATGTCTTACGGTACTAGCCACCACTGAATTAGATTCCTTCTAAGAATCAGAGTAGTAAGCCTTTCTAGCTCCTCCTCTTTTACGGATTACCTAAAATCATTCCTACTGGCAAGAACCAGGAAAAAAAAGGGAAAAAAAATACACAGAAAAAAACAAAATCAACAAAACATTTTCAGCTCCTTCTTATGTTTAGCTGTAAGCTACTACTTTATATCCAAACAGTAATTTTTCCTTCATCAAATACACACTGCCTGACAAATGGGCTTTCTTCTGGCATAACCTTGTCTGTCACGTCCCAAAATGATTCTTCTGCACTAATGCTGTTGTAGCCATCTTAATGTGCGTGCCGTAGAAGCTAAGTGCTGGCAAACTTTTATGAAAGTGATGCAATTTATTGCAATTCTTGCATATTGCTCCAAACTAGAATTTGTCTGGGCATGTGTTGTACAGAGCCACACACAGTGTGGTGAGCATTTTTTCTTTGCAAGCTGCATCTGTTCCTCCACATCTCTTTTTATCACAAGTCTTTTTGCTTTTGGGGGCAATCTTGGTAAGTGTCCACAGGGCAGAGTTCGCTTTCCATAAGCCTCAGCCTGTGATAAGCAATAGCATTTGACTATGTAACTAAGATTCGCCAAGCAAGCATAACTCTGGACCTTCTTATAGTCTTCCTCCAAGCTTTCGTTCTCTTCACTCAAAATACAAAGTAGTCTCCACCTTGTGAGGCTGTTAATGGCACCATTTGGGAGCTGGATGTTCAGTCCTCATTCGCAGCCATATTTTCACTTCTTGTTGCCAGAGGAAGCCACCTTTTTTTTCTTTTTCTCTTTTTGTTTTTTAATATGACTGTGGTACTCACATTTCGTATTCTTTCTCTGATACTGATTCTGAGTAATAATGCCAGTACTGTACCATATAAGAACACTCAGGAGTGCGCATTTCATCTGCACCAGCCTTTTGCTAGATCTGATACTGACTGTACTGCTGTAGTTTGCATAAAAATATTACAGGTTCATTCTTTTTTCTTGTTTGTTTGTTTGTTGTATTTTGTTGTTTGTTTGTTGTATTTTATTGTTTTTAAAGTGTTAGTGTACCTTTGGAGAATCTGTTTGCACCAGATTAGCCCTTTGCTTTATGTAGCTGCAGAGTTTTTGATCTAACAATACGTTTGAAAGATGGATTCATTATACCATCGAAACAAACTCAGTCACCTGAAAGTTACTATTAAGTGCTTTGCAACCAGAATGTCTTTCTTCTGACGATACTCAACTCTTTTGCTGTTTGCTCACATCTGCTTGCTCTTACAGAATAAAGCCCTTTGCCAGTCAGCCTCTCCCTTTTAAGGTGGGGTTTTCAGCAGTTGCGTTCATTCATGTGGCACTTTTATAAATAAGTTTTAGCAGAACAAATTGTTCAGAAGTCATCCAGAATCAGAGTCTGATGGTCTCTCTTGTTCACTATCACTGCTCATGTGGTTCAGCATTGTCCAAACGTGAGTTTCAACACATATCCTGCATGACTGGATGTAAAAGAGAACGTTCCACGATTTTGTAACCTAGCCCTTATACTTTTCAATTATATTTCCAGGTTTTGTTTCTTCAAACTTTCAAAACATGATACCAACCAATACAGTAATTTCTTCACAAGCAAGCAGGAAGTCTGGAATTAGATAACTTTAAAATATGTAAACTAGACTTACATAGTAAGTCTTACATGTAAACTAGTTTACGTATCGAATTGGAGTTATGAACCACAGAATTCACTACTTCTTCAGTAAAGCTTGCTATTTACTACAGTCAGGTGGTGTTAGAGTTCTTTGTTCACCTAAAGCAACTAGCTCTTATCACCACATTTTCTCCACAAATAGGACTTAAGCCAGTAATAATGGGGGAATAAAGTAATAATAATCTCTTGGTCACTAAGCTTCTCTCACTGCCAAGATGTGTTATGAAGCTGTTAGTATGAGTAGATAAAGGGGCCATTTTTCATTATGTAGTTCCAACAAAGCTAAGGTCTATTTTGACATTCTTACTCTGTAGTATACATCTACATTTGTTTTAAGTTGTCAGCATTTATTTTGAGACATTGGGGAGCTGGGAGGTGGGACCAAAACTAAAAAACTTTACAGCATAATTCTTGTTCTGGGCTTTTCTGCTATAAAGAGTTCCTGAATGATAAAAAGCATGGGTAAGGAAGGCCTTCTTCTCCATTCCTACAATGGAGATGCTTGTTCCTCCCTCTCCAATTGTTTTCCAGGTCAAAGAGTGACACCAACTTATGCTTACTTATGTTTGGTTCCTATATACAGAACAAAAGGAAGAAAACATAGCTCTCATATTTAAAAAAAAACCCATATTTTTATCAATTAAAAGATTCAACTCTCCAAATTTATATGCTTTGTCACATTTTTTTGCAAGTCAGGTTTTCCCAGTCTTAATTGTAGAATCATGCTAAAGGAAACCAACCAAACAAACCCACTTTATTTTCATGCCAGCTGTCACAAATCCCAAAGAGCTTGCTAACTAAAAGGTGAACCCCTTCACCCACTTCTGTCCTTATTCTTTCTATTACATTGATGTTTATACTCTAATTCTATCTTCTTAGCCAAATTCTCTTGTCTTGTTCTTTAAACGTTTACTTGAACTCAGTATACACACACAAAAAAATATGTGTAAAGTAAAAGCTTACAGCTCCAACAATTTGTAATGCCGAATTGCATATATCAGCTCTTAAGATAGTGACATTTTTTAGGTGGGGAGATGAACAAAGAAAACCTCAACAATTTCTGCCATGATGTGACTGGCGTTAGAATAAGTAGAAATATGTGCATGTTCAAGTAAATGTGGTATTCATGAGTAACTTTTTCCTTTCAAGATTGTAACAATTAATTATTTAAGAGTATTCCACCAGATTTTCCCTTACATAGAAATCCAGACTTCTTCTACAAACATTTGTCTAAACCAGCTATGCATCACATGAAGACAAACTCCTCTGAAGAACTATTACTAGGGCATAATCTGCAATCACCCTGAAGAGCAAGAAAAGTTACCCAGAACATTTTAACCACCAGTGTTGTAGTGTGTAAATGAAGGGCAAGTATTCAAAGAATCAAAACAAGTATTAGAAACCCACGAAGAACACATATTAGCAATGCTTTATAAGGTATTATTGCTTTGAAAATATAATATAGGTTAAAAGGAAGATACAGTGTGGTTTGACATTCAAATTTACTTATGCCAGTAATCTTTGAAACTGGACCTCGGACTGAAACTGGGCTGAAACTTGGAAACCTGAAGTTCTCTCTGATATAACGTGCAATAATATTTATTGGATCCTCACATAGAATGCAGAAATAAAACGCAGACTAGGGTGCAGTTCTATTGAAAATCCCACCATGGAAACAGAGGGCTGGAAAAATCCACTTGGGTCATTAAAACAAGTCTGCCAGAAATTATGCAATATACATAAGAACTATAAATCCTGCATCCTGTAAAAGGCGTGGAACACCTGAACTCTAAGGGAAACGAAATTGGCTTGGCAGAAAAAAGCAACCTGGCCGTACAAACATGCTAATCTGCAGGCAATATTCTTGCGTAACCTGAAAAGAAAAATGGGATGAGGTTATATTTCCATTTCTACTCTGCTTTCACACAAGACTGAAATCACATTATTGAGATTTCTCAAATGGATAAAGCAGTTCAATTTTAAATTCATATTCCAGACTCAGAGCAGGATGACAGGGATATATACAGGACAATCGTGTTGTCAGTGAAACCTTTGGAAGTTTGGCTAGGAAACTGAAAGTATGGTGCGGTGATCACAGAAAAAAGCAGTCTAGGATACAACTGCTTAAGAACCTGCAGTTATCCATGCACACATTTTTAGTAACTGTAAGTTACTTAAAGCAGTTTTCTTGAGCAACTATAAATGAAATTAAGCCCTTTTAGGCTTTGCGTTTGGTTTAGAATACAGAGTCCCAGGGTTCAGTTAAATTAACAGCTCAGCAAACTTTCTCAGCTATAGGTTCAAACACACAGAGACTTTCTACACGTGAATCATCACATTGCATTTACTGAGGTCTGTGCATATACCTGTTGCTGCACTAGCCACATTATTCCCTGCAGGATTTCTTTTTTCCCCCTTGTAGACTTACAATGGCTAAGGACTACTACACTAGTCACTTGACAGATGATTTGCTTACTAATACGTATCAGTAGGGCAGCCAAAAGAGACTTCCCATTTCAACTGGTTCCAAGAACAAGCGCTGTTCCTGATATTTCTAAGAGCATGTAGTGAGCAGTTAAGCCAAGAGGCAAGCGTGCAACCCGCGATTTATTATTCAGCTTAGATTTTAGCGTCTTTCAAAGCATTTGAACAAAGCCTACTTGGCCATTACTCAGGGAACATTCTCCATCTGTACATCTTCTTATGCTAGACTCTGCATTTGAAGGTATGGATTTTACGAGTTCTGCTATGAGGTACTGTAGTTTCTCATACAGTTTGGGAACGTGCTTATAGTACTTTGGGAATTGGGTCTTTGTTCTGGATGCCTGTGGCTGACCTGATGTGACAGGGAATGGATCTCATCTAACTGGCTTCCTCAATCCTCACCTTCCGTTCTACTCCCATTCCTCTAACTTGCACTTAGGAGTCTGTTTAATTCTTTTCTCCCCAGAATTCATGTGCTACAAGTAACTTTGCCCACCCATATTTAGGAAGCATCAGATGTTGTGCTTACAACAGTTTTGAAGGCCATATTTTGAAGCATTTCCCTCATATCACCATCTGCTACAGATTAATGCAAGTCCTATTGCTGTTGTATATTTTACTTTCTTCCCTTCTAATTGCTTTTTAAAAAAAGAGATTTAGCATGATTTAGATAGAGGTGTATTGATTTGCATGGCAAGGTTTTGGCAGTAGCAGGGGGCTAAAGGCATGGCTTCTATGAAAAGCTGCCAGAAGCTTCTCTCTATGTCCAAGAAAGCCGATGCCAGATGTCTACAAGGTGGACCCACCACTGACCAAGGCAAAGCCCATCAGCAAAGATGATAGCACCTCCATGATAACATATTCAAGAAGGAAGAAAAAAACCTGCACAATAGAAACTACAGCCAGAGATAGGAGTAAGAATATGTGAGAAAAACAACTCTGCAGGCACCAAGGAGAGGGAGGAGGCACTCTGGGCACCAGAGCAGAGATTCACCTCCAGCCGATGGTGAAGATCATGGTGAGGCAGTGTCCTGGTTTGAGCTAAAACAGGATCAATTCTGTTCAGTGATTTTCTTTTTCAGCTAAATCTTTTCTAAGAGATTGCACTTTCTGAAGTCAGCAGCATGTTTTTGCAGACAGTGTGTGCTCCTAGAAGTGATAACACCTGATGTTTACAGTTAGTGCCAGAGACTGGGATGCAGAAAGGCTCTTGCTTGTACTTATTCCTGTAGTGACCAAGGCCACTGCTGGCTCTTGTGTGCCACGCTGGGGGTGCCAGGAAGTAAAAGGGTTCAAGGATGTAAAAAGTTGAGCTACGAGGAGGAATGGACAGGACTGGCAACCCAAACGTGACCAACAAAATATTCCATTCCATATATGTCATATTCAGTGTTAAGCTGAGGGATCACAGAAGTTAAACTCTCTTTTTCAATGGCTGGCATCCAAGGGCGACTCCATCCATTTTTCTGCCCACAATCCTGAGTTCCCACATCCAGCTTCTCTATCCAGTTTCCTTCTGCTGCTGAGCCTGGGACTTCCCAGGGACCACCTGCTCTGAAGCATCAGTGGGGATTGCTATCAGGGGGCAGGGGAATTAGATTCAATATAAGGTTTGCATATATTTGTATACATTTCATTATTTTCATTCTTAATAGTAGTAGTGTTTTATTAAAGCTGGTTTAGTTTTATTTTCCAATCCATAAGTCTCTCTGCCTTATTCCCTTTCCCTTCCTTTTTGGGGACGGAGAGGGACTAGAGAGCATCTGTCAGTCGGTTAGTGGCTGGCCCAGCCCTAACTCTCGACAGGCAGGCTCTCCTGCAGCCCATGGAGGCTGACAATGGAGCAGGTGTTCACCTGCAGGCCATGAAGGACCCCATGCTGGAGCAAGTGGAGGCACCTGAAGAAGGTTGTGATACTGTGGGAAGCCCACACTGGAGCAGGCTCTTGGCAGGACCTGTGGACACGTAGAGAGAGGAGCCCATGCTGGGACAACTTTGCTGGCACAGCTTGGGCCCTGTGGTGGACACGTGCTAGAGCAGCTCGTGAAGAATTGTAGCCCATGGAAAGGACCCATGTTGGAGAAGTTCATGGAGGGCTGTTTCCTGTGGGATGGACCTCACGCTGGAGCAGGGGAAGAATGTGAGGAGTCCTCCCCCTGAGGAGGAAGGATTGGCAGAGACAACATGTGATGAACTGACTGCAACCCCCATTCCCTGTCTTCCTGCACCGCTGATGGGGAAGAGATAGAGAAATTGGGAGTAAAGGTAAGCCCAGAAGGAAAGGAGGGTTGGGAAGAAGGTGTTTTAAGATTTGGGTTTGTTTCTCATTATCCTACTCTGACTTGATAGATAAAAAAAAAATTTTTTTCCTCAAGCTGAGTCTGTTTTGTCCCTGAAGGTAATTGCTGAGTGATCTCCCTGTCCTCATCTTGACCTACAAGTCTTTCATTATATTTTCTTTTTTTCTGTCCAGCTGAAATGGGGAGCGATACACTTGTTTTGGTGGGCAGCTAGTGTCCAGTCAAGGTCAATCCACAACAAGAGACATCAATTCTGGGGACTCTGAAATCTCAGTTTAGCATAATTTGGTATCTACCGGTGCAGGATCCATGAACTGTTTATAACATGCCACATCTGCTGTAGACAGATTATCAAAATCTCTTAGTTGGAATATCAGGGAAAAAAAATAGTGGGTGTTCTCGTAGCCAGTGTAGTACATGATCTCTCAAAGGATGTCAGAAAAGCCTCTGCAAAGTCGCCTTCTCTCTGCAAGCAGTTAATTTCAAAGCTAGTAGTCCGGGTGCACAGCAAAGTGCTACTTCCTTACATCTTTGTTTTCTTGAGTCAGAATTTTCTTCTATTTCTTT
Organism: Trogon surrucura; assembly: GCA_020746105.1. Classification (NCBI taxonomy): domain Eukaryota; kingdom Metazoa; phylum Chordata; class Aves; order Trogoniformes; family Trogonidae; genus Trogon; species Trogon surrucura. Next base: position 48,414,102 of record CM036617.1, read on the forward strand.
GTCTCTGACACGAAGCGTAACTCCACCATTCCTTATTCATCTTCTTCGCTAGTATTTTTCACAATGCAAACAGGGCACAGATCCTTCTTGATAAGACTGTTGTCAATAACATAATAATGACTGTTGTCATTTAATAACACACTAACTTCAAAGCCCACACTTGGAAAATGTCTTCTCTCTTTACTACCAGCTTAGTTCCACGGAAGAAGAATTCCTCTCAGCTGGGAAGTAAATCCTAGGTAATTTTAATAAAACTGTATGAATTATTAGGACCAAGCAAACAACCAAGTACTAAGTAAAATCGGATCTTTCACACATGCACATGAGTTGAAGCAGAGTTATGTGGCTCTGTGGCTGTGCAAGAGTGAAGTCCAGTTACATTAGGTTGGAATGACTTTTAAAGATATCTCACTTCTGGACCTGGGTAGGGAAGTATGTTATCAACTGAAAAATAATATTTTGTTATCTAGTCATTTGCAGCAGCACACAAAGAAACTGGTACAGCTTCCCAAGATTAGTTTAACACGTTCCCTGTGGATGGACTTGAGAACAGATCATCTGCATCCTATGCCACATGTTCCACTTCCCTGGAAAAAAAAAATTCTCTGTGGCAATATAAGAAAAGGAAGAAACACAAGGATATGTACTGTAACAGGGGAGGGAAAAAAATTAAAAAAGGGAGAGGGATGAGAAGACAGTAGTTGAGACACCTGGTCTAACTAGAATTCTTCAGAAGTTACTACAGCAGGAGTGATCCAAACAAGAATCTAGATCAATTCACCTTCATATAGGTAATCGCACTATTAAAACAACAAGAGAAACAAAACCCACACAACTCAAACCAAAAAATACCCAAATTGTATGATCTGCAGCATTCAAATTGAATAGCTGACAAGGAAGAACAGGATATATTTAAAGAGTGTCACATTTTAAGGAAAGATGCTTTTGAAAGTTACTAAATTCATACAGGAAACCCCAGGGAGAATTTTTTTGAAGCATTTAATAAGGAAATGAGACTTTGCTTAGAGATATTTTTTTCGGAGGACTGTGAAATGGTCCAGTGGCAGTGCTAGGTAAATGGTTGGGCTCTATGGTCTTAATGGTCTTATCCAACCTAAATATTTCTATGAAATCTCAAATTTGGGACCAGATTGTATTATGAATCAAAACCCAAGAAATAGAGAAGAAAACTGGTAGGATTCTCCATCAGGCTTCAGGAAAGTGTGGACTTCAACTCCCAAGAACATCTATATCACAGATTACAGGCTCTGACAAGAACATAAAGTGATATCACAGCAGACTGAGCTAGCAAACTACAAAGATGCTTTCAGGGATTAAGTGAAAAATATAAACAGAAACACCTCTGCAAGAAGTTGAACATACAGTATGAGGAGAAGCAGACCTAAGCACCATTCTGCATTTGAATAGAGCTTCTGTATTTGGGAGAACCAAAAACCACATTGAAGAAATTTAGACAATGCCCTAAACAAACCGTCTATCTTCTTACAACATATTATTAACCTCTTTGGGCCAGAGTTGTAGCTATAGCAAAAATTAAGTGGCTTGTTCAGGAAAAAGCTATAGCCAACGACTGAAATGTTACTCTGAATATGAATGAAACACATGTTTAATTCTAATGGATGTTTTAATGTGTATTTCAAATGTCATTAAGAGTTTTAAGATAAAGAATAATTATGAAAGCAGAGAGGTAATATGATCAGTCTTTGAATTGTCTGAGAACTAAATGCAACTTCTTGAGAAAGTTCCGTAATGCCACTTAAAACCGACCAAACAGTCATTGATTTTGCTATCCCTTTCAAAATAACTTCTGTTTTAGAGGTGAGGACATCTGAAGATAGAAAAATCAAGAAGTCTACCAAGAGAGGGATGGCATGGGAAAGGAGAGACTGCAGAAAAGTAAAAATCACAAGGGATAAATGATAGTATACTAAACAGAGCTATGACAAATAAGAAAAAGTAAGGTCACGCCAGCACGTGATGATATACATATACTCAGAAACAAAGTCCACATCCATCGACATCTCTTACTTGCAACTCAAATGCCACTGACCCACTTACATAAAGTTATTTTCTTGGAGTACTTACATTAACCTGAAGCAGCCAGGCACTTTTCATTCCATTAACACTTAAGACGGGTGTTTGTAAGATCTACAGGGCTAAGCTTTTTAAAAATAACTGATCATAGAGACAAGCCACAGTAAGAAATATAAAACCCCTGGCTCAAGATTCAAAGATTTTTATTTTTTTCCCCCTAGAACTGTCCTAGTACTTAAAGATCTTTTAAAAGAAGAGAACTAAAGCACTAAATCTGTGCTAGTATCAGAAGTACAAACAGAATAACAACAATAATTACTCTGTAATTATTTTAATGTCACTCCTTAGGTAACAGAAAGGACTGCAGTGCTAGACAACCAAAGATGAAATAGCATTAGTTATGCTCTTATATAAAAGTAGGTCTCATTAAATAAATCTTTCTCTCTTTGACAGAACTACAGGTATAGGCTTCTAGGTTAGTACTATGCATTATTGCAACTCAGACATCAATATCATACAGACCATAAATTAAATAAATTATTAACTAGCTGATTAACAAGTACTTAAGATGTATATGTGATTTATCCTTTAATAGAATTTACTTCTACCACAAAGTTTCTACCACTGACCAGATTCCAATTCTACTCTTATATTATACAGTAACTCAAATTAGTGCTGCACACACAAAACCCCCCACTCAATTAAAAAAAACCCCAAAACATAAAGCTACATAATGTTTTCATTTTTGCAATCAAGTTACTTAGCAGGATTTTTGCCTGAGAGAATATGCTTTTTAATACCATTAAAAACAAACAAAAAAAAATCACCTGTTACACTTTTTTGTTTGAAAAGAGAAACAAGACCACAACAATAGTGTAGTTATGATAGCTTCCACCCTTGTACAACTACTGCAATTAAACAGACTGGCTTCATTTTACAAACAAACTAGAAAAATTGTTATTCAGTTCATCAAGCAGACAAAAGCCTATTAGTAGCCTTACAGTTCACATGCCTTCTCTCACCTTCCTTTCCTTCTTCTTCTCACCCTCAATAACATAATTGTCTCTGAGCTTGGACCGCCTTTAAGGTTATCAGCTGGGAATCACACACCTGAGCTGATTCACAGCTCCACACTAATTTTTCATAAAGTGAGGCAGGCTGTTTTCCATGCTCTGCTACCATAACATCGAACCACAGTGTTGCATCAAAAAGGATCCTTGATTACAGAATGGAGAAGTGAAGAAGGGAAGTGATTCTGTCTTTATACACTATATTGTTGAGTTATACTTATTCCTCCTCCACCGTGCTTAGTGGAAGCACTCCTTACTGAGTTTAGGTTGCGAGAAAATACTCTGGATACCTGCTAGCAAGATAGAAACATCCTTCAGGTTGCAATACGAAGGTGCTTAGCTGGAACAAGGAATACATCTGAAATATATTGTCTGTGCTCCAAGGGTCAGTGAAGACACACAGGATCTTATAATACTGTGCATTTGCTGGTATATTAAAACCACTATTCATGTATATATTTTATATGTTTCTGTGAAGAGATTAATGAAACATTTAGAAACAAATGATTTCCCAGCAAGCATCAATATGGGCAACTAAAAGCTCTGGTCACACAATTTAAGGTTTTAAACCCAGCAACTTTTAAAGTAACAACCATGTAAACTACGTTATAATGTTTGTTGCATTCATGCAATTTGGGATCAAAGATGATGACTTTTCAAATATTCTGTGAAAAAGAGGGGTCACTAAATGACATTCTTGATTTATAAATTTAATGCCAGGCTATTATTCTGTGTTGCAGAAATCATTAGACATCGGGTGAAGACACATCTACTGCTTTTTAACTAGAAATTTGGGTTACCATTGTATCTGTTTAAGCACCCTGTCTTTTCATAGTCTACAGAGCAAAAAGTAGAATGAACTTATATGTTATAAAGTTTAATATTGATAAATTCCTCATATATATTTTTAAGCTAACTTCTTAAACTATGTAAGCTAACTACATAAACTATATAAGCTAACTTCTTAAACCATAGACCAGGTGGATCGTTAACTAATATGAGTGCTCTCTTTTTTTTTTAAACTAATCTAGCACATTTACTAACTAAAACCCAAAGAACAGAAATACAAGGATGATATTCAGTGAAGTTTACTCAGAAATGAATCATCAGTTCTGTGAATGCTGTATCCTTATATCTGTATAAAGCCATACACATACGGGTATTTGGAGCAATATACAAAATCGTAGACATAAACAGATGGACTGTCTCCATCCTTTCTTCCAAAGCCACTTAGAGGTGATGGGAGACTAAGTCTGTTTGCAACACGGTGCTTAGAAATAATCTGAAAGCACCATGTGCAACTGTTGAATTTAAGATAACCTGACAAGCTTCTTAACACCTCCCTCCATTCAAAACCAGTTATTGGAATAGTTATTTTAAAGCAATGAAGTATAATATAAATCTAGTTAGATACATTTTGATCAAATTTTTAAGTATTTCCTGCTCACAACATTCACACTTAGAATAAACTTGAAGATGACTTACAACCCCTTCTCTAGGGTAGTTGTTTTTGTCATGAGAAGAGAAGGCTTATTTTATCTCATTTTAGTCATTTAAGGTTTAGGCATATCAGACCAATCTGGCCTGAAATTTAACTAAGTACATAATATATTTTAGTCTATCACTAGCAGCTAATAATATCCTGCAGGCAGGATTCACTCATTTTAACCACCTATGTCTTAGCTGCGTTGCCTACACTAGACGAGCTCTTTCCATAGTAAATGAAAAGAGACAAGTATCTCCAAAGAGCAACTCATCTTAGGCATCTGTTTTTACGGTGAAATGAATTGCCCTCCAGAGGTGCCCACCATATTTTAATTAGAGCTTGAAACAGATAAATAGTATGTAAAATCTTTAGACACCTTTTAATCAGGCAGTTATGATGCTTTCCCAGTTTCTTTTCTCATCTCAATGCAATGCGAAGTAGTGAAACAGGAAAGCAGATACGGCTTATGGTGCAAGCCTTTCTAGAATGAGGTGATGGAGCTTTTGATTTCTGCCATTTACTTTGATTATAGGTGAGCATTGAATGCAAATTACCTTTGGCTACAGCTTTGTTCTGTTCTAAGAGCAAGTAAAATCAAAATATACTAATTCTCTTTAGCCCTTAAATTCTTACTCAGTTATTTTCACTGAAGGTCTTCCAGCAAGCCCTACCAACTGCATTCCTTGACCTCTACAACAGAAAAATTTGTATTTCAAAGTTCAAGAATCTTGCTAACCATTTACTGTCTTTTTATTTTCCACACCAGTTCACCGTATTCCAATGTAGTTCTCAGACCTTAATTATTAGAAAGCTCCTAGCTGCAGCTTATCTTATGAATTTTCCATTGCACTTAAACCAGGGGGTTGGGGTTTTTTTTTTGTTTGTTTGTTTGTTTGTTTTAAATAGGAACTGCTTTTGACTGCTTCTTTAAGTCACTGGGTCAGCTGATCCTTTAACTCATATCACTTTTAGGAAGTTCTGCATCAGATTTCTTTCTAAAATTTATAATTTTGGTTTTGCTAGATCTTTTTTTTTTAACTCTTGACTTTCCAGGATTTTACTTCTGCTACATTCTGAGAAAAATAGAAAACAGGGACAACTTCTTGTCTGAACCTCAATTAACATGTTTATGCTGCAGCTGTAGGCCATATAGCCCAATGCAGTTTTTAGACACATGAGAAGATAAGGTGATCCTTTTTGAGGAGTAGATTCTACTCTAATATTAAAGAATAGCCCATAAATAGCTCTTAAAAATTCAAGACCTTCTGATTTACTTTTTTTTGCTTAGCAACAGCTCTCTATAAAAATTATGATGAAACTACCAAAGCTATTTGGCTTTGCAGAAGCACAATGAGGGAAAAGTTAGGTCTGAGAAGTTTGCTTTATTTGGATAAAATGAACTGAATTATGGGCATGCTGATAAATAGATTTTACCCTACTAGTAGGACTCTAGTTACCATTTAAAAATCTTAATTAGTGCCTAGTAAGGAGAGGAAAGCTATATCTTTATGAAGTTGGAATGTCTGGGTTGCTTAGTAATTTGTTTTTGTAAGCACCCAAGTTCAAAGTTAAGTTCTATTAGTAAATTTGCTATGGCAATTTAGTAATTGAAGCTAATTAAATTCAGTTCAAATGAGTGTAGCTCCTAGTAGATAATCTAATGTTTTACAAATGCTTTGCAAATGAATATTTTGAGTAGTTTAGGAAGTCTAAAAGATATGAAAATAAAAGTATTTCTTTGAAGATTTCCCCATAACTTTTTATGAACATGAAGCTATGCTTTCTGTCAGGTCATTTTAGAGGTAAACAGGTAACCAGGATGGATCTTTCATTATGGTAATTAAATAAATTTAACCTTGGTTCTTGACATATATTAAATTAAACCTATAACTTCCTTTAATAATCTTAAAGTTACTAGCGAGAATGAATCCAACAAAATAAATAAGTGTTGACTGAGCCCTGTCCGGTCAAAATTCTAAATGACAGCCAAAATTTTAAAGCTTTAAACATTGGTCTGGGAAGAAGTGGATCAGCCATTGCTACACTTTGTAAAGGTAGGTCACAGGGAAGCCTCATAAGGAAAAACTGGATTTATACTCTTTATTTTCTTATTTGACTTGATTTCTGCTATACTAATAGCACTCGAGGCAATCTAAACTGTAGAGTGTGGAGGCACGTCCCAACATCTGGATCCAGCTACAAACTCCATCCAAGGTTCACGTCAGATTGAGAGCAAGCCTTCGTTACCCTCACTCTGTCACTCTTGTTTGTTTATGAAAGCTCAGGGAACGGGAAGTGACTTTTTGTGTATCAATCCTACGGCTAGGGCTCTCAAATGCTGGCATGTAGGACTTTTTTTAGAAACCATGAAAACATGCTTTGCAACTTTATTTGCCAGTAGATAAGAAACAAGGATGCTTGACAAGGAACAATAATTAAGAACAGATAGAGAGATGGACTAGTAAAATGTTGAGAATAATAGCAAATTAAAGAAAGATCAGCCAGTCAGACTGATAAAATTGACCAAAGAAATATAGTTGCAAACTAGATTAGCTCAACTGCTTTGGGCAAAACCTAAGGCAATCTTGTGGGGTGTTTTTTTTTAAAAGTGATCTTAACGGTACTCCTTTTAAGATTGGTGGTGGTGACAAGAGTGGAAAACTCTTTTAGCGCTGCTGAACTTGAAACAGTGCTTCATCTGACTATTTGATTTACTTATAGAGAAGAAATACAGATATTTCTGCTTTTTCCAACTCTGCTTTTTGCTCTGCAGATTGCACTTCATTCTGTTAAGAGTCAACAGTAGTTTAACCAGCTAGCACGTTGAAATATTTTAGAGTCCAGATTTTTCACAAGTAATTTTCGGCAAATAACTGAAGATCCAATATTTGGAGCATAATTGCCTTTGACTCTCAACAGTCAGTGGGTGACTCAGATGAGAGGTGGGCTTGTTTGCCATCTGGAGGTGCTGCTGAGAGTACATGAGGACATGTATGAGTCTTCTGCCTCTTCCTCTGTGTCTTCAGACAGAGGCTATGATCACCTATATTACAAATCTGGGATTAGATTAGGTATTAGATAGGGCAAATCCACCCTGTCTAAATTTTTCTGGTGTCATTGAGACTGCAGGATCATCTAAAAGCATAATGATGTTTGTCAGCTTTCAACAGCAGAAAAATAAAATCTGATGCCTTTCAATTAGTATCACAACAAAAGCCATCGTGCTGAAACACTTCCCATAAAAGAAGGCTCCTTCCTGCCTTTCCAATAAGAGCTTGAGTTGATGAGGAAATCTGCATGATGCATCTGTTTTCCAGAACAAGTTATATACATGGGGAATTCTTGCTGAAACACACAATAATTGTTGCAACTGGATACATCTTCTCACACTTTATGTAAACCAGATTCAGTTAGATCACCAAAGAGTTCTGTGATCTGGAATCTGTAATCCCATACAGAGATATAAAGACCAGATTCTCCCCAGCACTATTTTTTGTGCCTAATGCTCCAAATGAAGAGAAAGAGCTCATCTAACTGTGTCCCCTCAGTAAGAAACCTGAAAGAAAACAGCAAAATCATAAAACAATCAATGTCTTTGGCTCTACATGTTCTCCTGTATCCTGTTCGTAACATATTCCCCAGGATTTTGTCATGGTTTCAGCTTTAACATCACTTTAGATGTTTTAGGTGGTTCCCTGAGATGCTGCTGACTCGAGATCTGAGACTAGTCCTTCTATTGCAAAAGTACTTAAAGAGCTGACAGCCTTTGCTAGGAGTGAGATTAGCTCTGGTCTCATGTCAGAAACACAGAGTTGTTGCCCAAACATAACCCCTAAGTGTCATTTGAGACATCCTAGAGAAGTCAGAGGACCAGCAGGTGTGACACAAGGCTTGTGAGAGAACTGCACCTTTCTTCAGTGGCAACTGGAGGCAGGGAGCTGCCTTTGGTGCCTTTATTTAAGCAAGTGATTCAGATCCCTATCGACCATTGAACTGCATACACGTTCAGAATATTTCTCAAATCAGTGGGCTGATGTGGCAGATTTCTATCGTAAGCAGAAACAGTCTCTTGAAATGCTTTCTGGAGCCAGAAGATTGTTCAGCATACATCAGAGACAGTGAACCACAAGTTCCCTACGAAGTTCCTGAGCAGACTGGATAATGGATATCGGTCACTTAAAAACCAAAAGGTTAGACTAGTTGGACAATTATGATACTCATGACAGTCCTTTGTGAGGAATCCCTTTGTCTAATCCCATGCAAACTGAGCACGTAATTTCTGAGACTCTGCCTAGGACTGTCTGAAAGCAGTTGTATCAACACTGCTCAGTAGTGGGATTTGCTACTCAGAACGCCGTTTACTCAATACCTTCATTCCATTTAGCAGGTTGAAAAGGGCAATCTCAATCATAGCTCAAATTGTGCAACAGCTGTCCAGGAATGCAAAGAGGAAAGGGAACCACCGACTTCTCATTCCACTTCCCCACAAAGCCACAGGCTGAGTCTGGTTGCATGGATACATGTCCTGCTTCTACTTTGCCTCCTGAGTCAGGATGCTCAGTGGCAAGTCATGAATCTTGCAACTGCTGCAACTCTTCCTTGCATTGCTTTCTAACCTAGACAAACACCATGAAGACCAGTTTAGGGGTAAATCCCACTGGACCCTTCAATTCTACTCCTATCTTAAGGGAGATCTCTCTGGAAGACTTGAAAAGTGTGTAACTAACTTCTTGATAAAACCTCTTGACAAAAGAAATTACTGTATTTACATCCTCATTGCTTCTTTGACTGACCTTGATGGTTTCACGAAACAGGGAAGTCTGCAACAAAGCCTTTCCAAGGCTGTGCAACGCTGTTCTGTCCACAGCTGTGCATAGCTTTCCAAATCAGTTTGTCTTACAGTCACTTCAGAGACAGGGAACAACACATGTTATTCCAGAATGTTAATCGAGAAGGGCACCTGATGTATTTGTGAGTCAGGCTGTTCCCGTGGGGAAATATTTACTGGAGGAGTGTTTAGCCATTGAATGGGAACAAAACTGGTAAAATATTATTTATCTAAAAAGTAAAGTCTCATCCAAAATGATCTCTCCCTTTCCTGAAATGACAAAATGCAATTAGGACATTAATGACGAGATTAATAAGTGGTATTGGGACAGCTACTGGAAGCATACGAGTTATTTGACATATAGTTGGAGACAGCTGTCAGACTATATGGGCATTTCAAACATAAGAGCAAAGAATGGTTTGGGGTCTACATGTAACATTAAGGGCAGAGAGACTCTAGGAAACTGCTAAAATTACTGTCGTGCAATGCAAATTGGAAACAATAGAGCAGTTGATGTCAATGTCTGTGAAAGTTAGTAGCTTTCGAGACTGGTCTTTGTGGTTCTAGCTTGGCTTCATCTCTATTCTGAAGCCGATCCCAAACTTGAATATTTACTTAAGTGGATATGCATAGATTACAAGTTGATGCCTCGTAGGTGCCTCTGCTTTCTGCAGTGAGAAGTCAAATGTTAACTCTGTACTTCTAATTTGGTTTAAACACCAGAAATCAAATAACTTTTCAAGGATTTTACAAGTTAATAATTTTTAATAAATTAAAAAAATTCCCTGTGTTCATTGGAAGATAAACGTGTTTAGGATGAGTTTCTCAGGGTGCTAGGTCCTTTGGAGTGTGCCCTTTTTCTGCTACCCTTTGGAATTCATTAACTCACTGCTGCTGGATGTATCTATCTCATAACTGGATTTCCTGGTAATGCTTCCCTGAGAGACAAATAAGCAATGACTGTCACCTTTTTTTTCTGAAGGATGGGTCATATTTTAAAAATGTTCCTACAGCTTTGTTCCCTAGAAGAACTGTCAGGTAAATATCATATTCTATTATGCCTATTATTTTTTTCCTGTGAAAGTGATATCCCTTAGCCTTATAAAAATCCAGGGTTTTGCTCCTAAAAGAAGACTGGGAAGAGGTTGTTATGCTGAAGACTGTATTAGATTTAAAACCAGTGAAAATCATGGAATAAATGTCAGGGGGTAGTTCAGTGTGGTTCACTAACTCATTATTAAGTTGCTTTTCAGAACAAATGTAATTTTATGGTACCTTGAGAGTAAGTTAAATGCAAAATTGAATATTTTACAGGTGGAGTGAACCTACGTAAGTATAGGTTCCTGTATAATTTTAGTTTGCTATGTTTGTGAGAGAAGAATGCGTTTATCTTACGTACATCTGTGAGTTGGCTTTCCTGTTACAGACTCGAGGAAAGTATTTACCTTGGAAATAAGAGTCAAATATTCAGCCACCATCTGGAAACATGTTGTGAGGAAGTACCTTCTCCATATAAAAAAACCAAGAGTACAAATGAACCCAAAACCCACATCAAGCAGAAGTCTCATTTGCATCAAAATGAAAGGCAAGTGAAATTGTACATGTGAACAGACTGCAGGATGAGAGGTAGAGATGTTTGTTCAGCATAATGAGTTGTAACCTGTGATACATAGACTTCTGGACTGTAAATGACTTCTAAAGAATAAAAAAAACCCAAGTAATTAAGAAAGGCAGGATGATTATTTGTCAGTGAACTCCACTGGGAGAGGTGGCTGACACCCAGGAAGGCTGTGCTGCCATCCAATGAGATCTGGACAGGCTGGAGAGTTGGGCAAAGGGGAACCTCATGAAGTTCCATGACAAGTGTAGAGTCCTGCATCTGGGGAGGAAGAACACCAGGCACCAGTACAGATTAGGGGACGTCCTGCTGGAAAGCAGCTCCATGGAGAAGAACCTTGGAGTCCTAGTGGACAGTAAGTTGTCCCTGGGACAGCACTGTGCCCTTGTGGCCAAGAGGGCCAATGGGATCCTGGGGTACATTAAGAAAAGTGTGTCCAGCAGGTCTAGGGAGGTTCTCCTCTCCCTGTATTCTGCCCTGCTGAGACCACACCTGGAATACTGTGTCCAGTTTTGGGCTCCCCAATTGAAGAGAGACAGGGACCTACTGGAGAGAGTCCAAGGGAGAGAGGTGAGGATGATGAAGGGACTTGAACATCTCTCCTGTGAAGAGAGACTGAGAGAACTGGGGCTGTTTAGCCTTGAAAGGAGACAGCTGAGAGGGGATCTGAGGAAGGTCTCAAGATGAAGGGGACAATCTCTTTTCAGTGATGCCCAGCAATAGAACAAGAAAGAAGAGGTTTAACTTAGAACATAGGAAGTTCCACCTCAACATAAGGAGAAACTTCTTTACTGTGAGAATTACAGAGCACTGGCACAGGCTGCCCAGAGAGGGTGTGGAGTCTCCGTCTCTGGAGACTTTCAAAACCCGCCTGGACGCGTTCCTGTGTGGCTGCCCTGGGTGATCTTGCTCTGGCAGGGGTGTTGGACTAGATGATCTCTAGACATCCCTTCCCACCTCTAACATTCTGTGATTCTGTGATTCTATATTCTACTGAAAAATGGCTAAGCTTCCAAAAGTAGAAAATGTTGCAAACCACATCTAGTACACTAGCTTATCGTTGTAGCAACATTTGAACTGATACTGTCTTTGGCGTAACTGTATTCAGTTACAGGGTCAGCCTTTGACTGTGAAACCCTTTTATGAACAAGAACGCTCTCAGTTTATTCCAGGTAGGCCTGCTGGTATAAAAATAATTTAAAAAAACCCCAAGTATTACAGTAAAATCTAAGAAATTTCTAATGTTAACTTTAAAGGTTTTTGAAACCTTTATGTGATTTCAAAAACTTTGAGAAGATATAATCACTAACTCACCTGTGTTCTTGTACGTCTGTGGTGAAATAAAAGGGGCATAGTGTGATCTTGAGGATGCTACTCTAAATGTTAGCTCAGTTGCCTTCTGTGTGTTGGATTACCTCCAACCAAGACATATCTGTTCACCAAGGGCTCAGCACTAAGCAGTGCAGATTCAAGGCGGTTAGTGACATTTCTCCTTGGTTTTCTGGCCCTTTATGAAGGTTAACAATATAGACCAAGTTATTGTTTAAATATATTTATTTACATGCTTTTTACAGCAGAGTAAAATGGTCTTCTGTTAGTGACCAAGCCAAATATATATATGTATGTTGTGGCTTCTTTTATGATTTCCATTATCTTATCATTTTATCCACTTGCAGCAAAATGTATTTAGCAGACTGACAGCTCGCAGAGCAGCACAGAGTGCCTGAGAAAGCTTTTACTTGAAAGTAAGCACCACCAGTTTCTTCCTTAGAGAACTCAGCTGGGCTCACGCTTTTCTTTCATGGAATAACCTAATGGTTAGCACAGTTGCCAAGGAAATGAGACACTTATATCCTATTACGTCCTCTAGCTGAAAGAGCTGTAAACCAAAACTTCCCGGGAGAATATATCAGACTGGATATGAGGATACTCTTCAAAATTACAGAGGAAAAGCTTCCTCTTTCTTAAGAGCCACATACAAATACCAGAAGGATATTTAATTTCGAAGCCTAAGGTGTAAGGCACCCACTTGTATGACAGTGCAAGTCACAGGATAGTCTCTGCATTTTCTTTAATGAGTGATTCACAGATGCTGTGCGTCTCTCTTTTAAAAGAACTGGCAGTTGAGGAATTTATTCCCCCAAATTGTTCTTAGAATATATTAAACCTACTGAAACAGTTCAGCCAACTAGAAATTTATTCTTGAGTTCTCCACATGTTGCTTAAGCCTCAAAATCTCATGATGTGTCATTGCTCTTGCTGTGATAGTCTTTTGATTTCCTTCTCTTTGTCTCATGTCTTGGGTGGAAAATGAGGAGAAGTTGGATAGATGTCAGTCTCTATGGGAAGGCAACCAACAGTCTCAGACGCTCAAAAGCTCTGGGTTTCCTGCACATAAAATTCACTAGTATGGTGAAGAGTTACTTAATGTCACAGAATATCACAACACTTTTAACATTTATATTCAATTTGGAGCTGTAGGCTGTGTCTAGAACTCAGGAACTTGGGTCCAAAACAGCAAAGAGACTGGATTTATCAGTGATTAATATCTATTCTACACTACTTGCCAGCAGTTATGAGGAAAATTGTCATCTAATAACTACAAGACAACACTAACAATGCTACAAAGTTCACATTTAACAAGAAGATCTTTTCAGAGTATTTTTGTAATCTGTATAATCATGGACAATAGGAGTGGAGTATTTGCAGCAAACATTGCTTAATTACAGTGCAATTCTATTCATATGCATTATATGCCTTAGAATCCAGTGATTTTTAATTAAACAGAACATCTGAAGACCACAGTGAGTGTTCTTTTTAGAAATTGTCATGAAGGAATGCTGCACACAAAATGCACAAAATGCAAACTTGTCCTTAGATAAAATGACAGGCCTTTGCCCTTTTGGAACTAGAGGATACTTCAGTACTTCAGTGAATTAATTGTCTGGGGGATGTTTTCCCTTCATCTGTATTAAAGGAAAAACTAAATATATGAAGAGAGAAAGAAAAAGTTATTACTCACAGTATTTAGATTTCTAAATAATGCACAAGATTTCAGTGAATTTTAGTACCCTGGCAAGTTTCAACAATTTGCTATTCTCTTGCTAAGAACATGAGGAACAAGGAAACATGTAGTGTTGGGTGCTATATTTCTTAAGGGAACCCATCTGAAATAATTTTTTTGTCCATAAAAAACCGCTGCATGTATTTCCTCTCCTCACAGAAACTGTTAAGCTCAGAGCAAGCATTGCTATGGTGACAATGTATTGACTTTTTCTCACAGAGCAAAGAAATGGAATCCCTCCTATGTCTGAAAAAGATGCAATTTTTCTTTCTTACCTGTGCCTGGTGCCTTCAGTCCTTGCAAGGAGAAGCTTCCAGTAGTAGTAAAACATTTGTTTTCAATACAGCAAAAGCTACCTTACAAGCAAAGAAAACAGCATAACTATTCTAAATATTAAGGCCAAGCATAGCTGTGAATACTGAAGCAATACAAAATATAACATAATTTTCCAGGTTCCACTGTGACGCATCCTTTAGAAATAAAAAAAAACCCACAGAGAATAAATCAGTTCATGATAAAGATAGTTCATTTGGAGCTCAGGAGAAAATGACTTTAAAAAAGACCAATGTAGTGGGACAAAGGCATCCATCGCGTAAATGGGAACTCAGCCTCTCTGCACTTTCCTCAAACATATTACCAGGTTGTATCAAAATAATGAAACAACCGTACAATGCAGAGAGGACTAGGGTACGTGAATATGTTCTTGGCAGCTGTATGGCAATAGTTTGTGTTTCTTTAGAATCATTTCTCAACTTTGGTGAAGACAGACAGACCCTTTGATGCTGTACAGGAGAGGAAATGTGTGAATTGTCAGCTCATTGGCTCTAGAGGTGGTTGTTTCTGCTCCTGAATCTTCCCACTGCAAATCTATGGCTGAAAAATGATTTAGGATAAATGCAGAACATCCTAAAAAAAACCCAAAACAAAGAAAACAAACAAACAAACAAACCAAACCAAACCAAACCAACTATGTTCTTGAAAGCTTCACTGTTTTAGTTGATCTATGTTGCCTCGGAAACTGATCTTAGAGATTTCAATCTTATGCTATGGATATGTGAAAGGATTTGCCAATTTGCTGTTGAAAGTGAGAGGAAAGAACTGTTCCTTGTCTTTCCAAATTTCTACTAAGATGATACTAGAGGTATCATTACACAATACCGTGTAATTGGAGACACTGTTTAGAATTAAAGCTTGAGATTTTTCAAAGCATTTTAACTATTTAGACCACTTTAGAGATTCTAGATGGGCTTTTATTTGGTTATGGAGGGTATGGAGCCAGGATGTTCCAAAAATGCAGCCAGTCCTTCAGATGGCAGCTCTTTATCAAGTTTATCTCAGTTGCAAATGGGAGAATAGATAAGAAGTGGTGATCTCATATCAGTCTACTTCATTATCATACAAAATATAACGTAGATCATTTTTTATACAACTGCCTTAGAAACTGTATGAGGGTAGAAGACTGAAGTTTGAGTCTTCATCTGAAATAGAGAGATTTTCTTAGTATAATTTTATTAAACATGAAGATCTGTTTGAATTTCATTTTCGTTTGCAACCAGTAGTACATTTATAAATGCATTATTAAAAATAAACATGAAAGTATTAGTATCTGACATTAGCATGAAACTCATTACAATACAATGTAGATCATGCTAACAATAACTGACAAAACACGGAAATTTCTTCATAAATGCTCATGAAACAATTTCTAGCTAATAAACACAGTCAAAACATACTTCTGCAAATTTAACATTTGAGGCAGGTAAGGAGAGAAGAATTCAATGAAAAAACACTTCTCAGTAGCCATAACTGTAGAAGGATCAATAATGTTAGAAAATGTAAGATAAATCAAACTTTTTTATTTGTAAGGACAAGTTTGCTTTTAGTGTAAGCATTTTAAAATGCATTGTCATACCCATCTGCAAGAGAACACCAGGAAACTACAGGCCTGTTCATCCATGGGAAAATAATGGAATTAGTCCTCCAAGCATCTATCACTGTCTAAATGAAGCAGGTGATTGGGAAAAGTCAGCACAAATTTACTGAAGGTGAATGATGCCAGACTAACATGATCACCTACAATGAAACGACATCTTCTGTCAATATGGGGAGAGCAGTGGGTGTTGTTCACCTGGGCTTCAGCAAAGTATTTGACACTGTTTCCCACAGCCTTCTCCTAGACAAACTGACAAAATATAGATTGGATGACTGGTCTGTGAGATGGGTAAAAGACTGGCTAATGGGCTACACTCCGAGGGTGGTGATCAATGCTTTTTACTCAGACTAGCAACTTGTTGCCATTGGGGTCCTATAGGGATTGATATTGGGCCCCCATGCTCTTCAACATCTTCCTAAATGATCTAGATGATGGAACTGCAAGCACATTCACCAAGTATGTTGATGATACCAAACTGGGTGGTGAGGTGGGTATGTTAGAAGGAAGAGCCATCGGACAGGGAGACCTGGACAGGCTGGACAAGTGGTCTAGCAAGGACTGTATGAAGTATAACAAGGACAAGTGCAACCTGGGATGACATCAACCAAAGAGCCCAGCACAGAGTAGGATCTCTGTAGCTGAGGAACAACCTTGCTGAAAGGAACCGGAAGGTCCTGGTAGACAACCAGCTGAACACAGGGCAACAGTACACTGCTAAAGCAAGAAAAGCAAATCAGGTCCTGAGCTACATCTGCAGGGGCACTACTAGCAGCGATAGAGATGTGATCATTCTGCTGTACTCAGCATGTGTTAGGCTGCACTAGGAGTACTGTGTCCAGGTCTGACCCCCTGTCCTGTCTTGAGCTAAAACAGAGCCAACTGTGTTCAGTGATTTTACTTTTTAGCTAAATCTCTTCTAAGATATTGCACTTTCTGAAGTTAGCAGCATATTTTTGCAGACAGTGTCTGCTCTTAGAAGTGATAACACCCAATGTTTACGGTTACTGCCAGGGACTGGGATGCAGAAAGGTTCTTGCTTATACTTGCTCCTGTAGTGACTAAGGTCACTACTGGATCCTGTGCAACACAGGGATGCCAGGAAGTAAAAGGGTCACAAGAAGGTAAAAAGATTCACCTGTGGGGAAGAACAGACAGGGCAGGTGACCCAAACATGACCAACAAAGTATTCCATTCCATTCCATTCCATTCCATTCCATTCCATTCCATTCCATTCCATATACATCATATTCAATATAGAGATGAGGGATTGCAGGGTTTAAGCCTCTTCTTTCTTAATGTTTGGCATCTGAGGTGAAGTCTGTTTCCAGAATCACAGAATCGTGGAATGGTTTTGCCTTTGATCCCAGTCATCAGTTCCCAAATCCAGTTCCTGTGTCTGGTTCCCTTCTGCTGGGGCTTTCCTGGTGTCTCCTGCTCTGCAGCATCAGTGGTGACTGCTATTGGGGGAGGGATTTGGGCTCGATATTAGTTTTGTACATATTTGCATATATTTCATTATTTGCTTGTTTTCGTTATTTCCTTCTCAGTACTATTATTGTTTTAATTAAGCCATTTCAGTCCTTGGTTTAGTGGCTGGCCCAGCCCTAACGCCTGACATCCCACAATTCAAGAAAGGTGTTGATAGACTGACGTGGGTCCAAAGGAAGGCCATGAAGATGATCAAAGGACTGGAGAACTTTTCCTGTGAGGAAAGGCTGAAGGAGTTAGGTCTTTTCACTGTGGAGAATAGAAGGCTTAGAGGGACCTTATCATGAATTTCCAGTACCTGAAGTGTGCCTACAAAGAGGACAGAGGCTCGCTCTTCAGTGAGAGCAGCATGGAGAAGCTCAGGGGCAACAGGTACTATCTGCACTGGGAGAAGCTTTATTTTGGTATAGGAAAGACTTTTTTTTTTGCAGTGACAACAGTCATTCACTGCAACAGCCTTCTCAGGGATGTGCTAAAGCTCCTGTTGCTGGAGATTTTGAAGATGCAATTGGACAGGACGCTATAAAATTTCATTCAGGCTCCCTTTCCCATGAGAGATTGGACCAGATGATCTTTCGAGGTCCCTTCCTGAAGATTATCATAGAATCATAGAATGGCCTAGGCTGGAAGGGACCTTAGAGATCATTTTAATCCAACTTCCCTCTCATGGGCAGGGACACCACCTCTCAACTATATCAGGCAACACGTGAGAACCGAGCGTGAATCGAACCCACGACCTTTGGTGTTTCAAGCACCACGCTCAACCCACTGAGCTAAACTGGCCCTCGACAGCCTATTTGTTGTACAAAGACCATGTAAAATAATTTCTTGCATTTATTGCCATTGATAGTATATTTCTGGTAGAAACTGAAATGCTGTTTTAACCAGATGTTCAGATGACCATCTGAAGTAGTCACCTGCTGAGTGATAGGACAGGATTAAATGTTCCTTTTAACTAAACATATACAAGTTTATCTTGGGTGTCCATGGCAAGGCATCAGCAGTGGGTGATCACAGGCCTGGCTCTTTGAGGAGAAGCCCTGTCTGAGACACAGTCAGTTCCAGACAGTTCTGAGATCCACCACAGGGCACAGCTGAGCCCAGCAGGCAAGACTGTGGTGCCTCAGGGAAAACATGTTTAAGAGAAGGCGAAAAAACCCCACAAGACAAAGTTGGGAAGAGGACAGAAATAATGAGAAGCAACAGAGGGAACACCAAGGTGAGAGGAGGGGAGGAGGTGCTCTGAGTGCTGGAGCAGAGATTGCCCTTGAGCCATGAAGGGGACTGTGATGGAGCAGGTGGATTTTCCTGAGGGACTGCAGCCCATGGAGAGACCACACAGGATCAGAGGAAATATGTGGAACCAAAACAGTGTCAGAGAGGAACTACCAGAGGATCTGCCACGTGCTGACCATCCTACCACACTGCCTGTGCTGCTCAAGGGTAGAGAAGGTAGAGGTGTTAGAAGTTGAGCCTGAGAAAGAGAGGAGGAAGGGCTTAGCTTTAATATTTTTCTTTGTTTCTCACTACCTGGATCTAGTTTAATTGCCAATAAATAAAAGCTATTTTCCCCAGGTTGAGTCTGTTTTGTTCAAGTCAGTAACAGTGACCTCCCTGTCTCTGTCTCGACCCATGAGTTCCCACATCCCACTTCTTCCCCAGGTCCCACTGAAGAGGGAGACTGAGGGAGCAACTGGGAGGGTGTTTGGCCCCTATACAAGGTTAACCCACCACAGTGTTTTGAATCAAAATAAATTATTTTTAAATGAATAATTCAACAATTGTTATGATGGTCAATGCTAGTGGCGTTCTCTGTTTTATTGTTTGAGGTTCATTAATAGTAATTAATTGATATGGTTTTGTTTTGTGTTAAGCACTCAAAATTATTCAATAAATGAGGAGACTTAAGAGTTCAGTGTGTCTAATATTAGATTCAAAATTGACTAAAACAGAGCTGCTAAAATACTTTTTTTAACCTAATTCGGGGAAGAAATAAAATATTTTCTCGTTTTATGATAGGGCAGGCATATGTAAAGAATCTAATATAACAAGCGAATTATTTTTATTAGCTCATCTGTAGTAATGCTGTGTCACAAAATTCTTGGTCAAGGACACTGAATCTTATCATTCTGATCATGATGGATATATAAATCATCAGATCTCACTGAACTCAATATCTTAGAAACCTGAATCTCTCCTGAGAGAAAGGCATTGCCTGGTAATCTGGGCTCTATATTATGAATCAGAAATATCTCTTTTTTTGACTTACCAGACTTCAGTGTGGTCTCCAATTAGCTAGTGTGGGAGCGATCATGAATCAAAAATAGAGCATTTGTCAACAATGCAATGTTGGTTTTCATTTTATAGTGTACTGGTATGTAACAGTAGGAGCACTACATCCTGTTTTGGTCATTATGTTTTTCTGAAGCTTCAGATGAACTGGGAAGAATTCAGAGAAAGTCAAAAGAATGATAAGAGGGTTAGAAAAGGTTATCTTATATGACTGTGAAGCCACTCTTTATTATCTTTGAATGGCTATGGTGATTGAAACAGGTCCCTTAAGACTGAGAGAAAGTAGATGTTGCAGCCGTTTCAAAAAGAAGAATGACACAGTGAACCATAGGTCAGTCAGCCTCCCTTCAGTCTCTCAGAAGATTAAGGGGAAAGACCGCATGGAAACCATTTTTGATATGTGAAGGACAAGAATGTGTTTGGGAACAAGCAGCATGGATTTACCAAGGCCAAACTATGCTTGACTGATTGCCTTCCATGATATTACTGACTCTTTGTATCAGGTGGAGGGAGCGGTATAAGTCATTTGCCTTGAGTTAAGCAAGGCCTTTGATGTAGTTTACCTTATCATGTAGCTTAGAAGAGGCAATACGGGCTGGATGGACTACAAACTGGATGAAAAACTGGCCGGAATACCAGGTAGTGGTCAAGAGCTTGAAATCTAACTAGCGGCGATATTCCTCAGGGGTCAGCATCCGGATTGGTTCTACTTAACACTTTCACCAATGACTTGGATGATGAAACCTTTAACAGTGCAGGTTTGTGAATGACACCAAGATGGCAGGGGGCAGCGAGGGAGGAGAGCAACACTGAGCGATACACTGGAGAGAAAGGCTTGCCATTTTGGAACAACCTTGACGTCGTGGAGAAATGGACTGACAGGAACCTCATGGAGTTTATCAGAGACAAATGCAAAGTGCTGAGTCTGAGACAGAACAACCAGATGCAGCAATACAGGCTGCTGAGATAGCAGCAGTGCAAAAGAGGACCTTGGCATGCTGACGGACAGCCAAACTGAATGAGACTCACCTGTGTATCTGGGTGGTCATGAAGGCCAATCTCATACTAAGGTACATTAATAAGAGAGTAGCTAGTAGCTTAAAGAAAGTCCTTATTCCTCTTTACCTGGCACTCTGAAGGCCACATCTGGTCTATTGTGTCCAATTTTGCATACTAGAGAAGTTTGGTCCAGCAAAATATCAAGAGGACTGAGTAGCTGGAACATACGATGCATGAGGCTGTGTGAACTGGTTTTGCTTGGTCTGGAGAAGAAAAAGTTAAAGGAAGATCAAATTGCCATCTTCAGTGACTTAAAAGGGCCTTTTAGAGCCAGGCTTTTGTTGGAGGATGAGAAGTGTGGGTCACAGGTTGCAATAAGGAAAATTATAACAAAATAAGGGAGAAAATTTTTAAGCAGTAAAACAGATTGTCAAATGAGATAATGAAATTTCCACCCTTGGAAGTTTCCCTGAACAACCTGAGGTTTGCTCTGCCGTTAATTCTTCTAGAAGGACAAACTGGTCAATATGTTTTTGGTTTAAAAAACAAAATCTATCTTCCTAGGAGCAAAAGAGAGATCTTTGTAGGTTTTTTTTTCAGAGCTTCACTTCTATGAACCTTTTAAGGCTATCTCTATAAAAAATAAATTGTGTTTTGCAGCACCTAGCTGTAGGGTTCTTTGATAAATACTGGAATTTATGCCTGCCGCTAAGGTGCTTATACTTTGTCTGGAGTTCTGGAGTATTCAGGCACCTAAGAAAGCAAATCACAAAAATCAGTGTGCTGATGCACACTGTGAAATATGAACACAATATAAATGTGTACTTGAGAGTTGTATCAGCTACTAAGTTTAGGAAATTTATCCATGTTTGTCTGAAGTTCTGATATGGCTAGTTTCTCTTCACAGTAGGAACCTATTCCAGGAGCTCTAGGCCTCTGTAAATATTACAATGCACAAGTGAAAACTAGAAATCAAGGTGTTGTCTTTCTATTATTTTTTTTTTCAATCAGCTGCTCAATTGTTAGTATACTCAGCAAGGTTATAGAAGATTTTGTGGGAATTAATGCTAAGTCAGCATTTCTTAAGAGCTTTGAAGATGAAAGGTAATATAAAGCACTAATTATCATTACAAATTAGCATCACACCAAACTTGACTCACTGACTGGTTTTTCAAGTCTTGAAAGGATTGTCAGCAATCTTCTGGAACGCTTGAAAACCTTTCTCTCACAGACAGAAGGCGAGAGCTTGGAAAGCATTGATGTGAAGGCAACGAACAGCTCTGGGTTTATCTGACTCCAGTCAGAGTAAATTCACTGTAAGGTGAATCAGAGGCTGGTCTCTAATTTGGGACCATACTCCAATCCAAGGAGGTAATCATTAAACAAATGTAATGGGGACAGACTCATAACTTGTACAATTCTATGAAATCAAAGATTTTCCTTTTCAGGATCTGTACCTAGTGAGTCTGCTCAATAGGTGTGATTGATTCCCTGGCTTCTGTACTCTGCCTCTGTCGTTACAGGCGTATACACCTGCTGAGGGTATTTTTCAACTGGAATTGTTGAACATGTTCTCACGTGACACCAGTCACATGGATACGCCTGTCTCATTTCCATCATACTTTTTATGCAGATAAGGTAAGATACAGCCTATCTAAATTTTTGGGCTTCTGTCTATGTGTGAACTAGGTGTCTTAGGTCTAATAATTTTATATCTAGAGCTAGTGGCTATAATAGATAGCCACTCAGAGCTGGAGAGACATCCATATGACAAAATGTGGGTGCCCACCCCAACACGAGATTAACTGAGATTGAACCAGTTGTCTCTCTGCCAAAGTAACAGAAGCCCTCAAAATTCTCTCACATGTAGACCATCTACATTATAGAAACTTAGACTTGAGCAGGTTGAATCCCACCTGTGTATACCAGGCACATTTATATTAAATGTCCCCATTGGTCTAATCAATTACAATGCACCCAGCAAGCCTAGCACACACGAGCAGAACTAAAGCCTTCGCAAAGTGCAATAGAAAGACCTTAATGAGACAGAGACCTGTTAGTGATGCCTCTCCTTGCTGTTTGGGCAGTGTGCCATGCAATATTACCCTTTCATGTGCTAGTGTAGACATTGGAGCCTTTGGGAAAGAAATAGGTGGTTGGGTTGAAGACCATCCTTCCCCTGAGAGATCCAATTCTATAGAGAGTCAGCCTAAACAGTGGATGGTCCATTTTGAGAGCAGATGCTTTCCATGTTATTTCCTAAAGAGGTGCCAGCTCTTGCAGCAAAAACTTCAAAGTTTATTGCACCATGAAAAGCTAACTGAGCTTCTTTCTGAGAGAGCCATTTGACCATTAGACTGGTTTACAGGAAACACTCCATTATTGTAAGGAGCCTCACTACAAGATTTGGGCCTCACACTACAAGAAGGACATTGAGGTGCCAGAGAGTGTCCAGAGAGGGGCAGCTAGTGAAGGTTCTAGAACACATCTTATAAGGAGCAGCTGAGAAAACTGGGGTTGTTTAGCCTGGAGAAAAGAAGGCTGAGGGGAGACCTTATTGCTTTCTACAGCTATCTTAAAGGAGGTTGTAGAGAAGTGAGAGTCAGTCTGTTCAACCAAGTAACAAGTGATAGGACAAGAGGAAAAGGCCTCAAGTTGTGACAGTGGAAGTTTAGATTAGATATTAGGAAGAATTTCTTTAATGAAAGGATTATCAAGCATTGGAATGGGTTGCCCAGGGCAGCTGTAGAGTCCCCTTCCCTGGAGGTTTTTAAGAGTTGTGTAGACATAGTGCTCAGGGATATGGCCTAGTCAAGGACTTGTCAGTGTTAGGTTAATGATTGGAATCAATGGTCTTAAAGGTCTTTTCCAGTCTAGGCAATTCTGTGATTCTGTGATCCCATCATTTATCACTGAGCAGGTATTTTTATCAATTAGCTATTCCCTAATGTAACGTTTGATAGCCTGACACTTCCACTAACCTATTTCAAAACACAGGAATTGCCACACCTGCATTTTGAGCCTGCACCTTACTTTCACTGCCCATGAGACCGAGCCTATCACTGACAAAGGCAGAAGAGTGCTTAATAGCTCATCACAGTCAGGACTGGGCCAAATTACTTAGCTGTTTAAGACTGTTGCACTTCTAGGCACATGTTTAAACTCAGTCATGTGAGAAACCTGTAGAGTTTAAAGAGTTAATGGAGAAACTGAGGGAAGATTTTGAGAATGTCACTTTTGGATTTATATGTACAAGTATAAATGTAAGTGCTTTTTAGGCCTCTGCCCAAGATGTTATCGTAACTTCTAAAAATAATTCATGGCATCTGTCTGCAGGCACAGTTTTAAATTAGAGCTGTTTCTCATTCATAAACTTTTACGTGTGTGTTCAGGGTAAATACATTCTTCAAACCTTTATTGATTACTCGGATGAACAGATCTGACAGTAACAGGAGGTAGAGCTGCTAAATTCTGTAAGCTTCCAAGACTTAATGTACTTTATATAATCCCTGAGAGTGTGAAAGGATCAGTCTTAGCCTATTAATTATCACTGTTAACACATAGGACATAAATCAAAAATATGCAACATAAGATACAAATCAAAGCCTTCATTTCCTTAGACAAGTACGTTTCCAGAAATTCAAGAATTTTGGCACTGTTCCTGAAGGAGAAAATGAAAAAAACCCAGGATTACTGTAATATGTGAAGCTCACAAAACAGTTCTATGGGCTTTGAAAGGAAGCACTGTTACAGGCAAAGGCTGTAGGTAATAAACAACATAGCTGTTAAAAGTTAGACGTCTGAGATGCTTTTAGAAATCTGTGCCTATGAGTGGTGTACAAGAAAGCTGGGCTAGTGACCTGAACCTCCTGTGCTGTGAAAGGAAGGAATCTGAAGCTTCAGAAGGGGAACCAATGTAACTGACTTCGTGGAGTAAAAGGCATTTAGAAACTATAATTCAGATTCTGTCTGAATTTTGCTCTTCTCTGAAGCTTTGGTGCCCTGCACAGGTTGCACAGAAATGTTTCCTTATGTTAGAAGGGTACAGTCTTGAATTCCATGTAAAATACAATATTTATATCTTTTTTTTTTTCCTAACAATCAAGTAAAAATCATATTCTATTTAAAGTAAAGGTGTAGGCTGAAATATTTTACTGTGTTGTCTTTAAAATCATGATTTGGGATGATAGTCAAAGCCAGCTGAAACAGGAAAATTTAAGTCAGATGCATTTATCTTGATGGTTTAATTAGTGTCTTTTTATATATGGTAAAACTGTGTGGGTTTTGTAATGACCACCAAAATGAAACCCAAATGTCACAGTGCCAGTTTCGTTGTCACAGTTGCACAGCTTCTATAATACATTCATATTGTTGCTTACAAGTTGCTGATTTTTTTTGTGCAATCTACAATACTATTTTATTGTAATTTTGAGCATACATGTCATGTCCAAGGACTTAATCAAAGAGGGAGGACCAAGTACTTACCATTTCAGATGAATGCAGAAGACATTTAATTTATACAACTTCTGAGAGTCCAAGTGTTAATCCAGATTCCTGATAGGCTTTTCTGGGAGCTGTCTGGATCTGCAGTCATATTCCAATTCGGGATTCTGTTGAAACTTGAACAAGGGTGAAATATCTGTTGGGAAAGCCCAAAGGTAAATAAACTGTTTGCAAATATAAACCATGAAGTGTTGCAAGGAAACGATGGGTGGCAGGATCCCCCCATTGTCAGTGAGGCTGCAAATGTTCATATCAAGTAGAAGTTACCACTTAGGGGGAAAAATAACGATCTCAAAGGGTTGTTCCTTAGTCACTGGTTTTGAAATAGAAAGTGCTGCGTACTGCAAATGGTCACAGTAATCAGAAATGATCTCTTAGCTTATCTGGAAGTCATTAACAAGGACTGACCTTACAGGACAACAAAGCTTCTCTGGAGTTGTATGGAAGTGAATTGCTGAAAAATCAGTCAAAACCCATCTATTCTATAAACTAAAAACCAAACTAGCTGAGAGAAGAAAGCTAAGATGAATTTTAGCTGGAGATGGGCAACTCATTTATCTTAACTAAAGATAGGTGAGATTTGAAATGGTGCTGTATTACCACAAAGGCCTTATAGGTTACATTGATACTTTTTCAGTTTTCTACTTATAGAATAAATCTCTTCGCAGAGAAATACATAAAATATGTTATATTGCAAAAACATATTCATATCAATACATGTATATTTATACATACATCTATCTATATCTCTCTATCTATCTACCACCAGATATGAAGGTGAGTCATTCAGAAGCTAGTATTATCACATGCGAGCAAAAGTCATAGGCATGTATGTCTTAAAGAATCATCATCAGATTTCACTATCTTAGCTGGTACTGGTGTCTCAGATTTCATATTCACTGACTCACCAATTCAAACCAAGACCTCCTATTTTTGAAGAATGACCTCACTGTCAGGTTGTGAGAAGGATGGTGGCAAGAAGCGTTTCTTTCAACGCTGCACTGCTTACTTGATACAAAACCAGTCAAGATTTGTTATGCTGATGAGAAATAAATAAAACAGGGATTTTGAACTTAACAGACTAGCTAGAATCTTGGAGGGCAGAGACTGGTATCACAGTTACTGAGTTTCTTACGGGTGTTAAATAGGTGTGGGCTGGTCCTTGGTGTTGATGCATGTCTCGTAGTCCTCTGAGATGGGAGATGAAGAAAAAGCATTATTTTATTCACTTTTTCAGACTTAAGATAGAGGTGTGGAGAGACAGCCTACCGTGATTTGAACTCAAGCAGTGCAGAAAGTTAGCACTGATCCATGTTAGCAGCAGTGTATTATCTTAAGATTTCTTAAAGTGAAATACGGTGGGCTAGCTCAAGTAATCAAGAAACAATAATTCTAATGTGTTTTCCATATAGCCTTAAACTGACAGCTGAAGGTGGTAATTTCTTAAACCATTGGATTTTTTTTTTGTTTAGGATTGCTAATGATGATGAACTTCTATGGCATCATTATTATCAAAGAATTATTCATAACAAACACTTAATGTCAAAGAGTGCTATCATAAAGTTATTTAAAACATCTCTCGTAATCCAGATACTGGAAGGTGATTTTTTCTTTTGTTGTACAGCCCCACTTGTACTGGGCAAACTAAGTTTTTTTGTCTGGAAAAATTGCCTTCCTCAATTTTCATTCTATGTGATTGATTCAGTCATTACAGCTATCTTGGCTGCCTTGGCAACACTGTGTAATAATGTCAATATTTTCCAGAATAAAAGCATTAACAAGTCCTTTGGAAGTGCTTCACAGGTCATAAAGAGTTAAATAATAAAAACAAAAGAAAATACAGGAAATTGTAGATTCCATATGATAAGAAATTTTGCCTTCATTATAAAACATGTTTAAAGGTCAGTATTAAATGCAATGGTACTAAATTTTAAGTTCTGAATGTTATAAACATTTTATACCAAAAAACCCCAGTATTTATGATTTTTTTTAGAAAGGAAACAGAAAAAATCTTTCTCAAAATTCCTTTATCAGTCAGAATTGATTAAGGCTGCTGGTTTAGGGTTCCTACATTTTAATTAAACCAAATTATGTAAAAAAAATGCATTGGTTATAAATAAAACAGCTTGCTTAATTTTAGTGTTAATCATTTAATAGAATGCTTTATGCCCCTTCTCCAGTTCTATTTACTTTTTTCCTTTCTTTCCTTGCTTTGCAATTTTTTTTTTGCCCTCCCTCACTCTTTCTGGCTTGTCTCATTTCCCCATTCAGAATCTATTTTTGATCATGTGTGTCTTCCTGCCAACGCCTCAACTCCAAATGAGTTTTTGAGAGTACCTCTTAGTGTCATTTAAAATTTTTAATGAAAGACTGTTGCGCGGTTTTTTAAGTAAAGTCTGAACTCCATTGTTCCAAACAGTTCCACAATGACCTTGGTATGTGCAAGATCAGTTCCTACAATTAAAAATATAAACAATAGCACAGGCAGCCTAGGACCATGGGAAAGTACAGAATAAAACTTCAGGCTGAGAATAGCAGAGAATGAAGGAAATACAGATTTCTTATTCTTTAAGTCAGTAGAAGGATATAGGAAAAAAAGAGAGGCACTTAGTGCAAAAAGGAAAACTAGAAGTGTGCCTGTGAGAACTAGTGAACAACAATTTCAGTACAGAAAAGAGAGACTATTCATTGCTTTTTAAATTATTTGGTTACATTTTTATAATTCCTGAAGAGATACTTACAGACTTTAAAAGTTCATGTATTTAATACATGGCTATACAATTCCTCTGAAAGTTTGTCAAATTAGACAAAAAATTGACCTGCTTGAAAGAGTTTGCATTCGTGACATTAATGAGAATTACGAGAAGCCTTAGATAACCTTAGTATTATGTAAAAAAGAAAATTCTCCCTCTTTAATATTTATTTTTTAATTCTGTGTTTCTGATAACTGGTATTCTACAAGATGCTAGTTCGAATTTGAATACTGCCTAGAATGGATGTTTTGTTATCAGCATATCTTTTTGAACTTTCACGTGGAAATTAGTTTTTCACTTCTGTTTTCATCAGTGTCATCTTATTCTTCATATTTTCTCACATTTCAGGTAAGTCTCACCAAATCTTATGAACATGTTGATATATTCAAGTTAGCAAATACTGATTTTATGTACAGAACGTAACAGATGTTCCCACTTATTTTTTACTTACTTACCCATGTTCAGAGTGGAAAATAATGTTATCATGAGTAAGACTTAGATATCAGTATCTTACAACTTCAAAGATTTGATTTATTTTAAAATTAATACATTTGTTTTCTCACAATTTGTGGGAAGTTAACATACTACTGGGTTTTTTGAATCATAAAGTGTTTTGGAATTTAAGGGTCATTTAAAGGCGATCTAGTCCAACTGCCCTGCAGTGAGAAGGGACAACTTTAACTAGACCAAGTTGCTCAGAGCCCCATCCAACCTTACCTTGAGTATTTTCAGGCAAACCAATCCAGTATTTCACCACCCTCATTGTAAAAAAATTCTTCTTCTATCTAGTCTAAGTCTACCCTCTTTTAATTTAAAACTATTACCCCTTGTCTTGTCTCAGCAGGCCCTGCAAAAATATTGTCCCCATCTTTCTTGTAGAATCACAGAATGGAATTATGGAATCATTAAGTTTGGAAAAGTCTTCTAAAACCATCAAGTCCAACTGTCAACTCAACACTACCATGACCACTAAACCATGCCCCAAAGCGCCACATTTTTTGAACATCTTCAGGGATGGTAACTCCACCACTTCCCTGGGCAGCCTGTTCCAATGCTTCACCTTTCTTTCAGCAGAGACTTTTTTTTCTAATATCCAATTTAAACCTTCCCTGGTGTAACTTGAGCCTCTTGTCCCATTATGTGTTACTTGGGAGAAGAGACCAACACCCACCTCACTACAACCTCCTTTCAGGTAGCTGTAGAGAGCAATAAGGTCTCTCCTCAGCTTGCTCTTCTCCAGGTTCCCTCAGCCACTCCTCATAAGTTGCACTTTCCAAACTCCTCACCAGCTTCATTGGCACCTCAGTGTGTTTCTTGTACTGTGGCACAGCATTCAAGCTGCAGCCTCACCGATGCTGAGTACAGGGGGACAATCACTTCCCTACCCCTGCTAGACACACTAGTCCTGATAGAGGCCACAATGCTGTTGGTCTTCTTGGGCCACCTGGGCACACTGCTGGCTCATGTTCAGCCAACTGTCCACTAGCACCCCCAGGCCTTGTTCAACTTCACACATTTGGCCTTGGCCCATCAATCCAACCTGTCCAAATCCCTCTGCAGAGCCTCCCTACCCTCCAGCAGATCAATACTCCCACCCAACTTGGTATCATCTGCAAACTTACTAAGGGTTCACTTGATGCCCTCATTCAGATCGTTGATAAGGATATTAAACAAAAATGGCCCCAAAACTAAGCCCTGGGGGGGTGCCATTTGTGATTGGCCGCCAACTGGATTTAACCACATTCACCACAACTCTCTGCGTTTGTCCATCCAGCCAGTTTTTAACCCCCTGAAATGTATACTTATCTAAGCTATGAGCTGGCAGCTTCCCTAGTAAAATGCTGTGGGAGACAGTGTCAAAGGCTTTACTAAAGTCCGGGTAGACAACATCCACAGCCTTTCCCTCATCCATTAGGTGGGCCACCTGGTCATAGAAGGACATTAGGTTGGTAAAGCAGGACCTGCTTTTCATCAACTCATGCTGGCTGGGCCTGATTCCTTGGTTGTCCTGCATGTGCCGTGTAAGTGCACTCAAGACGAACAAGTCTATAACCTTCCCTGGCACCGAGGTCAGGCTGACAGGCCTGTAGTTCCCTGGATTCTCCTTCCAGCCCTTCTTGCAGATGGATGTCACATTAGCAAGCCTCCAGTCATCTGGGACCTCCCTGTTAACCAGACCTCCTGATAAATAGTACAGAGTGGCTTGGCAAGCTCCTCTGCCAGGTTTCTCAGCACTCTTGGGTGGATCCCATCCAGCCCCACAGACTTTTGAGTGTCCAGGTGGTGTAGTAGGTCATTAACTACTTCCTCCTAGATTATGGGGAGTACATTCTGCGTTCCGTCCTTGTCACCCAGGAAGCTCAGGGGGCTCAATACCTTGCGGGTAATTATACTGGCTATTAAAGACTGAGAGAAAGAAGGCATTGAGTACCTCAGTCCTTTCTTCATCCTTGGTGGCGATGTTCCCCCCTGCATCTAATAAATGAGATTCTCCTTGGCTCTCATTTTGTTTTTAATGTATTTGTAAAAACATTTTTCATTATCTCTTACAAGGGTGGCCAGTTTGAGTTCTACCTGGGCTTTGGCCTTTCTGATGTTGTCTCTGCATGACCTAACTAGATCCCTGTACTCTTCTTGAGTTTCCTGCCCTTTCTTCCAAAGGTGGCAAACTTTCTTTTTTTTCCTGAGTCTCAGCAAAACTCTCTGTTCAGCTGGGCCGGTTGTCTTCCCTGTCAGTTCATCTCACAACACATGGGGACAGACTGCTCCTGCACTTCTAAGACTTCCTTCTTGAAGAGTGCCCAGCCTTCCTGGACCCTTTACCCCTAATGAGTGTCTCCCAAGGGACTCTCTCAAACAGTGCCCTCTGGAAGCCCATGGTAGTGATTTTGCTGGCTTAAAGGCCCCCTTTAAGTTCTGAAAGGCTGCAATAATGTCTCCCCAGAGCCTTCTCTTCTCCAGGTTGAACAACCCCAACTCTCTCAGCCTTTCATCGTAGGAGAACTCTATTTCTCCAGTCCTCTGATCATGTTTCTGGCCCTCCTCTGGGAGGACCAACAAGTCTATGTCTTTCTTTTGCTGAGGGCTCGAGCTGAACACAGTACTCCGGTTAGAGTCTTACCAGAGCAGAGGGACAGAATCACCTCCCTTGACCCTTCTTTTGATGCAGCCCAGGATACAGTTGGCCTTCTGGACTAGCTTCTTTGTTCTTTTCATGGGTAGAAAATTTAAGTTGTGCAAAACTTAAACAGACTTTAAAGAAACCCATGTCACCTAGATGGATATGATAGACTAGATAAAATTATGAGTAACTACAGTGTCTGAAAAACACTGATATTCAAATTATTAATCTTTTTACTTCAAATCTTTTTTTACTTTCACATTTTAAATTACTGTGTATGCAGCTATGAAGGCCAGTCACAGGAATGTAATATATTGAGCCATTACTAGTTAACATATTCCCTAGTTTTTTTAATAATGCAACACAAGACATTTGGTCTTACATCATCTAATTATATGATAGAATTGCATCAGGTCTGTATTCTTATACTAGATTAAGATGAGAACATAAACTAATAAAAAAGTGTTTTGACTTTCAATTCTATTTTTGTTTCTACAGAAACATAGAAATTGATTGCAAAATAGTCTTACTTTGATAAAATTACACGCAAATCTGTGTGTTTCAGAAAATATTATATGACACAGCAGCGTTATAATAAAAGATCTGCATTTCAATTGCAGATAACTAGCAAAATGTCACTGGTATCTTTATTAGTCACTTTGTTTTTGCAGTGATAATAGAAGTTACTGGTAAATGAAATCAAGGTGACAACCCCTGGAAATCAATCAGTTTCATAGATCCTCATGTCCTAGAAATTCTAGATGTAAATATCTTTCATAGTGAATCATCTAGTACAGTTTGTTGACCATTAGAACAATTTTTTAGTATTTTGTGTTGCAGCATTTTAGTGCGTTAAGTGAAGGAGTTTATACCTGTGTCCCTTCAGAGACTATTTCATAAGCTACAAGATTTCATTGGGTATTATATAGCTTGTTCTATTTACACATATAATACCTGTGAAATTAATAGGACAACATGTATTTGCTACCAAGGATTTTTTCATAGTATTCACTGTGTCAAGGGTTAGGGTTGTGCCAGCCACTAAACCAGTAACAGATGCTCTCTATTAACCCCTCTCCTTCCCCAAACAGGAAGGGAAAAAGGAATAAGGCAGAGAGACTTACAGACTGTAAAAAAAAAACTAAAAGAGCTTTAATAAACAATAATAGTACTAATAAGGAAATAATGAAAATTAGGAAATAATTAAATATATACAAATGTATACAAAACTAATATTAAGCCAAACTCTCCTCCCAATAGCAATCCCCACTGGTGCTGCAGAGCAGGAAGCACCGGGGAAGCCCCAAGCTCAGTGGCACAAGGGATCCAGATACAGCAACTGGATTTGGGAGCTCAGGATCAGGATTGTGGGCAGAAGAATGAATGGAGTCCTCCTGGGACACTGACCATTGAAAAAGAGACCTCAACCTTGTGATCCCTCAGCTTTATACTGAATACGACATATATGAAATGGAATACTTTGCTGGTCAGATTTGGGTCAGCTGCCCTCTTTGTTCCTCCTCAGAGGTACAGCCTTTTACTTCCTTGTGACCCCTTTTACTTCCCAGCACCTCCAGTGTGGCACAGAAGATCCAGCCGTGACTTTGGTCACTACAGGACCAACTATAAGCAGGAGCCTTTCTGCATCCTAATCCTTGGCAGTAACTGTAAACATCAGGTGTTATCACTTCTAGGAGCACACACAGTCTGCAAAAACATGCTGCTGACTTCAGAAAGAGCAGCCTCTCAGAAGAGACTGAGCTGAAAAGTCAAATCATTGAACTGAGTTGGTTCTTTTTAGCTCAAACCAGTACACACTATCAGTGTCAGTCATCAGTTACAGCTATTTTTCTTAATCATGCTTGCAAACGGAGATATGCTCAATTTGCTACAATTTGGTGAGTTTTCTATTTTTTTCACACGAAAGATTATTTATCATCTTTTGAGTTTGCATCACCTGCTTGAGAGTGGGCTTACTGTCACTTCCTAGGGAAATATATCAAAAGTTACTGCTGTTGAAATGATTCACTTCTTTTATATCTACCTCTTCCTATTTTCTTCCAATTTTCCTTTTTTAATATATCCTAACAAGTTATCAAGAAGTATCTGATTGCCTTTTGGTGTCAATATTGCTTACCTGTATACAACTTAGAAGCTGTGACTCCATAGGTGTCTTAGTGTGGACATATTCAATATGAGCGAAGCCATGTGAGAAAAGGAATCTGTCTCTTGAATCTTTTTATTTTTCACACATTCATTCTTGATTTTCTATCTAGGTTTTTTTTTTTGTCCTTCCCCTAGAAGAAACACTGTTTTATATCTCTCTCTTCCTCAACAAAATTTTCAGGTGACAGTATATTGCCGCAGTAGAGAGAGAGCAAAAATATTGTAATAAGACTACTGAACTGCTATTAAGAAAGATACTTATATTGACCTCAACAGCTTTGGGAATGTGTACCCGAATAACATACTAAGAGGTGTAAACCCAAGTAAAATAGTTGTGGAATAGTGCAAAAATAATTTATGGGAATAACTTGAATTTGTGAAAAGATCATAGATGATTGTGTCTATAAGACAAGTAAGCTTTTTAAAATACAGTAAGGAAAAAAGAAAAAAAAGAAAAACAGAGAAAGCCAATTAAAGGAGCTGGACAAATGAATTCTATAAAAATATTTCCATTCCTAGAATGAAGAAATTCTAATTTTTTTAAATGTGGTTTGGTTGTTGATTTTTTTCCCTTTGATTTCTATTAACATTATACACGTGGATATAATTGTCAGAAATGCACTTGGAAAGGAAAGTGTAACGGTCATGTATCATGCAAAAATCTGACTGTGACAGTCTTTCGACTGAGTATTTATGTGGTCATTCTGAGAGGTTTCTGTGGGTTTGCTAATGATATTAACAAGATAGTACTCAGAAAAAAAAAAAAGAGAGAATTTAAAGAAATCAGACCAATGAATACCAGCTCAAAATCTAACTGACTATAAGTCACTCCAGTAATTCCGAGGAAAGGAAGGTCACTAAAAATCAAGGGCTAGATTTGATCAGCTGGGAAAAACAGACATGAACTTGAGGTAAGAGTTCTTGAATAAATCATGTACTTTGAGTGGTTACAATCATAACAGAATGAGGAAGTTAGAACCCATTTGGGACATTGAGTACATTTATGTGCATCAGATAAAACACAGTGAATAAATATGATTAAGAGCTGGATGGAGCAGTCAGGTAGGTATTTATTTTCAAATTAAGAAGGAAATAGGAGGGAGAAGATAATGTGCAGGAGCCACAGAATAATGGTGGTGGGAAAGCAGATTAATTCATTTACCCAAGATCCTGGCCTTGATTTGTGGGACTTACAGCCAGGGTGGATGCATTTTTCAGCGGCGTCCCCTGACAAGACAAGGGGCAATGGATGTAAGCTGGAACACAGGAGGTTCCAGAAAAATATGAGGAAAAACTTTTTTACTGTGAGGGTGACTGAGCA
The DNA here is from genome assembly GCA_020746105.1 of Trogon surrucura. Taxonomy (NCBI): domain Eukaryota; kingdom Metazoa; phylum Chordata; class Aves; order Trogoniformes; family Trogonidae; genus Trogon; species Trogon surrucura. The sequence goes on from CM036617.1 coordinate 48,448,799, forward strand.
CTGGAACAGGCTGCCCAGGGAGGTTGTGGAATCTCCTTCTTTGGAGACATTCAAAACCCGCCTGGACGCGTTCCTGTGCGCTCTGCTGTAGGTGATCCTGCTCCGGCAGGGGGGTTGGACTAGATGATCTTTGAGGTCCCTTCCAACCTCTAACATTCTGTGATTCTGTGATCCTGTGATTTGCTTGCAGACCCTCTTAGGAAGCAGATGAAGGTGCATTCACTATACTGAAGCCTTGGTCAATGAGATAGACACAGAAACATCCAATGGTGGAGAATACAGAAAGGAATAGAAGGGATAGGAGCAGTGGTGGCCAAGCTAATTGGACTGGGATGACTTTGGGATGGAAACTGGGTTCTGGTTCTCTCTGCATTGCCCCGCTACTAGTTAGGTGTTTTCCTAGACCAAAAACTGATCCACTGCCCTGTGCATGAGTGAGAAACTAGCCTCAGTCATGAATATGGATGAACTGCATGTCCAAAATCTTCAGAAGTTAATGGTTACCAGTTTCGAGATGAAAAATATTGGGGGCATTCAGTGACACACTTTTGGAGATACTGAAGGTATCCATTTGCTCAGTTGACTTAACACCTATGCAGTGTGTTGCTTTCCAGGAGACAGAACCTGTGAAGCTAAGAAAAAGCCTATGACACCCATGTGACTGTGATTGCCACAGGCCATAGGCTGCAAGGCTGCTCTCAGGAGTGATCTTATGCAGGTAAGTGGCTATGTAACTATTGGAGCAGAAGCAAAAGCTGAGCTGGAGTTCCCTATTCTATTGGTATCAGTATGAATGGGTATAGATAAATTAAAGGAAAATGTACAGCTGCACACTTTTTAGCATGATTTCTTCATTGTTTTCATTTGTTTTCATTGCCCATGGGTGATGCTCTGAGGAGAGCATCTGAACAGAGTTAAGGTTCGCTTCTTTCACTGGGGTTTTCCATCAGGTGATACCTGAAGATAAAGGAACGATCTTTAAACTGTGGAAAAGGAGGATTTTAGAATAGATTAGCAAGTGATGGCAGCATAAGTTTACAGGTGTAGTGGTTTGGCCCTGGCTGGTGGCCAGGCACCCATGCAGCTGCTCTATCACCCTCCCCTTCCCTCCTAGACAGGGGGAGAAAATATAACGAAGGGCCCATGGTTTGAGATAAAGACAGGGAGATCACCCATGTCTACCATCCTGAGTAAAACAGACTCAATTTTGGAGGAATTAGCTAAAATTATTAAAGAACAAATCAGAGAAGAGTAGTGAGAAATAAAAACAGATCTTACAAAATAACACCTTCCCCCTACCCCTCCTTTCTTCCCAGGCAAAACATCAACCCCAGTTCATCCACCTACTCCTCCTGAGCTGCGCAGGGGGACAGGGAATGGGGGTTACGGTCAGTTCATCCAATGTTGGTTCCACCGCTGCTTCTTCTTCTGGGGTAGGACTCCTCAGTCTTCTTCTGGGCCACTGTGGGGTCCCTCTCACGGGAGACAATCTTCACACACCTTTCTCCAATGTGAGTCCCCTCAAGGGGAAATTCATCACCCCAACATGAGTCTCTCCATGGCGTGCAGTCCTTCAGGGAAAGATTGCTCCACCGTGAGTCCCCCATGGCATCACAAAAGTCCCATCAGCCAACCTGCTCCAGCGTGGGCATTCACTCTTCCATGGGCTACAGGGTCTGGCAGCAACTTGCTCCAGCACGGGCTTCCCACAGGCCACAGCCCCCTTCAGGCATCCACCCGCTCTGGTGGGTCCACAGGATGCAGGTGGACATCTACACTCTGTCACACCCATGAGGTGCAGGGGGACAGCCTGCTTCACCATGGTCTTCACTGCAGCCCGGGGGACTCTCTGCTCTGGCACCTGGAGCACAGCCTCCCCTCCCTTTCTTCACTGACCTTGGCGTCTTCACATATTCTCACTCCTCTGTCTCTCTTCCAGCTGTTGTGTGGCACACTTCTTTTTTTCCCTGTTTCTTAAATATGTTTTCACAGAGGTGTTCCTCTCCTATTAGCACTGAAAGGCTCAGCCTTGGCCAGCTGCAGGTCCATCTTTGGAGTCGGCTGGCATTGGCTCTGTCAGACCTGGGAAAGCTTCTAGCAGCTTCTTGCAGAAGCCACCCTTACAGCCCTCCCCTCCCACTGAAATCCATCCAGGCAAACCCAATATAACAGGTCAGCATTACAGTCTGAAAGCTGAAAAGAGGAAAATCTCTATAGCATAATGGTGACAGAAAGATTAAAACCATATAGTAAATGGTTTGTGTGTATAATCTAACACAATAGATAAGATTTAGATGAGTGATGCAAATGATGGATTGTGTCTTAGTATACAAGTGAAATAATGATTTAACTTGCATTACAGAAAATTAGTTCATGGGATTAGAATACTACTATAGGAAAGTACAGTTTAATTGTGCATAGAAAAGAAGATGTTGCCTTTCATATCCAAAATATATGGAAAGGCATTCAGACCCCTGAAACTGTCATAGATAGATACAGGGAATTTACTTGGCTAATGACAAAAGGTTACTTGCTGTTGTGGTCAGTTTTCTGTAGAAAATAAAACCGCAAGTGTCAGATATTGTGGGGTTTTAAGTGGAACTAACAATGGAAAACAAGAGTTTGTGTCAGTGGAAGACCCCCAGCTCTTCATTCCTCAGCTTGCGAAGAAATAGAGTGATGGGTTAAGGTAAGATGACGGAGAGAAGACTCTGTTGGACTTGGTTATTTGGCCAATTAGGAATACCTTATTGAGAAAGTGAAAGTAGATGGATAAGGGTTAATATGAAACAATGAGTTTTAAAGTTCTTTACTCTTAAGGTGGAAAAAACAACTAATAAGAATTGATTTCAGGAAAGTGGACTTCAATGGACTCAAGAGAACTGGTAGTTGAGCACCCATGAAAAAATGTATTTAAAGGAAGAAAGACCGCAAAGTCTGATAGATTCTTAAAAGCCACATTTGGGTCACAAATATGAAACTCAGTGCAAGGAAAGGTTAGGAAGTAGACTGAACCATGAGTTTAACTGGGATATGACCTTTTCAGCAACTTCAAACACCAGAAGAAATTTCTCAGAAATTATTAAGGATGAATATAAAAGAATAGCATGTACTTACAGAGACAAAATCACAGAAGTATAAAATGAGAAAAAGTTGTTAGGAGGCATAAAATATTCTGTAAGCATACAGATATTTAGAAGAGTAAAGTAAGAAAGAGTAAAGAAACTGGAGTGTTTAATGTATTTTTTTACATTCTTCACTAAGAAGCCTAATTGATTAACACAATTACCACATACAGAAATAGTAGTACAAGAAAAAGAAGAAGGAAGAGATTCATGAGTCATTTTCAGATCTGCTCAGCCAAGTAAAATTCACAGTAGGAGATTCAGCAAACTGAATGAGACCATCTCAAAGCTGTTAGCGTTTATATCTGAGAACTCATGCAGAATGGCTGAAGATCTGAAAGACTGTAAAAGAGCAAAAATAGCACTAATCCTTGAAATCCAGGGTGAAGGAAGTAGACCAGGAAACTGTATACAATTTAGCCTAACCTAAATTCCTGTAAAAGTACCTTAACAACTAAACTCATTGAAAGCAAGAATAAAAATAACAGCCCTCATCAATTTGTCCATTACAGATATGTCAAACCAAGTTATTTCTCTTTACGACAAGGTAACAGGCTGATGGATAAAGAAGATGCGGCAGATGTGATTTATTTTGACCACTGGAAGGCTTCAGGCACCATTTTACATGACATTTTCATGCAGAAACTAGGAGTCTAAATACTCCCACTGTAAGGTGGCTGCACAGCCAGGTGCAACAGTAAAACTCAGAAGAATGGTTTCAATGACTCGCGGTCAAAATGCAGGGATATATCAAGAAAGGCTGCACAAAGGCCTATCCTAGGCTGGACACCGCTTAGTGCTACTGTTAATTTCTTGTATCAAGGACAGTGAGGATGTTTACCACATTTGCAAACAATATAGAACTGGCTACAAGCGCTATGGATGGCAGGATTTGTATTCAAAGTGATCTTGACTGATAGGAGTCTGTCAGAGTGGAGTAGTTATGTTTGACTTGCATAATGACAAGTGAAAGCTTTTTACACATTGGTAAAAAAGACTGAGTGCAGAAGTAAAAGATGCGGATGGCTGGCTTGGCCTTAATTTTTCTATGAAGGATATGGTTTCCAGATTACTAACCAAACATGACTTAAAATCATATTTTATCTGTTCATTTATTTTAAGGTAATCTTACTAGATGGCTGATATCCATGGTTGGAGAAAGGTATCTTCCTGTGCCAAGACTTTTAGACAGATGTATCTCCTCTTCTCCTTGCACCTGTTTTCTCAATGAGCAGTGGATCGTCCATCTCTGCTGTTATCATTTGATGGGTGCCATAAGATTCTTTTCTCCAAAACTATGAAGCAAAGTCTTTTAGTCTTGGATAGTCCTTCTTTAGCAACTAAGAAAGGTAGCACGTGTTAGGAATTCAACTCCTTGTTTATTTCCAGTTGTTGGACATTTGTTTGCTTCGTCCTCAGGCTGCTTAACTGATGATACTTTTGACGTACTCCTGTGAATATTGCTACTTTCTGTCTCCAGGATATTGGGACCACTCCCTTGTCGGAGGTGCAGTGGAATAAATAAGGCTTAGCTGATTATTTCTTTGGATACAGGAAAGGATTAGGCAGTTGCTTAAGGTCAGCTTCAGGGCCTACTCAAATATAGAGTTCCAGATCACCTCCCTTAAAAATGTATTTATATAAATAAATAAATGCCCGTATAGGCAATTAATTATTTATATAATTTATAAATGTCTATAATTTCTAGACATACACACATTTACATTTTTATATATGTGGCCCATGTGATCAAAATAGAAGAATTGGTTATCTCTTGTATGTCAAAATATCTAATTAAATTTATGAAGATTATCTGGGAAAATGTCTATTGAAATCAGTTGCACTACAAAAAGAGTGGATATTCTTAAATTAGACTGGACAGGGTATTAAGAAAAAAACATTTTAGTGAAGTGTTGAAAGTATCAGTGTTAAATCCGTAACACATAAATATGTAAGGCCAAAGCCTTTAGTGAGATGATATGATGGACCTATGAAATTACCCAGCTGTCATTAAAGGAATGTAAGTGGTTTTGTACTATAGACGAGCTTTTACATAAGAAGACTGAGTGCCTATGATCTTAGATGAGCAGACTTAAAATTAAGCTAGATTTCTATCTATCTCTGAAATTAAAAGCTGGGTCTTACGAATGTTGTCATGTACTTAAATATGAAGTCTCTGCTCTCATAGGTACTTTTACCCTTTGAGTTGATGATCTAGTGAGTTTTCTTTGTGGAAAAATTGGATTACTCCACTGTGAGTCACACAAGAGTGCGAGGAGTATAGCATATTTATTATTAGTATGATTAGCCCTCTATACAATGACATAAATATGTAGGTACTCTTCATATAAATTGTTTAAATTTTTTTAAGGCAAGTGTGAGGTATTCACATTTTCTTAATTAGAGCAGAGATTGTATTTGCATAGTTCATCTTGATTATAAATGTTCACATAAGACTCTGGGAAATTGTATTGTACCTTCTTCAGAAATGTGTGTACTGTCTTAGAATTGGGACATATAGTAGACAGTATAGGGATTTTCAGACAACGTATATTCTAGACAAGGATTCAGTGAGATGGACTATACTTTGTTTTAGCTTTTATTGAAACTTTTATAGACCTACGAAGACTGGCCTATCTAAGTCATTAACTATTTCTTGATTTCATATTAATAGTTAATCGAAATAGAACAATATTGGATTGTCATTGTATAAAATATTTGCATTTGTAACTATGAGTGAATGTCATGCATGAGTGAAAGCTTTGTCCTATCGATATTCTTTGCAAACTTGTCTTAGCTAAATTACCAATGGTAGATTTTTAAACGAGCAAGACTTTTGCTTAAATAATGGCATCATTAGTGAGAATATATGCATGACATGGTAATCTCTTAATTCTGCCATATTTTTTATACCTCATCTTTGTGAATAGCTACTAGTATTTTTTCTGTGTTGCCTGACACTTGCCTGTAAATTCAAAATTAGTAAAATAAACCAAGAAAACTGAGAAATTATCCACAGACTACTTTCATTACTAAAGTCCCTGAAGTACAAGTTCAGCATTTGTCAGATCAGTGACTCTTCTGATTTTTAGAATATGACATGTACAGAAAATGATGGACCATTGACTGTGTTTTTTTGTTGTTGATTTTTATGAGCTTTCTGCCACCACATTTTGTGAAAGGTCTGAAAATAGAGTAAGTTTGGTTTCCTTCTAAGGAAAAATATTCTAAATATAAACATAAATATTATGTGTATAGATATGATGCTTTTAAGTAATAACCAGTGCCAAGTACAATCAGGTTTGTGTATTGTCTCATGACTTGCCCAGCTCTCAACAGGAATCAGATGAAACTTAGGTTCAAGAGATGATCCAAGAACTCTTTTAAGACCATGCTACCTAGAACTTGCAACATGTCTCAGTCTTTAAGCTCCCCAACTATTTAATCAGGATACTAGATGGTGAGGTGGCTAAATTCAGAGAGCCCTAATCATCCAAACCTTGTATTTCACCCATGTAAATTGCACTAAGGTGTCCACAAAGGTCAGTATTTTCATCCTCAAAAAACATGATGGGCATAACAGTGCCTTTTCTTTTCACTGTAGCTTTGTCATTGCAATACCCATGAAAGAAACGAGAAACCTGAGTTCGTCATCTTCTGCAGCCTGAGGCCATTGAGATGCACAGATCTCCTTCCATGAGAACATCTTCACTAGTATCAGAGTATCTTTATCTGGGGAAAGATGTCTCCTTTCTTCTTCTTGAAACAGGGTTACGTTGCAGAATTTACTTTGGCAGTTATCGATTGCTAAGATATAACTGTTTTTTAAAATCAACATTAAAAAATGCGGTAAGAATCTTTAACCATTTCCTAGAGTTTACAAGTGAAAGTGTTTTTAGCTCTCTTGAAACAAATATCATGAATAAATGGGACTGAACACTAGGAGAACTACAAAGAAAACAAATTTCTGCAAAGTTAAATAAATGGAATTTATCAAGTGTACTGCTATTTGCAGTAATACTGTTACTATTAATAATGCAGCATGTGTGCACTATGTTTGTGAGGTGAAATATGATATAAATTAAAGTTATTGCCTAGGAGATTGATTTGCACCATACTAAAGATACCTTTTAAATTAAGCAGTCAGATTAAGAAATCTTTTATCCCTATAATCTCCCGTTCCACTGTTTTCAACATATTCATAAGCAATTTCATGTGCTAGAAGGTATTAACTGTACAGGAAAGTGCAGAATATTTTTGTGTCTCCAGCTTAGAACTGTGTGTTAGTCCAGGCCGCATAGTAGTTGGATTCCATAAATTCAGTCTCATCCTGGCGCCTCTCTCAATGCAGACAATTCTGTTCCTATTCCTTTGATTGAAAGAAGTGGTTGATTGTGTTATCCTTATGAGCAGCAGGTTGAATAACAAAGATTAAAGGGCACATGATTGTTTTCTTGCCAATGACAACAAAAGAATAATGGCATGTTGCCACCTTCTATCATTATAAGCCTTCTTTTGGTTGTCTCTATGGTTTTGAAAGAGGAATTTTAGTTTTAGTCAACACAAGGTAACTTTCTGTGGAGTCATTCAGTAATACTGAATATTCACGGTTAATGTATTCTACAAGTTGCATTACTTTCGTTCCTTTAAGATTAATGATGTTTTTGTATGGTTTTTAATCAGTTTAAATGAAACATTCTGTTGGTAAGAGATTGAGTTACTCTAACTGTAATGCAGTACAAAGGGGGTGTGATTGCATCTTGTAACCTGATAGAAGCAGGTGATTTTTTTTAAGATCATGTGGACACTACAGCAGATACAAAACTGTAAAAATATATGCACAAAAATATGTTGACACTTGCAATAATTCTGCCCCTATCAAGACTGAATTACTTTGATTTCTCTCACACAGCACTCAGAGAATAATTTCCATAAAGACTTTACAAGATGAGACGTAGCAGATTAGGGTGTTCTGGGCATGAAATGATTTACACATTCCTGGTGTGATATGTACTTTGTAAAGTTCGCTAGGAGAAAGGTGCCATGTGGATATCAGATTAACATCTTTTGATGATCCAAGTATCACACTGTGAAATGAGTTTATATTTATGTTTTCTATAAATAAGGGAGGTTGTGTTTAGTTTAACATTTTTTTGTTGCATAACAAAAGAACTTTCTTATTTCTAATGGTTTTATTTAATTAAGGTATTCTTGATTGTTATTGAGATTTATCTAAACTCTCATTTAGCAGTTAAATTTTAGACTAACTGAATCATTACTTTTATTGCTTATTTATAAGTATCATAATTTGCATATGTGTATCAGTGAAGGTTAACCAAGCTACTTGCCAAAATTTCTGATTTGTTATTCATAATTGTCTACTATATTGGCAACTCAAACGACGAGATGTCATTTTTGTTTCCTAATTAAATATCTCAGACATCAGAAGTGACAAGTAGTTGCTGCCCACAAATTAGTTTACTCACACATGCTTTACTGCACCTGTGTTTAGAGGATGTCATACATACAAATATCCATTCTAATAAGAAATCCTTAATGAAAAGGATCATAAACATTGAACCATGAGACACAAGCTTCACTGTGCACATTCTAGGTGCTTGAAAAATATTTCACTGAACCAAGCATCCATTGCTAGATCTAATTTGCAAGAAATGTAGTAAAATGTAAATAAGGCTACTGTTTAGTAAGGAGCTCACAAGGAGACAGTTCTTCAGTAGCTGATTAAAGTGAATTGACTTGGCAGGCCTGTCTTCATGGATCTGAGCTAAGTCTAAACTTTGGTTAATTTTTTTTATATTTTTTTTTTACATGAGTTACTGTTCACCTGTAAAAGCCTCAAATATAAAATGTGTGTCTATCCAGCTGAGTGCATGCTCCTTTTCTACCCTTTTCTGATTAGATATACATGTGGTCCTTAACACCTAACAATTTCTTGTGCTAAATAGTTGCCTTTCATCTTTTATTTATGGAGCCCCTAGCTACAAGATTTTAAAATGTTAAGACAAAAATGTTAAGAGAAATTATTTCCTATAACATACTGCGATTGAATAGAAAGAAAGAATATGGTTACTCACTATTAGTCCTCATTATATGTGTAAGTTTGTTTTTTTTTATTCCACGTACAGGGCATATTCCTGCTGGGCTGGGAACATTGTCAGTTAAATAATAACATCAGTAGTTCTCCTGCGATAACCACTGCATCAGAAGTTAGAAGCAGAACGTGTGGGAGGCAGCTCTTGGGCAGCCAGCTCGGGTGAGAAAGTGCTGAAATGCTGAGGCAGGAGATTTCTGGGGCCTCTCAGAGAGCTCACACCTGCATTTCCCTGCCTAGGATAAGACTCAGAACACCCATCTAGAAGGCATGAGCAGACCTGTATCCCATCATAGCCATCTAACCCCTGATGCTGGGTCAGAATTATCTTGCTGCTTAGTGATTTGCACTTGTATTGGGAGTTTCACGCCAACACCGAAGTCTAGGAACAGAGCATGTTTCAGAGTACACCTTTATAGCTTCACCAGACTCCATTCCCATAGCTACTTCTGATTAATTAGACAGCAGAACTTCATTAAAGACTTGGCAGCAGGGTAGCTTGTACCTTCCTCTAGGAAAGAGATAAATAATGCAGAAAACGCAGAAATTACGTACATAAGATGGTACATATTTACATTTTATGTTTCAAATCTCTGAAAATCTGATGCCAAGTTTCAACAGAGAAGCTGAATCATGTTATTGAAATAAGAATTGCTTCATGTGGCATTCTGCGATCCGATGAAAACAAATAAAAGGAAACAAATAGTAAGTTACTTTCATGAATGTAATTTCTGTTCCTTTATTTTTAGTGAGAATTTTGTATAAAGTGCAGCTAAAAGCTGATCTTGTTTAATGGAAATCTTTGAATCGGTCCCTACAGAGGAGGTAAAGAGGTAGAAAGATCTTTTAAAGTGACAGCTGATTTCTGCAATCTGTTAATGATTCCCTTAGAGATCCTTGAAAGCATCCTGGAGGCAAATGAATTAAAAATTGCAGCATCAATGGTTTTCTCTGGGAAGGCACTATTGCTGCAAAATTCCTTGTCCTAGCCAGAGTGAGAAGTATAATTTGCAGGCACTATTACTCCCTGCCATTTGAGACACGTAATGTGGACCACATTAGCTGAGAGAGCATGACCACATCCCTATATACTGAGCTCATTTGTCAGCGATTACTTCATTGCCAGACCATTCAAGTTCAGAATGTCACTAAATGAGCACAAGCTATATCTGTGCTTTATTCACTAGAGGCCACCTTGCTAAGTATCTTAGATGGTGCTGAGAGAACAAGCATAAGGGTAACAAAGTCTGTCATGGTATAATGAACAAAGCAAGATGCTTTTTCACACTCAGGTTTATTACAAAACATGCAAGATGTTTCAGAGATCCCTGCTAAATTCTAATTAACTAAAAACTATAAGAAAGCCAGGAATAAGAATTTTAGATAAAAAGTGAAGCAAAAGCGCATATTTTTGTTTGCTGGAACAGCAAAAGAAGTTTCCACTTGGTCTAAGACATTTCCTTGCAAGCAGATTGTCTTTCAACGCTTTCTGTTCCTAAAAGAGCAGTCTCCTCCTTGCAGAGACCAATAAGAGAGAGAGAAAGACTGCCCAATTTTTCAGAACCTCAACTGAGGTGAAGGCTGGATTATCGCTGTGTTGCTGGAGGGAAGGTGGGGAAGGACAAGCGAGAGAGGAGCAGAAGCTGTTTGTCATTCCATTGCCTTCCCTCTTCTTGACCTTCATTGGCACACTGTGTTTGAAAGGCTTGACTTTGTGACCACATCCATACCACATCCAGCCCTGACTGAAGGTGTCTGAGATAGTTAGAAGGCTGTGATGGGGCTCAACAGCATGACATTTTAGTGGAATAAAATTCAGGTAAGCATGGTGAGTCCTAAAGGGTAGTGGAGGGGAAGAAAAGGATTCAAGACCTACTGGAATAGCCTCAGAGGATAGTTAGTTTACTTGTCGTTCGCATTTCTGCAACTGTAGGTAGAAGTCAGCAAAACTATAGTATAGTGTATTCCACCAGGCTGAAGTTTACTTTGACCTTTTAGTCTCACAACAAATAGCTGTAGAATTACTATATAAGGTGCAAAAATCCTAAATAAATTTCGGAAGTCATGGATACGTGTATTTTATAAGCTTAATAAATAGATAATTGCCACATCTTGTTCTTATCCTTCTTCATAAAAGGCATCAGAGTCTAAGAATTCATCTGCCCATCACTCTAGGAAATAAATTGTCACATTAATCGTTTGTCAGAATTTGCCCTCTGGGTTTGCTACAAAGTTTTCCAGTGCTAGCAACAAAACATATGCTGCACAGTAGCTTTTTCTGGAAAATTTCTGACATGACGTCTATGCAACAAAAGCACCTTGAATTATGATGGTGAGTGGGTAAGATACACATAAATAATTCCAATATTATTTTCAGCACCTTTTTCAGAACTTGCAACCACCTTTCTATCAGTGCTCTGCGTTCTGTCATACAGCAAAAGTTTGAGACATTTGAGTGCCCAGTTTAAAATATTTTTGTGCTGAGATTGCCAGAACTAGTTTTGAACCTAAGCCAATATGTTCCATATAGAACTAAAAATCTGCCTGGGCTGTGATATTATGTGAAGTTGTGTAGCTGAAATAGACATTCTTACAAAAGTGATCTGTTGTGCACTTGTATTTGGTGTCATATACGGTCCATGTAACTTGACCTGTCTTTCCTGGTTTTTGATGAAGCCCACAGAGTGATTCCTCTCCATTTTCAGCCAGCAATTTGAATTCAAAACTTCTGTAATATACAATAAATATTTTCCCTTTTTTAATTTCAATGCATATAATAAGACAGATGCAGAACTTCTTTGTGATTGTGGCAGGGAGAGAAGGACATTCATAGGGTTAATGCATAAGTCAACCAACCATACATCCTTAATATTTCTTCTAAAATATAGGTCATATTATTAAGCTTTTTTTCTATGTTTTAAGTTCCAAGCTCTAACTCAACAGATTACCATACTTTTAAGAAGTTATCAGTAAATTTAAACCATGTTTTAAACATGCAAGTTCTGAGTTGCCTTGGGATTTTAATATTCATATTAAGATTCAAAATGGAAATTATTTCAAATACTTAATTTAGATCTATGAATATTTTAAAAGACCAATTAATGTGTAGGACGTAACACAGTGCCTAAAGACTGTTTGCAAATCAGTGAAGTTAAATCCGATGGCCTCTGTATTTTCATTTGAAGTTATTTTAAAATATAGATCATTTCTGGGAAGCATCACATGAAGCTTTTTGCTTATGTTTTGTTAATTATAATATATATATTTTTTAAGTGGCATGAATTACTTAACCTTTATTCTTTTCTTAACAGAATAAAACAATGAATCATAGCAGGTGTCTACATTAAGTGCCAGCATGCTGTTTCAAGCAAAAAATTAGTCCAAAAGCACAGAGGATACCTATATAAAACATTATAAACAATAATCCATGCAACAGATGTTTATATGGTCATTGACATTAGCGGGTTTGGAAAAGACACAGAAATTGGGGAATTTATGAAAGCCTCAGTCATTCTCCCAGATTGCTACTCATGGTGTCAATATAAATTCGTACTTACCTGTCACAGCTAATAATAGTATTACAGTCCCAACTTCCTTCCAGAAAAGTTGTATATATGTACTTTGATTGATAGCCTTATTTGATGTCATAAGAAACAGAAATCTCAAGCAGGAGTTCTGAATTCCAAATATTACAGAAATGATTACAAATTACAATTATAATAAATAATGATCCAGCTATTTGACGTGCTTGTTTGTTTGTTTGTTTGTTTGTTTACCTGCAGTTCATAAGTGTTAACAATCCTGACAGTGTCCCTGTACTGCTGTGAACACAAGAAAAGAAATAATGATCAGCCACATAACATCACCTCTGCCACCTGCCGACGAGAAAATTTGCTGTACGATATTTCTGGAAACTTGAACACGCGTGTGACCATGCACTGTGCTGAATACAGCTCTGGCACTGCCTGGCTTTCCTCCCTTGGTCCAGTAACTGCTCTCCCAGAAAACACATGGGCATAAAATGCAGCACACCCTGGTTATGGTGGTGAAAACTGTTATTGCCTGCTTCAGCCGGGAGGATGTGCTGGAGGAGGTGCTGGAGAAGGTACAGAGAAGGGCAAACAGAATGATTAGGGGACTAGAGGGTAAGTCTTATGAAGAGAGGCTGAGGGAGCTGGAGCTGTTCAGCCTGGGGAAGAGGAGGCTGAGGGGAGACCTTATTGCTCTCTACAACTACCTGAAAGGCAGCTGTAGTGAGATGGGTGTTGGCCTCTTCTCCCTAGTGAACAGTGACAGGACAAGAGGGAATGGGTTCAAGTTGTGCCAGGGGAAGTTTAGATTGGATATTAGGGAAAACTTCTTCACTGAAAGGGTGGTGAAGCACTGGAATGGGTTGCTGAGGGAGGTGGTGGAGTCACCATCCCTGGATGTGTTTAAAAAACGGCTGGATGTGGCACTTCAGGAGATGGTTTGGTGGTAGGGTGGTGTAGGGCTGTGGGTTGGACTTGATGAACTCCAAGGTCTTTTCTAACCCTCATGAGTCTATGATTCTGTAATGTCCACAGCTCACTAGTCCTACCCAGCACCTCCTCTGAGCCACATGTGATACCCTTTTGGTCATAAATCAAAAATTACCATTTTCCATGCTGTTTATTTTGTTCTTAGTTGAAAAGGCCTGACACCACGAGAGGATGGCATTGCTGGAGTAGGAGAAACTGAGAGTAGGCATTCAAGCTGTCCTCCAGCAGGCATTTCAAAATGAAGCAGCCTCCCAGAAGTCTTGCGTCATATCTACCAACCTGACACGGATGTAGCATATGTCATTTAAATGTAGCATAAGCATCTAAAATGGCACTAGATGGTTGGGCATTAAATATCAACTTCTCTTTTTTTTCTGAGGGAAAGTGTGTCTTCAAAACCGCGTTCTAAAACTGGAAGACTGCATATGTGTATTCTTGCTACAATTAAAAAAAATAAAGGATAGACAGTAAACTTCATCTTTTAAAATAACAGTGCTAAAATACATATTGTCACTTGTTTAATTAGCACTGAGATATAGGAAAAAGAGAGCTAACAGCTGCAACACAAGTTTTAATTTTAGAAAATTATTTTCATTACTATCTCATTTTCAAATTCTAACTCTGCAGACCCTTTTGTGACCAAAACTCGGTCATGCAGAATGTTAAAGGTTGTAACAAAGTTTTGCAAACCAACAAACCATTTCAAACCTGAGAGCTTTAAACCACGTGACCTTGATAGTATCATATCAAATGCTAATTTGATCTGCCCTTGTATTTGCACTGTAATATGAGAAAACATGAAGTGTAGCAAACTTTATTGAATTGATATTGAATATTTTCTTGGTATGAACTGGAAAAGTATATCTCCGCACAAATATGTTATGTTCATATTTTTTTACTGTAAGTAATTTAGACAAATACTAGGGCAGCACAAGTAAATCCTACATAAATAAATCTTATGTTATGAGCACATATGTGTGCTTGCTTCTCCTTTGGATTTGCATCAATTTTTCTTATATCTCATCATATTCATGATGCCCTGTTCTGAATGAACTACAATTGAAAACTGATTTGGTGATAGATATGCATCACACCTCTCCACGACAAACCAATTTCAAGGAAAATCTTCCAACTTTTTAAAAAAAATCAAGTGTACTATAACATCTATCTAAATGACCACATATATTTTTGCTAATTCTCTAGACTTCCCTCAAGCCAGCTGATTAGAAATTGTTTCCATTTAACTTAAACACACATTACACCAAGCAGAATTTGTTACCTTACTTGGAGGCCCTAAGAAAAGTGGGGCCTCTTGTCCTTTGAATATCCACTAGCCTAAGACTTTGTAGGCTTCTGGTATCCCCCTCCAGTTGCCTCTCCAAAAAATTTACTTCCTTTCTTTGTCACATCTGACACTCGTAGCGTTCAGAAGTTTTTAGCTAAAATGTTTCTCTCTTTGAATCACAGAATCATAGGATGAGCTGGGTTGGAAGGGACCTTGAAGTGTCACCTAGTCCAACCCCCCTGCAGTATATTGAAAAAGCATTTTGCACCAGCCTGGAAGAGTACAAGATACTATAACTGAAATGCCTGTGCACGTGATCTGTGATTTTTCATTGCATGCCACCTATACTGGTGAAATTTAAACTTAAGCACCACAGTTTCCTCCGCTAGTGAGAACTATCCTTTCTGAGCAGCTCAGCCTCATCCCTCCATCAAAGACTGACTGGGAACCAGACACCAGGCATCCCTCTCAGCATCTCAGTGCTTTGACGAACTCAAATCCCAAAGGAGCTTTTGGAGCCCTTCCAACAAACATAATGAATCAGGCTTCTTGGAAAACTTAGTTGAAAATGTCTCTTCTTCTAGAGGAGAGCTAGAAGAAAAAAAAGTCATTTGCAGCCCTACAAAGTTCTTTGGAAGAAAGGTTGTGAACCTGTATTTTCAAGAAAATGTTATGCAGATCAAAAAGCCCTGAGCTCTAAAGAGAGGTGGGTTTTCAGATGTCCTTTAGTTAAAACTAGACATTTGCTTAGTGTTCCTGTTTTGAATTCCATCCTGAGATATTGCCCTTTACAGTGACAGCACAGATCATTCTCAGGAGACGTTTTATTATTCACTTAACTTTTAGGTGTCTAACTTCTTTCTCTGGATTAGTCTTAACCTGATCTTCGTGACCCTTTTATGTGAACGATTTTATGCAAAATGAAAGCTAAGCATCACTCTGAAAGTAACAATATTGCTTTTTGCCATTATATTTCAAGCGTATTTTGTCATTATATTTGACAGGCAGTTAAAGCAACAAAACCTCAGCTCTTTCTAAAAACGTACACATATGCTTTATTATAAGGTGACACAGCCTGCGCTGAACAGAGGTGCAATCACACTGCTGTCAGAGGTGGTGAGCTGTGGGCTAAATGAAGCATCACTGAAGGACCTCAGTAATGAACCGCGTTCCTGCTCTGTTCTCTGCCGAGAAGGGGCCTGTGAGCAGGGGAAACTCTATCCCATTATTCACAAATATTTGGCTTCTGAGCTTATGATACTCATTAAAGGTTTGAAAACACGGCCAATGTGCCCTCCAATGCTCTGTCAGATGTGCCTTATGTTGGTCACCAATGGAGAGAATTTCAGTTACTATTAAACATGATATAGGTTGGCAATAGATTTGTAAAGGCAATTGCCTGAGACTATATGGAATATCATTTAAGCCCAGCACCTTTTATTGTCCTCTGAGCCATGCCAGATCTCTAAGCAATTCTACAATTAAAGAATTAATGCATTTAAATTAATATTTAATTTACAGTGCATTTTAACTGTAAAATGTTTATTGTCATGCAGCAGAGGTTTGCTTTGGTATCCAGAGATACCAGGAATGGTGTTATTGTTTTAGCAAGCAATTTGCAACATTGTGGTATTCCTGGTGAAATATCAACAAGGCAATAATTTATTTTTCATTTAACTGTATTATCCCATTTGCAAGCCTTTGTCTGCACCATGACCTTGTATAACCATGCTTAACTACTCTCTGTCCTCAGCCCAAGCAGTTCTCTGAAGATAAAAAGCAAGTGTTTAATAGGTACCTGACTACTTATTAATCTGTTGTATTACAATGTCAAACATCTTTCTAAAGACTGATATGTTAAACACACCATTCAGCTTCAGATTTCATCATATTTCTTATGTTTCCTTACAGGAGCTTCTGACTTTTTAAAGCCAGATCAGATTTTTGCCTTTGTAATTAACACATATTTTTTTTCCCAGGATCTTCCTTGCTGCAAAGTCAGAGTTGCCAGATAATTTATTGGTTCTTTCCTATTCTTTTATTAAACTTGATGAGGAGTTGGCATCCCAGATTCCTATTTTCTAAGGGCTGCACTAGCTCTGTTTGCTCAAAGGAGTTGTATTGCCTAATCAGGACAACGATGATAACCCAAAGCCAGGAGGGTTGTACTGGCAAGGCATTAAAAAACCTTCACATTAAGGCTTCAAGAAAGAAGACCTGAAGTATCGATTCAGGCAAGCAAGCCAACTTTTGAGTTTTTACTCTTCAATCAGAATTGTGTAGGTACAGAACGCACATATCCAGGGGTACTGACTTCTGGAGCATCAGAGTAGGCAAATGCAGTTGTAAGACTGACATCTTAAACACTGACTCACTAAAGAACCTACAGTTTCTGAGGGTTACACAGAATACGCTGCATTTAGTAAGTTCCATTTTTCAAATACTTTCTACAATCAGAAGGTTAAACATTTTACTATGGGCAGTAAATGCTCATCTAGTGATCCTAGCTACAAGCCCAGAAGTGCTTAAAGGAAAGCATGTTGTATAAAAATGTGGTTTTGAGGCACTCTAAATGACAATGAACAGAATAAGTTTTCTTAAAAACAGTTTCAACGTTTATTTGTGCTCTGCTAAGTTGAATTTTTCTTGATTTTTCTCTTTTTTTTTCAGTTTCTATTTGAAATTAAACCCCTTGGTGGTAATTTTCAGGGATACATAAGGTCAATTTTAAATATTTATTTGAAAAAATTAAGGTTATAACATTGACCTAGTAAGAATGCTTGGTGTTTTGTCATGTTTTTGCCAGTAGAAAGGTAAAACTTAGTTTTAGTAGCACATCAAATAAATGATCAAAGAGAAGCTCTGGAAAGGTTCAGCATTATTGTAAAGGTAAAGAAAAGATATGCACCATACAATAAGGAATAATTCGGCAGACTTTCCAGACACTATGAGACTTCTAATAAACACAGTTAACAGTCTCTTTTACTGGATTTTTCAAATAATTTAAATAAATAAAAATAGCAATAAACTGCCCACCCAAAATAACTATTAGGTATGTTAAAATGATAGTTTACAGATTAAAATGACATTTCAGATCAAAATATGTTCTTGGTTACAGTTGATTTAGCACTGAGTAATTTATTTAACTTGGTGAAGACATTCTAATGAAAGCAGCTATAAAGTGGTCTCGCAAAACAGTTGATTTGGTTCTAAAATAATGTGCGACTTCCCATGCTGCATACGAAGTACCAGTATCTCTCCCTCAGCATCACAGTGAGGGAGAGAGGTGAGCAAAAGATTGTCTACCTAAAAGGGACAATAGGTATAAAACCACATTGCAGACTGGAAGTTCTGAGATTCAACTAACTAAAGGAACAAATTCCCTATGAAAGAGTTTTTCTGTCTTTATATATATATTTATATATTTTTCTATCTTTATATTTATTTATTTATCTACATGTATATTTTGTATATCAGATATGTATTTATATGTGTTTCTTTTTAGATATATATTTTTTAATTTTTTTTTTTCAAAAATTGTTAGAGCACCTATTGTCCCACTTCCATCGCAATTATTCTGTGGAGGCTGAGTATGGTTGTGGTACAGAGCAGCCTAGGAGACAAAACCAGGGAGCAGAATCGAGCCCTCATTGTGCTGAACAACCAAGAGACAAATCGAGCTGACAATCGAGAGGCGACTATTTGCATTTGAAAAAAGAGTGAAATGAATTTGCTACACTGAGGTCTTAATCCTTCTACTTCTAATCCCGCAGGTAGCTTAATTCAAGTCAATGGGATCATTTGCGAGAGTAAAACAAGCAGGATTTAGTTCCCCCTCAGTGCTGTGCATTAATTAAAATGAGGGGCAGAGAGCAGTAAAGCAGTCATACAACAGCCTTGCCTTCAAGTCCTTTGTGTGTGCCTAAGAGGAAGAGGGACACTCAGAACTGCTGTTTTTCCTTTCAAAGGATAGATTGTGCATGCTGCTCTTTTTACATTTCAGTCTTTCATCGGAGAACAATAAAACATACTGCGCTTTCCTCTGTAAGGCTTGTCTGCACAGGAAAATTCACTAGTGCATTTGTAGGAGCGTATAATCAGACCAGTGTAACAACCCATTGCTAACACTGTTATGCCAGAAGAGTTACACCATAAATTTCTCCATTTTAGACAACACCTTTGTTCTGAAAGTATGATCATATGACAGCTGGCTGCACTGCTACACCTGCAGAAGTCCTCACTGCCCAGGATTACTTGCTATGTGATTTAAATGTCCTCCTGTGCACTGCTTGGTGCTCTCATTGAAGAAATTTTCTATTTACACAAAGAGCTCCAACGATCTCCACGAGATCTCATCTAGATGGGCTTATCACAGGCACCCACAATGCCTCCTGTCAATATAATTCAGGGATTAAACCTCAACCAACAGGGAATTTGGAGTTGCGTATGCCCACCACACAATCTGGGCAATTATATGGTCAGCCTTGACCTCTCCCCACTGGGATGCTTGTTAGCCCTTTGCTCCCTTATCTCCAAAGCCACCACTTCCCTGCTGGCTAAGGACCAGAACTAACTCAAACCTTGTTAGTAGTGCAGACAATTTTTACAGAAAAGCAGGTTTCTAGGAAGCTGGTGAGATCCCATGGTACTAGCAGTGGCTGGGGGAAGATCTGTAGGGCTACAAGGAAACTACAGATAGGACCAATAAATTCCTAGAGAAAAGGGATTTGAGATGCTGCAAAAAGGCAGAACTCATTCCTCTCCAAGGACATTGCTCCCTTTTAGAATTTTCTCACATGTGTGGTGATCTAGACAACCATTTTGCTTACTGCTTTTCACCCTCCAGACTTTCTCAAATTGTAGAAGAGAACAAAAGAGGGTCTACTGAAGAAGGAAAGGAGATAAAGCACAGCAAAACCAGAGCTACACCATATAGTTGTAGGCGGTCCTCTACATATTTCTTCCTCAGGAAGAACAAGAAATTGTATGGGCAAAGACAGAATCACAGAATCACAGAATCACAGAATGTTAGAGGTTGGAAGGGACCTCAAAGATCATCTAGTCCAACCCCCCCCCCCCCCCCACCAGAGCAGGATCACCTACAATAGAGCGCACAGGAACATGTCCAGGCGGGTTTTGAATGTCTCCAAAGAAGGAGATTCCACAACCTCCCTGGGCAGCCTGTGCCAGTGCTCAGTCACCCTCACTGAGAAAAAATTTTTCCTCATATTTTTATGGAACCTTCTATGTTCCAGCTTCCACTCATTGCCCCTTGTCCTGTCAGTGGACATCGCTGAAAAGAGCCTGGCTCCATCCTCCTGACATTCCCCCTTGACATATTTATAAACATTAATGAGGTCACCCCTCAGCCTCCTCTTCTCCAAGCTCAAGAGACCCAGCTCCTTCCGCCTTTCCTCATAAGGGAGATGTTCCACTCCCTTCATCATCTTTGTGGCTCTGCGCTGGACTCTCTCAAGCAGCTCCCTGTCCTTCTTGAACTGAGGGGCTCAGAACTGGACACAATATTCCAGATGTGGCCTCACCAGGGCAGAGTAGAGGGGCAGGAGGACCTCTCTTGACCTACTTGATACTCCCCTTCTAATACACCCCAGGATGCCATTGGCCTTCTTGGCCACGAGGGCACATTGCTGGCTCATGGTCATCCTGCTGTCCACCAGAACCCCCAGGTCCCTTTCCCCTGCACTGCTCTCCAGCAGGACAGTCCCCAACCTATATTGGCACATGGGGTTATTCTTTCCCAAGTGCAAAACTCTACACTTGCCCTGGTTGAACTTCATAAGATTTCTCCCCGCCCAGCCCTCCAGCCTGGCCAGGTCTCTCTAAATGGCTGCACAGCCTTCTGATGTGTCAACCACTCCTCCCAATTTTGTGTCATCAGCAAACTTGCTGACAACATTCTCTAATCCCTCGTCCAGATCATTGATAAATATATTAAACAGCACCGGCCCGAGCACTGACCCCTGAGGGACCCCACTAGACACAGGCATCCAGCCAGACTCTGCCCCATTGACCACAACTCTCCGGCTTCTTCCCTTCAACCAGTTCTCGACCCACCTCACTACTTGGTCATCCAGACTGCACTTCCTCAGTTTACCTATGAGGATGCTGTGGGAGACGGTGTCAAAGGCCTTGCTCATATCCAGATAGACCACATCCACTGCACGGCCACCATCCATCCACCTGGTTATGTCTTCGTAAAAGGCTATCAGGTTGGTCAAACATGACTTCCCCTTGGCAAAGACATGCTGACTTCTCCTAATAACTCTCTTATCCTTGATATGCCTAGAGACAGCGTCAAGGATAAGATATTCCATCACCTTTCCAGGGATGGAGGTGAGACTGACTGGTCTGTAGTTACTCGGGTCATCCTTCCTGCCCTTCTTATAGACTGGAGTGACATTTTCTTTCCTCCAGTCTTCAGGCACCTCACCTGTTACCCACGACTCACCAAAGACGTTTCAACAAAGACATACTTTTTCAGGCTGAAATAGCTCCATTGCCAGCTCAAGAACAAGCACAACAGTCCATCGTGCCTTAAAATAGCTGCAGGTTTATATATAGGAGAGTCAATCCCAGAACCTACTTCAAACCGGAGAACGATCTCCAAGAGAAATGGGCAAAAAAAAGGAAAGTAGAAGAGAAAAAAAAATAAATAAAAAGAGCAGCACTTTATCTGACCCTTATTTTGCTTCCCTATGCAGACATTTTCCTGATACTATTTTTTCTCTTGATCTGCAAGGCTAATAAAATACCTCCAAAACAAGCCTCACACCTGCCATCCCTGTAATTCTCCCCTCTACCAGCTGCTTTTAATTGTCAGGTAGAAGGGCAGAAATAGAAGAGGCAATTGGAATCCTCATTAATGATTCCTGGGCTATTTCCCTAATAGATATGTATATCTCATCATATGAGCCTACATGTAAAATTTTTTATTAATTTTCAATGTTAGAGTAACAATAAAACAATAAGCTGGCCCACCCACTGATGATTTCCAATGTGATGTCTCAGCCCTGTAATTTTAACAAAAGACAGGGTCAAAGGTATAATGAGTCAGTTTAAGTTCTTCTTAAATATATGAGGAAATAAGCCTGGCAGTTTTTGTCTTGCCTTTTCTGTAGTAAACAACAGAGCAAACGTTCTTATAACCTAAATGGTAACATAAAATGAGTGCAGTATCATAGCAACAGACAGAGGTTTGTATCAATATTTGAATGACTATGAACATCCTTGTTAAGCGCGTAGTATATTGATATTTCATAAGGAAACCCAAGTAAATTACAGACAACTTACTATAAAAGTAAGCTGTCAAAACTGAGGATCATACATTCATTATTGGTGGTATTTATTTAGCACTGCAACAGTGAATACTGATTCCCAGGTATCATTTTTAATGACAGAAGGTGGATCCCGAGAAAAGGAATACTACGTCCCGCCACACTGGGAGCAAACACCCTGAGAATTTTTTGGAAAGGACACTGTGTTTCACAATCTTCAAACCAATGTGCAAATCAACCTTTTTCAAAAATGTGTTTACCGTTTAAACTGGATGAATTGTCAACAAGGGTGTAACATGAAAAGCTTGTTTTATTGAAGCTAACGGAAAAAAATACCATCTTCCATTGGATTTAGTCAGTACTGGTCCAGAACAGGGGTTCTCTGGTAGGCTGGGCTGGATTTTCTTTCTCAGATGATTTCTCGCACCAGGTTATTCAGGTTTATTATGTCCGAGTTCTTAAATATTATGTGTTGTAACCAAGCAACATGACTAACATTTTGAAAAGCACCTAACTAGCTTCCTATTCCAGGGCTAGATTCATGGAAAAATGTGCTGTTACAACATGTGGCTGCAAAGGACATTGCTGCCCAGTGAAAACCCTCTGTAGCACTATGGGATGAGCACACCGGGAGAAGTACTTACGTGTGTAGGTGTCCGTGTGTGCACAGAATTGGGGCTTATGAGTGTGGAGCACAAAAACCCCGGAAGCCAAACAAAGATCTACTACAGCTGGTCACTAAGAAATATGGGGAGAAAGGCATCTTAAAAGAGACAGTAATTTAACGCTGAGTTACATGAAGTTCTTGCATCCAAAGTAATTAATGTAACTGGAAACCAGGCTTCACCTGTGTGCTGTTTGCCACTCCTCACATTTTCACAGAATTCCAGAATCACATTTTCACATTTTCACATTTTCACATTTTCACAGAATCACAGAATGTTTGGGGTTGGAAGGGACCTCGAAAGATCATCTAGTCCAACCCTCAAAGTTTTACCTTATTTAAGGTAAAAAATATTCACCAGGAAGGATTGAGGGTATTCCATCTTTCTGGGACAACCCTCTTACTGTCTAAAAAATGGAAATGGTTTTGAGGAACATGGAGAATGCAGCCAAAAATCACCTAACACAGCTTCATTACCCTTTAAAATATTTAAGAAACAGAAATGACTTCTGACACATGCTTTTAATTTTTAGGAATCAGTAAATTCTTCCCGGTGATGAATTCTGACTGGAAGGAGGCACTTGCTGCAGCTGTGACCAAAACTCTCCTTGTCTGGTTAGAACAACAGGCAAACAAGGGGTTGTTCTCCTTCTTCAATGGGGAGTTTGGAGGAAGTAAAAACATCCTTATTCTTCTGTCTCAGTAAATTCATATTTTTTTCTTAAAACTCCATGAAAACTGGTACTCTGACCACATCAGACTAGTTAGGGCTTGACAGTGTGCTCATAGTTCATGAGCACTCATGTAGTCTGGGCCAGCACTTAGAGTGCTGGTCTCTATGTTTTAGTCTCTCAGAATATGTCTGTTTTGTGAAATACCTATTGCTTGCTTTGGGGATTTATTGCTGGTCTTGGGGCCAAATGGGATGGGCTGTTTGAAATCCATGCTGCGCTCTCTACAGCAAAGTGGTTTTGACTAGATCTGTCCAAAATAGAGACAAGGAATAGCCACTGACAGGCAGTCTGGACAGCTGGGGTCTAGTGGTTAGCACTATGGCTTTAATAGGATTTTAGTTCTTGAAGTTTTTTAAGATATACTACTAAAGTGTCTGAGTATGGAGATGAGCCCAAATACAAGCTGGACTGAGAGCAGCTCTGCAGAGAAGGACTTGAGGGTGTTGACTGACAAGATGCTCAACATGATCTGGCAATGTGCGCTTGCAGCCCAGAAAGTCAACTGTATCCTGAGCTGCATCAATATCAACAGGTGCAGGGAGATGATTCTTTCCCTCTACTCTGCTCTCCCGAGACCCCACCTGGAGTACTTCACCCACCTCTGGAGTCCTTAGCACAGGATCTTGGACCTGTTGGAGTGGGTCCAGAGGAGGGCCACAAAGCTGATCAAAGGGCTGTAGCACCTCTCCTATGAGGACAAGCTGTGGGAGTTGGGGCTGTTCAGCCTGGAGAAGGCTTTGGAGAGACCTTATAGTGGCCTTCCAGTACCTGAAGGGGGCTACAGGAAGGCTGAGGGGGGACTCTTTATCAAGACATATAGCTATAGGACAAGGGGTTACCGTTTAAAACTGGAACAGGGCAGATTTAGATTAGGCATTTGAGGGTGGTGAGACACTGGAACAAGTTACCCAGAAAAGCTGTGGATGCCCCCTCCCTGGAAGTGTTCAAGGCCAGGCTGGATGGGGCTTTGAGCAATCTGGTCTAGTGGAAGGTGTCCCTGCTCATGGCAGGGGAGGTTGGAACTATACAATCTTTAAGGTCCCTTGCAACCCAATGCATTCCATGATTCTCTAGTGCTTCCAAAATTGTATAACTTTCCCTAATAGAAGAATGTCTTTAAACAAGGCTTTGCAGTTCTGATTTTTTTGAGCTACACTGTTTTGATCTGATTCTAAACTAAAACATATTAATTTTTCTAATGATGTGGGACAAAGTCATCTATTATGCTCCTTTATATAGGTTCTGACAAATACAGAAAAAATCTAGAGAAAGATAACAGAAAGTTAAATAGGATATGCACGGAATGTCTTAATTTTGCTACAAGCTAGGTTAATTAAGTCTAATTCCTTTTAATGAAAGGGATGATAAATAAAGCGATATTCAAGCTCTTGCCTGTTATCCTCTCCTTGCTTCAATGCTGCAATTGTCTTTCTACCATGTTTTCCTTAGGTGTAAGAGAAGAATCAGGCCTTTCATTTCGAAGAGGGAATCCTTGAAATTAGAGCTCTCCTCTGGCACTGAAAATCAGTGTAACACAGGAAAGACAACCCCTTCCCTGAACTGGTTTCTGGACGCACCTGATGGTGTTATCCCGCTTGGAAACAACTTGTCTTCACTACAGCGTTACTTCTTTTGGAAAAAAATGGGTGTGTTCATTTTTACTGAACATGAAAACTTGATATGTTTTAGTCAAGTTTCTCTTTCCTGGAACCACTCCCTCCTTCCAAATTGCTATTGTAGAGGTAGCTTTTTCTTTAAATTGAGAGTTTCAGAATGCCCTTTATTGTGTAAAAGCAGTGGAATGTGGCCTGTACTCCTTTGTCATTGAAAAATATATGCTTTCAGTTGAAAAGATGCATTTTCCTTATCCTTGGTCTCTCTTTTCAGGCACTTTGAAGTCTGAGAAAGTGATGCAGCAGATGCAGAGCTGAAAACTAGAAGACATATAATGATTTAAGTGTCAGATGCCTAGTATTTACTGTTCTTTTAGTTCACTATGATAGAAGACTGCAGCTGTGCAAATTAAAAAAGAAATCTTAAAAAGGTCATATTTTTGATTACATATTTTTTTTTCCTGCTAGGTCTGTTCATTTTCAAAATGACATGTTCTTTGTCAAGTAAAATCAGTATAAATTTTATTATGTATTTTTCTTAACATGTTAATTTTGTTGTTGCCAGTAGCAACTACAAAAGGAGTAAGCACAGACTGCCAGTGTATTCCATGCTTGTTTTCTAGTTGTTACTGTGTCATGGGAAAGCACTTGGGAGGATTAACTCGTTGTCATAATTTTGCTCTGTTAAATTAGGGGTTTATTAGTTCTGTTCATGACAGCCTCAGTAGACCCCCAGGAAGACTTAAGGGCTGGTGGGTTGTATTCTAGCTTGTCTCCACATGGGATTTTTAGAATGAAGCATGTTATATAGTTGACTACATCACCTGTATACCAACTCAGTGATTACTTCTTTTTAACTACTAGCCATCACCTATTGCTTAGGAATGCTTTAAAAATAAGAATTCTGGACACCATTATATGTAAAGGTGTCAAAATAAATATTTTTTGCTAGACTACAGCTTAGCTGTCTTTATGCTGCATAAACTTCCTATATTGTTATGCACTTTGATGTTTGTATTTTCTTTTAATCTGTTCTCGTAAACCTGCTATAATCCACACACTAATTTAACTTCAGTGTCACAACTCAGTCCTATAGCTCAAAAGAGAGATGCCCAGGAATGATGATTTATTTTCAGTACTTAATGGTGGCCTCTAAGAAACATGGGGACAATCTTTTTAGCAGGGTCTGTTGTGATAGGACAGGGGGTAATGGTTTTAGATTAAAACAAGGTAGATTTATGCTAGGCAGAAGGAAGAAATTTTTTACAATGCAGGTGGTGAAATACTGGAACAGGTTGCCCAGAGACGTGGTAGAAGCCCCATCTCTGGGGCCAGATTGGGCAGGGCTCTGAGCAGCTTGATCTAATTGAAGATGTCCATCTCACTTCAGGGATTTGGACTAGATGACATTTAAATTTCCCTTCCGGCCCAAACCATTCTGGGATTTGTTGATTCTACAAAGCTAAAAATTCATGTTTACAAAAAAAAATTCTTGCAGTTGCACTTGCTACTTTCCTATTTTAGATCCTGTTTGAGGGTACAGTCTAATCTAGATGCAGTGAAGACAGACTATTTTTCCCTCTCAAGCTACCTTTTCAAATTTTAAGCACAAACTCCACTCCAGAATTGAGCAGCCCAACAATATTTTTTGCTGATATCAGAAAAGACAATGCCTGAAGTGATTACAAAGATCAATGAGGGAGCTTTGGAGACATGACTAACATAAAAACTGCATGAATAAACTGAAGATATTGAAGCGGGAATACTCAGACTAAGAAACCAGTGACCTCTAACACAAAAGGTTCATCTCTAATTCTGTTGAAAACACAAGAAAATCATAATGACTTTTCTGTAGGCTACAAAGAAAGCTTAGGTTTCAGTCTGTTGCTTTGTAGTTAAAAGTCATCCCCCCATGTATAATCAAATCCTTTAAGAAAGGTGAAATGTTTCATAACATTTTGGTGCTCTCTTGAGACACTGTCACATTCTCCAAGTGCAGACTGCTATTTCCCTCCTTTTTTCTACTTGTCACCCAATACTACGATGTTTTATCCATTAGATGGATATGAGATGATGTTGCTGTGATGGTTAATTGCTTGTAGTCAAAGATACAGATATCACAGCGGGGCCAGATGAGTTAAATTTAACAGGTGTGTAAACTGACAGGCATGCACAGGAGAAGCACTTTTTATTACGTACTTCTCCGTGCCACTCAGTTCACAGTGTGCTCCACAAATATTGGCAAGGAAATATGTCATGTGCCAGGGAATGAGTAATAGAGATTTGTGTGAATTATGGATGCCAGAGAATGTCTAATTATAGCTCACGAAAGAGTGAACAATAGGGGTAAAAAACAACAGAGATGTTCCCTCAAACCCAAGGTGGATTAATGAGTCTTGGAGACAACAATCAATAGTCAACAGTCATTGAAATTCCCAGGTGGCCAAGAACCCGTGGGTAAAGAACTGGCCTAGATGTGTGGAAAAGAGATCCTGGTCATGAGAGATACTAGTCATGAGAGATGAAATGAACTTCGCTTGTGCAAAAGGCATTGCAATATCTTAAATATAAAGCTCTGTGCTAAACTGGATTGGAAGCAGTGAAGGAGCAGCTTTTCCCTAACTAAAAAAATATATAAATCTGACTTGTA
This sequence comes from Trogon surrucura, assembly GCA_020746105.1. Lineage (NCBI taxonomy): Eukaryota > Metazoa > Chordata > Aves > Trogoniformes > Trogonidae > Trogon > Trogon surrucura. The sequence continues at coordinate 48,476,797 of CM036617.1, forward strand.
CTTCTAACATACAAAATAAGGCAGCAGATGGAGTTGCTAGGAGACAGAAGGCAAAGAACAAGAGCATGAATGTACTCTAGTGCCCCTACACAATAGCAAAGAGTATATGCAACGAGCCAGGGCTACAGATCTCACCATCAAATACTACTATTACAGGTGATCGAATTTAGGCTTTGTGCTAACCAGGTAAATGGTAAATCTGAACTATAGTGCTAGGTCATTGTATTTTGATACAGATATGTCTGCAGAACAAAAATATACAGTGAGCAATATGCAAGTCAGAGACTTAATTGGTTCTATGAGTGGAGAAGAATACTGTCAGTTAAAAACAAAACTGCAAGCTATTCTTCTGTAAGGCAGCACAAGGCATGTGATTGGAAGAATTGTTCATTAAATCTGAGCTCTGCCACTACAATGTACTAAAAAAAAGTTTAGAGAGAGTTGCTCAGAGTTTTGAGGCAGAGGCAAGGACTGCCTCAAAGCTCCCAAATAAATCCCCAGAATTTACAAATATTGTAAAAGCCAGAAGGGCTTATAAATTTGGATTAAGTTAAAAGGCCAAAAGGATATGCTATCTCATTAAAAAAATCAGAAAATAATTAACTTCAGTAAAAAACATGTAAGACTCTTTAGACATTATTTCAGTTTATTTTGTTTTAACCTCCATTACAACTAGTACATAGAAAAAATTGCACACATAAAAGAAAAACATTGCACAGTGAGTTTACATTACACTAATGGTTCAAGAAAAAGATTGCTGGAACAAATTGCTGGGTGAAAGGAAGGAAGTGGCACAGTTCTTATGTGAATTTTAACAAACAGCTTGAATAATTATCCATGATTACTTTAAATATTTATACAAAATGCACTTTGCAATAAATTCTGTCACATAGGTTGCAAAATATCTCATAAAACTACAAAAAGTACCAGTTTTAAGCAATGTATTGAATTGAGATGATATCTACTAGTCTTCTGTAGAATTCAGTGTTACCATCTAATCATAGCTGTTAATGATCTAAAAAAACCCCAAACCCAACTCCTGAACAATGTTTTTGTGTTCTTATCAATTAAGGTATTGCAGATAATCACAGAGCTGACATGAAGAAGAAAAATACAATTAGAAATAAGAGTAGATGAACCCAAGAAAATTGTTTTTAGATCCTAGAAAATGCAGGTAGTAACGAATCTGGACAAAATCACAAAAAGTACAGAAAGTAGAAACAGGCATTGGGGTGAAAGTGGACAATGAATTAGGGACGAGTCACCAGACAAGAAGAAGTAGGCTGTGCAGTGCAAGAATCTGTACATGGCATGAAGCCCTGGAGCAATGCTGGTTAACCAAACCTGATCTACAGCATTCAGCGCAGGCCATGTCAGTGATTTACATAAGACCAAAACCTGTAAAAACCCAAAAGGAAGTAAGCAAACTAAGCAGAACACTCAGTGCGGGAACGGCTGATACTAGTCCTTCAGCTAAGACTTAGAAGGAAATGAGCTTCAAATAAGCTTCAGTAGTTGGCATCACCAGACTTCTCTCAGTTGCAGGTTCTCTGGGGTTGGCTTGTGCACAACCTCTGTCTGTAAGGATCCAGCCGGGAAAGGAAGACTGTCTGTGCCGGTACCACCACCTGCTCCAGGGACAGATTCCCAGTTCTCTGACCGGTGAATTGTGTCCAACAACTTGCGGCACTTCCCCCTCGAGCAACCTGGCCCTATCTGTAGCACTTGGATGTCATAGGTGCAGCAGCTCTCTCTTGCTCAGGCATCTCTAACCTGGGTGTATTTGTGCGTGATGCCAAGGGTGTGTTTGCATAAGGAGTTATGTATTGTGACAGCTCACTGCCTGGTAGGACGGAGTTAGAAGGTTGGACCAGGTGGAGGTGGTGAGAGTTGGCTTGATTCCACCCACAACGCTTAGCGGAGCGGGCCCCGAGATGGTTTTGTTGTTGAGTGAGTTCCAGGTTTTAGCTGGGCGCATACCAAGTTGTTCCACCCCATGAAGGATCCAGCATGTGCACATGGGCAGTGGGAGCAAGCCCAGCTGACAGCTCAGATGTACCCAGAGCTTGTGTTTGCCAGGCTCTTTAACTTACTCTTACCACCTGGCAAGGCTTCAGAGGGAAGACAGGCACATTTCAGCTCAGAAACCGAGTGTTCAGAGTCTTCACTGTGATACTGGAAACCTTTCTGTTAATTTTCAGGTCTCCTCATCCAAAGGACCATAACCATTTACAGTGTTTTCCCATGTGCCTATGGAATGTAAATATACAAGCAACAAACCTGTAGGGAAATCATTTAATAAGATTCAGACCCAGGACATGCCTATTTAATATCAGTATTAAAATAAATAGCTAATAATATTCCTTATCTAATTATCTGGTGGCCTTATATCTGCTTTAAAAGGCAGAATTTAGGGACGAAATTAGGTAAGGAAAAATATGAACCAAGTGGCGAGAACACTTTGCAGTGTCAGCATGCATGGTGGCTGGGACAAGTTGCCCAAGTGCTCACCAGAAGGTTCATCAAGGCAGACGTGAGAGCAGAATAAGGCTCTTCTTTGTGCCTTCGCTGGATGAAATCTGAGAGGGAGCAGAAAGCAAAGGATTAACTAAAAACGTTCCTCTGTGCACTGCGGTTCAAGAGACCATCAAAACATAGAATCATAGAATCATTAAGGTTGGAAAAAACCTGTAAGATCATCTAGTCCAACCATCAACCCAACATTACCATGACCACTGAGCTATATCCTGAAGTGCCACATCTACACTTTTTTTGAACGCCTCCTGGGATGGTGACTCCACCACTTCCCGGGACAGCCTGTTCCTTGATGCCTTTCCAGCTGTGGAAATGTCTCTACCTAGCCAACTGAGGTGGTGTATGTTTTACTTTCCCAAGAGTAATAGTTGTTCCGCATTGAGCAAGCATTTAAAGCAAGACTGAGTAGTGCTTCACCACCAGGCCAAGAACATTATCTGATTTGGCATAACAAGTGATCTATGAGTCTTTTTGTGCCTTGTTTCTTTTTGCACAGCCTTTTTTATTACTGTTTTTCTCTCTGCAGAATCACAAGTTTCAGCAATACTGGCACAGTTTTGTTTTTTTTTTAAGTCAGTGCAAGTCCTTTCATGTCACTTGTGGTCTTATTTGTATTATCATATATTTCAGCAACCTCCTTAACAGACCTGACTACAATTCTGAAATTCTCAGTAGCTCCGTATCTGATATCTGAGGATTTCTTTAGGCTTCCTTGTCATTCGGAACTTTAAAAGTTAATTGCTCTTAAGGAATATTATTTACTTTGGAGGTTTGGCTTGTCTGATTGGTTAGTTTACATCTTTGAACAAGTCCTTACAATTAACATTTAAAAGATGAAGTCTTGCCGATGACATCTTCAATTATTCGAAAACTTTGTCCAAAATGTAGCTCTCTGCTAATAAGGTAATAACTTTTGGAATCTTCAGTTCAAATTTCACAATACATCAGAAACATCATGATTCAACCACTGAGAAACTATTTTCTAAGAAAGTCTTCTTCCCACCCATAAGAATTTAAAGAACAGTAGAATACGGGGTAAGTTAGCAGTATATTTCTGTAACATTACTTGCAACATATCACTTTTAATGTCACATATAATCAGTGAATATTCTTTTTCATTCATTCTTTGCCTTTCAGCTCAACAATGCATAAATTAATGCATTTTCAAAATCATGTTGTAGCTTGTAAGTGGAAGAATGGGTTCCTGACTCACATTTATGTACAGTTGTAAATTATTATATTTTAAACAAGTAAAAGAACAAAACACAATCCTTCCAGCAACTTGAGATGTTTGTTCTTGTACCAAGCAGGGAAACACAGAAAATTCTGTAGTGATACAGAATCAAGTGATACAAACCAGTGGAGAACTAGCTCTGCTAAAAACTAAGACACCTATTCATTTCTCTTTGACCTCTTACGAGTACCTAAATTAGGAATGAAGTGCTTTTAGCAACGTCCTCACTACTGGGAGATAAGTCAGCATGTCCTGCAGTTCTGTATTCCTGATTGCTCAGAGAGGGGAGAGCTGCTGGAGCACATGATGATTCCCTTCTTGCTTCTGTACCTCATCCACCTGCAAACCAAGGCAGAGGGTCCTTTAGGTATCTTGCTTGTCTTAGAGATGGGGTGTGTGAAGTTGGGCATGAACATAAGTCTGGGAACACTGATGGATTCCATGAGGTATGTTCAGATAGTAATCCAGATCTGAGACAATTCTTGGAGCTCAATCTCTTGATAGACTATCAAAAACCTCTAGGCATATCAACTAAAAGCCCAGAGACATAAGGTGAATCCAGGCTTTAGGAACCCAGACACGAAGACAGCAAAATGCTTGCATTTGAGCCACACTGCTGGATTTCACATTACATTGTCAGTCTGTCTAAATGGTGAAATGCCTTGGTATGGGATCCAGAGCAGTCAGTGGTCTGAGCAGGAAACAGGCGGCAGAAACTGCTGGCATAGAGGTCTAAAGTTCTCCTACGTGGAGTATATGTTCTCTGGAATAAGTATCTCTACCTACTTCTGATCAGCCACTAAGATTCACCTCCTGAAGACAGAGGTTTTTGCTTCAAATTGAACACCTTCTTAATTTTAAATGTTGAAATTGTAACATGGAAGCATGCCCTTTGCTCTTTTTTATCATTTCAGCACATACCTAAGCACTGAGAAATGGAGATTCAGATCCTTGCTGTGCTTTAGGTCTGAGAAAATCAGAGGTCAAACCCACCTTCCCTACCTCCTGGATAAATCCTTTCACTATGAGCCTTCTCTGGGTTCAGATGCTGCTTCCTACTGCTTTTGGAGCTGTGCCACTGTGCAACACTGCCAGCTGTACATTTCTCTGCATGACTCACAGCCCAATGGTTAGGTTACCTTTTCAAAGATGAGAGATGTGGATTTGAACCTCTATCAGGTTCAGAAGTCAGGTGGAACTATGTCCCAGGTCTTGGTGAGTGCCCTAATTTTTATATAGTTTGACACAGAGTGGGTAACTCAGTCATAATCTTTGCCTTTGGAGAGTACATGAAGAAAAACTACAACATTCAATTGCTATTTTTATGAAACCTCACTTTGTTGCAGTTAGTTTTATTTTCAGGTCAAGCACTGGATTGAGACCTTTTGGGAGGTGAAGCAGATGAAAGGTATCGGGTTATAGTTGGTTTTACACTTGGGATACGCATGGAAGGTCATTCTATTAAACGGACATTAAAATCAAATTAGAAGGTGACTGGCAAGTCCTTGTGGCTTTGGGGGCAGAGGGTTGTCAAGCAGAAGGTTTGGTGTTGCAGCGTTGGGTACAGAGGCACACACTCTGTCACTGCACTGCTTCCACTCCAGCCTCTTTTAGGCAGAGAGAAAGCTGATTAATTCTGAAGGATGTCTCCCTGTTCATCTTTCACTTCACAGACACGTCTCTGGTGTCTCTATGGTACTTGGCACCTTGTAGTCTGCCATCACTCCACACCTTGGCTTCCCATGGTATGAAATCATTAGTTAATTCAGACTTGTCAGGATTAGCTCTGCTCTGAGGTGCAGTGGGAAAGTGTCCCCGTAGAGACGAGTTCAAAAGCAATGCTGCCACCAAGAGAACAGGTGCCAGGTCAAGTGGCACCGGCAAATTTGGACATCAATTTTTCTCTCCTCTGACCATCCTAAATCCACATTCAAGATATCTCTGTCAGATTGACTGTTCTTTGTGACTCCTGCTGTAAATGAAATTTACTTAGGAGTACTTACATTCACTAAGTATGTCTGTTCTAGATGATGTCGTTACGAGTTATTACATGGGTGTGGCATTTTAATCAAGATGCTGTGAGGAGGTAATGGGTGAAGCAATTATTTTATACTTCAGTAAGAAATGCTTCAAGATATTTTATCTTTCATTAGAATCTAGTGTGTTATTTATTAGTGCAAATGCCATTGCAGAACAGGTTTGTACAGGAAATGATGAAACTTCAGTGAAAGTAGATGTAGGATAAAATTAATGTTCAATTGAGCTCACTCTATTTAAAAGGAAAATATCCACATCAGTTTTAGCTCAGGGATATGCAAAATGTTTTATCTTTTACAGCTTAAATTAATGCCTAAATGAAATAGCTGTTAATATGCTTTAGTGATTCCGTGTGTACCAAAAATAAAATGAAATAAACACGCAAAACCTAGCATTTCCTCTATCTTAATGAATTGGAAAGAAGGGCCAGTGTTTTATAGCTTCTTTTGACTTAGTTGTGGTATGAATGATAGAGGGAAGGAAATTAAAACTAATGAGTTTCTTCATTTACAAATGCAGTTGAAATAATCATTATTTGTTTCAAAATAATTTTGAAGGGAATAGAAACAGGTTTTCAACCTGACCAATGGGTTAATCTCAAAAAGACCTAATGATATAAAATTATCACTCCCTTGAAAAAGCAGTTATTAATATTTGCCAGCCTGACTGCTTGGGATTTCTCTTGAATTCTTACTGCAGCTTCAGAGGAGGTGGACCTTTCCACCAAATTCAAATTATTAAACAGGGTTTATTTTTGTTACTGAAATTGATGGCCAACTTTGTCTACAGATTGTAAACCCATTTTAAAGGATTTTAAATAATGGTGAAATAGTAGATGTGCATTTGCTCCTTTCCATTCTCCTTCATTAGCCCTTGATACACAACAGTATTTTGTCTGAAAAATTGGCAAATTTGGAAGAGTTTACTCAGTGTTTTGAACTTTTAACAAAAGGCCATGACTTGGAAAGCCCACCCTGGCTTCCTATAATACAAACATCTCCCAAAGCCATGGAAAATAGTTGACCAAAATATAAAGGAATACAAGGAAATCTTGAATCTTGAAGATTTTGAACATACCATAGAATCCTGGAATCACAGAATGGTTTGGGTTGGAAGGGACCTTAAGGATCATCTAGTTCCAACCCCCCTGCCATGGGCAGGGACACCTCCCACTAGACCAGGTTGCTCAAAGCCCCATCCAGCCTGACCTTGAACACTTCCATGAATGAGGCATCCACAACTTCTCTGGGAAACCCATTCCAGTGTTTCGCCACGCTCATAACAAAGAACTTCTTCCTAATGCCTAGTCTAAATCTACTCTGCTCTAGTTTAAAACCATTGCTCCTCATCCTATATCTACATCCCCTGATAAAGAGTCCCTCCCTGGCTTTTCTGTAGGCCCTCTTCAGGTATTGGAAGGCCACTATAAAGTCTCTCTGGAGTCTTCTCCAGGTTGAACAACTCCAACTCCACAAACACTGTGGGATAAAAAACCTCTTGGACTTTTAAATGCCCAAAATGCCCTGAGGGGGGGCAGTTTCCCCTCTTTCTTCAGAAGAGCCCATCCATTCACTCCACCTGCTTTCATCCCTCCTTAAATCAACATCAGCCCCTACTGACCTATAGGATTTAAGAGGTTTTTTACTCTGTCTCCTGGCCTTTCCCTAAGTGTTGTTAATGTTAAAAGTCGTACTTATTTTGTCCCATTCCTAGCAGTAAAAGTAACTGCTTTTGTCTCATCAACACACGAGATACAAGTGTTACCTCTGTACTGTAAATTCAGCAGTGCCAGGATCCATGTTCCCATCCTCTGGCCAGCTGGCACAGCCTAGTCTTGTTCGTACTAACTGAAGTCTCATAAACAAGCTTGCTGCAATCAAGCTATCTCTTGGGAAATAGTCCCTGGCCTTTTCTAAATCTGGATCTATGCTGAGAGTTTGTTTGGGAACTTGCTAGCTGGTCAGGGCCAGAACCATACCAGGGAGTGGTTTAGCTGTTTAACCGTAGAGAAGGCAAAATAGCAGTGTCAGGGTCACTCTGTCAGTTTGCCAGTATAGACATGATGAGGTGGGTTTCTTCTTAAGGTTGTTCCTTGATCTCCTTCTGGGTCCACGGTCTCCTCTGGAGCTGGTGGGGCACTTCCGAGCAGGGAATCTTCATCTGTCCCCTTCCAGCCCAGGCAGAGGCAGTACGAGTGAGGAGGACACCCCTCGGAAAGCACTCCTTCAAAATTCTTGTCCTGTCTGTGGACAAGAGAGAGAAGTCTAGGATTTGCTTTAAAGGAACAGTAATGTTTCTTGTTCACAGGTAGTGGTTCTATTGTCTGCCCTTTTTGGGAAATCAAAAATTTCTCAGGGGTTGGAGTTCTATAGAGGAGTGTCTGAAAATTTTTATTCACCAGGAAAAAGATACTGCAGAAAGGTTATTTTTCAGAAGATCCACTTCAGCTAAAACTTTTGAATATTTGGAAAAATCGTATGTGTTTACAAGTAAGAGATACTATTTTCTTTATTTCAGAAAGAGCAGGTTAACAGCATGATCTCTCCAAACTAATGAAAAGAGGTCCTTAAAAGTGCTGACGCAGCAGTTTATGTCCGTCCCACACAAACCTGACTCTCCTTTGAGATTTATTCCTGTAAACTGACAGCCACAAGCTCCAAATCATGAAGCTGAAGTGTAAAAAAAATAAAAAAGATCTTTTAACTGTATTAAGGAATAGCTTGCATAATATTAAGCTTCCAAGATTTCTATTTCTAGTTTTATCATGGCCTTTTTTTTTAAGCTTTTGTCACACAGTAAGAAGGGCAGTCACATCCTTGTATCTTGTGATGAGGTATGCAAGTCAGCTGAGTCCTAGCGTGAAAAAAGAAAACAAAGCATTTCTAGTTCACCCCAAACACTTCTTTTAATTGTAGTTCATTTAATTCATCATGGGCCTGTCAGATTTGAGGCAACAGAATAAACAGACTTTCAGAGATGCTGCTGGCTCCAAGCATGACTGTTTTTTCTTGAAACAATTTTTAGTTCTGTTTGTTTGCTACAGAATATTTTCTTCGATGTTGTTTTTAATGCTGAGCTGAGACTTGGCACTGTTTTACACTGGAATGTAACACTGTCATGTCAGGTCAAAAGGGAAAATGCCAGTCGGTGTTTCCCAGTGGCTGTACACACGTAACATTATGTCCTTTTGTTGAACTCAGCCTTTACTCCCGAGAAAGAACTGTTATTTTAGCTTGCATCACTGCAGATATTATCAGTCGTAAACATATGCAGCTTTCTTTTCATGCATCTCATGTTCAATAATCAAAGAAAAATATCTATTAACACTGTCACAAAATATTACATAACTTCCCAGAACACATCTTCCTTATTCTCCCTCTCTCCCTCCCTCCCTCCCTCCCTCCCTCCCTTCTTTCTTGCCTTCTTTCCTTCTTCTCTCCATCTGTCCTCTCATACTGGGTTTTTAAGGGGATGGACAGAGGAGGAGGGGTGTAACAGCAAGGTCTAGACTGTGGACCAGATTTATGCCAAACTGTGGCAGTGATGTCCTCTGTAACTGGTTAAAATAAAGCTCTCTCTTGTCTTTTCTCTCTAAAATTAGATGAATAATTCTTACCTTTTTCTGTAAACTCTTCAAAGAGTATCTGTATAAAAATCTATCATTATCTCTGCTAGAATTCCTCCAAGTAGTGTTTAGAAGATTTTACAGGATGAGAGGATAGGATTAATTCATTTTTTGATTTATTCTGAATCTCAGCCTCTTGAATGACAGAAATACAGTGCCTATTACCTTGGAGATGGACACATCTGCAAATCTGCTAAAGCTAAGTAAGAGAGTACTGCTTGGACAAGCTGTAATTTAAAGACTGAAAAATCTTGCATCATCCCTGAAACATAAACCCACAGATGCTCAGTTTCCTAACACTGCATTTTACAAAGCTGTGGGCCAACTTCTTGAATAAGTCCTTACACAGTCCTGTTTAGTCTTTTTGAAGGGAATCTATCTAATTAAATATATCTCCTTTGTTTCATTATGAACTGATATGAATAAAGACAAAAACTAAGAATGTATCTCTCTTGTTCTGTTTGATTACTGCAATGTCAGCAGGAAATTAATCTTCTTCATTAAAAAAATAACTTCCCCTTCACAAGACTTTGTCTAAGCACATTTTTAAGCACTTCGCTCTTACATAGTGCTGTATTACTGCAGGTTTCTGCCTGCAAGTACCTGTGGGTTTACACCAGAAATGAGATGCTTTAGGACTCCAAACCCCTGCAATAACCATGTGGTTTGTAATTCTTTCTGATTTTTCCTTTAAATACTAATATAGAGACAGGTCCAGCTACGGAACTGAGTCACACCTCTCGATTCTTGGTACATGATCTTGATGCAACTATACTTGGAGTTCAAACTCCTGTGTAATTGTTCCTGTGAGTGAAATAAATTTGCTGCAGCAATTCTATAAGACAAAAATAAAGGAGGGTTGATCATTGTTTTCAACACATTATAATAATATGTATATACGAGGCAAATACACAAGTGAGTTTCAGTGAAATAAAATGCGTTTGGAAGGAGCAAGTAGGGTTCAGTGAAGAGCTTGTATACACATCAACTCAGGTCCTACAAGCAATAGATCTGTATTAGCATGGTAACGGCCCAGATTAACTATTTCTGCCTCTGAGGAAGGGCTAATTACCACAAATGTAGTGTAACATTGGCACTGTTATATAGCATTTAGTCTAAATCAGGCTGAAATATCTTTACACAGTGATGCCTTTCAGACGTACGCATACCTAGACACATCCAGGCAGATAGAAACCGATTGCTGATCTCCAAAACTGTGTTGACACCACGATGTTGGTTAACCTCTGTGTTTATCCAGGTTACAGCTCCTCGTATTGCAGACATGTTACTTCAGTCTGGTCTGGAGCATAGTGGTTCCTTCAGGGGGATGGGGATTACAGGTGAGAAGTAGCTCACTCTGGAGTCCACGTTATATCGAAGGGACACAGGCCTGTCCATATCCCCAACCCTGCAAGCCAGGGTGCTTTGCTCTTTGTTAGGGGTAAGGAAGGCAGATAAACCATGCCTACCCAGGTTTTAAAAAAAAGCTGTCCTTGATTTGAAAGGTTGCTGGATCAAACACCACTTTCTCCACGACTTGGACATTTTTATTTTCCCTCCTCTGCCCAAGGTAAGCAATCAATTTTTTATTTAGGTACCAAAGCAAGGTGGGTGGTTAGAAACACCTTGACTGCTGAATAACTTGCAAATGAAATGCAAATATCTTTTCTTTGGATGGCAAAGGCTAGGCCTCTGCCTTCTGAAATGTAGCTTACAACTGGAAATCAGCTTCTCCTTTGCCCCATTTTGCAGTGAAGTCATAATCGTGTGTTTGGCATTAGTCGGTTGCCATGGATAGTAGGAATCAGGGTAGGATGTGATGACATTAAAAGGTCACTTCAATCTCTAATGGCTATGGTTCTGGGAATGACTAATGGCATTGTACTGCTGCAAATATAGAGCTGGAACAACATGATGCACTGACTCTTGTTAAACATAAATATCTCTGAGATTCAGAAAAAAAAGGAACCGTGTTAAAAAACGAATGGATTTAATTTTTATTTTGTTCTCTTTTTTTTGAGTGAGATTTCATGCATGATCATTGGATGGAGTCATTTCACTCATACAAACACATAACTTAGCAAAGTGGATGCATCAGTAAATGCTTTTTTTTCTGGTGTAATTCTGTGATTGAATTTAAACTATCATCTTTTGACAATACTTTAGAAGGGAATGACTTCTATCAATATTCATCATGATTTTTTTTTTCCCTAGAAGTACTTCAAGACTGTCCTTAACATGCAACTCTCCTTGTCTGGTCTTAGGAATAAGGGATAATGTCTATTTTTAGAAGTACATACCTGAAGTGCCTAACTGAAACCACGGAGTTGGTGCTTGGTTTGGGACAGTTGGGTTTCATCTGGCAGAAGAGCGTGAGTCATTCTGAATTGTTAACACAGCCCTGATGGCTATGTCAGAAAGTCTCTAGGGATCCTGGCATCCTGGGGTGTATTAGAAGGGGAGCAGCAAGTAGGTCAAGAGAGGTCCTCCTCTCCCTCTACTCTGCTCTGGTGAGGCCGCATCTGGAATATTGTGTCCAGTTCTGGGCCCCTCAGTTCAAGAAGGACAGGGAGCTGCTTGAGAGAGTCCAGCGCAGAGCCACAAAGATGGTGAAGGGAGTGGAGCATCTCCCTTATGAGGAAAGGCGGAAGGAGCTGGGTCTCTTGAGCTTGGAGAAGAGGAGGCTGAGGGGTGACCTCATTAATGTTTATAAATATGTCAAGGGGGAGTGTCAGGAGGATGGAGCCAGGCTCTTTTCAGTGATGTCCAATGACAGGACAAGGGGCAATGGCTTCAAGCTGGAACACAGGAGGTTCCACAAAAATATCAGAAAAAACTTTTTCACTGCGAGGGTGACAGAGCACTGGAACAGGCTGTGTTGGGAGGTTGGGGAGTCTCCTTTTCTGGAGACATTCAAAACCTGTCTGGACATGTTCCTGTGCGATCTACTGTAGGTGATCCTGCTCTGGTAGGGGGATTGGACTAGATGATCTTTTGAGGTCTCTTCCAGCCCCTAACATTCTGTGATATTCTGTGATAAAATGTCCAGAGAAGGGAAGAAGCTTAGATTAAAACCTGGATAATCCACAGTGCTCTTCTCACTTAATAAAGATTCTGCTTTCAGGACTTTACTCGTCTCATAGCTATGCTCTTCATATGGGCAACCCAAAAGCTCAGATATCTTCCAAATTTTCCCTTGTGCTGAAGTAACTCAGTGCTGATCATGAAGCCAGTTTTAGAGAGTGCTGCCCAGCCTATGCTTGACACAATGCCTTTGACCATAGTTTGACACATAACCCTTAGCTACATCTGCACTGTTAAAAGGAGAGGGCAAGGGACCGATTCCCAACCCCGTGGTCAGCTGCCACAGACTGGCTCATGTACCCACTGGCGTGTCACCTCTCTAACAGATCCACATAGAGAGGAAATGTTCAGCAACGTGGGTGATGGAGGATCCTAAGTTGGAGGCCACAGCCTCTCCCTGTTTATTTAGCAGTGAGGAGCTACCTTTTGAGACTAATTCAGTGTCTGGTCTTAAGCTGTCAAGAAAATCAATAGCAAATAAATAAATGAAACAGAAACCCCTCCCAAAACAGTATCAGGATGCACTGGCCAGTACGTCTTAGTATGAGGCTGCCCTTTGAAAACTCTCTGGCAGCAAAGGCAGATTTTGCAGTGCAGTAACAGCTCCAATAGGACTTTCTTCTTGACATCCAAGAAGAAGTTGACATTGCCTTTGTTTCCCCAGTTTGGCAAACAGTGGGAACTCTTCAGTCCCTTTTCCACCTCCCCTGCCAGTAGCAAGTAGTTAAACACCTGCTACGGCCACCGCCTCCTGAGAAGTTTAGGTATGCCATGGTGTTCCTGCTGTCCAACCTCACAGGTTCCTTAGATAGTAGCGAATCCTTTGATTTCTAAAGGAGAACTGCAAGTTACTTGAGAATGTCCCTTGAAAATAGCAAATGATTGAACATGAATTTGCATTTTGTTTCTAAAGTTTCTGTTTGTATTCATTCACAGATGGAGATTTACCACCATCAGCTTCACTAAAGAGTGTAAGTAATGCATGTCAGAGTTAGAGGACTTGCCCAGGTGATGATGGAAGATCAGAATAAAACCACGTATCATCTCCTGCCCAAACTTTTGCATTAATCAGACATCTCCCCTCCTAATTATGGGTACATGGCCATTCATCGAGGTGGCTGCACTTTGTCTGCAGCAGGAGAATAAACAAAGGAAGAGTAAATCCTTTCTTTAATCTCAAGTGCAGAGATCATTTTTTCTCCAATAATAAGAAGCTTTCTTCTGAGGGTGCACAACTGCACCATTGGAGCATCTGTCTTGTGTCTTGGCACATGCTACAGATGATCAAAGCAGCAGCTTTTGTTTAAAGCAACAGAAAAACAGGGTGGCAGAACATCCAGGGTTGGATATAGCACCACAAAGCAAGGAAGAAACACAAGAGCCAAACTGTATAAAATGGGTTTTTTTAGCAGTTTGCCAGTGTGCAAAATAACAAGGTAGATCAAGTGACACGGTTCTGAAATAGTTTATTCAACAGACATTCTCCCCATTTTTTCTCTCCCACAAATTCCTTACATAGATTTTGTGCATGCGGATTGTTTTCCAGCATGTGTTTCTCAGTTCTTTAGATAATCAGTCCAACTGTCAAAATAATGGCTCCATTTTCCCTCTATTTTCCATGACAGTGAGAAAAAGGTTTTTTTACCAACATTTTTCTTTGCTTGCTAAGCAAAACTAAACTCCATTGTTAAATGAGCAATTAATAAACCTAGACACCCTATTCTTAAGTAAAAATTCTCAAAATTAAGCAAATTCTGTTTGTACTAATTCCATTTTTATACAAACATAACATTGAATCAAGTAGTGACTTTTTCATAGTATTTCTATAAGTGATTAATTGATTTCATACCATCAAGCAGTACAGAGAAGGCAAATACTTTCAATCCACAACAAATCATTGAAATATATTTTTAGGCACCTGGTTCTTTTCAGGAACTTGAGGTCTAGAGTATTGCTCGTGAGTAATCATCAGTATCAGTAATCTTCACATGATTTATTAATGCCTTGTTAAAAAGCTCTGATGTAACTGTCCGGCGCTGTTTTCCTTTTTCTATAGGGAGAAGAAAATCCCAGGCACTGTCATCATCAGCTGGCTTGTGTCCGATAATTCCAAATTAATTTAAGCGGCCAAGAACTGGGTGCTAACTTCTCTCGCATGTCAGGAGAGTAGGTAATAAAATAAAATCAATCAGTCAAACGGTAGCAGCTCTCTACTCCGTAATAGTGGGAGGAGAGGGTGAGATCACCAGTTCTGCAAAGCTGAAGTGACCAGCTGACTTCTTTGTCTGCTAGCCTGCGTGCTCCCCACCAGCAAAGCCAGAGCCGAGACGTTTCTCCCTGCTCTTTTGTGAATAAGCAGCTTTCACATGTAGCTACTCTGCATAATGAAGCTAAGTGACACGGTGATGGTCCTCCTGAAGACGGTGTATGCCTCTACCATTTTATTTCTTCTTACATCACACCTGTGGAAAGAGACAGCTTAGTTAATGAGAAGAGTGAGGCATAGCTTTAATTCTCATGCTTATGAATATGAGCAAGGCCCCTGAGAACACTGGAAGTAATTATGTTATATTCCCTTCTGGCTTAGCTACTGGGGCTGGCTTTGTTCACAGCAGATGTTACAAGAATTTCTTGCCATCTTTAAGACTGGCACTTACCCTTTTTGGCTTGCAATGGTTTAGGATCTGCCATTTCAATTCTGAAGAACAGTTGCAGAGCTACCTTCTATGAAAGACACAATTCTACCTCCTAAATTTAAATTTTCCATTCTTCTATTAATGTATCAAAGTACCAAACGTCCATACTGCATTTTAGTGGACAACCTGACCTTGTGATTTCTTAAAGACCAACAAGCAGTCTATTTCAATTTATATATAGTATGTGTGCCTATAATTTGATTTTATAGAAGACACGGTACAGTATATTAACACAAAACACTATGAACTGAAAGCTTTCGTAAGATACAAGTCACATGCTCCTGTATGTTGTGCTTATGAAGAGAAGATTTTATTTTCCTGTGCCAAATAGGCTTCTATTCACAACATAGCTATAAGAGGATGTGTTATCAGTCAAAATCCAACTTGTTTTTAGATTGTTGTTTTATACAGTGAAGGAGAAGTTGCGCCTACTTGTAACTGAAAGTCTGTTGTGATTTCCTCAGCACTTTGCGGAAACACCAGTTGATAAGAGTTCTTGAATAGTTGCCTTCCTTCCAACTGGAAAGGATAATATATTTAAGTATTTCCAGTTAGAAACTGCAGGAGGGGGATTAATACACTGTAGTTATTCTGAATTAAGATTAAAATGCTGCTTGATAGCTGCTGGCTTTTTTTAGTAGCAATTATTCTGAGTGCATGATAATACTTGTTATTGACTACGTGTGCTTTAAGCTCTCCACTCCTTGATACGTTCTTGAACTTCTGCCAGTTTGCAAGGGGCATGGAATCAAAGGTTTTGATGAGGTGAGAGAACTGACATTATAAAATTAACATGTCCTAAATTGCTATCCAAGATTCACAGGCTCCCAAGCAGTGTACGATTTGTAAAATTACAGTCATCGCTAACTGACATTAAATAGACACTGTTTTCATATTGAAATGCTGTTAAATCTGCTACTTAATCGTTCGCTATGATGTTACGATCAAGCATGCTAAATATTCTAACATATCGTTAGTTATGAACTACTTCACCAGAAAATCATTGTGCCAACCTCATACATTAATGTATAAGTGGCATTTTTAGCACTGCCCACTGAGTATTGGTTTATTTGGTTGTATATCGCTATAGCTTATGCTATCCAAGGCTCACTTATAATAATAGCATTGAGTCCATCAGTCTATTTAAACAACCTAAAAGGTACTTGATATGGAGACTGAATTAAACACGAGCAGTTACTATGTTCATGCATGCGTACTTCTGTGTATACGGAGCTCATAATGAATTACTTTCAGTACCTTTTAGTTACGAACACGAGGACCAGCGTCCAAAAGTTCAGCAAACCACACAGATAAACTACTTTTGGCTTTAGATAAAGCTTATACTTCTAAAAGTATCTTACAGGCAGCAGCTCTGTATCTAAGATGCTTATGTTTCAATCAGGGGCTGTCAAACTTTTTGATAACTAAGAGAGGGATTACTTTATATCTGTTTACTCGAAGAGTTGATAGCAAATAAAATTTACAGTGTTAAGGGATGATGGAAAATTATCTGAGTACCATTTGAGAACTCTTCCATGGCCTGACAGTTTGATGGCATAATTTGAGTAATGAGAAAATTTTGTTATACCCTGCGTAGAGAGCCTGCAAATAACTGTGTTACAGATACAGACTTGCTGCAAAGATCCATTTTTCTATTATCTGTGATAAAGCAGAATGTATACTGCACAGAGAAGTTAAAATATTATCCACTTTATCTGAAAAAATTCTAATATAAACAAAATTCAGACCAGTTCACTGGCTTTTACAGGATGTTAATGGCCTTTACAGATGTCAGAGTCAAGGCTGGTGTTCTCTTTCATGGTTGTGATTCTGCACTATTATAGGGACAAAAATCCTGCAGATTCGTTAGTGGATAAGCAGGTGATATAAGTAATCACCTATGGAGAAATCCTGACTTCACTGGAGTCCATTTTCTTACTTCTTTAATTCTATGTCTTCATTTCTCCTTGAATTTTCTTAACAAGCGTTTTGCAAAATTCATTTATGTCCAGTTTATTGAGAATAGCAGGATTAGGTAGATTCTGCAAAGAATATGGATGTGTATGTCATTTTCACTCTGTGACCAGCATATTTCTATACATTTGAAACATAAATTCCCGCTGTTCTCTGTTGCTGTCCTCAGTAGACAAACTGTTCCACAGTTCCAGTTTGTCTATTTAATATATTCTTTCAGCATTTCATGTATGTAATTCTGTTTTTACAGTGGCGGTTACTAGCTTCAGTGAATGAATACAGAACTCTGATGGTCAGCCACCTGTTAAAACCCAGTCTGTCTGCAGCAGATACTGACACTGCCAATACTTGCAAGGTATGATATTAACCTGGGAAAGAAAATTGCTATCCCCATGATGTGTAGCACGAAGACATGCTCTAATGAAATCGGCTGAATGATGCTTGTTTCAATACAACTATCCAACAGAGCTATTCACCTAGAAAAAAAAAAAAAAGTGTGTAAAGATTTCAGATTATGCTATCAGCTGGAATTTAACTTGACCAAAATAAACTGGAACGTAAATGTGGCTTGTCTGAGGAAACAGTGGAAACAGGACAGGGAAATTTGTCAGCGGGGTTGTCTGGTAGAGGAAACTGGCTTGAAGCAAGGATGTGAGAAGATGCAAAAAAAAAAAAAAAAAAAAAAGCCAGAAAAGTAAGATGGAGAGGGGGAAAGGGCTCTGTGGGAAGACTCCTTCAAAGTGGTCCACAATGTCCTGTTGTAATGTCATTACCCTGTTGAGATCAATGGGATTTTGCTTTTGGCTTTAGAACAGCCAGGATCTCACTCTTGATGCTTATCACTCATGCTTGACCTTGCAGGCAAGGAAGTCATTGCAATTTAGAGTGCCTCAAAAAATAACCTGTGTCACATGCCTACTGGGCTCAGGATGAAGACACTCTTTATGTGTCAGAAAGGCAGATATATTTATTGCATCTAAAGATCATCAAAGTCAGACTTCTGTATCAGATCACTTTGTTGACAGAGCGGGAGGAAAGCTGGGCATGTCTGGATTTATCCCACTTGTTGACTCACATCTATCGTATTCAAAGCCAAAACCACTCCTAGTAACACTTTCAGCCACCAACAGCAACTGCCAGCCAGCAAGAGTAGATAACAGCAGAGGCAAACTTTCAGTCTTCTTTAACATGAAACTTGAATCTTGGTGGAAGAGGCATTTTAGCTGTAGGAAGTAGTAACTGGAGGCACATTAGGTGTCCTCTATTCAATAGTCAATCAATCAACGGCTTTATCAGCAGGGGAAGTTTTTGCATCTGGAATGCTCTCCCGAGCTATGCTCTTCAGTGCCAAAATTGGTAAGTCTATATTATAGCAATAAGCTTACCTGTGGAACTTGGAAATCGAGATTAATTTGAAATTAAAAGAGGAACTTCTGGGTTTGAATTTCAGTATTTTTCATATAACCTCTGCTTAATTTATAAGTAGCCTTTCCCCTGCACTCCTTTCACGTATTCTGGGCTCTGATTGTCCTGAAAAGTTCTTTTTACTTCTCATTTCAGTACTAATACATGACTTCTTTAAGTTGGCATCGGGAAACTGCTGCAGTCACATAGCTAGACTGTACTAAAAAGTCCAAATGATATAAAATCCAGTTCCTACATACTCAGCAGAGTTGGAATAATAGGACAAATCAAAGACATGCCAGTATCTTCTGACACTGTTTCAATCAGAGACAATACTGAATGTAGACAAAAACCTGGTTTCTTAAAGATGTGTTGCCATTCTGGATTACTCTATTTTATTTAGAAGTTCATTTGTAAGTGAAAGGATGACTGACACTGTCTTATTTTATTGCAAGATTTCCATGCTATTTAATATGTGCCTTCTCCTCTAAAATATGACCTTAAGGATACGGATTGGGATGACCATCTTGTGAGGGCCAAAGAATGAATTTAGATGCCACTTGTTCTAGAGATTGATTTATTTTTTAAAGTTTTCAGAAAGGTTTGAGGAAATGTACAGTATCCTGCTGGCAGGATTAATTCAATGCAACTGGCACTGAATTCCTCAAAACCCTTCCAGAACAGAGGTTTTTGCATTATAACTGCATGTATATCTTGCCCTGCCTCAGCTTCCTTGCACTTTCTTCAGGAATGCAGTCAGTAGGTCTTATGCACCTATCTGATATTTGCTCTTTGAGTTTAGCTTAGCATTTGTTCCTCCAGAATTTAGAAAAGGTATTTGAAATAATTTCATCTAAGATATTGAACTGAAATATCCAGTAGATGACAGAAGGTTATATTTACCTGGATCCAGAACAATAAGTTTAGCTACTTCCCCAGGCTTCAACAGGTTTCGAGTTCAGTTAGGATTTTGACCTGCATTCCACCAGTATGAATACTTGCTCTGGCATCTGAGCCAATTCACTAAGTAACCCTGGGCGGGTTGAAATAAGTTTCTAAAAATTTGTAAAACTTGCCTGTGATACTTATATCTGCCCTCTTACTGTGTTAAAAGGTGGGCAAAGAAGCAGAACTTCCTTAGACATGTAGAATGAAATAGCAAATTACTGGTGATCACCAGTGTTTTGATTTAAAAAAATACAGAGTAATTCGAAAGAAGTGAAAATATTGCAGGAAAACTCATGGTTTGTTATGGATACAAGAAGGTATCTATCACAAATTAAAGAGCATGTCATGAACTCTAAACAAAACTCGAGATGCCCAGCTTCTTAATTCAGGCCTTTCGAGCTCTGCAGACAGGATTGGAAGGGGTGAGGGATGACTAGGTCAGGCTCTTTTGAGGCTGTGTAAATCATGAGCACATCTTTTCAAATGGATGGTCTCACACTAAGACCGATCATTCCTTAGAAGTAAGATGACAAAGCCTGGATGTCCCATCCTGACCACGCATCCTTGGAGTAGCACTGCTGTTGTGCAGCTCAGTTTTACTTTGTGGTTTCCAACGAAGTCCTACATCATTCCTCCCTATTTCTGTGGGCTTTTGCTGCAGTTGCTTTCCGTATATGCATTTTTCTGAAGCCAAGTTTTCCACAAGAAACACAATATCTAAAAGATGGCTATCATCCAAAGCTAAATATCACTTTGGTTCTCCTCCTTGAGCTGAAAAAATTTAGAATTGTAATAAAGAGGCTCTTAGAACTGGGTTATACAAAGGAGTAAAACTAGGGTGACTTTTCTAGCTCTGCTGTTCTTGTTGCATAATCATGCAGTGAGTGAAAAAGTATTAATTTTTATTTTCACTATTTTATTTGCTTAGAATCTATGAGAAGCAAATGGCAGCAGACAAAAGCAGCTCAGTATAGGAATATGTTCAACCTAAAGTTTTGCAAAACTGTGATAGCAACAGAGGAAAAAATGCTACATGTCTAATTCAGGTACTAATTTCCACTGCAATACTTGAAAAACAATCAATAGAAATATATCAGACTACTCTGAATGCATGTATCCCAAATTTTACAGGAAGTCAGCGAAGAAAGAATTTTTTTTAAATCAGGTTTAAGAAGTCTAGGGAGAATATTTTCTCTTATTCTTGTGTGCAAGAAATGAGAATGACAGAGGTCCCCAATTAAATGAAGAGGGTTTAAGCTGCCATTCTTTCCCTCTGGGTTTTCAGTCATGTGTGCCGGAGACAGCTCTTCTATTTGTTGTGCTGCAGATTTGATACCGGCTCTTATTTTCATTGCTCTATTTCCACCTAGTGTTCAAACTGCAAATTGCACTAAATTGTAAGTATGTTCTAGAACCGGTAACTGGAAATCCGTATTGGTCTGTTTTCAACGAATCTGCACTACAGATAAGTAAGTGGCTATAATAATAATAAATATGTCTTTTATAAAAAGGTATTTGCACTAGCTCCCAGGCTGTTGAGTATCTAATATGGTCTTTCCTGCATGATCTGTTCAGAAAAAGCGTATCAGTTTTGTGATTTAAGTGTCAGAATCCCTCTTGTGGATGTAGTTTTTGTGTGAGTTCTGTTGTTAACTGAAGACAAATGAAGACATATGATTAAAACCCCTTCCTGGCAGTGCTAGGCTAGTGGTTGGACTTGATGATCTTAAAGGTCTTTTCCAACCTGAACAATTTTATGGTTCTACGAAAAAGGATCACACTGTGGTCATTGAGAGGCATTCATTACTCTTACAGTCAAGTGTGTGCTCAGGATGAAGCCTAGAAAGGGAATTATCACCTCTGGATACTTCTCAACCACTTTAGATGTGAGGTGAACACCCAAGCTGTTTGCTCCAAACCATGCAGATACCTACACAGAGGCACACAATTATGTGGCTGAAGAACTCCGAATACAATGATTTACCTATGGAATTTACGCTTTCCTAGAGACAGGCAAGAGGTGGGCTTTCAGAGTTAAAGTTTTGGATTTAAATTTCATTTTACAGAACAATTTGTTTAACCTTTCAAAAGACTAAGTGCATAGGACTGCGTAGGTCAGCAGTCCTCTAGCAGAACCTCCTTGTTAAAATACCAGATTATTACTGCTGTGGGCATTACTGTGTACTCTGAGCTACTCAGTGGCTTAGTCTTAGAGTAGGTTTTATTTATTATTTTGCTTGAATAGTAAAAGTTTTATTTACGGTCAAATTCTTCTTATTTGTGAAATAATCTCAAGAGAATAGTTCTTTTTTTAATGGGGAGGGAGAAGTGAACAACACACTTTTATTCTATTCTCTGTTGTTACCTGAGAGCTCGGTTCCTGAAAGAGTGCTTCCTGCATTGAAGCGTAGATTTATTTTGGTCTGAGCCCTAACACCAGATAGTAAGAGATGTAGACTATGGAAGGCATTGCTGTAGATTGTCTCTACACTATGCAAAGCTGCCTCTGAAGAGGGGAGGGTCTATATGTGGAGTCTGTGGGGAAGTCCCACGCATCTTGGAACAGCTGTTCTTGTTTTGGATCACGATAAGGTGTTACTTTTATTCTCTGCAGTTGCCCTGTCAGATGAAGAGTATCTAAGTCTTCATATTACTTTAAGTAGAGGGGCACTGAGGCAGTGTCCTTCCAAGGGGATGGAAGGCAGGACTTTGTTACAGGAGAAAAAAAGTACTGCTAGTATCTAAAAGCAACTGTAATCTAATACAAGCATAATAAATGATTTTTTTTAAAGTATGGGAAGCCCCGAGATTACCCAATATAATTAAAATTAGTACGTTCAACTCTAAGTAATTATTTGTAATAATAGGTGTGGTATTTCTTACCCCATCATCCTTCAAGGTACTGCTCTTGGCAAAATAAAAATATATTTCCTTGGAGGATTGTATTTATGTAAATACTTAATAGATTATGATTAAATTAAATTAGCAGTACGTGTCCTCTTCAAACTTGCATATATTGTCCTGTCCTGTGAGCTTTGGGCTAATGAGTATCTGGATGAAAACTTTTGGGTTTTGAGGGACAGTGTGGAATATTAAATCAATTATTTCAGTTAAAGTGAGGGGGAACCTGGCTTTGATATCTGTAATATTTTTATGCCAATATCATATTTTGAATCACTTTTTTTCTACTGTGAAAGCTGTGAAAGGCACTTCAGCTTTTAATGCTTTCCATTACAAAAGTATGGCCCAGATTAGACCTACACACCACCCAAGCCAGTAATTTGTTTCTGACAGATCCCAGAGCCAGATGTCTCAGAGGAAAGTACAAGGACCTGCAGTCAGAAGTAAGGGCACTGCTCACCCTCTAGCATAAAGATAATAAATCTATTCATCCAGCTTGAAGCAGCCTCCTGAAGATTCATCCTGTGGTGCCAGAAGTTGTGAATAAACTCCTCACAGACTTTTTTTGTCTATTGTGTCTATAGTGATTCTGGAATATAGCAGAAGATCTCATGTCTGGTCCTTCCTAGAAGCTTCAGTGTAATGAAAGATGATAGCTGCTGTGATTTGGAGGCGCTGCACAGGGCTGGGAGGCAGCAGTAGCTACAGCAGACCCCAGCCCAAGACCCACAACAATTCACACCTGGACATGCCTAAGCACATGCACTGAAAATCGCTGTCTACTGACAGAGGAAAGCACATTCTTCCTTGTATCTGTTAGAAGGGAGCAAACTAACCCCATGCATTTGATGTTGTTTCGTGAGGATTTCAGAACTTGCACCTGTCTTTAGTCTTAGTTCCGAGTTTATCCATGACTTTATGGGGAGAACTTACAGAGGTCTCAACAAGAACATTAGAGCAGTTCAGGGAAGGTCAGACATAGCCAGAAGACACAGGGAGGTGTCTGCCACTTACCCTGGCATGCAAAGCTCTGAGTCAGACCATCTTTGTCTGCCTTAAATGATGCATCGAGTCAGAGACCCCTGAACATGGAGTCACCCAAAATTCATTTTCACCTAGGTGTGGCCAATACATAAATACTGAGGACAGGGGATGTCTTACCTGGCTTGCGGGTGCCTTACTCTGAGCTCTATCCATCTGGAACCCGAAACAGAGGGATGTCCATCATCGTTCCTTCAAAGTACTGACTAAGGACCACTCCATTAAACACAAATTGAGGAGAAAGTAACACAAGGCACATGTGACCACGTTGTGTTCAAAGAATCTGCATGAGCAGCCCGGGGGCCAGAACTGGGACTCCTCCTGTTTGTATGTCACACTGCTCATGGCAGCTATAGAGAAACCTTGTCATTTGGAACATTAATTTTGTACATGACTATATTTAAGATCAGTAGGCTAATACTTACTTTTTACAAACATGAAATCTGCCATAGATTAAAATATATAAAATAGTGATTAAATTTTCCTTTATCTGTACACTGTCTATGATGTCTGCTTCTACGGTGTGGTCTATATTTGCCTGAATGCATATTCTGTACCTTGTTGAATAAATCAAAGCTGCTATGTACTTTACCTTTCATAGTACTACTGTTTACGGGATACTGTGCCTGTGTATTCAGATTAGCTTGGATGTTCATCACAGACCAATGCCTTTGGTACTTACTCACAAAAAACTGCAAGGGATTAAATACTTTTTGACTCAGTGGCAGCATTACAATATAATATGCTTATTTATTACATTCATTTCCTTTGCTTCTAATACAAATTTATATTAAAATTCAAGCAGCCTCCTGTATATGAATTTTGTTTTTTGGTCTTGTACTATTCTTTCTTTTAGCAAACTTTTTAATAGTAATCTCTCTTGCAACAGAAGAATGAAAATAAATCAGTACATTTTAGTGATTACAATAAATTAATTAGAAAGTAGAAGTGGAGATAGTTTACATTTCATTGACTTTATAATTATAGAGTTGCCAATGTACGGGTGATTACTTCCGTCTTTCTTGTTCATCATTAAACGAAAAGTTCAACGAAGCCCTTAATCTTGTCTACCTACCATGGTTGTCAGAGATGGAATGTAGCAAGGATGGGAGTAAAAGAGGAAGGAAACAGGTTAGCACTGTCATATGAAGAGAATATGCACATAATTACAGAGTAAACATGGACTGCTTTTCAGAGTTATTAATTCTAGCTTGGTCTCCCCTTTGGTGAAGTAGCAATTTATATAGTGCACACACATCTTAGGGAAAAGGGAAATTGTCACTGATCATAAAAAAAGGAAGGTCTGTGCTTTAGGTGGTTGAAGTCACTCATGATGTATCCCAGGGCTTAATACTGGGGCCAGTGCTTTTCACCAGCTTCATTAATGACCTAGATGAAAGAGTAGAAATGTACTTTCAAATGATTCACAGACTATACAATACTGGGAAGACTTGTTGATGCACCAGATGGTTGTGCTACCATTCAGAGGGACCCTGACAATTTGGAGAACAAGGCAGAGAGGAATCTCATCAATTTCAACAAGGGTAAAAGCAAAGTCTTACATCTGGGGAGAAATAACTCCAGGCACCAAAACGCAATGAAGGCCCACTGATTAGAAAGTGCTTTGCTGAGAATGCCCTTGGAGTGGAAGTTATCCAGGTGGTGGACAACACGATGACCATGAGCCAGCAATGCACCCTCGTGGAAAGAAAGGCCAGCAGCCTTCTAGGCTAGGTTAGTAAGTGCACTACCAGCAGGTCAAGTGGAGAGATCCTTCTCTTCAGCAATGGTGAGGCTCCATGTGGAGTACTATGTTGAGTTCTGGACTACCCAGTGCAAGAAAGATAAATCCAGGGCAGTGCCACAAGCTGATTAAGGGACCGGGGCATGTTTCACAGGGGGAGAGGCTGAGAGAGCTGGGACTGTTCAGCCTGGAGAAGAGAAAGTTCAGGGGGATCTTATCAAGGGAGAGAAAGTAGAAGAGGCATCCAGACTCTTCTCAGTAGTGGCCACCAATAGGAAACGAATTGAAAGTCATGAAATTCCATCTGAACACAAGAAGATATTTGTTTACTGTGGGGGTGGTCAAGCAATGAAACAGATTGTCCAGAGAGGTTGTGGGGTATTCACCCTTGCAGATAGTCAAAGTCCAACGAGACATCATCCTGGACAACGCACTCTGGCTGCTTGTGATTGAGCAAGGGCATTGGACTATGCAATCTGAAGAGGTCCTTCCAACTTCATCAGTTCTGTGTTTCTGTGAATTGATCCTGTTATTCAATTAAAGCCTGTGTTGTGGGTATGCAGCTAAACACCACCCAGTCACTTGCACCCTCTTCCCATGGTAGAACAGGGAGAGAATCTGGAGGGTGAAAGTGAGAAACCTCATGATTTGAGACAAATACAGTTTAATAGGTAAAGCAAAAGCTGTGCACACAAGCAAAGCAAAACAAGGAATTCGATCACCACTTCCCATTAGCAGGCAGGTGTTCAGCCGTTTCCAGGAAAGCAGGGCTCCATCACGTGTGAGAGTGACTTGGGAAGACAAACACCATCACTCCGAATGTCTACCCTTCCTCTTTTCACCCTTCTTTTATTGCTGAGCATGGCGTCATATGGTATGAGATATCCTTTTGGTCAGCTGGGGTCAGCTGTCCCAGCTGTGTCTTCTCTCAACTTGTTGTGCACCCACAGCCTACTCACCCATGAGGTGAAGTGAGGAGCAGAAAAGGCCTTGACTCTGTGTAAGCACTGCTTAGCAATAGCTATAAACATCCCTGTGTTATCAAGACTGTTTTGCTCACAAATCCAAAACACAGCACCATGCAAGCTACTATGAATAAAATTAACACTCTTCCAGCCAAAACGAGTGCAGTCTGTCTTCAAGGGTAGTGATGGGGAAACACAGAAAAGTATTTCTTTTTAACTTTTAGCAATGTTGACTACTTTGGAGATCAGATGACTTCCTTTCTATCTAAAGTGATAATGATTCCTGTCACTCACATCCCACCCACAAGTTTTGCCCTCCCCAGTAGTGCCTAAAAGATATCAAAGACTATTAATATGAAAACAAATGTTAAGATCAGAAAAAGTTCTTCCAAGCAGAAGAGAAAATGCATGGGTAATAACTGGCAAATTATCTGTATTGCTAATTATGTTTTTAATAGCTTTTCCCACATACATGCATGCAGAGATTCAAGCAAGCTGTGATTTGTAGATGAAAGCTAGTGCAGTACTCAAGAAATTTAGGACATATTCTGAAAGGCAATAGATGGCTCCTTCAAAATGTTGGCAAGTCATTTCAGCTGAAATCATAGAATCATAGAATGGCCTAGGTTGGAAGGGACCTTAGAGCTCATCTAATCCAACCTCCCTGTCATGGGCAGGGACGCCTCTCTACTAGATCAGGCTACTCAAGGCCCCTTCCAACTTGGCCTTGAACACCTCCAGGGAGGAGGCAGCCACAGCTTCTCTGGGCAATTTATTCCAAGGTCTTGCCACCCTCGTACTGAAGAATTTCTTCCTAAGATCTAATCTAAATCTATTCTCCTTCAACTTAAACCCATTTCCCCTTGTCCTGTCAGTGGATGCTCTTGTAAAAAGTCCCTCCCCAGCCTTCCTGTAGGTTCCCTTCAGGTCCTGGGGACACTTCCTTTGTATTAAAAAATCTGTACCTCAGTGCGGGGAAAACACTCTAGTGAAGTAATATTGCCAATATTGAAAGACTGAATTTACAGGGGAGTTAAAAAAACAATTCTGAGGTGTGAACTGTCCTTTTGTTTCAGTAGTTGCTAAATTAACATGTCAGGTTTAAGAGCTGTTTCTTGCCTGTTACAAACCACCTAACAGCACACTACAACTATGGGGTGGTGTTGCCCTATGCTGTATCATTTTTTGTTTGCCAAGTGCTTTGCTTCAGTTCTTTTGATTGTGAGACTTGTCAGGAATAGGATCAGCTTACTGACCTGACTGTGGCAATCTAGGGGACTAATGGTGTCAGGACAGAGAAAGCAGAATTGTTCCTTTTGGTGGGAATGTGGTAACAGATCAGTTTAAACTGATAATGAAACCGCACCCTTGTTCACTGCAAAACCTATTGTAAATACATGTTTACTGGATCACTGCACTGTACAATTAGATAAGTGACAGAGATACTGATTCATAAAAATCTTTGTGGTGTTTCCTGAAAGGGTAGTCTCTTCAGTTACACCTTTGAAACTGACCTTACAAAACTCTGAAAAAAATTGTATTAAGAGCCTATAACTGGACTTGCCTTTCTGCATAAGCCTCTGAGGGTTGCTTGCCTGTGGCATTGCCTTCAAAACCCCTGGATCCTTTGTTTGCATCTGAGCAACCATCCTTCCTCATCCTGTGCATTCGCCTTTATTTGCTCCTTTTGCCGCATATTTCAGATGTTGATCTGTCCCAATCACAAACCATGTGGAAGGAATAGTTTACATGCCACACATTGTTCCTGACGTGGTTCACATGCAACATCAGTGCTCATCCTGCCTCTCTTCAGTTGATTGCTGTCTTTCTAAAATATAAGGTTTCTGGGAAAGGAGTTGTTCTATTTTTTCATATAAACACTTATATCTTTGCTTAAAAAAACAGTAGGAAATGTTAATCTTCATACACAAGGCTAGAATTCTTGAAACCCTTCACCAGCATGGTTTTGTAGTATTTGCATTGTCAGTATATGAGATCAAAGTGAAATTTGAACTTCTAGAATATTTTCTGCTTGCTTCCATTTTCTCTTTGACCTCTTCCTCAATTTTTTTTTTCAGCTCCTCTTCAATTACTTTGCTACCTACTTTCAAATTTCAGTCTCCATACGCTGTGCTTCTTCCAAACAGTGGCACTTGGAAGTCACATCCCCACCCTGCTCTTTTGATGAGCTAAGTCTTGATCTGGCTGACCATGATTTTTGTGTGTGTCATGGTGCTCTCTTACTACCTTTGGAAGAGGGAATTTGAAAGATGTATTTTCTAAAATAACTAAATACTGGAATTTTTGGTCCTAAATGTTTGTATTATACAGAATGTTGGATAGCACTGTAAGTACTATTATATAATGCTGTGGGAGAGATTTGAAATCTAGCCTATTTACCTATTGGGGAAAAAAAAAGAAGTGATTTAAAACATTCCCTGAGAGTGAGATTGAACCCTTCCAAACAAAGACTTCAGAGTTATTTGCAATAATAGCAGACTAAAGTTTGTATACACCTTGTGCTCTGCTAATTCTATTCTCCTACACTAAGCAAGGGATTGAAATGGATATTCCATATATGTATATATTCTGAAATCCATTTGAGAAAGACTGCTCCCATTTTCAGTTGTAATCACCCTTAGTTCCAGTAGAATACACAGAAGGAGAAAATATCCTGTAGTTCTCCAGGGATCAAAGCCAATGCAATGGGTATAAAAGATTTAACATTACGTCCATTCTCCATGCAAAACTTCTGAAAAATAAGAAAATTCAGGTTCAAAATCATGTGACTTTTGCCAAGGTTCCTGGGAACCTGCAGCCCAGACTTTGCCACAGCAACACTTTACAGTGGTGGCCACAGCAACACTAGTAAGTAACTTCTTTACTGCTCTGTGTAGAGAAGTAGCTTGATTCAAATGTTGCTTGACATCACTACAGCTATTTTTACAGAAAACCACAAGATTTTACTGGCTCGACTCAATGGCATGTGAATTCTGCCCTCCGAAGAGCACGAAGAACAGCAGTTCTGGCAGTTTCATTTCCTGACTGACAGCAAAAAAAAAGGAAAAAAAAGGCAGAGAGAACAACCAGTGAGACAAATAACTGCTACACTGGATTTTGTGGTATCACTTAAATGGAGAAGCAGGGTGCAGCTCACCTGTTCATAACCAGAGAAACAGAAAATGTTATTTGGGAGGAAGGAGGAAGTACACCAGATCTACTATGTCTCAAACCTGACAGTGTCTCTTTAAAATGTTCTTAAACCTGTTTAACACACCCCTATTTTTCACCACTCCCTGGGAACACGCGCCTCTTTGTAGCAACTTGTAAATCAAGAAAAACCAAACCCAGCAATTTATTCTCCAGTGTGTGGTGGCTATTTTCACACACCCAGCCCGGCTGTATAATTAAGCTACAACATAGCTTGCTGACTTGGAGCTTTCTGCTTCAACCTAAACTGGGTTTAGCACTACAAGACTAAAAGTTTCAAATGCTCTGCAGCAGAAATACATATTTCAGAATGAAAACAAAGAAAAAGAATTCACGGATTATGATTTAGGTACAGTACTGTGGAGGTTCTGCTCACAGGTTCATAGAAGATGCCAAACCTCATTTATACAGATTGTCTGCAGCTCAGGGATCTGAAGAGAGTGAATGCAGTTACCTACAAGTAAAGCAGTTAAAACCAAAAGTTCGATTCTTACAGTTGCTATAGCCAGAGGGTACAAATCCAGAAAGATCTGACATATTCCTTCTGAAAATAGAAGGAATGTTTCCTTTGTTCCCATGAATAAAAGGGACAGAACTGCCAGGAAAGCACAGTGATTTTTTTTTTTTTTTGGTTTCTCTCTCCTCTCTCATCTTGCAATTTCTCTGCGGGTCAGGCTCTCCATGGCCAGATTATAGTTTCTTTGTCACAGTTTTTGTGTAAGTGGCCACAGTGCAGTGGGGATGCTGTTTTCTACAATGCATTACAGGATATGCAGTTTGCTTGAGAATGATGCAAAATCTGATGTAGCATAGATGCACTGTTGCTGAGGCTGCAGATTGTGCTTTGTGACTTGAATTTTTGGCCAGACACAGATTAAAAAAAAATCTGCGTTCTTGTTTCCTTTTCATTTTAATTTGGCAAGAAGTCATTGCTTTCTGCAGAAGCAAAAATTTTATTTGAAATGCTGCCATTACATGGGATTCATCTGCCATGTCTGGGTGTTTGGAGTGTAGATGCCTACATCTGCCTTGTCATCTTAGGCTCCCTTTCAAGACAGTGGAGAGAAATAGTAACTTCTAGAGCCCCATGCTCTGACCTACTTTAGTCAACTACATTAGAGGGTGATTACATTAGGGGTTTCTGGAGTGACAAATGTAGAGCTAGGAGCCTAGCTTTTGATGTAGCCTAGCTTTTTTGTTAAATAGGGCCTGTGATGGAAAGTCTCGCCCAGCTCTGAGAAAATAAGTGTTTGAAAATAGCTGTCACCAGTTTGGCTTCTCCTGTCATTGAGTAGCATTCAGATTATTTACTTAGACATTAATTGGCATTTAGTTTTCTCAGGCTAATAGCCTGCACAAGGATCCAGAGCAGCCCACATTTGAAATTATTGGGTTCTTCACAGTATGCTCTTATAGCACTATGGCAGGATCTGGAACTTCAGGAACTGATTTGGGGCCCCGTGATTACATCCAGATAATTATAATGATTCTATTCTGATTCATTCCCTTGTAATATCACCCAAATTATTTTGAAATCATCATGTTTTAAACCCCAGCCTTGTTTTCATTGCACATAGAAACAAAAACAAATGAAAAAACCTTCCAGCTTAATTCTTTGTGTACTGAATATTGAAACCCATGTTAAAGACGGTTCCTGCCAATATTCTCTCCAAAGTACTCACAGCTTTGAAAACAATTATTCAGAAGAATTTAATTTACTCAGACTAAAAAGGGAAGAAGGCGGTGTTTAAAATGCACTAACTACCTCATCAGTGTAACAGTCTATTGGCTGGTTTGTATCAAAGGACAAGCATTTTGTCCTTGAAGAGACCTCAGGTGTTTCTTCCTCTTCTCAGCCAGTTAAGCCCTACTTGCAGATGTGTTAATTTAGGAAATGTATTCTTTCTTCCACATAGTTCTGCTTGTGACTGAAATCTGCACCTGAAATTTATTCCTTGGAATATGCTTGGAAATGCTGCTAATCCTTTGACTTCTGTGAATAAGGGAGGACGAGACAGACGAACTCTTCTCCAGAGAAGCTGGGGGGGGGAACATGGAAGGAAGATACCACTTCTCCAGTACCATTTTCTACTTCACTCCTCTACAGCACCTACATTTCAATACATATCATAAATTTGCCTTGCTATTTTATCTGTTGTTTGAACAGATGAACGATGTAATTTCACTGCAAAGGTATTTATGAGTAAGGAAAGGGTCTCAAATGTGCTAACAAAATACAGCATTCTCCGTATTTACATATATATATATACACTCTTTACATTTGTCACGTAGCTAGAGAAGAAACTCAGTCTGAAGAAACTAAAATGACAATGCTGAATGACTTTCAGCTGAGGGGCTGAATGACAGCCCCTGCACTAAGAAGACTGGCTTAATATATAAAGCATCAACGTTCTACAAAAATTGGGTCTCGCCTTGATTGCATTGCTAATTGTGTACATCAACATCCAAGAAATAGGAAATAATTTAAACGCAATTTTAGTTATGTGCCTTACACAAATTTTAAACACAGGAGCATAACATAGGAGTGACAGTCCTTGTCCAGCTCAAAAGTTTGTTTAGCCCAATATTCTGTCTCCAGAAGTGGCCAAAAGCAGATGCTCAGGGAAGAATGGAAGAAGAGAAGCAACTTATATGTTTTCCCTAAGTGCCCTTACAGTCTCTGTTAATGTGCATACTGGAGTTTTTCTTAGCCAAATGTAGTTTCTGTTTGCTTAGTAACCATCAATGGATTTCTCTTCCACAAGCTTGTCTTGTTTCTCATTGAACTGTGTTGTTTGTGTACGAGTACACAAACACATATATGAGTGTTTATGTACATACACATGCACACATACACACAGACAATTATAGATACACATATGCATGTTTGTGTACACATACACAATTGTACTGAAATACACCCTTCTCACACTGATTACAATTTTTTAGACCTCTTATACCTCCTTTCAAATGTTCCTTCATCGCATGAGTGTCTTAGCTGATGTATTTTTTTCTTCTGTGGAGAAGTGATTTTGTATCTTTGATCATCTTTCTTTTGTCCTTCTCTGAACCTTTTTAAGTTCAACTCCATCCTTTCTGATTCTCATTTTTGACTTGAAGTCTCGTTTCCACAATCCCATGATTTTGGAATGCATCTTCTAACAACTCTTCTACAGCCATCATCTTCCAGGAATGGGGAAAAAATCTACCTTTGTTCCGTGCCCATATTCACCTTTGATCTGGTGTCGCGGGTTTGATCACTAAACAGGACTGGGTTTTTAGCTAAACCCAGGACATCTGGATAGAGAACAGGATCACAATCTGTGAACAGGACCACAATCTGGCATGTGGTTATGTGTGCCAATAATGCTTGTGTGGAACTCACCTGTTATTAAGTAGGTGGGATATTGATTCACTGGGTTTTATGGATTGGTACAAAATTTCCATATAGGTTTTCAAATTACAATCAAATTCTCAGTTGACTAATTCGATACAAATAGTAGAGAAAGAATCATCATTACAAGAGAAAAGGCTGCTTAGGCCTAGCAGATAATCCCAGCACAATATCAGGACAAGGAGAGACACCTATCTATCAGACAAGGGTAATTTGAAGTTCCTCATGTGGAAATCGTTTTATGGGGCAGATACACTTCCTAATCTGCTCCATAAAAAGAACACCCTGGGGGGTTGTCTCCTATGTATTTATAGTGCCCATGACCAATTAATTGCTATAAGGAAATTTCACATCAGGAGCAGGAAGAAACTTTCCTTCGCTTCTTCTCCTCTAACACCTCTTAACAAGATGGCTTTCCCTGAGATCAGCGCTGTTGGCTATTTCCCAGAGCTCTCCCAGTGGGGATTTTTAGGTGAAGGAGATATTATAAAGTCTTTCTTATTCTTTGATGAAAAAAAGCATATCTAATCATAATTCTCACACTCCCACTGCTATAGGTCACAATCTGATTTTCATTTCTTTGGCCGCCCCTATGAATGTTCTTTGTTAATTCAGATGACGGTTAACAAATAAGCTATTTATCAATAACATAAGCAACAAAACCGGTTGCAGCCTTTCAGCTGGTACCACACAGATGTCTCTTGACTTAGCCAGATTTGCAGCACGATTTTCCTTAGATAACTGATTTTATCAGTAACTCTTTGTGTTTTTCAGCTAAGGTAGTAATGGTAGTGGTGCAAGATCAAGATATACAAACTTAGCATATTATGGACCAGACTTTTAGGGACTTCAGCAAGATATTTCACTTATTTGCAAAGCAAGAGGTGTTCAAATTGTGGGAAAAACAAGCATATTAATGTTGAAGAGTGCAGAGTGCTGGCACCTGCTATGATTAGCATTTTTGTCTGCCAAGCAATTTTAGAAAGGAAAACAGAAGACACTGCTCAGCCATTTTCTGTGGCAACTAGAAGCAGTGAAGAGATTTAGAGATTTTGCATAGTATTTATAGCAATTTTTTCTTCCTCCTTTAGTTTATGAACTTTGCCACACCTTTGGGGAGAACAATGGGCTGGCAAATACATCTGCATTGTCACTAAGGTTTTCTCAGCATTTAAAAAATGCATATGAAAAAGCTCTGACTGCTCCTTCCTCTACTCAGCAAGGTGTGATTAGATAACCAGGCTGCCTACCTTATTTTAAGCAGCTGAAAGGTCTTCCCCAAGAATGGCAACCTGCAATAGCAATAGGAAACGTAAGGTGGGCTGGCAAAAATTAATCCATAAAAATAACACTATCACTGATACACTCTGATATTTCATATCAAACTTACTGAAATATTTCACTGACTTCGAGAGTAAGTGGAAGTGGCTCTCAGTTGCTCTGTCTTCGCACAACAGCTGTTGCTACATGGTATTACAAAATTACTCCTTTCTCCACCTATTTTAATCACCCAAGTGATAAAATTCTGAAACGTACAATATCAACAGAAAAAGGAGAACTCCATATGTAGTTCCTAAATATTCATTTTGATGGTGGTGGGACCAATACCTCTCTGTCATAGGAATAGAGCTGTAGCATTATTCTCTCCAGTGAATATTAAACTTTGGGGAAGTAGGAAAGCTGTGGCAGCTCTGTTCCCTCCGATAAAAATATATAACTCGTTGCTTAAGGTAGTCTGGGGATACAAATGGGATGTCAAATAGGAGGAATGATGTGAACTTGGGTTTAGCCATAGCCCAAGTGAGTTTTCCAGTTGGTGGGCTGTTACTTGGAGATGAGCCTTGCATATGGATTAGGCAGAAGAATTCTGACTTTCGGACTACCAAGGGAAGAATTGAACTGTCAAAAAGGACCCAAGGTGCTTTGAACTGCCAGTAGTTGGCCTTTGTAAGGCTGTCCAGGACATTGCTTATCTACCTTTAAAAATGTGCATCTTAGTTGGAGCAAGGATGCCCAGGAAGAAAGGGAGTTTCCATCTCACATCAGATCAGTAGTTTAAAGATGTGTATCCAGGAGAAGGAGGATCAGAATTTTCAGGGAAAAGTTACAGAAATCGCATGGGAGTCTAACGATAGAATAACCTGTACATGGAAAAAATCATGCTCCTTATTCCTACCTTTCCTCTCAGCGGCAGTCGTGAATGCTATTGGATTCACACAACCATATCAAGTCTGATTCTGAGTCATACATACCTCTTAGTAAGGGTGTAACCGTAGGCAATATGTTCCTTTGGTTAATTATTTTGACCAGAGGTGAAAAGTACCTTTGTACGTAGATGTAGCACAAGTCCCAAGCATCCCCTTATTTTATGTCAGGCTGGACTGGTAGTTAAGGGAGGAGCAGTCCTTGTGTTAGTCACCTCTGAGAGGCAGGTGCCAATCTACGCATGAGCAACATTTCCTTTTCTATGTTGAGTAGTAGTATATTTGCTGCACTAGGCTCTTTTTTTCCCTAAATGACTCTTCTCCTCTTGACTTCACCTGTTAGAACTGCTGGCTATATATATAGGTTATTTTAGACCAAGCTTAAGCAAGAAAAACATGCTGGTGGCACAGATGTGCAACCCACCACCCAAAGAAATCTTACATTAACTGGCTGTTCCTGCCTGCTAAATGCTGTCTGGCAGCTGGCCATCATCCACTGCTGACACCTATCTGTATGGGGTTTTTTGACTATTTAGTTTTACTTCTCATTTCAAACCACTTTGGAAAAATCAGATCCAGTGAGTAGGACCATAGTAATTAAATAAGGAAGGGTAGGACCTGGGCTTGAGCAATGCCCTCTGTTTGTCCATGCCATTATCATGCACAATCCTTGACACAGTTTTGTTCCTGCTGATTCGTTATCTCTGAAAAAAAACCTTGAGCATGGATCTCTCTAGTACAAGCCTCGGACTGTTTTCAGTAGGAGTGTAGATAAGGCCACATAGTTCTTTTTGGAGAGCAAGTTTGGAAATACAGATACAAAATGTGCTGTGACACTTGTCCTCAGGCCAGAGACTGGGCTTTGGTATGTTTAACTTAGCAGGATAAATGTAGCTGGTTTATCTGTATTTTTAAGCTAAAATATTTGAACAGCACTTGCTGGGATGTCTTTAAATCTTTTGGACACAGCAGTTATAATAATAGCATCTTAGAACCCAGAACACAATAGTTTACCAATTCTACTTGGAAACTCTGAAGATGTTAAAGGACTTTTCTTCTGGAGGACTGCATGGCTCAAAAACCAAATGTGTTCAGTAATGTATTCCTCCCTTTTTGGGAGGAGTCAAAAAATGCTATTTGTTCAAAAAGCTGCCTGCTGAGTCATTACTCATGTCCATCTCTCTTTTGTGAATCTACATAAATACTCAGTAGTGCTAGGCTACGTTATACTATTTTCATATGATGGCCATCCTATAAACATTAATAAGGATGTGGAAGTAGAACGATATTTTGTAGTATGTTTTGTACTTAAAGATGGAAGCTCAACAAAAATTGACATGAAATTCATGTAGAGGAAATGCATCTCACTAGCAATCAAGAAACATCGACTTTATAGAAAAGTATAAAATAAGGCTAAGTATGCAGAACACAACTACCTTGTTCAGAGAAAGGCAGGAATTGGGAAGTACAATAATGTATTACCACTGTAGGGTGCTAAATGTGTTTTGCTTTAATAACACTAAATAAGCCACTCAGATCTAAATGATGGTATTTTAAAACTAGTTATGTTCACTTTCTTGCTAGTGTTACTCTATTTGAAAAGTCAATATCCCTTACTGGCCGTTAGAGGCATTTTAAGAGTTCTTTAGATGACAAATAAGCCTAAGCCTCCATTGTTGATGAGATATTTAAGATGAGCTTGCTAGCGATGGCCTCCAAAATAGGCTAGAGGTCTAAGTAGCAAAATCTGATTAGTAACTAGTAATGTGTCCCTGTTGCTTGTTATTGATGAATTAAAAAGAGGAGTTAATGAGGAGGAATTCTAAGAAATTGTTCCTATATTTCTGTCCCTCCTTCAATTAAAGAAGGACCTTAAACTAGAGAATGAAAACAAAACTCTTCCCTAAATCTGGCTGCAGAACAGAGTCTGGGGATTGCCGTATTTGTGATACATGTTGTTTCTTAGCAAGGACTGTCTTAGAATATGCCTCTGGCTTATTTTGAGTAGTAAACTGGCTCACTGTGTCCCATGGTTTTTTTATCTGCATTCAAAGGTTATAGATACAGGAAAATACCAATTTAATTTCCCCAAACTGTATTGGTTGCATTTGTATTTGTGATTCTCAAATGTTTTGGCTAAGGAAGGCAGCACTGTAAGGAAGGTTAAGCATATCTCTGATTCATGAGCAGAACTCTTCTGGCTGAACCTAAAATAATAGCAACTTAATTATCTAGCACCTGGACTGTGAAAGAACAATTCAAAACAGAAAGATTTTCCTAGTGTCAGGTGTTGTTATTTATAAATCAGAGCTATATGCCCATTTCAAAGCAATGTATGTACTTTTTTGTTTTTAAACGTAGTTCCCACTGTGCGTTGTTTATGAAGAAAGACATCTGCTTCATTTGGGAGGCATGTATGTTAAAATTGTGAAATACTAATATGTCTGTAAAGAAATGTATTTGTAAATTTTTCTCCTTGACTGTAAGATAAACACATAGTACTGTGTACCTGAACGTGTGATGACTACTATAAATATTTTTCACTTTCAGAAACTTGGAAGATGAGATGTATAAAGTTCAGAAAGGTTTGCTTGTTTGTATTCATTAATTCTGAAGCCTGTGGTAGTTTATACTTGGTATTTTCGTGTCTGCTGCTTTGCTTCATCAGCTGTATTTCATCAGATATAACTAATGTTTAGACAATAACTTTGTGCTACTAAATACCAAGCCTGCGAAGAAGTAACCATCAGCAAAAATAAGGACTAGAAATATGGCTAAGGAGACATTTACTAAGTTAATTTGTGTCAGTTTGCTTTTTTTTTTGTTGTGAAAAGGAATTCTTAATTTTCACAAAATACAACAGGACTAAAGGTTACTTAGAATCTTGTATAACCACATCTTACATATTTCATTACAAAAGCTTCCCAAATTTAAAATAAGGGCTTTTATAAGATACTTCAAAAACAGACTCTGCATCTTAAACAGAACCATAGGGTTGTATACAGCATTCCTATAGGGAAGTTTATGTTCCTTGCTACTGTATTTATAAATAGACAGATCTTAGCCTGTAGAGAAACGCATTGCAGCCATCGCATATGGGGTAAAAAAAAAAAAAAAAAAAAAAAAAAAAAGGTGGTGCTAGTCCCTTCTCTCCTTTCTGTTTATTGCTGGCTGTACTGCTGAAGGAGAATGCAAATGTGCACAGATAAGAGACTTGCAACAAGATCTCATGTAGGAGGGTTTTCCCCCACAGATCTTGTGCTTCTGCCTACACACTCGAACTGCGCAAATACTTGATGCATATCAGATTCCAGATTACGGATTCCTCATGTAACACGTCTACAGAATTTCCCTTTGACAAAATACGTTTTTTCTTCATGTTCATCTATATAAATACTTGGCACTCTTTGGCTGAGAGGCAGCCCTATAGCTCTGCAACACGTGTTTCTGTGAAAAGTCTGAATGACTGTGGTGTATTTCTCCAAAGAATAATTGCTTGCCTTTCTGTTTCAAGGCCCGTGAAAGCATTCCACTTTGTGAAACCCATCCCTACTGCACTTGAAAAGTACAGCAAGCACAGAACTATAACAACTCACCAGTGCTTTTAATTGATCTGGTATTTCTACAGGGTGCCACCCTTTTCCACACCTCCTACCTCCTCCTTAAGTGACTCAGCCTCTGAGGGAGAAGTCTCTTGACTTTTCAGACAGCTGGATGGGGAGTGACAGTTCAGCTCTCGGTCTGCTTTGATTGTACCTCACTTCCAGATATCTCCAGGTTGACTTACCACACTGAGCCACACTAGGACACTAACTTCCACCATACCTAGGTAAGGGCATTTACTTCTCTGGGTTTTTTAATACCGTATATCGCAAGTTCTACATTTTCAGGTGTTTTGTGATTTCTTAGTGTCCGACTAAGGATCTCACATCAAAAGATCTGATTTTCGAGATGTGTGGAGCCCTTGACTGTGAAAACCCAACTTTTAAAGTGTCGCAGTTTAGGTGTTCAAATTCCCTGGACCTTCCTGAAATCTTCTCTTGGTCATACTGTCTCAATTACTTTGTTAATTAGTTTGTCAATTGTGATTTATTTTAGTACTGTTTCTCTCATGACAAACTCACTGTTCAGACCATTTTTTCCCAAATGACTGTTTTAATGTCATTTTGACTTTTTGATTTACTTTACTGTTTCTTTACTCTTTCCTTGGAACTTGTATCTAAGATTAAAAAGTATTAAAATCTCATTTACTTGTATTTGCTTAAAGTATATGACTTTGAATAAAAATTAACAAGTTTGCTTTTTAAGAACAAACTACTCGTGAAGTATCCAGAAATAATTTCCACCTTTGCTAAAGGAATAGCAAAAATACCTATTCTGCTTTGATACAATGACTTATCTGCACCATGAATGGAACCCATATATAAACAGGAAGTGTTCTTCATTAAAAATATAGCTTTGCTATTTCACAGAATGAAAGAAAAAAGTGGAATAAAAAAATCTAAAACTACCACTTCCTTTCTACCATTTAAAAAAAAAAAAAAGCACCATTTCAACCTGATTATATACAGTTCTAATTTGAAAACACATACAAATTTGAGCTCTGACTTTACATTAGTGACAGTTCCAAAGCTTAATTTCTTTCAAAACAGAATCTCCTCCGCCCGTGTCTTGAAAAACCAGTTCCGAGAGTTCTTTCTGCTACAAATAGATGAATGATTTCTGTCGTATATTCACGTGTTCTCTACTCCTACCTTGCCTGTTCTAACCTTGCCTGTTTTCCCTTTTACACACATACACATTATTCCTATTTTCTCTGAGGTTTTTTAATCAATTCTGAGGCCTAATTTTTGTAGTAAAATGCACATTTAAATACGACATATTATTTCCAGATGTTAAAAAATGTATCATATGTTTATTGCTCTGATATTTAAGTCCTGGAAAAGAGTGCTTTTGTTTCT
This sequence comes from Trogon surrucura, assembly GCA_020746105.1. Lineage (NCBI taxonomy): Eukaryota > Metazoa > Chordata > Aves > Trogoniformes > Trogonidae > Trogon > Trogon surrucura. The sequence goes on from CM036617.1 coordinate 48,516,754, forward strand.
TTAATGTCTGTAAATGTGGTTATTTTTGCATGTAGTTTTCAGCAAAAGGATGGAAAAACTAATTGCCAAATAAAGGGTATCATGTTACTTATAATTTTGAAGCATATAAGTGATACTCAGGTGTTTATTTGTTAAGCGCTGAATACACACTTGGTGCTGTGCTGAGTTAGCAGCACCACTGTTCTTTCACTTCATGTCCTGACCTACAGTCTTGAGCTACAGCAGTGGATACTGGTGACAATTTTGGAGGGAAGGAAGTGGAGCATTGGTTATGTGTACAGATCTTTAAGGGCCTTTAAAGTTATTTAGGAAAACATACACCTGACTGAACTAGGAAGTTTGGAAATGTGAAGGATTGCACAGCTTTGGGTGGCTCTAGCTGTGACGGTGTTTGGAAAAACAGCCTTTACCTGAAATCACAAAGTGGAGCCATGTATAGAGATGCAAGTTCTTATAAGAGTTGAAGCACAGGTAGCCAGATCTGACAGCCCAGCCACAGTTTTCTGATATTTGATGGGGAAAATTATGGGTGTAGAGAACAACAAAACTGGTGTTGACTTCCAAACCAGGAAGATTTCACCTCACACACTTATGGATGTCTATCTAGAAAAGCAACTGTAATGATGTGTCTCCCCAGTGCCTTATTTCTAAGGCTTGAATATCTTTATCCTGCATCAAGTCAGAATGACTTTAATCAGTTGCTTGCTCACATATCTAGGTCTTACTATATTCAAGATAAATGGTGGAAAAATAACATTTGTTGACCTGACATGGAAGTTGTTAACTGAACGCAAGGAAACACTATAGTGTGTTTAATAACTGTCATTAAGTAGGATTAAATGAGCTTAGTTTAAAATATGTTATTCTCCATATTCATGTCATATAAATGAATGATAAGCCATATAGTATAGAGTTAACACTTAGAATAGAACAAACCAAACCAAAAGTAAAGCTAAAGTAAGCCTTCATTTTATTTGTTCATCAATAGTTATTCTATCCAAAATTTCTCCTGGACTGCAGTGAAAGCAAGCAATGGGTGTGGAAAAGGATGTGGAAAATTAATTTCTTATTAGACTTCTAGTGGAATTATTCTAAAATTTTGAGCTCTAATTACTCACAAGATACTGAGGGTTCAGCTTAATCCAGAGCAGAATAATTCTTTGAGAAGATGAAATTTTGGTGGGAAGTTTTATGTTTGGGATAAAGAAAAGAACAAAGCATATGTCTATTTTCTTTTTTTTCATATGGCAGGTATTAGACGTTTTTGAAAACCTGAAACTTTAAAGATGAATAGGAAAGAGTAGTCAGCAAGCTGTGGCTGGGAAGAGTCATGTGTAAGAAACCTGTTTATTCCAGCTGGCATTTTATGTGGACATGCCCACCTCAGTGGTTTCTCTACAATCCAGGCTGATTTAGAAAAGCAGCATGACAAGATGGAAGACAGGAAAATTCTGAAATATTTTTTTATTTTCAACTAGTTGTTCATCTACCACTTTCTGATCACCTAGTTCCTTAATAGTAGTAGGAATTTTGATATTTTAAGCATTCACATTTAGCAATTCTTTATATGAAATACTTGACTATAAAACAAATGTTTTGAATTTTCAGAGAAGAAGGTGTACCTTCTTCAACACTCCCTCAGTGTCTACTATGTTGAATTACTTATTATACAGTGTGATGATATGCGGTACCTCTAAGCTGTGGAAAAAAATATTATTTATTAAAAGCAAAATACATATAAACTTAATATTTATAAATAAGGTCTTAGTCACTGTCACGGCTAGAAGCCAAAGAACAAAGACTTCTTTTGGTTGTAACTAGCTCAGTTTGATGTGGAAAACATGATTCTTACAGAAGATGTTTTTATTATTCTGAAGTATTTTTTTTAATACAGCAATGCATATATGTGAAACCTAATTATGTAGAAAGCTACAGCCAAGAACAGAGGAAGGAAGGCAAGAGGACTCTGCGTTGGAAAAATGGGTGTGTTCAAACCAGTTAAAAACTAGAAGGCCTAGATTTGAGAATTTAAGAGAGGCCTGAGGTCTTCTGCTGATCAATCACTGTAGGATGCTGGAAAGATGTAGAAATGTGAATATGGCTACTTGTGATAAAAATAGATTTGGAGACTTGTGCTGCTTTCTAATACCTTGCTACCAGCTTGGAGAGGCATTTGACTTTCCCTGAAGTCATCATGCCTGAAGTTTTTTCTGGATTTCGTTGGGATTGTATACGGATTTCCCCAAAAATGCTGGAGGCTCTGAATCCAGGATTGGCACGTTTTAAAACTTTTTGGAAACTGCTCATTGGACTGGCTGGGGCAGTTTTAGTTTTCTTTTAAAGTTTCCTGACGCTGTTTTTAAATGCAAATTACACTAGAGTTGCATTCCTGTTTGTTTTTGTTTTGCATTCCAGCTGAGATGTTTTGCTTCAGTGGTTGAGATCTTATTAAGAACATAATTTAATACTATACTGCTGAAGCCTATAACTTCTCGTTTTCACAATTTCATTTGCAAAGTTATTTTTTTTATCTACCCTGAACAATAGGCTGAAGATAAGTAGTTCACTGACCTGTGTGAATAATGTGACTGTTCCAGATCTTTATGAAAGATTTTAAACTCACGTGATCCTTACAATATTCTGTCCATTCCCCTTTCCACATACACAGATACACACATACATGTAGTTTATGATACTGAAGGCCAAAAAAAAACCACCTTTGATGAGTTGCATTCTGTCTCTTTACACAAGATTCTTTTCATTTTTTACATTTTGAAATTTAAATCTTACTCTGATGATTCTTGATTGTCTGTGTTAGCGATTAAAGTAGGATTTTTTTTTAATTTGCAATTTAAATTTTAATGCATTAATCTTTGATATGCAACTTGAAAGTTTGGAAGCAAGAAGCAAACCTTGAGGACAATATGGCAGTATTCTGTAAGATGAAAATGCCTGGGTGTAAAATTTCAGAATACCTGGCACATTTTCAGTGCTGACTGTTTGTTATATTCATTTATGCATAGTATTTTGGGGCTGAGAGACTAGTAGTAATTTTTTCCAGATGCTGTGCACGTGTGCAACAGAAATATCATTTTGCCCTAAAAACGTTAAAAAAGTGTATCTAGGACAAGGGACCTGTTTTTAATGAAATGATGGAGGATGAAAGAAACACACTTGATGGACTTTATTTTTTCATGTATGGAGTTGTGAAGTTGCTTTTCAGCAAGAGTCTCAGTATCATTTATGCATTTATACTTATTATGTAAATTTTAAAGACAAGCCTCAAAATGCATGGATTTTTTTTTTACTTTGGCAATAATTTATATTTCAGAACAAATTCCTGAGGCTTTCTTGTTTACTTTTAACAAAACTGTATGCTATTCCTTGCCAATTCTGTGAGAAATTTCAGTTTCCATCATGAGTCTATGGAAAGGAAGGCTATAGTATATGGCTTACATAGCAGTTTCCTGTCATTTTTAATGAGAAATATTTGAATTGCAAAATGTGTGCTTTTAACAATGTATTCTTAGCCTTAGAGTGACCATGTTTCATTTAATTTCCACATAAGAATATTCCATTTTCAAAGTCCTATGATTCACTTCCCTTAGGAAATAGCTTTAAAAGTCTTTATTGGAAAATAAATGCAAGCTCGCTCTATACAAACTACTTCTCCAGGTGAAGAAGTACCAGCACTCATTGCTTGTGAAATATACTGAAATGTCAAGCTTCCTATGATCCCTGGGCTAACTGAAATAAAAACCGGTATCAAATGTCCAGCTGTTGCTAAGCTGAAAACATAACTAAATCAGAGTCCTCTCTATCAACTTGTGACAGTTCATGAAAGTTTATAGCAAGACTTGTTATTATCTAAAACTGATTGCTTGATAACTTTCCCAAACAGTTTCTAGGAAATTCAGTGCATATCTGTTTAAAACCTGGTATAAGTAATTTTGAAAAATATTTTATAACCTATTGCAAAATAAATAAGGCTCACTATAGCCCTGAGCATATTTTTATTGGGTGAGAACCAGATCCAGCAGTGACATGTTTTCTACCCACACTGTGCCAATGCATGCTTGATACCAACTACGGTTAAAAGAGTGTGGGTCAGAGCCTTCCAATAAACATGCCAGAGTTTTTAACTCTCATAAACATCTGAAATTTCACAACAGGGAAAGTTATATGCAGACTTTTGGACTCCAATATTATTTGTGTATTTGTATCTTTACTTTCTAAAAAGATCTGTATTTGTTTACATTCAGATTTTGGCTTCCTGCTTTCTTCTCTGGATAATCATAAGTTTTCTAGCAATCATCTAGCAGTAAAAACATAGACAGTAAAAATCTGCATTAAGTGCAATTCATTGTGGCATCCGCTAGTTTTATTGTCAGTATTACTTTTAGTATTTTTGCTATGCTTTTGCCAAAATTCAACATCTTCTTCAGCTTCCATCAATAAAGAAACAGCCACAGGCTCCAGTTTCTCCATCCACTCTCTTTTAGGTGAGTGAGCAACGTACTCTACGTTTGCAAAAACAAAGTTGGGAATATTTATGATTTTTGACAACCGCTTCTGTCAGAAAAAACATTTTGCGGTGCTTCTGTAAATTTTAGCAGCCTGACTAGTGGAGCTGTTTAGGAGCTTTCCAGCTTATCATTGTTTTCTTGGAAAATACTACTTTTCAAAAAGGAATCCATTTGCTAAAAAGGGTCAGTTTTGTCCACACTCTTAGGTCAATGTTAGGATTGTTTTTTGTTTTGGGTTTGGTTTTTTTTTACTTAAGGGAGAATTTTGGCAGTTAAAATATCATTTTATTCTGCTTGTATCACCTCTAGGAAAGATGATATTCCAAATCCAGTTTCAAAGCGTAACATGAAATCTTTTGAGGGGCTCAACTCCCAAATAATTTATTTTATTTTTTAAATCGGAAGTCTTAGATTTTTTAACTGAATTTGAGATAAGGGAAGAAGAAAATGAGTGGAGAACTGCGGTAGGGCAGAAGAAGCAACTCTGTCCAGGACCCCCATGTTGGCTGTAGGCCACTGAAGCTGTGAGAGACATCAGCGGGGCCGGCTGAGCCCACATGCTTTCAAGGAGCTGCTCTGAGCCACAGGCTGATATCATCTTCCTGTTAAGCTAATCACTCACCCCAATCTTCATTACACTGCCTTGACTTCTGAAGGCTCTCACTACCCACATAGAATCACAGAATGTTCAGGGTTGGAAGGGACCTCAAAAGATCATGTAGTCCAACCCCGCTGCCAGAGCAGGATCCCCTAGGGCAGCCACACAGGAACGCATCCAGGCGGATTTTGAAAGTCTCCAGAGAAGGAGACTCCACAACCTCTCTGGGCAGCCTGTGCCAGTGCTCCTCCACCTTCACAGTAAAGAAATTTCTCCTCATGTTGAGGTGGAACTTCCTATGTTCTAACTTAAACCCATTATTCCTTGTGCTGTTACTGGGCACCACTGAGAAGAGATTGCCTCCTTCCCCTTGGTACCCACCCCTCAGATATTTGCATACGTTAATAAGGTCACCATGTTCTCTTGGAAAAGGAGGCAGAGCCAGTGTGAAAGATAGAGACAGAGGACAGGAATACATGTAGTTATCACCAGGGAGGGAAAAGCCACTGCCATGCCTCAGCTCCGGTTCAAAGAGGGCTGCAGCTAGCACAAAGTCATTCCACCCTCCTGGACTACACTTGTGCAAGGAGGTGATCAAAGTGGCAAAAAACTTAAACTGTCTTTGGGGCTAATCTCACCTCCAATTCTCATTTTTTTTCTGTGTTTTATTCTAGATTCCTACTGAAGGACACCCCACTGAACAAATATGTCAGCTTTCAGCATACGAAAACAGTCTCCTAATCCGAGCGGTAATACTGAGTCTCCTTCATTATCTGCTCCAGGGGCCATCCCGAGGTTGAGGCACGGCCTCCCTCCTTTCTAAGCATTGCCACACCCATCACATAGCTCCATCACAGGGCACACCATGTCTCTTTAGCGGAAACAAACTGGGTTTTAGATCTACAGTAGGACCTGCTTCAACCTCAAAAGCTGGAGGTGTGGAGCGTGAAGTTTTGCTGGCAGAGGGTCAGGGCAAAACACCACTCTGGGCAGTGTGGTACGGTGGAGCGGGAGAGATAGGCGCTGTGGTGCAAGATGGCGGTTCCCTCCACCGAGGCCTGTGGAAACCCCCCAGGAGCATGGTGGCTGGGAGGGCAGTGGGTGGACAGGGCATATCACAGAATCACAGAATCACAGAATGTTAGAGGTTGGAAGGGACCTTAAAGATCATCTAGTCCAACCCCCCTGCCAGAGCAGGATCACCTACAGTAGAGCGCACAGGAACGCGTCCAGGCGGGTTTTGAATGTCTCCAAAGAAGGAGATTCCACAACCTCCCTGGGCAGCCTGTTCCAGTGCTCGGTCACCCTCACAGTAAAAAAGTTTTTCCTCATATTTTTCTGGAACCTCCTGTGTTCCAGCTTCCACCCATTGCCTCTTGTCCTGTCAGTGGACGCCACTGAAAAGAGCCTGGCTCCATCTTCCTGACATTCCCCCTTGACATATTTATAAACATTAATGAGGTCACCCCTCAGCCTCCTCTTCTCCAAGCTCAAGAGACCCAGCTCCTTCAGCCTTTCCTCATAAGGGAGATGCTCCACTCCCTTGACCATCTTTGTGGCTCTACGCTGGACTCTCTCAAGCAGCTCCCTGTCCTTCTTGAACTGAGGGGCCCTGAACTGGACACAATATTCCAGATGCGGCCTCACCAGGGCAGAGTAGAGGGGCAGGAGGACCTCTCTTGACCTACTTGCTACTCCCCTTCTAATACACCCCAGGATGCCATTGGCCTTCTTGGCCACGAGGGCACATTGCTGGCTCATGGTCATCCTGCTGTCCACTAGAACCCCCAGGTCCCTTTCCCCTGCGCTGCTCTCCAGCAGGGCAGTCCCCAACCTATATTGGCACATGGGGTTATTTTTTCCCAAGTGCAAAACTCTACACTTGCCCTTATTAAACTTCATAAGATTTCTCCCCGCCCAGCCCTCCAGCCTGTCTAGGTCTCTCTGAATGGCTGCACAGCCTTCTGGTGTGTCAACCACTCCTCCCAATTTCGTATCATCAGCAAACTTGCTGACAACATTCTCTAATCCCTCGTCCAGATCATTGATAAATATATTGAACAGCACCGGCCCGAGCACTGACCCCTGAGGGACCCCACTAGACACAGGCATCCAGCCAGACTCAGCCCCATTGACCACAACTCTCTGGCTTCTTCCCTTCAACCAGTTAGTGACCCACCTCACTACTTGGTCATCCAGACCACACTTCCTCAGTTTACCTATGAGGATGCTGTGGGAGACGGTGTCAAAGGCCTTGCTCATATCCAGATAGACCACATCCACTGCACGGCCACCATCCATCCACCTGGTTATGCCTTCGTAAAAGGCTATCAGGTTGGTCAAACATGACTTCCCCTTGGCAAAACCATGCTGACTGCTCCTAATAACCTTCTTATCCTTGATATGCCTAGAGACAGTGTCAAGGATAAGATGTTCCATCACCTTTCCAGGGATGGAGGTGAGGCTGACCGGTCTGTAGTTACTCGGGTCATCCTTCCTGCCCTTCTTATAGACTGGAGTGACATTCGCTTTCCTCCAGTCTTCAGACACCTCACCTGTTACCCACGACTTACCAAAGATGATGGAGAGTGGCCTAGCAATGACTCCCGCCAGCTCCCTCACCACCCGTGGGTGCATCCCATCAGGGCCCATGGATTTATGAATGTTCAAGTGTTCAAACTGATCCTTAACCCACTCCTCATCAATCAGGGCAGACTCCTCCTTTGTCATGACTTCCTCTGGGGCCTCAGGGGACTGAGGCTCCTGAGGACAGTCTCCAACAGTGTAGACAGAGGCAAAGAAGGCATTCAGCAACTCTGCCTTCTTTCTGTCCTCTGTCTCCAGGACACCCATCTCATTCACCAGAGGGCCTACATTGCCTCTAGTATTAGTTTTGTCAGCAATGTATTTGAAGAAGCCCTTTCTGTTGTCTTTGACCGCCCTTGCAAGTTTTAACTCCAAGGAGGCCTTAGCTTTTCTGATTGCCTCCCTGCACTTCCTGACAGCTGCCCTGTACTCCACCCAAGTGGCCAGCCCTTCCTTCCACAATTTATACACCTTCCCTTTCCACCTGAGTCTGCCCAGCAGATCCCTGGTTAACCAAGCAGGTCTCCTGGATCTCTTTCTTGATTTCCTACCTGATGGGATGCACTGATCCTGAGCCTCGAAGAAGTGGTCTTCGAATGCTAACCAACTCTCTTGGGCCCCTTTACCTTGCAGCTCCCTGTCCCAAGGGGTATCCCCCAGCAATTGCTTGAAGAGGCCAAAGTTGGCCCTTCTGAAGTCCAGAGTTGCGATCCTGCTTGGTATTCTGTTTTTACCACACAAGATCCTGAACTCCACTATCTCATGGTCGCTGCAGCCAAGATTGCCCTCAACCTTCACTGCTTCAACCAGACCTTCCTTTTTGGTGAACACAAGGTCCAGCAGCGCTCCTCTCCTGGTTGGCTCATCCACCATTTGCATCAAAAAGTTATCATGTCGGTCTCAGCACTGGCTCTTTGACTTCCCCAGCGGAAATGAGGAAAAATTGAGGAAAATTAGAACAGGAGAGGGGAGAGAAGCACTATTTAATCATTGCCAAATGGGGTGGTTTGTTCCTCAGGGGGGGACAAAACTTGAGGAGGTCTGGAGTTTTCTTATGCAGAGAAATGACCAGAAGCAAACTGGAAACTCAATGAAATTTTCCATTTCCCTGGAACCTATAAAATACTTCTAAAGACTGAAAGGTTTTGAGGTACATGAGGACCTCATTTGGGTGGGACTTGCCAGGCCTAAGTACACCAAAATGGGTGCAGCCACAGCAGGAAACGGCTTGACTCTGTCGTGTTAAGGACATAAATTTTTACTGCCAAAATAAGAAGTGGTAAGTTCTATCTGGCTGTGCTCATGTGGCCTGAACTCTTGTATCAGATCTGTATTTAATTTTTTAATTGAAACTTGGGAGAAAATTCATTAGACAAGAGTACTCTTCAGCAAACCCAAGGCCTCATGCATTAGCAAAGTGCTTGTGATGTTTATTCAAAAGAAAACACAATATTCCTTCATTACTGCCTTTATAAGAGATTTCCCAAAACCTTGTCTGTACTAAGCTATTAAGAAAGTTGTGATTTCTGTGAAGCCCAAGTTATTTTTGGGTAGTTGATAGCAGTTTTCCTAAAATGCTATTGGAAGAGAGCCAATATTGCACATGCAACGTTAGTTTTAATAGATATGTACTGAGTACTTCTTGAATATATAGAAATGCTTATGTTTGTGTCATTGAAGAGTTTTTCTTCAAGATTCAGAGGAGGTTATGGCTGACAGCAGAGCACAGATTAAAATGTATTGTTGACAGTTGAAAGCATTTTTGGCTAAAACTGTTAGTATGAAAGGAATGTTGGAATTCTTTCCACCCCTTTAGCTGCCATCAGCTATTCCTGCTGTAGAGAAGCTTTATCTCTGGAATGCATATACTTGAATTCACATTTGTCCTGCTTTTAAAAAATAACTTTTTCTTTTGTTTTTATGCAAATGATTGTACCAAATTAAGAATAGCTAAATATTTATTAGAATGGGAAGGTACTGCTCTTGCTATTGGATCTTCATTCAAATCCTTGGTTATTGAATTTTGCAAAGGATTTTTTTCTATCTATATGTGTTCATCCAAGTCGCTGTCACATCCCAGTCATTTCTAGTATTATCAGTATATTCAAAACAATAAATATTTGGTGTAAATGCTCTTAATATAGTCTTGTTTGCTAATTACAACTGTATTTTATCAAATTGTAATTAACAAATAAGTGACTATGAGACAATGCTATTGCTTAAACTAATGGAGGTCCTTCCACTCTTTGGTTTGCAAGAAGTGTTTATTTCAATGGCTATTAAAACACTGGAGTATGCAGGTGAGGCTGGGATGTCCTTAAAGGCAGATTTTAATAAATATCCTGAAGAGAAAATCGAGCAAAAATCACAGTGAAAAAGCTGATGCTGAAATCAAGCAGCAAGGATAGCTAACTGTGTTTTTAATCTACTATGATGGTCATTCTCATAAACCGCATCTCTGATGTGCCTATTCATTTCTTAATGGTCTCAAAGAGCTGCATTTATGCTCCTCAAAAAAAGAAAAACCAAACCTTGGCATCAGGGCCAACAGACAGCAGCACATATCTGTGCTACTGCAGTGATGCTTCTTAAATTTTTGTCATTTCTGTAGCAGCTCAGTCTTGGAGAGAGCTAGTCCAACACAGAGCCAGAGAAGGTTTGCAACCAGGCAAACATGAATGATGAGTTCAGCGCTTTAATTCCTTCACTGGCCTTCTTTTATTTGGCAGTAGGCACTTATCTACAGTGAACTGCAACAGATAAGAGCAGACATGGTTTGGGTTACAGTCAGATAAACATCTTTAGACTGCATTTTATCTTTGTACTGCAGTGTTTTTTCTTCATGAGAAAAATGTATTTAAGAAATCAGTCCTGGCTAGGACTAATAAAGCACCTGTTTCGGTGCTTTATTGTGATTTGGTCTTCCACTCAGTGTAGTTATTTGTTATTTTTTATGTTATCACTACAGCTGAAGTGATGCTACCAGATAGTGATGGCTTCTGAAATCTGTTGGTGTTGAGCTCCTTTTGTGTGGATGCTCAGAGAGTGAAGAATTCATGGAGAAAATTATGAAGGTGTCCAGGGAAAAATCTGAGAAACCCTGTATTCCTCATCAATCAATTTGTTGATTAAATGCTAAAATGGCACAACAGTATTCCCTCTCATCTCAAACAGGCTGATGATATAAAACTTGGGCAGGAAAAAAAGAACGGAGAATACTGGACAATAGCTATTGAATATTTTTCCTCACTTCTGGGCCAAACTCCTCATAAAGGGAAACCAAAGGAGATAAACATCAGCTTTCTGATAACAGTGAGGAATATATATTTTCACAAATCAAGTTAACATTGTGTTGTTAGGTCCACGCTATATTGAGTATCAGCATTGTTGGGCAAAGATATTTTAGGTTGTTTTCATAAGTAAATGAGGCTTCCATGTTCATACAGTGTGTGAGTATGCTTGTCTGCTGTCCCTCCAATTAACATTTGAAACCATACAGCAATTTTAATTAAATTTGATATAAAGATATAGATCATGAACGTATCGCTTTTATTAAAAGTTCTGTAAAATTAGGCAGCTTGTTAGAAAAAAAGACTCTGTTCATACAGCCACTGAGGCAAAAGCTTCAGAACAAGGGAGGCTGACCCTTTTGAGAAACCTGAAAATCCACACGTGTTGTGCTGGGTGTAGGTGAAGGACCATGTGATCATCTCAAGACTGGCTTTTGTTGGAAATTTGCATCCTGTCACACAATTGCAAATACAAAAACCACAGACTACACCCCAGGAAACAATGTTTATTAGTCTGATTTCCCTGGAATTACTGTTGTATGTATATTTTGTAATTCCTTTATCAGATCTGTGATATTTGTTTACATTAAATATAAATCAAGCTGTTCCATATTGAGGATGAAACTGAATTTATTTTGCCAGACTGAGCTTCTGCAGTTCCTTCAAGGAAATGGTCTGCACTAAACAAGAATGATAGATGAAGATTCAATCTGTGCTAAAATTTTCCATATTTCAGCCTTTCTAATAATATTTTAAGTTTCCAAAGCTATCCCATATATTCATTTTCAAGACATGTTTCTCTGCATTTACAGATAACAAGAGCCCCTCTGTTGCAATTAAAAGCAGACAACAGGCTACTCATGATATTAATAAACGGCGGACCCTTTTGCAAGATAACAGCTGGATAAAGAAGAGGCCTGAAGAGGAGAGGTAAGAAAGGCATGAAATACATTTCTTCTGGATTCAGTTCAGTATGTCATATACATTTTCTTGGAGTGTCTACTTTTTCATGAATGCTATCAACCACAATTGCATGAATTTAATCACATAACTAGTATCTTGGTGAGGTCTTGATTGCCTTTTGGAAGTATTAGTTTGCTGGTCTTTCTATGGTTTTCACTGGGACTTCTGGTCACTAAGCACTTTATGAGATGTCAGGCTTTTGCTCTACAAGAAAAATCCCACATTTCATATATTTAGGTTGCAAGAATACAGCCTGATTTTTGTTGATTTTTTTCTTTTTCACAAGCATGTAGATTATTATAAATCTTGGGAAGTTCTTTTAAGCAGCTTAAGTTGGAATTAGCTGAAATTTACTCTGATGCAAACTAGGACTTGTATTATAGTAGAAACTCAACATTGAGACCCGGACCTTATTATTTGGTCCATGAGAGACACATAGATAATTCTTACTCCAGAACATCTGAAGTCATATGATGTAAAGATCTGTAGCCAGTGTGGTTACAGTGGTAGTGGACAGCTGTGAAATCTGATTGAGGCTGGAATTCTTTTGCTAAGAAACAATTTTCTATTTTTAATATTCAAATTTTAACTAACTGTTGTCTTTCTTTTTCTTCAAGTGCTGATGAAAATTATGGAAGGGCTGTGCTTAATCAATACAAATCCCAAGATAGCCTACACAGGTACAGTAGAGTATCTTTCTAATGGTATTTCCAAAGAAAGCTGAGTATTCTTTTACTATATCCTATTTACAGAAAGAGCTTGCTTTGTTCAATATTAGTCTATACACCTTTCCATTGACATCTTACTCTGATGCCAGTAATTGTTAAGTTGATCACTGCAATAGATGCAGGGTTAGATCTGCTGACAGCTGGATGGTCTGAAATCCTTTAGAATACCTTAATTCTGTACTTGTGTATTGTTTGATTGGTGATGAGTTATTCAATAAAAACAATGACCAAAGCGACATTTCTAACTATTTTTTTTTTTAATAGCAGTAGCACAAATGAAAAGGAAGATCAGAAAGCTGCACTTGGACGATACAGGTCTGATACTACCTTGAACAGGTAGGGCTTTTTTCTGTGTGTACTGTGTTTTGTGATTCTCATACCTGTGAGAAATCTTAAGAAAGCAAGCATGAATGAAATCAGTGGTGTTTGATATTTTTTTTAATTTATCAATTATCTAAGTAGAAGAGTTTGAATGATTTTTGCATGAATTGTCAGTGAGACAAACGGAAATTATATTTGTGAAAAGGTTCTTCTGGCATCTCGCTCTTCTTTTTATGTATCAATTTCTGTGTATTCTTGTCCTCAAAAACGTATTTCTGCACAGATGGTAACCACTTCGCCTCAACTTCTGTTTTTCAAACTATAAATCAAAGTCTTACCTCCAACAGTTAAGCACAACACTGCTAACAACCTAGTTCTTTCCAAATCCTTGCTGCCACTGATTGCTGCTACTGATCAGTAGAAATATCAGAATCATATGCTTATCATACAGGTGCTTGCTTTGACGATCCTCTTCAGCCTTGACACCTGTTAAGACATGACCATGCTTGAGTCTGCAGATTCCTTCTACACTGCATCTTCAAAATCTAACCCCCATTAACATCTGATATCCCCAACATGCTGAGGTTACAAGTACCAGCACTTAAATTCCCGCTGGACTTAAATTCCCAAGGTGAACTTGATTGGTTGGATCTTAGCACTGCGTTATTTTGTTTGACAATCCTTACTTCTGTTTTAAGAAACTGTGAAAAATTGTTACTTAAAATTTGCCTTCTCCATAGAAGTCTACAACTGAATAGGCCAGAGCTGTGTGATATCACCCCTCTGTTGATTCTTCTACAGGCCAGTGAATTGTCATGTGTTTATTCATTCCTGGTGAGGAAGCAATTCTATAACTTCAGTTGCTCTTCTCTTTCATCTTTTCCATTTCTATGTGAGTCTTTCTGATCTGGAAGTCCAAATGTCCATGCAGGTATTTAAGGTGGGCACACATCTATATACACAGGAACATAACAATGGCTTCTGGCTCATTTGCTCTTCCATCCTTCATACCTCATAATATTGAATTTGCTCTTTTGAGTGCTGCTGAGAATTGAGCTTTCACTTCCGTAACATTATCTATAGAATGCCAAGACCTCTTTCTTGAGTGATAATAGCTGGTTCAGAGGTCAATTGTTTTTCTTGGCAAGTATTATTTTGCATCTAAGAAAAGTGAATGTCATCTGCCATTTTAGAAATGTGACATGTTAACAGATGACTTCTGAAAGCCTTGCCAGTCAGCATTTGTTTTGACTACCATTAAGTTAGTATCATTGGCAAGCAACATCATCTCACTCTTCTTCTTTTCTAGATCATTTGTGAACATATGGAAAAGCACAAGTCTTGTACAGATCCCTCCTTCCACTCTGAAAAATTGTAACTTATTTCAAACTTTTGTCTCTTGTTTTTTTAACAGTTATTTATGCATGAAAGGGCTTTTGCTTTTTTAGAAACTGGTTTATTTAAGAGCACTTAAAGCAAATTTCTATGAAACTCTTTGGAAATTCAAGTGGAATATATCAACTATGTCACTCTTATCTCCATGCTCATTGACTTCAAAACAATTTGTAAGGCTTGATTTTCATGCATAGAAGCCCTGATTACTAATTTAGAAGTCATAGGACAACTCCGGTTTCTAGAGTGTAACTGAACAGCATTGTCCTTTTTGTACTCTATTTCTCATTGATTTATGCTGAGATATGAAGATGTCTGAATTATTCTAGGTTGTAAGATGACTTTGTGTTTTCATATACAAATATCTAGCATAAAGAGTTCTTAATATGCAGGAGATGACAGAGAATACAAAAAAAGGTATGAATACACACTTCTGATAACTAATGCAGAATATGTCCATAAATGGAATGAGTGATGCTGGTTCTGTCTTGAAATGATTGCAAAGAGGAAGCTGCAGCCAAGTTGTTTATTCTTCATCACTCATCACTTGTTTTCTCAAAACTGTGGAATATTGCCAGTCCAGTATTAATTCTTGCACACTCATTGCCAGCAAGGGGTGACAGCGTGCTCTGCATCTCCTCAAACTTGCAACCTATGGCATAAAAGGGTGTGGTGATGTGTTTTCTCTTAGCACTTTTTGTAGCCTGCAGTCAAATTTGATGCTTCTGCTTCCTCTGTGAAGGATGTTCTCCACCAGTTACAATTCCCTTGTTTTCTTATAAATTATTTCTGGCAAGCATAACCATAGTGCGGAAGTCTCTAAGCTCAGAATAGACCAGTTTGCAGAAGAGCTATATTATTTAGTTGCCTGTGTGAAAAAAAGAAGCATTCTTTTTCTTTTTTTCCCTCCCTGTTTGAAACTAAAAGGCAGAATTGAAAATAGAGCATGTTCCTGGAGTGTAGAATAAAGTCCAGAGGACTGCTCCCAGTAGACAGTTCTTGAGGAGAATTACCTTGGTATTGGAGATCTCTCAGAGCTGTTTGCAGAATTATTGCAAGTCATGTTGTCTGTATGGAAAATAATTTTTGTCTGGCTAAGATGCTGTAAAATTGTAGTCTTCTGTCCTACAAAAGGTCTTTAGCAGGTACTTATTTTCAAGTTAGATGTTGGAATATCTTTACACAATTCTGCTTTGCATCTCTTCTGGCCATGACTGTAATATTCCAAATGACAAAAGATTTAAAGAATCTGGATCTATCTGGATGAATGTCTCTTCAAGAGCTATTTTTCAAAATCACAAAATAGTAATTGAAATTCTAATTTAAAAATAAAAAGTTCAGAATAAAATTATTGAGGAATATAGGAGTAATTTTGAGTTCTTCCATTGTATGTATAAATGTTACAGTGAAAACATCTAAAGACCATATTAAGTACAGCTTTTTGTTTTCTGGATGAATATTCAGAATATCCATACGTATGTTCAAAGAATATATTGTCTGATATGAATTTTGCCTAACCCTGTACCTACAAAATTTGAACATCAATTTTAGTATTAAGGAACTGGGAGAGATGTTGCAGATGGTGGAGTTGCACCATTGGCTGCAAGCACAAGAATATACCAGTTGTTAACAGAAAGCCATAGCTTGATGGCAGTATTTGCACATACATTTGTACCAGTGTACAAGTCATAACTCAAACAATAGTTGTATTGTGTAGATGACTACAGACATGTTGGGAGGCAACATTTTACTTATCTTTTTATTTTCTTTCTTATTATTAATGACTAACAAAATATTTGACAAGAAGATGGGAGAAAACTTAAAAATCAGATAGTGATGATGAAGATTACATTGCTATTTTTCCAAGTAATATATGCTACTCTAGCTTCCAGCAAGAATAAATCCTAACTGCATTTATAGCAATTAGATCTGAAGAGATGGGACTGAAGCAAATGAGACACTTTCATTGACTGTATTAGTAATCTAATCCTTTGGAATGGTAGCAATTACCAGAAAAGGAACTGAGGGAAAACCAGAAACCACTGTTCAGTCATGGTATGAACCTGTTTTGTACATCCTGAACACCTCATGCAGCATTTCAGTTATTTGAAGAAACTACAATAGAACCAGAAAAATACAGAGGAAGGTGAGGAAAGATGATCACAGGGATGGAATATCTTTCATATGCTTCCCATGTCTGAAGAGAGAAAGATTCTTCAGCTTGGAAAAGAGCAGTACAGGGAAACTGAATATAGGGAAAGTGAGAACAGAAATGTTTCTTGCACTGTAAGAATGAGGAGATACTCTATAAAATGTTTAGGTAATAACTTGAGAGAGAAAGAAAGAAGGAAAGAAAGAGAAAGAAGGAAAGAAAGAATGAAAGAAAGAAGGAAAGAAAAAAGGAAAGAAAGAAGGAAAGAAAAAGAGAAAGTGAGAGAAAGAAAGAGAAAGAAAAGGGAAGAGAAAGAAGGAAAGAAAGAAAAGAGAAAGAGAGAAAGAAGGAAAGAAAGAAACATAGAAGGAAAGAAAGAAAGTGAGAGAAGGAAAGAAAGAGAAAGAAGGAAAGAGAGAGAAAGAAGGAAAGAGAGAGAAAGAAGGAAAGAAAGAAAAGAAAGAGAGAGAAAAAGAAAGAGAGAAAGAAGAAGAAAAGAAAGAAAAAGGAAAGAAAAGAAAGAAAGAAAGGAAAGAACAACATTTGTTTTCCCCTTAACACATATATTAATAGTAGGAGTCACAACCACAGGGTATTGTGGAGGCCAGAAATTGAAATCAGTTCAGAAAACCATGAGATGGGTAAATGGATCATTGATCCATTGTTGGAGACAGAATTCTGGATATAAACAGTGGATATTCTTTGACCACTGCTTTTTATAAGTTGAAAAGTTGTACAAGGAAAAGGTAACATCATATTTACCTTTCACTTTTTCCAAAGCTTCTGCTACACTGGGCAGCAGTGAGTAGGATGCCAGATGGACCCTTTAAAATTAACAAATACAGACGTACTTAAAGCATTGTGCTGAAATTTTGAAAATATGAAATGAAACATGAAAGAACTGCTGCTTCATTGTAGAGTTGTGAATTGGAAGAAAAGCTGATTTCTGCATCTGCAGTAACGGTAGCAAGTTTAGTGGGACCTCTAGTGATAACTCAACTGTCACTGCAGGTCACAGTCACAAACTGTCAGTGGCATGAAATAGTTATTCGCACCATTAAATTTAAGATTTGGAAAAGGCGTAGTGCACATGCTGATGCAGATTGTCCCAGAGCTCACTTGAAGGCCTTTCATTAAATACAGCAGTATCCTGTGATACTTGGCTGAAAGAGAGAAAATGTTTTGTACATAATACTAGATTATATGATTATATTCTAGGATTAATTGTTTTTCACAGAATTTCACAGAATTGCCTAGATTGGGAAAGACTTTTAAGATCATCGAGTCCAATCGTTAACCTCACACTGACAAGTCCTTGACTAAACCATACCCCTAAGCACTATGTCTACATGACTCTTAAATACCTCCAGGGAAGGAGACTCCACCACTGACCTGGGCAACCTGTTTCAATGCCTGATAACCCTTTCAGTAAAGAAATTCTTCCTAATATCCAATCTAAACCTCCCTTGGCACAACTTGAGACCCTTTCCTCTTGTCCTATCGCTTGTTACTTGGGAGAAGAGACCAACGCCCACACCTCTACAACCTCCTTTCAGGTAGTTGCAGAGAGCGATAAGGTCTCACCTCAGCCTCATTTTCTGCAGGCTAAGCAACCCCAGTTCTCTAAGCTGCTCTTCATAAGACATGTGCTTCAGACCCTTCACCAGCTTCACTGTCTTTCTTTGGACGCACTCTAGTACATCAGTGTCCATCTTGTAGTGAAGGGCCCAAAACTGCACACAGTACACGAGATGTGGCCTCACTAGTGCAGAGTACAGGGGGACAATCACTTTCCTGGTCCTGCTGACCACACCGGTCCTGGTCCAGGCCAGGGATGCCATTGGCCTTCCTGGCCACCTGGGCACACTGCTGGCTCATGTTCAGCCGGCTGTCCATCAACACCCCCAGGCCCCTCCCTGCCTGGCAGCTCTCCAGCCGCTCCTCCCCAAACCTGTAGCACTGCTGGGGGTTGTTGTGGCCAAGGGGCAGGACACAACATTTGGCCTTATTGAAACTAATGTAATTGGCTTCAGCCCATTGATCCAATCTGTCTGGATCCCTCTGCAGAGTGTCCTTACCCTCAACCAGATCAAGATGGCCACCCAGCTTGGTGTCTTCTGCAGACTTACTGAGAGGGTGAACTCGATCCCCTCATTCAGATCATTGATAAAAGATGATAAACAGTTTTGTATCTATAGCTTCAGTTTATAGATGGTAATAGGTAACTAAAATTAAGTAATTTTTCTATGTAAATTAGTTGTAGCTCAAAATGTGTTTCAGCTGGTTTGACCAAGTATTTAAAATAACCCTCTCAACTTAGTATTTGTAACCTATTTCAATGTAAAACACTTAATATTTGAGCTTTTGGAGTCCCCCTGTTCTTATTAAAGGATATTTCATATATGGGAAGAAAGTTGAAATAAAATGAGTAAATAAGCTGTTTCAGCTATAACACCTATATGATGATTTCTGTGAAAATTTGGAAGGGTTTTAAGCAGCAACTGTAGGCTCCGTAAATGTCTTTAAAAAATCACACAGTTGTTTTTTAGTGTAAATTTCATGGCTTAATAAAATCAATTCAAGTATAAATAATCTAACTTCTTTGATAGTTGTTATTCCTGTAGGTCACCACTATGCTTTGGCAGGGATTTTACACCAGACTATTTTCAAATCACACAGATCTCTGCAAGCTGTGAAGAAACAAAACTGTTTTATCTCTCCAGAGATGGTGGAGGAGAGGAAAAGGGGACAGTTTATATACTGCTTGACTGAACATTGCTTTCTTTCTAGTATTCCGATCAAATTCAAAGGAGTTATAATAAATTAACTAATAACAGGAAGGAGGCTTGACACAGTATGCCAGTTAATTTTTGAACATAGCCTTTTAAATAATTTTTTTTCAGATCTTCAGATATTAATGCACTAGATTTATATTATTTCAGCTTCTGTCTTATGTCTATTTTGATTGTGAGGAATTTTTAATCTGGGCCCACAGCAAAGTAATACTCCATCTTTTATTGAAAGTGCTTTTTTTTTTTTGGAAAAAAAAAAAAAAGGAAAAAATCTAGAGTGTGTATTTTAAAAAATTTCTCTGTTTCTGACAGGATTCCAGCCAGAAGTGATATTGATAAAATAAATAAGTCCCCAACTCTGAATAACAAGCAAAACAACAGGTATGAGTTTTGGAAACTCTATTATTAGGCATTTGACCTAATAGGAGCCTTCATTTCACCACCTGACATCTGGAATGCAGACATCTATATCTAGGTTATTATAGACTCTTTATGGACAGTGAGGAGAAAAAGGGTCTTCTGGAGGAAAATTCATCTGATGTCTCTCAGATATTTTCTCTAAAATAAGAGGAATTTTCCTTAAAAATGCTTATTTTTCCACATAGATTAAAATGAAGAGTAGCTCAGATTACACAATTACTTAAGAAACACAGTGTTTCAAATACAAAACCAAAACAATAGAAGTGTTTTGAAAACAGTTCAGTGTATGTTCTAGAGCTCTACCTTTCTTTGCCTGAATTCTAACAAATCTAATATGTATTTCTGAGGAAAGACTACATGAAAAAAATCTAATTAAGGTTTTCAGTGGAAAATGCTATTGAACGTTACCAATGGAAACCTTGAGTACCAAAACATAAAAACCCGTTTTTTGATAGACAGACTAATTTTTTTCCAGTGGAAAGATTTTCTTCTGTCAGAAGATCAGCCTTTTGTTTAAAATGTGTTGGAACCAGTTTTTAATTTAAAATAAGTTAGCACAAATTTTTTGACACGGTATTAAAAACATCGGTATGATTCAGAGATGGCCACTTTATATATATAATGCAACTTTTCAACACAGAAAATTTATTCTGTAAAGAACTTACAGCTCTTACCTAACTGAAATTTTTAAGAAATGAAAGTCAGAAGAGCTCAGCTGCCATACTCATAAATGTAAAGGGACAAATATATCACTTTGTGCCTTCATCAATGTCAGTAGTGTTCTATCAGTAATAAATTACACTGAATGTAGTTGCTAGTGAAGGCTGAGCACAGCAATTACGTGTCATCTTGTGAAGTGTTGAGATATTAGTCTGAAGAGCAAATGAGTATCTTTGGCATTTAAAGTTCAAGTGAGGTCATTCTCCTAAATTACGATTTTGCACCATTATGTTGTAAATCATGGTGATGATGACATGCGAAACATCATGTAAATTGGACTTTATGTTATTTTGTCTGGAGATGATTTTTTAATAGACCTACTGTGAATTTTAAAGTAGGACCCAAGCGAGACTTAAATGGTATATACTTTTGCCTGCCAGAGAGCAATAAAATGATTTGTAAAGCTCTGTTCTTCAATTATTTTCACCTCATTCAGAACTACAGAGGACAAGACAATAACTATTTGATAACTTTATGAGAAAAATCACGGTCTTGGAATTTATATAGTTAGGAGTATGAGGAATACAAGCTCCTTTTACAGGCATATCATAAAATAGAGCAGCATTGACATAAATGAATAAGAAACATAAAATTTAAAGCATGAAAAATAAGGATATTACTATTTTAGTTGCTGGAGACTGAAGTGTAGGTACAGAAGTCAAGATTTTAAGAAGTCAGAAATTACTTAGAATATCAAGTAAAACCACGTGTGCTCTAAGTATCAGAAGCCCTTAAGGTGTCACAAATCTTGTATCCTTTGAGGTATTTCCAAAATTTCAGTCATAAAATTTACTATACGCAGTTGTATCATTGTGGTAGTAGAAATATATTTTCCTAACATTATTTTTTTCTTTTAAATTTATAAAGTTTTTGAAGATTAATTAACTAGGTGCGTTTCCTTAACAGGCAATCTTGGACTCCTAATGCGGCATCCACAAACACTGCTGCTACTTCTCCAATCAAGAAAAAAAGGTATTCACTCCTATCATTGCTTGGTTGCCAGATATACAGCACTCTGTTAAACCTCAGTAATGTATCAAAATTGCATAAAAAAAATATATTATCGACCTTCGCTAGCACACTCTAACTCCTCAGCAAGTTTTGAGCACCAAACTTTTACGTGCTCTGGCTTTTCCCACAGGAGCACTGTGTTGCAAGTTTGTCTCTGTAAAGTCAGTTTTGTGAGCCCCGTGGATCATAGAATTGTAGAATGGCCTAGGTTGGAAGGGACCTTAGAGATCATCTAATTCAACCTCCCTGCCGTGGGCAGGGACGCCTCCCAACTAGATCAGGCTACTCAAGGCTCTGTCCAACCTGGCCTTGAACACCTCCAGGGAGGGGGCAGCCACAACCTCTCTGGGCAATTTATTCCAAAGTCTTGCCACCCTCGTACTGAAGAATTTCTTCCTAAGATCTAATCTAAATCTATTCTGCTTCAATTTAAACCCATTTCCCCTTGTCCTATGCTCTTGTAAAAAGTCCCTCCCCAGCCTTCCTGTAGGATCCCTTCAGGATGTAGCACAACAGACACTAACTCCTTGCTGCAGCCCCTCACTCACCTAGCGTATGCCTTTTCAAAGTCTAAATTTAAAACAGTTTAGCTCACTAACTTTGACCAGCTGGACTCTCTGATGACCTCGTGCTCCTTCGGTACATATGAGCCATGCAGTTGTCTGCAAGATATACAGCTAGCTTTAAAAGTTCAGATTTCAGACAGCATTATCCAGACAAGAATAAAAACAGGGTGTAGAGCAAAGAATATTTTTAATTTGAAATGTACTGCTGGCACTAGCCGTATTTTTATGCATTCTTCCCAGCCACAAATCCTGTCCATTTATGATTTTCTCTCCCATATTTCTTGCCTAAAAATTGTGATTGGTGGAATCATGAAAGTAGAAATTAAAATGTCATCGTTTTCACATTAACAGCCCTGCTTCTTTGGCAGAAGTTTACGGTGTTTTCAGCCCAGTAGTTCTCTTAAGGTTCTTTGAGGATGTGAAAGACTGTCACTGAACTACACTGTCACAAACAATTGCCGGATTGATAGTTTTCAGGGTTGGGGGGTGAAGGGGAAAGAACTAAAAGTGCTTGTGGTGTTTGACCTCTAATACCGTCCTGATTGTGTTTCTTCGGTTAACATTGGCCACTTTTTCCTTTGTGCATTCTCTCTGGTCCTCATGAATAATCCCTTCTTTTCTACCATTTGGATTCCAGAAAAGACCACCTAGAGTCAGAGAATACAGTTAAAGTTACTATATTATTTCCATTTTCATTCAGTCGTCTGGGAAAAAAAAGTGGCCTTAAAACTATCTGCATGCAGTAGTTCAAAATACTAATGATTTAAGAAATGTTTTGGGTATTTCTGTATCACTTCTGACGTTGTAACATTTGTAGTATGTTGTCTGGCCTCATCGCATTAAACTAATACTCAGAAATTTGTTTGTTAACACTGACAGGCAAGCTTGGATGCCTCCCCCAGTTTCGAGTGGTAAGACCACGACAGAAACAGTGGAAACCAAGCGGTAAATACTGTTAAGCTAGTAATTTCCTAATTTTTGGCTAGAGCTGATTTTGGGAGGGATCCAAGGGGGCAATTTTCTGAGGGACTGAGTTTGATGAGGAAGAGCCATAAAGGCAGCAATCTATTGGTGCCTTTTAGTCTGACAGCCAGTGGCCAACCCTGGGCCCTTTTGGTTAACGGTGTGGACAAAACCTCAAGATCTGCGTAGTCAGCTCTCAGTAAAGTGTCCAAGAAATAGTTTAGAAGATAAACTCAGGCTAAAGTTGCTTGCAGACGAATGCTTAATGTTTATTTCTAAAGTTGTGGTTGCTTTCTGGCAGATCAGAAACAGAACAGAGAACATTTCTCTGCTCTAAAACCAGAATATTGATGGTTTAAAGTATTCATGAATAAACTTTCACAATATTCTATGTTTAGGTCTCCCATTGGCTCCAGAACAGCCTTCTCCTTCCCTGTTTTTAATCTGGGAAACTTCCAACAGGAGTCTCATGCCTATCAATGATGAAAATTAAATGAAATAGAAATGGATACATTGTTGTGCTAGGCATAATTCCTTGGTAGACTATTGTCTAGGGAATTTATGGAATCTCTGTCACTGGAAGACTTTAAGATGAATCCTTACAACTGAGTTTAGTAATTATTTTTAATCTTGGTCTGTGTTTACTACTGTCCATTCTTTCAGCCAAGATTCAGATTCACTCACCACCCAGCAGAAAGCTAGCTTCTAGATGATAGAGTTCTTCTAACTCAGTGCTTACTAGGTACTTTTAATTTGTCCGTTGTGACGAATTTATCTGGCTTCATTGCAATATCTTACTATGGTCATGGTAAATTTGAAAGCATAGTGTAGGATGCATCCTCTATACGGCATTTGTCCATCTTCCAACAGAAAAACTGGGATTCCTGTGTCCTAATTATCCAGTTACTCCTCTACGCTCATAGATCAGAGAAGACAGAAATACAGGCACATTCTTTCTGAAGCTTTCATGACCCTTCCTGGATCATCTAGCAATGAGGTCATTAAGGGCAATTGGTTAAACAGTGATGGGCATTAAATTATTAATTCGTTTACCTCAAAAAAAGTGCTTTGAAGACGTGAAAGCCGTTTCAACTTGTTAATATTACTGTAACTAAAATATTCACCAAAGGGAAGCTTTTTATTCCCCTGTGAGTTCCAGGAGATAACGTGCTGTGCATAGATGCTAATAACCACAGTTTTAAAAGGTCACTATCGGTCTTAACATGGGTGGAGCAAAGAGCTGAGTCTTTTCTTCAGATATCAGAATGGCTGATTGTTCTGCTGTCCTCAGGAAGGGAGTTCACCTGTAATGGGTCTGTGGGGCTTTTTTGGTCCTGGTTTATTATTTACTTACCTTTTCTGATTTCGAGACTTGATCCCAGCCTTCTATAGTCAAGCATGACATGTAAACTTCTAGAGTGCTTTGCCTCAGTCCCAAGTTGATGAAGCACACTTTACAGAAGACTTCAAAGAAATTGCAACTCAAACATAAGCAGCTCACTGCAACTGGGTTTTTTGGTTGTGAGTTCTGTCCTGAAAACAAACCACCGCAGATCAGAGTGACTGACTGGAGAATGTTAATTGAAGGATGATTGTCTTAGTAACATATAAGGAATATACTAGAATTTAGTATAATGCTGCTTGAGTTAAACATGTTATGTTCCACATTAAGAAACAAAGAAAAACACCATCCTGGAAGGAAGAAAAAAAGAAAAAGTAAAATTAATCACTGTCAGCTGGTCTAAAATCTTGAAAACTGCTTCAATACTAGCATTTTGCTACTTGTTTTCTGAAATATTTACCCTTTTCTTTCTCTAGGACCACCTCAGAAAATTCAGAGGCTCCAGTGACGTATGTCTTGCTTACTTTGCTTCTTAGTAGGTTTAGAAATGCAACATGCTCCCATGCACAAACCTTGATTATTATTTTTCATTTATTTATAATACAAGGCTGTATAATTTAGCTGGGAGGGTTTGTCCATAGTTAATGTCACACAACTACATGAAGACTTCCTTCCTTGCAGAAATGCAACTATTTTTGCATTGCTTATAGCATTTCCTTGGATATTTGTTCAAATTGAAAAGCCAACTGTAATTGCATAAAAAAATAAAAAGTGCTTCACAATTATAGTTCCACAGTTACATATGTTGCTAATGCAAATACTCTTTAAACTGATGCTCTAAAGAGAAAGCAAAAATGAGACCATGAATGAAATGAAGAAAATGACAGTTGTAAATTAAAAAGCTGTGGACATGCAAAGGCATTATAGATGAATTGATATAAAGTATTCTGAACTTAAATTTAAGAGTCTGCAAAGATTGCTCTAATTGTAGAAGATAAACGCATTAGATTAATTCATTAATTAAATGTAGATTTCGCATGGTCTAAATTAGGATAAGATTACTTAACCAACCTGTAATTTCATGGCTTATGATTCAGACAGCTACAGAACTTGTCATGGTTTAGTTGCCGTCCTAACAAAAAGATTCCGAAAAGAAGCACGTAACTCTTATTTCTAACTGTATCGGCCACCTTCTCCCTTCTTTTTAATTTCTTATAATTTTAGTATTCCTGTAGTGACAAATCTAACTGTTCACACAAATAAGTAAAAACAGGAAAGTGTAATTGTTTACTTCCCTAGTATTTAAAAAAACAGTACTTTTCTAAATTATTGTATTTTAGTCTTTACTAAACAAGTAAAATTTATTTAGTAGGTAGTAAAATAGTATTTAAAAGTTCCTCTATTACTAAAAAAAGTTTGAAACACTAAAGAAATTCCAATTTATTGCTATAACTGTATTAACAAAACAGGTAGTCTTAGAATACTAATTTTTCAAAAGACTCAGTGGATGCGGTAAGCTAATGAACTAAAGCATTACATAGCTCTTTACATTTATATTCTTTTCATATATACATATTAATGTATTTAATATATAAAATATATAATATATACTATATAAACTGGAATTCACTATATAGTGTACAATATTTAATATATACTATTTTACATTATGTATTGTGTAATATATTATGTATGTCATATTATTTATAAGATATATATTATGTATTTTATATAGTTAAATTTTAAAAACAGGAAAGGGTTTCTCAAAGAAAATCCAAACTCACTGTGGTTACACTCATAAGTAACACAGTGTGTGCAATGCTAATCCATTTAAATGGTATATTATGTTTCCAGATATCTTCTTGTGCCTTAAATACGTTTTCACTATTCCTGTTGCAGGGCTGCATCTTCATCAGAACCGGTGATCCCTCAGAAACCAAAGACTGATGTGGATGATCAAGCTCCAGCAAGGTAACATATGCATTCATAATCAAAACAATATTTTGATAAACAACGATAAATGTGATCTTAAGTACTCAGTTTGTTTGTTTTTCCATATTTGATAGCTCATTTGGACATGGTGCTTGGTAAATGCAGCATTTATCTACTTCTGACAATTGGCTTAGAAGTACAAACTGAATTCCATCTCATTGACTTGCTAAGTTAGCTCAAATCTTCTTCTGTTCTTCCCGTCTGTCTATTCTGCATCTTAAAGAGCAGCACATAGATAGTTACTGCAAATGTTTGGAAACAGATGAATTGCAGTAGTATGGATTCTGTAGTGTGCCTTCTTTGGTCGTCAATAAATTGTGGGAGAGCTAATATCTGCCCACTGCTATGTATATATCAAAAAAAACCCAAACCATCTTGTGCATTGTAAAGTTAACATTTTAAAGAGTAAAATCTCAACATATACCACTTAATGTGACAAAATTAGTACATTTAAACAGATTGACTTGTTCTTGTGGTATGAGTTAGATGGCATATGTACTAATGTATTCTGGAAAGTATACAGAATGCCATGAAAACTATTGGTGGATAAGACAGTTATTTTTTTAATACTGAAATTCCAGCAAATTATAAGGTTCGCTATTGATGGAGATGTTACACTTTTCAAAATCAGCAATAACCATGCAAAAATTTGACTCCATGACCTTAACTGGAATAAAATGCCTGAATATGCAATTAAAAAGCAAGTGAATTAGATTTCTAGATATGCACTGAGAATTGCAGTAGTGCATTTTGCAGTTTTTTATCTGGAAATATTAAAAGGTGCAGACTCCGGAATTAACTTAAATTAGCTCATTTTATTTAATTAAATTCGTAAAGTACATTTTTCTGAGGTCTAGAGCCACAGTCTATAGTATTTTGAATCATGGCTCCCCTTCTGCAAAGCCCCCAATATGTAAAACCAGTATCAAATAATTAAGGAAATCATCCAGAAGATGTCTGACGGTGTAATCCCTAGGAAAAAAAAGCCATGTTTCTGTGACACATTTTCCTGTCAAAAAATGTGGGAGATCTTAGAGAATTAAATACGCCACTGTATTAAATAGGGAGGTCATGGCCACTCTTCACTCCTAAAGGCTTTTTAAGGTCTTACTTAATCCCCACCCTCAGTCAGTTCACATTCATCATCCCCCGGTGGCTTTCATTTCCATATCCAGTTTTCTATTCCCCTCCCTCCATTGGTGGAGAGCTGGAGGAATATTTTACCCGTCTACAAGTTTCTATGGTAACGTTGCGCTGCTACAGCTATTTGTGTCAGTATATAAACTATAAGTAGCCTGTAATCTTGGTGGGCGGAATTCAGCCCTGCTATAATTCCTTCACGTTTGGCTGGTGCTTCTGATGTCATCCATCTGCTGCTGCTGTGGCAGCTTCACAAAACTATAGATTTTTGTTAAATTTACACCAACCAAAAATGCGTTAAGCAGCTGTCAGCTGGAGTGCTTATTTTTCTATTAAAGGTGTCATATAACTACTACAGTTACACATGAAGTATTTCTAGTAACATGGACATTTATTAGAATAATACTTAATCTCACAACCTTTATTTTCTTATATTTTTACTCAGAATTGGAAGATTTTCAGGTCATGGGTTTTTTTAAAGTCATATTTAATTGATTATTTGTCTTTCTCTCAGGATTCTGATAGGGATATTAAAGGAATAATGAATTAGTTTCAGTATGAAATAAGTGGGAAATGGTAATTGGTTTTCTATTAAACTGGTCAGCAACACAAAGAAAATTTTCTGGATTTACCCAGAAAGGATGTCAGGTGCTATCTCTTTTGGCTAACAGTGTAAGCCTAATTGTGTACTGTTCCATGCAAGGCCTAACACTGATTCTGTTCATGTAAAAAGCAATTTCAGCATTGTTTTGTTAAATGTTAGACATGGCACCCATCTTAAAACATAGAGCACACAATAATATATGTAGCATATCTGGAGGCATGGAGAGATGGACCTTCTTTTCGATATGATTAACAGAATAGGATGGGCATCTCATGATTAGTTAAGGCATCTATATCTACCCTAGACAAAACAAATAGGCTAGGGTCCAGAAAAAGCAAATTCAATAATAATTGTGTATTTTTCAGAGCTTAACCGTTCGTTCTCTTGGTATCTTACAAATGTAGCAGCATATGAGCACTACACTGGTTACAGACATTTTTCTGATTTTCTCAGTGGATCTTTTATTCATTGCTTATCAAGTTCTTTTTGTGTTTTGTTTCCCCTTCAGGGGAGATCCACAAATTTCATTCTACATTTTTCCATTACAGAATTGTAACAACACTTAAATGCAGGCATTTAAAAAACTGCATTTTTTTAAAGAACTGTATTCTGTGAGCAATCTGGTTAAATCACTTCAAACATCCCAGGAGTGTTTAACATGGCTTTAGTCAATCTTTCACTAATTATTACAGTTAAGGTACAAAAATGTGTATTTCTATAAAATGCCTTTATGTGACGTTCACTTGTATTTAACTCTGCTGCTTCCTTGCACATGATCTATACAGAAAGTAACAGTATTTGGCACAATGGACCTCATTTACCAGCACAGTAACAAAGATATTACCACCAAAAGATGCAGAACAGTGAAAAAGCCCTATTTCCAAAGTTCATAAATTGTAGAAGTAATGAATTTATCTTTTAATTTGCATAGATACATGCAAATTTGTGTTGGACATACTTGAGGAGAAGCTCTGGAGATAATAGCAAGAGGTGCTATGTAAGAACTTAGGGAGGGAACTTGCTGAACTCTTAAAGCATCTGTAGTGAGATCATCTGCTACCAGCAAATAACTATTAGTCTACAGGGGCTCAGGGCATGTTGTAGAAACTGTTACATTAGCATGTCTTTTTGATATGCTATCAACAGCAGAGTTAGGCCAAAGAAAATATTTCAGCTGTGTAATTTGCATGTACACGAGTGAGAGAGGCTTTTTCCAGGGAACAGAAACAAGGACCTAAAATATTTTTCTGACATAATTAAGCAGATACTGTATTCTTGGCTCTTTAGCATTTCATTTTCTATAAAGTATTCCAAGAAGAGTATTAGTTCTGTACAAAGTTTTCCTATACTGTACAGGGTAATTCGCTATAATTACTCCTGTCAGATAGAAGCAAATTTAGACAATACATTTGTCTTATATTTCTTTTTCATGGTATTCTTACTTGACCCAAGATGTGTTACCAGTTTTCATTAC
Organism: Trogon surrucura; assembly: GCA_020746105.1. Classification (NCBI taxonomy): domain Eukaryota; kingdom Metazoa; phylum Chordata; class Aves; order Trogoniformes; family Trogonidae; genus Trogon; species Trogon surrucura. The sequence continues at coordinate 48,546,334 of CM036617.1, forward strand.
AAAAGAATATGAAAGAACAACACATTAATTACCTGTGCTTAAACTTCTCTGTGTCTATCTGGATTTGGAAACTCTGAAGAGTGGAATAAATAATTTTTTTAAAATTATTTTTAAAAATATGGGTAAATTGTTGTCAACTTGAAAATTTCCAAACCAATGGAATTAAAATCATCATGACAGGTCTCCTAAATAAACATTTATTGATGAAACTTTTACTGTTCTAGAGCTACAAAGAGCAAAAAGCTCAAGAGAACATGCAGGTGTGTTTTGAGGCGCTGGCTGATTATATGTCTCCATTACATGAAAAAGAGAAATCTGGTCTATGGAGAGAGACAGGCAATTTCAAACAGCCACTAGAAACGTCCTAAAAATTATCTTATGTAAGACTAGACTGAAAATTAGAAGGCATGACTCCCCCATCAGGACATCAGGTATACTTGTGTGACTTTCCTATTGTGACGTCTTTTTTTTTAGCTTGTTCAAGTGAGACCTTCAGGAAACCTCTAAAATGTTCTGGATGACACTTGTGTCACTCAGAAAATGTTGGAAGCAAGGATTGTAAAACAGAACTCACATAGGCATACCCATAATTCATCAGCCATAACTGCAGCCAGACCTTGCTCTGACCATGACAATTTTTTCTTTACAGTGAAGTAAAGTGGCTTTACCACTTCTAAATTGTTTCTGATAACACGTTTGCATTTCAGCAAAAGGCACTTCCTAGTGACTTCTGCCTTCCAATTCTGATAGATTCAATATTCAGTGGAAGTTTACAGCGTTTCTGCGTGTTGATACAAATGATTTGCTGTTGCAGAGCTTATGTCAAGAGATCCAAGCCCTTTATTCCTAATTGAAAAAAGTTAATACAGTGTTTACAGGGTCATACGTATCCTCCAAGCAAAACTGAGTAAGTTGTTGTCCTTTTTTCAGTGATCTTTCCCAGTCAGCCTCCTATAAAACATTCTGATCAACGGCTTCTTCCTCTGTATTTAACTCCAAAATCCTCTGGGCTAAGCATTACAGTGGTTTTGGCACAGTATAAATTGGCTTTCACAGTTGACTGTAGACCTCCTCTGTTCCCTCATCCTCAGCTGTTATTGATGAAAGGTCTGAATGAGAGCTCCTGGCACTGATTAGTGAGCATAGTGGTGTGGAAGGAAATGTGCCCTGCTTCAAAATAAATGCCACTATTTTCTCAAAGAACTTCTTTATTCATTCTCAGTTATAGATAACAAAGTCTGATACAGGGGCAGTAAAGCAGATATGGGTAGATCAAAATACAGCTGGGCCCATGATGTTAAGCTTTATCCAGAGAGATGCCTGACATACTTAATATACTCTAGACCAATTCTTTTAGTTTGGATTTGGAATCTCCAGCTGGCAGTCAACTGGGTTTGTCTTCTGTGCTGACCTGAGTAGGTTAAAAATGCCCTTAAGTTTTAACCAGACTTAGTGTAGTCTTTGCATCTTCCATCATGTCAGAAGAAGCAGTTGGGGATCAGAATGCTTTGTAGGAGGTCAGCTGGGAGAGTTCACTGAAGAAAGGACAACTGATGCAATTTGTTTGGTATCACATTCAGAAATATATATATCTTACAATATCAAATAGGGAGTCACCTCAGCAGTTTGTATAATCCTGCTCAGCATTTTTAATCAAAAACAAATGGAGATCTATTAAAAATACTCCATATGACTCCTTTAATAGATCTGTCTCTGGATTGATGATTATGATGCTGATGATGGCAATGAGTGGATCTGAAACGTCACTGAATATCCACTCATTAAAGACATTACAGCAAGTCTTCTGAAATTTGTGTTGTCTTTCAGTTTTCTGGTCCACAAAACAATACGTACAATACTGGTGCTTGGGTGTTAGGTGAACTGTTTGTGTATCAGCAAAGGTGAATGACATTCTAGGTAACATGGCCAGAATGCCTTCAGGAATTAGGAAACATCTTGGAACTAGAAATGGGCTGAGCAAGACTTTTACAGGTTAGGTAACCATTCACTGAATGACTAGGGAGCTGTGGTCACATACCCTTCTGCCTGATACTTGAGGTTCAAGATCGTCGCTGGGATCTGTTAAAAATTTTGTTTCTCACTCTTTTCCACACATGTCCAGCAGCATCTTCCATTTGACCTTAGCTAAGCGCAGGCAGAAAAATGTGATCAAACTTCTTAAAATCTGGTTTTGTCGACTATTTCCTTCAGTTCCTTCAGGATTTATAAATACAAACATTAGAAAGGTTGTCATTGCTAATGACATCACTAAAGTTCTTTGGGAGATGTGATTCACATGTTCCCTCTTTTTATGTCATATGAAATTTTATCTGAATGTTTTAAAGATTAAAAAAGAAACAAAACAAAAAAAAACCTCATACTACTAGCTGTGCTTGAATGTCTGAATGGGATTCATTTGTGTTTTTGATGGTGATCTAACTTGTCACCAGTTAAACCAGAATTACAGAACTATTATCCATTGAAATAAATGAGATTCACAAACATATCTCACAGAGCAGAAAAACTGAAAAGTATTAGATCTTTATCTCAAGTGAACTGAGTCAGAAATCAAATGCAGACTGTCAAAGAAAAATATAGACAACTCAAATTTGCTAAGTTTTTAACAGAGAATACAGAAGGAAAAAAAAATCATACTTCATGACTGCATCATCCATTCATTTTTATACATTCAAAGATTACTCACTGAACACGTCCATAGGTCTATTGTACATTAAATCAAGGAAGACATTAGATACCTAACATTAATAAAATGAGATAATGCAAAAGAGAATTGTTCTGTAAATGAAGGAACATTTGCTGATATTGACTGAGGGTCAGAGACATTAAGCTTTTAAAATGTAGTTAATTTCTGAAAAGCTTGTCACACAAGCCTTAAATAATTTCTCTTTTTGTTTGTGTCTGAGAGGCGTAGGGGTCCAAGATATGCCAGAATAGGAGTGTGATTAAACTAAGCCATAAATTTTGCATGCAGCCTGCCTTGACAGCTTTTTTTAAACCTATTTTACTTATCTTCTTTGCTGACCTTTTATTCTGCTGTATTCCCATCATTAATTGTCGAAATTCTAATCTTATTTTACACAAGCAGCTAGAAGCAAAATAACAGACAGCAGCAGCAAAATTTATGGTTAACAAGTTTATAGCACAAGGCCCACAATGGCCCACTTGCATAGAGGTTTTTCTGCCCTTCAGAATGAGTTTTTCTTGTAGATTCATAGTGCTATTTTAAGAATTTTTCTGCAAGGGGATGTTAAAGGCAGACCAGAATTTTTTTCTGGAGGTCGTCACTTGCAGATGGAAGAGTAAATGGATTGGTAGGATTCTCTTCTGTACTTGAGTGGTAATAACAAGCCCATCTAGGTCTTAATCTAAGTCTTAATGTTTTTATTTTATAATAAATTACTTTTTTTTTTTTTTAATACTTAATCCTTTGTACAGAAGGTGATACAAAATCCTCTGTACTGCTGTTCCAAGTATTTTCACAGAGAATAAAAAAATAGATAATTGTTATTCTGAGTTAGGTCCCCCTAAAAAATTCTAGTCATGACCTGTGGCTGTATTAAAATAGTTCATCTTCTTGAATTTATGAGCAAACTACATATTCTCCTCCTGTCTGACCTACCTCATTCTCATCCATTTTGAAAAATACTCACCCGGGGCAGAATGTTCACAGTAACGTAATGGCTGTCTCTGAAAATACTGTATTTGGAGGTGGCAACATTTGGAATGACCTATGAAAAATGTCAGCATCTATTACAAGCCACCTACCACACTTGGAAGATACTTTCCCAAGTTTGTCTAAACTGCTTCATGTAGAAATTTAATGCTGCTGTTTTCCATCATCATCTGTTGTTTTTTTTTTAAATTGCTGACAAATTTAAGAAGTATGAATACAATTCAGCTAGTTTTGGGCACTGAAATAGTTTATTTTTTGAAATGTCACTTATACCTGCAACTGGAAAGACTTCTCCACAACAGCCTTTCACTGCATCTGATATTCTGACACTAAAGGAGCTTCTTAGATGTATGGATATATAGGTTAGTTTCCTCGCCACTTTAGTACTTGACATCTCTTTTAGCAGTATCAGAAAAAGTATAAATTGTTTTGATGGTTTTTAGCATGTTAACAACTCTTAAACGAAACCTGAATTGAAATTCTGTTTAGGCTCTGTGTTGCACACCCACCCTAATTTTTCATGTGAGGCTAGCTTGTGTGGTGATACCGACATTGGTACCCACTGTGTGCTGCTGGTAAAGTAAATATAGCTTTGTTAACAATGAGAGATTAAAAAAATCAGCGGAAACATGCTCTGAAACTAACCAGATGAATTCTCATTTATCCACTCTAAATTGCAGCTTGCCCTACTTTACATTTTATACTCTTATCAATAACAGCTCTCAAACTAACTTTAGTTCAGAACCTGAACCGTGCTTGGAGTTGCACATCCTATGACCTCTCCTTTGCACTCACCAGCCACCTCAAGGCAAAGAACTTGCAAGACGTCGGCTCTGATTACTTGCTGCCATCATGTCAAGCAGATGTTTCACGAGGGTGGACGTTTGAGAAGCTTTGCCAGTGTAATGAATTACTACCTTCTAAGGGTTACGCTTTGTGGAAGTTTTGTTCCCATAAAGAGTAGCTGCACTGGTCAGTCAGCATCTATGTTTGTGCTGTGATCTGCAGCTGCAACTGTTCTGTTCAATTTATTAGGACTCTTCAGTGTCAATGTTCTATAAATCAGGCTGCTAGTTGACGAGCAGTGCACATACAGCCTAGGCTTGTATTGCTTTTGTTACTATCCCTTTGGACAGCAAGTAAAATCTTCCTCGCAAGCCAGTCAGTGCGTTGGGATATTCAAGGAGATGAAAATAATGTATGAGGAAGTGAAAAAAAATGCTGTTGGCTGCAAAGTCATGATGATTCAAAGCCTATAGAAGGGAACGAACTCATCCATTCCTCCAGTTGCACCAAGGATTAAAAGGGGTCACTAAACACATTTCTGAAGGAACAATTCTTAAATTATTGGAAGTTTGTATATTTTTTTCATTATTTCCAAACAGGTAGTAGGTCAAGGTTGAACTATTTTAGATAACACCTCTTTTTAAAAAAAAAAAAAAAATTGTTTGAAAACTGTGCAATCTAAGGCAAAGCAAATCTGCAGTTACCTGGGAAGAATGTTAAAATGCATGTACAAACTTAAAAAGACCATGTTTTAAAGCCAGAATCTTTCCTTCTGATCTTGAAGGAGTTTTTTCCTTCCCTGTTGATAGAAGAATGTTACATATAACAAAACCAAGTATATAAGCAATATAACTTCCCGGTGTTCTACAGTCAACTTCTGTAGCATTATTAATTCAGTTGTGTAGCCTTTGGAACAAAAACACTGTGATATTTCAGTATTTCTTATGAAGATTAACACAAAAAGTTCAAGTTATTTGGGCCTCATGGTGGGAGCATATTTTACCTGCCTTGTATTTGACTATTTTTATAGGAAGGGGTCTTCAATTGATTTATCTGATTCTGAAAGGAGAACCCCTAGGAATAATTAAAAAATATGAACATGACAATTGTAAAAAAGTGAATACAGTATTTTATATCTATGAGTAAAAATTTCAAATGTATCTGTTTTACTAAGCTAAGTCTCATAAAAAGCGTTTGGATTTTGATTCTCCAAATGCTTACATTCCTTTGGAAATCAGCCATAGGAGCGTACTGGCCTGCAGGGCACAGCTTTGCTACTGTCACAGCCTTTCTGTTGCTCCACACTGTGAAAGTCAGCAGAAGTAAGCAGAAAGGCTACTGATAACCCTGCAGAGTAAACTATGTACGATCCCATGATTTCCGCCAGAATGACCAGAAGTCCAAAATTTACTTTCTACATTTTGAGTGAATATGCAACACTGAGGCCAATATCCGTGTGAGGGTCGTGTAGCACATAAAGATCATAATTGAGGTAGTGACAGTTGCAGAGCTTCAATAGATGTTACAGAAGACTTGCGATGCATATTTTAAATATCTCTAAGAACATAAAGGAATGGAGGATGCAGGACACAAGAATGATGATATATATTTTACTCAAGCTAGCCACACACACTGCTGGATGTTTTTTTTTCTTAATAAAAATTACAAAACTATAAGATGTTGATAGACGAGAAGCTCAACATGAGCTGGCAGTGCGCTCATGCAGCCCAGAAGCCCAGCCGTGTCATGGGATGTATCAACAGGAGCGTAGCCGGCAGATCAAGAGAGGTGGTTCTCCCCCTTTACTCTGCTCTTGTGAGACCCCACCTCGAATATTGTGTCCAGTTCTGGTGCCCCCACCATAAGAGGGATATAGATCTGTTGGAGTGTGTTCAGAGGAGGGCCACAAAGATGATCCAGGGGCTGGAGCACCTCTGCTATGAGGACAGGCTGAGGCAGCTGGGATTGTTCAGCCTTAAAAAGAGAAGACTCTAGGGGGACCTAATAGCTGCCTTCCAATACCTGAAGGGAACCTACAGGAAGGCTGGAGAGGGACTTTTTAAAAGTGTCCAGCAATAGGACAAGGGGAAATGGGTTTAAGTTGAAGAAGAATAGATTTAGATTAGATCTTAGGAAGAAATTCTTCAGTACGAGGGTGGCAAGACTCTGGAATAGATTGTCCAAAGAAGCTGTGGATGCCCCCTCCCTGGAGGTGTTCAAGGCCAGGTTGGATGAGGCCTTGAGCCACCTGGTCTGGTTGAGAGGTGTCCCTGCCCATGACAGGGAGGTTGGATTAGATGAGCTCTAAGGTCCCTTCCAACCTAAGACATTGTATGATTCTATAACAAAGTAACGACCTGAGGTTTTATTACACTTACTGTCATTTTAGTGTTGCTGCCTCCAAGTACTGAGGAAGCACTTTGCCATCCAGTTCAAAAAGGAAGAGATTTTATTTCTGATAACTGCAAGACTCCAGCTTCTGGAGAAAAACTCTGAAAAGTGTGAGATCTGTGATAATATAAATAGAATTTGCAAAAGTATATAATATGTAGAATTATTAATGACTGCTGTGGAATTCTAGCTAAATGGCAGTAGACTCTTCTTGTATTAAACTGGTTTTGTATCATTCCTAAACAAATTCAGATCTTGATAACCTCTTCAAAGGGAGCCCCAAAGTTGACAAACATGACCAAGAAGAAATCTGACAAGGCTTTATCTTTATTTGTCTTTCACTGAGATGTAGAATTATGACAGAACAGTTCAGAATGAAATTTGAGTAATGAGATGTATGGAACATTGTTAACTACCAGGTTACAGAACAGGTCCTACAGCAGGGGCACTGTCATACCATCATGGACATCACTCTTCTTCCATTGCTTTCTCTGATTCTTGAGGATTCATTTTTTTCAGTTTTTTTGTGGTGACTTCAGTTACTGGATGGTAAACTTTTAGGCAAAGCTGCCTAAGAAGAGTTTGCAGTTGGAAAATTCATTTTCACAGAAATTGTTTTATAGAAAAGTTAAGACCATTGCAGTTTTTTGGATGGAAATAAAAGCCAAGCAACACTCCATGTTTTGACTTGATCCTACTAAATGTTCCATTCAAAGATTATAATTTTTTTTTTACATTAATACATAGTATGTGTTTAATGGTAGTATGATGGAAAAAGAAATAACCAGTAAGATCGAATCCAAGGAAGATTTTTTTTTCCCTTACATCAGATAATGATAATATATCACATCCTATTTCTTCTAAAGAATTTCAATAATCAGTGGATGTAACTAGTTCTCAGCATTCCTCAGTTTAAACGTAAGATTTCTTGTTAGAAGGGAGAGTTCAGTCGGGAAGGAGCTGGTCTAGACAGCCTATCCAATAAACTAATGGACTTTTTGACTGATTTAGCTAGAGAGACATAGTCCATAATTACTTTTTAGGTAAGAAGTTGTTCATGTGTGTTTCAGGAATACTTGGCTGATTGTATTATCTGGTAAAGATTTTTGTTATATCATAGCATGTTAGAGGTCTGACGCTCTTTGAAGTTGTCCATGATGCATGTCCAGCAGGAATTATCCTTTTTGACATCCAGGAAGAGTGTGTGCCTATGTGCATATGTGGGGCATATAGCTGTGTCTATAAATATCTTTGAATTACTAAACTGATGTATGCTTCGAAATATTCATCAGTTTAATTTTGTCTTTCATTTAAAAACAGTTTTTTAAGTGAGTAATTTGGCTAATTGACAGTTGCTTATACTAATTGTGATTTGATCTGGTTTTTGTTCTGTTTCGAAAGGAGCCAAGCTGTTGATAACCTCATCAAAGTGAATCCAAGTTCTTTCACAAGTGACAAAGAGTAAGTCTTCAAAGCACTGAGTAGTCTGTAACTATGAGAATGTAAGGAAAGTTATTGTGGCAAAGCTGTAAAATGTTTATAGTTAATAAGTAGCATTCCTTATACAGAATGAGGAATATAAAAATCACAGATTAATTACTGACATGTGCAGTATCAGCTGAACACGTAATATCTATAGCAAGCTCAATAAAAATATTTTTAAAATATTTTAATGTAGGTAGAGAAGAAGCATTAAACAAAATATTGCAGAACTCATAGATAAGAAGTGTTGTGCCAGCAGGATATAACAAAGTACTTCAGTCAGCAAGGGCAGGGATCCATAAGGGGCAGCTTGAACTTGCATTTTTGAAGAGCACATCAGTTCAGTGTATTTCAGGCCAAGGACCTTGTGGTCTATAAGCATCCCTTCAATATACAGAAAGGGAGGAAAGGCCAGGGTACAGTACTAGGAAAAACCATGTACTATTTGTCACAGCTAACACCAAAATCCTACAGATAACCTTAAGAATGATGTTCTACACAGTATGAGTGCATAAATGTTGCCAACATCTGTTTCACAGTAGATGATCTTATATATATGCATACATATGTACAAATATGTATACATACACTTAGTGCTACCCTGTAAATCGAGTACGATTTTTTTTTCAAATTTTAATTCACTGAGATTTTATTAGGATAGTTCCAGGCTTTGAGACACTACTGAATTTTAGGAGGCATAAAAAGTTTTAAGATTAATAAGCCTTTAATTGCTTGACGTGACCAAGTTGTCAGTTTCACAGAGTTAACTTAGCCTTTTACTTTTGCTCCCTACTCCGACCTAAAGAGAATCAGGGTTTTTTGCATTAGTTAAAGTGCTTCTCGTAGGTCATTCCAATCTCTAATTCACTGAACCATTTTAAAATATTTAAAAAAAAAAAAATCCAGAGGAAAAACTAGCCACCAGTTTTATTGTATTTATGAAATGAAAAACCATAGCAAAACAGAACAGAAAACAACAAAAAAACCTGTTTCCTTGTACGTAAACTTTGTGAGTCTTTCGATGCTTCTATTTTCTGTATAACTACAGACATAATCAATGTTAGTTGTTAAATATGATGACACATGGAGGTAATTTCTTGCCATTCCAGAAGCAAAAATATGTGGATATATGGACATTATTAGCTGTTAAGAAGTTTCTTAGTTTAAATAAAAAAATGTGGGGTTTTTTTTGCAAATTAATGATGCAAACAAGCTGCTTGAAGCCTGTAAATTAATACGAAATTCTTCGAAAGTTCAGGTTACTACTTCACTAACTTACCTGGCAAAAAACAACTATGGCACTGGTTAGATTAAACAAAGGGTTGGTTTTTTTTATTTTCTTGGCTGTTTTAGATAACAATTTTTATTTAAATGTACAGAACTTTACCTTGCTAGTGGAAAATTGTAAACATTTTCTTATTGTGGTAAATAAGTGTTTGCAAGTTTGAACATAAACTTCAATAACAATTCACTTCTTTTCTTTTTAAATGCATTCATAAATATATTTCTTTCTTTTACTACACTTTACCTGTTCCCAAATAAGTGGAATATTTTGACAGTTGTATATGTTTTTTGTTTCAGAGGAAAAGACCTTGAGGATTTTACTGAAATAAATGCCGCTGGTCAGAAAAATAAGAGGCAAGGCTGTCATAATCTTTCCATTATATAATAATTAAAATGTTTGTGATTTGTTACATGTTACTATTGATAGGTTCTGTTCTGCAAAAATCATTATAGGAGTAAAAATTCTTATTTGAACTAAAGCAGAGAATTTTAACTTTTGTAGTTGCTTACTGAATACAGGCTAGTAAATATAAATAAATCAGTGTGGAAGAAATGGAGGTAGTACTTGATTTTATTATATTGCAACTCTATATAGTCAGTGCATGGCCATCAAAGTTCTTTAAATTAATGTGAAATGGTCCATCAAAACTAAAATTTGTCCTTAAAATACAACATAGGAGCATCATAAATGAATGTTTGAAATCCTCTTTTTTCTTAGTATCATTATTCTTATTCACATGAGAACCAGTCTTTTTTCTAATCTTAAAAAATTCTTCAATGGATAACATTATTATTTTTAATTACATGACATTTAATATAAAATAGAAATGTAAAATACATTCATATATTATAGAGATGTTTCTAATATCTTAATAAATATAATAATATATAACATAATATATTTAATGGATTATTACATATGTTAATATATGAAATTTATCATATGAAATCCACTTTTTCACGGCCAATGATTTATGAGTTACTAGTATAAATGTGGTCACATGGTCCTAGAGATTGTTTGCAACCCCAGATAACAGCGGTTGTTAAGGGCGATCTGGACTGGACTGGGCGTAGCAACAAAGCAAATACCACACCTTGGCAGCTGTTTCCGTAGCTCACGGTGGTGGTGCCTGTACGGAGCAAAGCGATGTCAGCAGATTAATACAACAGAGCCGTAGTCAGTGTCGAAGATGTGGGCAGGCCCTCCACCTTTAGAATGGCAGTGCAACGTGACACAGCAGTCATAAATTGAAACAAGAGGGATTCAGACTGGATATAAGGACTGTCCAGTGGTAACAGGCTGCCTGGAGAGGTTGCACCAGCTCTGTCCTTGGAGATTTTCAAGACCCAACTAGAAAAAGTCCTGAACAACCTGGTCTGACCTCAGAGCTGCCCCTGCTTTGAGCAGGTTGGACTAGAGACCTTCTCAAGTCCCTGAAATCCAACCTGAATTATCCCAAAATGCTATCATGAACTTAGAATTTTTGTGCAGTTTGTCATTCTTTTGTCACTGAACAATATTGAAGTTTGAACTGATATTTCGTAACTCATAACCAACTAAACGCTTCTGATATGAAACAATTGTGATACGTACTCAGCCTAGTCAGGTATCTTCTTTCTGAAATGCATGTAATTTTTTTTCTACTTCAGCATAATTCAACCCATTTAATATGTTTGTGTTTAATCAAATAATTTGATTAATTGTGGTCTTTCTCATTTCCACAGAGATGAGGACCTCAAAGCACACACTGAAGTAAAATCTGATGATGACCAAAGTAAATACCGGTGAGACTGAATTCGTAGTTTTCTCTAGAATTTAAAGAGCCAATATCAAGAACTGTAGATGTGAATTCTTAATACAAGCAAGCAGAGTTTGCATAACTTGAGTAAGATATCTGTAGTATTTCTAAACTGTGCCTGATTAACCAAATATAACAATATAGCTGCATGCATTTTGACAATAAGCAACAATTCAAACCTATAATCTCTTGTAGTGAATGGAGATGCCTGGTGACAAGGTCTTCCTAAGTATTTTCATACTTATTGAGGTGTTTTGTGAACTCAGCTGTTAGCATCTCAAAGAAATACAAATAAATGCATTCGCAGTTTAAAAGTTTCACTGCTGCTGGTTTTTGTTATTTGCAAAAACCAAGATGCATTTTGGTCAACTAAGGTGGAGTTAGCATTATGCTTTTAGGTGCCATTCTGATGGTATCTTTTTGAGTCTTCTCTTTAGCTGCATATCCAAATGAAGAGGAAAGACTTAACTATCTGTATACGTAACCAGTTTGGGATTTTTCCTTGAATATAAAACATTTTTAGCCTAGCAGTCCCACTCGACAGCCTAGCCAGAGAAACATATACTGAGTATCTATGGTGAATGAGTTCCTCTTTTCGTTCTGAAAGGGGGCCGTGCCAGATTAGGAGTCAAGTACAATACAGGGTGCCGCTTCATGCAACATGCTGTGCATATAAAACAGTGACCAGCACTGAGCAAGGTTCATTTAGCAGAGCTTCAGATCTTGGCAAACTCACTGAAATAAACCAAGCTGCAGCCCAAACATCCAGATTTAAGGCCTGTAATCATCGAGTTGTTTCGGAATATATCCTTTGGCAGAACCAAACAAGAGCAGCCTTTATCTGAGCTGCTTTGCAAAATCATGAAAAACATTGTTACCACTTACTCCTTAAATCCTATAATTTGTTTGACAAGGTTTGTTTTTATGTTTGGATGCATATTTGTGGCAGGAAAAACTGCAGGAGAGAAAGTTTCTTTTGCTTGAACCATAATACTGCTTTTTGAAAGACGAGGCTATGTATCTGTTTAGCTGGTCATTTCTAGTAGAAACGTAACTGTAGTATCTAAAAAAAAAAAAAAAGGGAAATAAAATACTGAACTATAGTAAAAACAAGAACAAAAGATCATAGAATACTGCCAAGAAAATGCAGAATGCTATCAGCCACTGAGGCATTACTGCACAGTTGAAAACCTCAGTGAGCGCTTTGAGGAAACTGGAGTTCAATTAAAGTTAGATGACGTTTCTGATATGAATATCAGTATAAACTAGAGGACTTGAAATTATAGGTCAGTTATTCCATTATTTTTCACAAGCAACAATTTAGCAACAGTAAGAAAAAGATAAATTTCTTTTAGCTACTGTTTCTAGCCCAAGCTTCTACATTTGTGGCCGTAAGTGTAACTGAAAGCTGTGTAGCTGACAATGATTTCTAAAACCCATTTGTTTTCTTGTTGTGTGGTTTCTTTTTTCTTTTAGGATAACTGAGCAAGCAGATGAAAAGCTTCCAAGGGCTCCAAATAATGTCCCAGAAACAAACTACTCCAGTGACAGTGAAAGAAAAACCAGGTATTGTAGACATTGAATTGAGAACTGGAACGTCTTAAGTGCCATTTCTTGAAAAAAATAATTAAGAGAAACAACTTTTATGCAAGAAATATCAGACATGTTTAGAAATCTCACACTGGCCTCTGGAATCATGCCAGCCCCCTTCCAAATTCTACTTCCAGGATCCCACACATAGATGCTCCTGTGTACATAGTGGGGAGCATAAGACAAGTGCCCTGTGTAGCTCTAGAGAAGTAGCTGAGGCATGAAATTTAGGAGAGCAGTTAAGCCAGAATCCTGTTATAATCAAAAGAGGAAAGGCATTTCCTGCATGTTAGATACACCATGCTCTTAGGGAGCTTATTGCTTTCTGAGGCAGTAAGAAAAACATTACTCTCTTCACTCAGCTGCCTTGTGACGTTACTAAAACTAGATGGGATGAATCTGAACCCATATATAATCTCTTATCTCTGATTTTTTGACCAGGTACAAACTGTTTCAAAAACCCCTTGTCTTGCAATACTCCTGCCCTAGCTAGGATCTGCCTCTACATGCACACGTATTGCAAATCTGAGTGCAAAATGTGATGTGGGGATGTTTAATAGAACTAACTAAACACTAGGTCTGTTGGAAACAGAAAATCATTGAAATAAAGGAAACAGTATATTGTTTCTCCACAGTCAAGATGTATTTTCCAGAAATAGACAACAAAAAATGTAATATGTAATTCTAGAATGGAAGATCTTTTTGGGTTAGGAAAATCTTCAGTACCAAGCCACCCATCTATGTGGGTTAATCAAATACTAATATATACGGGATTGTTAAAAGACGTAGTCCTATATGTAAAGTGTTGTATTGCTGTATAGTGGTCATGAACTACCTGAGTCAAGTCTGATGCCTTGGAAGAGAGAGGAGAAATCTTCTACTGACCCCTATTAATAGGAAAAATAAGAGTCACAACCTGATGCTTTATGTGAACTGTGTGAATTACAGCCAACACTCCAATCCTTAAGCTTATGCATACCTGAGCCTTGATGTGGGTGTGACTGGGCACAGGGTCTTTGATCTCTCTTTTTCTTACATTTGCTGTAGGAGGTTGCAGTGCAGTTGAAATTTGTGTATTCTGAAACTTCTGCATGGTCTTGAAGGCCAAGCCCATAAATTGGCTGAGAATAAAACAATATCCAAACAGCATCCAATTTTGAGGCTTGAAATGAATATCCAACACCAAAATCAATTTGCGTTTTGCAGCATTTTGCAGACATACGGCTTCTGAGGTATAATACTCTGATTATCTTTGAAAATTAAAATAGAGAACAATAATACAAGAAGAATTTGCTTCAGTATGCAGTGTAACCTTACACTTCACAAAATGTATACCTCCCTACCCAAGCTCTAATCCCAGTTTAATTCATGAAAGCTTACTAAATGAGTGGTCTTTGCAGGTTTTTCTTTCAGGGTTTATGCAATAGGTTCTGCAGAGTATTTATTGTTGAGTAGTTTGCTGTATAAACAAGTCACACCACAGCAAGTGAAGGAGTGGATAACACGAACTGAAAGAAGGGACGTAATCAGAGACACCGTCCTCAGGCTGCGTTGTGGCTCAGTTTTAACTCAGTATCTTGTCAAGCTGTCAGACCACACATTTATTTGAAAAGATTCTGAGTTTCCTCACACTTTCAGTTGGCCAGACTAGAAACTGATGCTTCAGAAATATTTTTCCTGGAGCTTCACAGCTTTTTGTTCTATACAGTACAATTTTGTTTTATTTTTTTTAAGATGTGGTTATATGATTTTTTGTCTGTTTCAACCATAATATTCGAGACAGTTATTAAAAACCAAGGAACACTGTTCTCTACACTAAGATGCTTGAGCAAAGTATTTTTCTCTATACAGTTTTCTATAAGATAAACAGTGTTATTTTCAGGCATCTAAATACCTGCATTACATTGAGTGAGCAATGCACACAACTCGCTTTGCCCTGAACTCAACCCTTGAAATTTGAAATGTCAGCATGAGATTCTGCACCTAAATGCAATGAGTTAAATGGAGGATTCGGAAAAAAAATCCAAGCTGAACGACAAAAAGAAGCACAGACAGGCCCATAGTTTATAGGAACAGAGAGGTGGTGTTCCTATACACTACAGCAAGAAATTTTAGCTACTTGCTCCATCAATATTCTCCACCTGTGATGTGTGTTGTGCATGTACCTAGCTTGGCTGAGACAAAAATAGCCAGAAAAACTCTTTCAAAAGGTGATCACTTAGCCTCAGTTTTCTTTCCTACTTAGTAACTACTTACTTTCATCTTGCCTGAAATGCAGATGGAACACTGGGTGTTCATTTAAGGAGATACTTTCTCTGTGGTGAGCAAACCCAGGTTTCCTATATTGTCATTAATTAACAAACATATTGTTATATTCTATAAAATATAAATAAAACATTTATCATTTAAGACTCCCCAAAACTGCAATTTTAACACATTTCTTTTGTATCTGTGCTGTGTAACACCTTACACACGCATGTTATCAGTCTCTTATACTATCCCTGAAAAAAGACATGTTCTGCAAATACACAATTATAAAAAAATATTTCTAACTTTGATAAACATTATTTAAGAGTGATATGAAACATATAATAATTAACGTATAACTTATGAATTTCTGGAGGAATAGGATAATTAAATCAGTTCCAAAATGTTCAAAACATGTCTGGCAAGATGACTTCTTCAGCTGTCACATGCATAGTCATCCCTTCCATGCAAGCAAAACTGACAGTTAAGCAAGAAGAACTGGGACTGTTAAAACCCAAAGATTTAACTTGCCTGATACTTAAATTCAGCGTGTCCCTTCCTACTCTGATACAAGGAACAATACAGTTACTATAGTGAACTCAAATCACACATTGAACAACCTGTATTACAAAGACCCTCACTCTGCTTCTGGGGACATATTCTAATTTTGTTTGGCTGTTTGACAGCTCTTTGAGGACTAGTGAAACAAGTCAAAAAATGCAGTGTGTTATTATTTCCTGATAGGTATCAATTAGGCTGTGATATCAGCACAGGCAAACCTGATACCATCATGTAGGTTTTCTCAATGGGCTGGTGGATTTAGTTTTAAAACGTTGAAGAATCATTCAACAACAGAACACAGTCTAAGGTCACTAAACTTCAAATTTATGAGGGATTAGAGTTTGGTTTTTTTTGACAGTTGTGAAAATACAGAAAATGAACTCATCAACAAGTATGATGATTCTTTTTATAAGCATGTTACATGAGTTCAATTTGCATACATTATCAGTGTAGTGAAACCTTTAAATATAAAAAGTGCTCTTTAGTGATCGCTATGCACTCACTGCTTCACAGTAAATCATCATACGGTGCCTATGAAGAAAATTTAACTGGAAATACTATCAAAACTGTTTACTCTACTTCTGATCGGTAAGTACACATTAATAACATCGTAGAGTATCAAAGGGCACAGACATTTTGCATAAGCATTCAAGTATTTAGACAAAAGAGAGCCGTGGACTCGTCAGACAGCTTTTCACACAAGAGTTCCCTTTCAGTGGGGTCTTGCCACCAAATCCTTACACAGTGCAGCGGCCTAATACTATGTTAGGCTTGTCACAGTTGGTGTTTAAAAATATCTATAGAAACCATACAGCCAATGCCTTATGTGATAGAGTTGGCTTCGTGATTCTGTACAATTCTACCTCAGGGAGCTGCTTACTCTGCAAAATTTCTTTGCTGTGTGAGAATGGTGTCTGCAATTACCAACTTTATGTACAGATGTGAGGGGATGGGTTCACCTTACAAGGCTGTTAAAAACTCTGTGTTTGCACCTCAGTTAAGGTAGTCCCAAATATAAGAAGGATATCTGCTTAATCGGTAGCACCCTACCTCATGGGGAAAAAAAAAACTAAATGTGCTCCCTATTTTCAGTTTGGGTGATTTGAACAGTCCCATTATTTAGAAATAATGAATCCGATAAACTTGTATCCTTTCCAACAAAAGTATAAAGACCTCTGGGAATGATTAAATATTAGCACAATGGTTTGTCAATGAGTGAAAAGGAGGACAACCAGTTGATTTTGTAGCGTGAAACCAACACCAACACTTGTATCAACAATTGGCCCATCACAGCAGTGTGTATGTTACATCTGTCAACTAGAACGGAGGGGATATACACATAACATTTTTCCTTTTTTGACCATTGTAGAGTACACAAATGTCTTCCTCATGTACTGCACTAAGTTTACACCTTTTCTCCTTGAGTTTGGTAGCACTTTTTCTGACAGCTGATGTTATATTATATACACAGGAGTATAATTGGAAAAGATATATGTACATACTGCAGGAAGCCCTTGGGCATAGATGCCAAAATGATCTTGGATGCCTTGCAAATTTGCTGTCATTCAACCTGCTTCAAGGTAAGAAGATTTCACCTGCTTTTAAGAAATACGGTTTGAATGTAATACTTGCATTATATTACACATATAACAAGAGAATATTTAAGCCTGAGGCCTTCTCCACCTGGGAGAAGAGGAAGACTTGTGCACTTGAGAGATATGAAATACAGCTCTCACTCTCTCTCACCTCTACACCTCTACACAATCCTGTCCCTTTTTTTTTTTCTCTCTCTCTCTGTCTTCCTCTACTCTCCCTCTCCTTCTCCTTTGCAACTACAGGGAGGATCGGAGCAGAATGTATCCTGAATGTCCTACACATCAATAAGCCTTCATTAGTTATACACACTTCCAGTCTGATAGAATGAATTATATCCTACTTACACATTCTTCATATTGTAAATTTTTATACTATTTTTTTATGAAGTGTTCTGGATGTTCTTGATAAAGTGACATCTAGATCCATGGCTTGTGCAGAAGCCACACTCAAAGGCATTAATAAGAGGTATTTAAGCCATAGAAGAGAAATAATTTTGTCCACTGGTGTCAAAGTTTTGATTAAAATTTCGGTCTTATTGACAGTCCCTGCTGTAGGATAAAATAGTATTGACATTGGGTATGTCTTTTCCTCAGTCTCATTTATTAAAAATTATTTCTTTTTTCTCCTGTTTCCAATAAGAATGAAAGCATAGGAGATTTTTTATTTTTTTGCTTGTCATTCCAAAGCCTAAGCCTCAGCCTAAAATTCACTCCTAAACTTTGTCAGGCTACTCTTACCAGTGCTCAGCCCTCTAGTCTGTTTTCTTTCTGCCTCATTTGTCTTAATTCTGCTTGCAACTCCACACAGAGTTTGTTGTTGTAACAAACAATACTCAGCAAAATCACCACATTAGCATAACTCATTTTTCTGCCCAGTCTTGCATAGCTTTTACTTCTGCTTCTGACAACAGTTCTTCTCTCTAGTTATCGCATGAAAAGTAACTCAAAGCAGAATATAGCAGGTTGTGCTTACCATGTAGGAAGTTACATCTGCTTTTTGTCTCATATCAACTTTCTGAGCTCTGTGAGCACCAGAAATGCAATTTCTTCCATAGAAAGCACTTTGTAGTACCTCCTCAATACTATTACAGCAAGTGAATACACGCTCTGGTTTGCTTCCATTCTTTTTTGGGTAGATCAACCCACATAAAGAGGAATGAACTTTTTATGCAGTTAAGATTGTTAACATGTTGATATTGGCTGAATTAACCTGTTAAACATTAAAGCTTATTTTTAAAATTATATTATTTTGCTACCTATTCCCAAATGAGGACCTGTCTGGCCAGCAAAATTCAGCTTTCATTCATGAAAGCATAGGCAAAAAATTAAACAACTAATGTAGGTCTGTGGTTCATGCTTGTAGTTATGTATTTAGCTAAGTAGTGCAATTTCTCATCATTAATATTCAATTAGCTCCTTACAAATACCCTGTATCCATTAGAGATTCGCATGTAGCTGACAGCAGTATAAGGCCTTTGGTTCCTTGTGAACGTATACACCAAAAGCTCAGTGAGTGCACAATCCAAATTGCAGTGTTTTTTTCTTTGTATAAAAGTGCTGCTTGATTTTGTTGAGCAAAGCTCTGGCAACACGCCCATCCTTTTGCTGATTTGTACAAGGAAACAAAGCGAGTGAAGAGAGCGGACTGTTTTAATAGTACCTTATTACTAACAGCTTAAGTAGAAAAGATGTGTAAAACTACATAGTTCCTTAAAACTGAAAAAAAAAGCACAAAATTTCCCTAGTACTCTACCATGTTACACCAATCAATACCGAGTGTTCAGCCGCAGTTTCACACCAGCCCTCGTGAGTCTGTGTAACATAAGGCAGTTGCGTATTATCCGCATCCTGGATTCACACTGCCTTTAAGGCCATGATGTTGACATCATGCAATTTCTTTCATTTAACTTCAAAGGGACATTCTGGGTAGGACCATTAATATTTAATTTTAATAAAAACTTGCAGCCCAAATTTATCTGAATAGACAACCGTTGTGAAAATTATGGAAAGGCTTAGAGCCTTTCTGGGATGGCTGGCAATTTGATTACTGGATTGTACTGTAAAAGTAATGCTGATTTTCCCTTATAAGAGGATAAAATATCCAAAGAAATCAGAATTTGCTATTCTTTTATTAGACTGGAAAAAAAATTATAATCTGGGTGTCAAGATTCCTGGTTTGTAGATCAAATTACTTTGCTCCTTGATCCACTGTAGTCTTTCCTGATCTTCCAAAGTCAACCTCTGTGTGTGTTTGTGTATTTTCATATGTGAAACATGGGTGATGCTTCTCTATCTCAAAAATTAGCTTTTTGAGACACTTGTGAAAGCAGGGTCCAGATTACACAATAATGGGAGACATAGTTAATGGTTAAAATAAAGCATCGTCAAATATTCTGAAATAAGCAGGTTTAGATTCTTTAAGATCTACTCTGACTTGGAGGACTGTCTGATCATGCTTCCTTTACTCAGTGAAAAAACAAAAGGATCTAAAAGGGTGATTCATTTTATTTTAGAATAAATTTCTAAGCTAAGACAGAGAAAGTACCCTTTAGAAATGACTGAGGGAAGGAAAGGGTGGGTGAGTATAACGAGAACCTAGGGGACAAGTTCAGACTTAGGTATCTGATCTTTAGATGTCTAAAGATGTGTAATTCACTGTTCAATAAAACTACTCTTTCAGAGTCCAGATGTAATGACATTGCAATACTCATAACCCCTATTCTGATCTGGGGTTGCTAACTCCCTAAAAGACAGCATGCTGGGAATGAATGTTAAAGAAGGGTTTCATTTTAATTTTTCTTGTTACTTTTCCTTATGTGCTGAAGTGTGAAGTATGTAAAAGACCACTGGAAGATCTGAAAGCAGGAGACAGCATTTGGATTTACAGACAAACTGTGCATTGTGAGCCTTGTTATTCCAAAGTCAAAGGTAAGATGAGAGATGTGTTACACTGAACAACATTCAAGTAACTTCAAGATATTACAACACAGCTATTTCTTTTGCTCATTTCTGTGTACTTAAACCTTCTCAAAGTATTTCATTCAGTATAAGTGGACATAGGCACAATAATTACTGTGTACCTGTGAAGGAGATCTCTTAAGGTCTCATTGTAATCTGTAGAGTCCTACGTGTGCAGTCATCGGAGACAACAGGAATGAGGCAACAGCATCTTGCCCTGAAAGTGGCAAGAATAAATTACAAGGCTATTTGAGAGTCAGGTTGTTCTACTGAAATTAATAAGCCAGGATTCAAGGGTTTTTTTTCACCTAATGTAGTCGTTGTGACCAATAAAGAGAAGATACAGTATCTATTAAATCATAATAAAAATATTATACTGTGACTACCATTGTTACCTTTGTGAGGAGCATAGCAAGTAAACACATGTGCAAAGCAGTGAGGAATGAAGCTTTTGTATTATTGGGTTTTTTTCTACAAGTTGCTAGATTTTAAGTCTTCTCCGTTCATGGCAATCGTAATACTATAAATCAGTACCTCTGTATCAAATAAAGACAAATGGAAATGTAAATGACATGTTCTGATAAGCTGCTGTTCGCCTACATACTTCTGAGAACCAACCACGTTAACTAAAATTATATTAACCAATTTGTTAAAAGAGTGAATGTTGCAACTAATCTGTTTATAAAATTAATAGGGCATTGTGACGCTTACTGAACTGTAGAAAGACGTACCAAGGGTCTGTATATTAAGCATTATAAATTGGCATATATCCTATTTCAGCAAATAACTAGATGGGACAGTCAGACTTCAGTAGATTTTCTAAAAAAAAGAAATTGACCTAGAGTTTTCTTGTGTGACATTTAGAGAACATTGACTTACTTGGCATTTCTGATCAATCTTTTCTCTTGCAGAAAAATGGATCTACTAATTCTGACATACAGAAAGCGTGATAAAGAAGTTCCACTAGTGTTTAGTTAAGTGTATTGGTCTGTTAGTTCAAGCCACTATGGAAAATGATTAATTTTTATAGCTAGGAACACATATTCTAAACACAGTCCTACTGCATGCTTCCCAAAAGAATTAATTTCATGAGAATTTAGATGCCTTTTGATACACATGTTCCAGGAAGCAGAACAAGATATTGTTCAGTATATTCATCAGATATGTGACACTGTATGTAAAGCTAATGATAATTCACTGAAGTTTTCTGAACAGCAGGACATACTTACACATGTGTTTTGATAGGGCTGTATCCTCTGTAAAAAAAAAGTACATGTCCTCAGATATAAAAATCTGTTATCTTGGTATAGCATGAATGGAATTAATCTCCTAAAAATCAAGCCATTTAAAAGTCACTTGTTCAGTTTAAAGTACTGTTTTCATACAGATTGAGGTGGGTCCACCCTGTACCTCTGGGGAGAGACATCAATCTTCAGAGGAAGATTCTTCCCAAGTAAATTAAGTGATAACTTCAAGACAGAACAAATCACATTTGGAAAGTGCATCTCTATTACTGCAGAGGGATTCTAGACAAAAATTGTTAGAGGGTTTTAATTAGAAATATCTCACTCCCGGTTTGTAATTCTGGTAACTATTGCATTACCCTTTTTTTTTTTTTTTTAAAGAAATGCACACTTAATAGTTGCCATGAAATCATGAAGTACATACTTTGCATGACATTGTGGTGTTGTATTTATCTTTCCTACTTTATTAAATACCTTGGAGGGATTCATCTCAATTAAATTTAAGTATCTACAGTGTAGACATCTACTTCTAAATTACTTGATCTACTCTGTCTTTATGGTCATATAGAGAAGTAGACATTTTTAGGAAATGATTCAGTTGGTCAGATTGCAAACATCTATTTCACAGCAACGTTAATCACGCTCTGAAGGTATGTCTAACTTTCCATGGTTTGCAAAGGAGCTTGGAGTGAATAGTTTAGATTTCTAGACATCTGCATTAGGCCAGATAAACTCCTTCCTTTGAGACTACAGTGAAAACTGTTTTGTTTTTTTTTTTCTTTTTCTTTTTCCCTTTTGGACAGTGTGTGTGTACTGAAGTGTAGAAAATGAAAGAAGAGTTCATGCTTTGTTATGTTTCCACAACACTCAATAGTCACCTGCCTTATTTGCCTAAAATAATAAATAGTTCAGCAGTTTACTGGACAAACAAAAGACTTCCAGTCTCTGCCATGAGATGTTTTAGATCATGGTTATTCAGAACTGATTTTTCTCCCTTATATCTCAGCTTAAAAGGACTTCTGGGATATGGCTATGACAGAGCTAGAGTGCTTGGAGCCTGCTGGACCTGAGTAAAATCTTAGAAGGGTGAAAAGTGCCAAAGCCATACATTAATATTAGACTGCTGAATTGCTGTCCCAGCCAAGCTTTCTCTCCTCTTCTGCACATTCAGCAGTGGAGAAAGGACGTATGGATGTGTGTGCAATTTAAACCCTTGGGCCTGTGGCTGAACAATGATGTAATCTGTCTTGTCTGGCTTAAAGGATGTTCAGTCCGATATGCAAAGGAGCCATGAAACAGGAGATGGTTTGTTTTGTTAATTTTATTAAAATGTCTTATGAATTATTGGCAATATCTTTAATAAACCTTTTATTATAGTTATTTTTTTTCTGGTGTGTGTCTCTTGCTGATTATATTTTCAAGTTAAACTACGCTTTTTGTCATCCCTGTGCTTCAATGGGGAATGATGAGACTTGCACAACAGATGGAGTAAAGTGGTGGCGAAATTTTAATGTTGAGGTCACAAATTTGGTTCTGTTCAGAGGCAAACAGTTATTGCTAAGGCTCAGTTACAGTGGAAGATGTTAGATGTTCAGCTGAGCCAGCACATTAGAATCCAGGGCTTCCTCGTGTTTGAGGGGATGAGAGATTTTAGTTCACTAGAGATCATGAAGAAACTCTGGATCCAAATATCTGCTACTTAAATGCTCACTGACAGCAAAGTAACAATAAGAAACAATAAATAATAATTCTGTGCTCATTAATTCATCCTTGCTAAACAGTCCTGGTAATTTTGCCATGTGTTTTTTTGTTATTTTTTTTATTATATGTTGTAAGTTTACTGAAAAGAAACACAGGTTTTGTGATGCTTGATATTTACCATAGAAAAGCCGCCATAGCAGTACTCATTAAAAAAAATCATATTAACATCTCAATAGCAATGTATCAAAACTTAATTGTTTTTTGTCCTTTTTGCATATCATTAGCATGTGGTGTTTTATTTGTCTTTGACTAGTGCTTCCATGAAACAATCCAAACGAACAGTTTGCTGGCAGCTGTTTTAATGAACGCGTTGTCTTCAATAATGCATTAAATTAGACTGAAAAGCTGTATTGAGCAATGATGTACTAAATTATGTGGGGTTTTGTGATTCATCAGGCCCATTTTTTCAGTCTGTAATGGATACTTTATTTTACAAAGCTGGGGCATATTTCTACGAGGGAGAGGGGGGAGAACCAAGCAATAAGAGGAAAGGAATAAAATAAGGCATGTAATACATAATGATGCATTTAAATATGTAGATGGATTTGAAGCTACTGGTATTTACAAGAACAAGGAATGTCACAAGAACTGCTTTGCTGGTTTAATATATTCTGTCGTATCCTGCGTACTTTCTTACAGAACACACAGTCTGAGCATCCTCTCCCTAGCAGTGCTTGACACAAGGTGACAAACATCTGTGATGTTGTCCTCTCATCCTCTTTCTCTTGAAATAAACATCTCTGTGAGTTTGACCAGACATGCCCTCATTACTTTGTAGAGCCTCCTTAGCTAGGCTCCAGAGCAGGGCTACAAAAATGATCAGAGGGCTGCAGCAACTCTTCTATGACGGCAGGCTGAGAGAGTTTGGGCTGTTCAGCCTGGAGAAGGGAAGGCTCCAGGGAGACTTTGCAGTGGCTTTCCAGTACCTGAATGGGGCTACAGGAAAGCTGTGGCGGGACTGTTTATATAGGTGGGTAGTAACAGGACGAGGGGCAATGGTTTTAAACTAGAGCAGGGTAGATTTAAACTAGATATCAGGAAGAAGTTCTTTACAATGAGGGTGGTGAAACATTGGCACAGGTAGCCCAGAGAGGTGGTGGAGGTCTCATCCCTGGAGACATTCAAGGTCAGGCTTGATGGGGTTCTGAGCAACCTGATCTAGTTACAGATGTCCCTGCTCACTGCAGGGGGGTTGGACTAGACCTTTCGAGATCCATTCCAGTCCAACACATTCTGTGATTCTATGAACTGGCTTTTATTCAGTAGGTCAGCTCTATTCCTTGCTCCTTGGTAAGGCGACGCGTGTTGTGTTGGGAAAGTTTCACGTGTTCAGTTTATTTACTCAGAATATGTATAGGGCAGAACTCTGCTATTCCGCTTGCCTCCCTTGGATATTTTGACATAATCATGTTGTTTAGAATGAAAAGCATCCACTTTCCTGGTTAGTTTTGCTTTCTGATCAAGCTTGCATGTTGCTCCCTGCAGCTGCTCTGTTACACCAGGAGGTGGTTTTAGCTTCCAGCCAAGTTGGTCTCAGCCTAGGAGAGAGAAAAGTGGCCTCCTTTTCTCCCTTCTGCTACTCCAAAAGCTTTGCTTTCTTCACAGCAGAATAACAGCAGAGACATCCTTAATTCCATAAAGACAAAGGATAAGCACACTTAGTACTTCCGTAGGTTTGATGTGCCTAAGTTCAAAATTGTGGACCAAAATAGCTCTGTTTACATGCTTAAGAGATGCAGAATCACCGAGGTCTTAAACTCATCAGAGATTTTCTTCTTTGACTTCAAAGGCCTACTGTCCTGTTTTGCGCTTTGCCTGGTCTGAGCAACTCACCTCTAATCTCCCGCATCAGTAAAACTGGGACGTAGAAACATTCCATCCATTTCAGGGGGAAGAACCTGCAGATTATCTCAAGACAATGTTTGGCACACACTGCTAAGATCAGACCTCCTCAAAAATCTCCTGATAACTACCTCCTTTTAAAATCATGGAGGTGATGTTCTCTGCTTTGAACAGATCTCTGGCACAGAAAGTGTGAGGGCCAAGTGCAATTTCTCCCCCAAAGTACCTAGTCGTGTAACACAGTGGAACAGGCTAGTGTGTGGAATAAACTAAAAGTTCCCATTTAATTTTTTTGCCATGTTTCCCGACCTGTGCAGCGTGCATCCTCGCTGCCCATGGCCTGCAGAGTATCTGCACTGCCTGCACGCTCACTGTGTGCCCATCATCCCCTGAGGAGTGACTGCTGAAGAGAAAACATAGAGACAGTGCCGGGAGCAAAGATCAGATCCTGGAATTTCTCCATCTCACCCGAGTGGTCTAATTCATAACTAAAAGCAATCTGAATGATTCTCTGTTTTTCTCCATTAATGTCGTGTTCCTTTCTAGCAATGTTAGAGGAGTCGTCTGCACTCAGATTTGGCTGAAGTAAGATAGCGAGTAAGCGGAACTTTGGGGGTTTTCATTTGAGAGTACTAGAAATAGCTTCACAAATAGCTCTATTCCGAGCCTTGGCACCTTCTTTGCCTTTCCAGTCCCTGATCCCTTTTGGACAGGAATTCCTTGTCCGTGCAGTGCCCAGCACAGCAGTGGCCTCTGGGTGGTACTGCTGCACCTGTGCAAGTGGCTCAAGAAAAATTCACATTTCAACCTCCCTTTCCGAGCAAGCTACTTTTAAATATGCTATTTTTAGTGGAGTTTTTATAACTCACTCAGGCTGCTATTTCAAAACCTTTACTGTAACATTATTGGCTCATTTATTAACAACCTTGAACACCACATCTTCCCCTTTACCTTCTCCTTCTTATTCATCAGTGAAAAGGTTCTGTGAAACAAATTATACTCTCCAATATACTTGTATACTGAAGACAATGCAAATTTTCAAGCTTCTTTGAAAGCATAATTAGTCTTTGTTCTCGATGAAGACTCATTAGAAACAACCCATCCTGATTTGTAAGATTCAGGCTGATGCTTTGTGTCTGTAGGGAAGGGGAAGGGGAAGGGGAAGGGGAAGGGGAAGGGGAAGACTAATGCATTTGAAATCCAGAGTGATTTTTTATGGGAGTGATGAGTCAAACTCATGATCCATTAAATTAAAGCTGCAATGACTAGTTCTGTCTAGATGGATCTACAAACTAGGAGACCCTAAGTTTAATGCAAAACAGTATTTCTGGATATCGCAAGTGCTGATTTTTTGGAGCAACTGGGACTCACAGGAAATGATGAAATTTTGGATATGATCCTATAGAAAATCCATTCTAACAAGGATTATAATGTACTTCTATTTAATATTAATTCAGTAAGGAAAAAACTAGGACTCATAGCAGTTTAAAAAAGGCAATCATATATAAAAGAGAGAGTCAATTAGCAGAAAATTAGCAACAACTAGGAAGTCAAAATGTTTGCAGGAAACATTGAGAATGAAGAATCCATAGTATAACTCCAGGAAAATATTGAATTGCTAAACATTTTAGAGCAAATTTATAAGCTTAACAACAGCAAATTGCTAGGACCAGGCAGAACCTATGCAAATATACTACAGCAGCTCAAGTGTGACATTGTTGAACTTCTCACATGCATTTACCCAACCATTCAAAGTAGGCTTTGTGCCAAATGAACTGGAAGCATCAGCTGGGACATCAGTCTTGAAAAAAACATGAAAGCTGCTCTAAGGAACTACATTTCTGTTAGTCTGATTTTCTATCCAGCCAATTTGTACCAATTATAATAAATAACAGAATATAGAGGCATCTGGACAGATGTGATATACTGGGGGAGAGTCTATACAGATTTTCTGAAGTAAGGTATGCTCATGAATATATGAGTGGTTCTGAAGGAGCCAATATGCTTTCATTTAAGCTGATTTCTTTAACTGAGTACATTTGAATTTATAAGACTCTTTTTGTCACAGTCTTTCCCTAAGCTATCATGACATAAGAAAACATGTGAGTATTAATGGAAAGGAAACAATGGGTTAGAAAATTCAATTTTTATTATGGAAGGAGACAGGAAACAAAGGGAGGTTCAGCCTGACTTCTGTGGGGGTAAGGCTATATAAATTAGGGCTTGTCAGCTTGGAAGAGAAGTAAGTGAGTTTTATATAGTCATAAATGACAAAGAGAAGCTGAATAGAGAATGATTAATCATTCTGTCTTTCTCAGAAAACCAGAACTAAGGGACACCCAATTAAATTACTAGGCAGCAGATTTAAAGTAGATAATAGGAAGTAGTTTTTCTTACAATACATAATTAAATTGCAGCGCTAATTGCCACAGGGTGTTGTAGAGTCCTAATGTTTCAATGGTTTAAAAATGGGGCTCAGCAAATGCAATATTATTACACATTGGTGACTATCAAAAATAAGCACTCCAGATGTTTTGATTCGGTGACTTCTGGAAGCTGGAGAAAATCCCTGAATATTTTTCTTGTTTCTGAGATATTTTCCTTATGAAACTACTACTAGCCTTTGTTAAAGACAGAATACTATATTAGATGGACTTCTGCTGGCATGGTAGTGGTTCTATTTTTATAAAACTACTTTCACAATCATTTTTTCAGACTGGAACTGCTCTTCAAAATAATCTCACCAGACTTGGAGTTTACTGTCCGTGCTCTGACCTTATTGTAACACATCTTTTGTATTGCCCAGACTGGATTACTGCAATTAATTCTTTGCTGGCTTGCCTGAAAGGCAGGTCCAGCCTGCAGCAATTGCAGCATAAAGCAACAGGCTTATTATCAGAGAAGAACAGATGGGATTTGTAGACTTCCTGCTTCTTTGTTCTCCACATTTGGGAGACCATTAGTAACTATATCAGAATTTGAATCAGAATTGCCCCATAAGTAGCATCCTATAGTAGATCTCTACTGATATAGGGCATATTTCTCAGGTCTGGGAATAACAGCTTTCATGGGCACATCAGGATGTTTGGGGTTGGTGTTAAACACATTTTATCAATGCCTTAAAGAAGAAATAAAAGTATTGAGTCTTCATTGTGGTTTATAAAGAGCTTATGAAGTTCTGCATTGATCAAACTCATCATCTAGTATTGAGATACTGAATGGAGCTCAGTAACAATTTATTAGGAATGTCAATGTTGAGAGAATAATTTGTGTGTAAAACACCCCAACAATTAGGTCAAACATTTAAGACTAGCAGGTCAGCATAAAGACCACGAGATAGCATGTTCATGAACACACTTTACCTGCCAGCACCTTTACGTGAAGCTACATTGTTAGTGAAATTACCTGTTAGTGAAATTACAAATTCAGCAACAAACACAACAGAGCAAAATATATTTTTTACCCTTTCCTAGACCCAGCTGTCCAAGAAATGCCTGGGAAAAAGACAGGGTCTCTCACACTGGCAGTGAGAATGGCAGCTGAAGCATGCACAAGTTTAAGCTGTTTTCTACCCATCCTGCTGCATGGAAATTAGGCGCAAAGCAGCCTCACTCAAGGAAGAGCCAACCTTCTGGACCAATTCATTGGGGACAAGATGTAATGAGACCCACTGTGCCTGCAATCGGTTCAGCTGAAACTCCTGGAGCAGCTTTTGTACCCATGCCAGGGCACTATGCTCAACCCTAAGTTTTTTCTTCTCGGGAACCCAATTCCAAAACAAGTGTCTACATGAAAGTTTGCGTAGGTGGCACAAACTGTAGAAGGCAGTTGAAAATCTGCAACTACTTTTAGCCATAACTAAAGGACAAGCATTTCCACAGTGACCCTTAAGATCCTGTGCCATGACGCTACGTGCTCTAGGGTGTCCCCAAACATGTGCCCTGATGTATCTTCAAATCAGTGTCTATGTTAGACTTTTCACCACATTGTCATGTAGTTCTGGCAGTTGAAAAAAATCAAGATACCTGTTTCCTGTTAGTTGGGGTTTTCGTGTTGTTGTTGGCCCACTAAATAACTTTTCTTGCCTAGTTCAAAGAGAAAAAGTAATTAATTCCTCCATTTTAAACCTCTTTTAAATATTTCCTCTGCCTCATTGCATCATCCAGCACTGGTATTATTATAAACTTCTTTGGGCTTTTTTTCTCTGTATATTCCTGAGGTCTAATAAACTCAATATTACATATGCTGCTAATTATCTTTTTTATCAGTTTACAATCTTGCTGGATTAATATATATATTTCTAAGATTTAAGGTTAGTAGCATTATTAGTGATAACAACCCAAGAGATATGCCTTTCGCCTGAGGCTAAACATGTAGAAACTCAATTCTTCTTTTACTTAGGGGAAAAAAGATTACAGCAATCTGTAGTAGTGAAAACTGGATTACGTTGCCCACTCAGGAGCCACACAATTTATATGCTCTCAACATTCTCCTACTTCTTTCCTGAAAGGGACAGAACAAAAGTTTTGGATTAAATGCTATCTGTTTGCAGTGCCATACACCGGGGGCTGTGCTTATTTTCTTCAGTGATAAAAGTCACATTATCTGAAAGCCAATGCTTTATGCCCCTGCTCCATCTTCTTTCCCAGCCATTCTTGTAGTACCAGTTGTTATTATTTGCACTGCAAGAGTGCTTAAAAGACCAACAAACAATAGCACCGTTGTCCTGTGTGCATGTGCAGAAGAAAGTTTCCAGGCTATAAACAAAAGGGAGAAAACTGTGACAGGCTGGATGATTTCAACGTTGATTTACGTCCGGAACAGAGAATGAGTGTCTGTTCCTCCTCACATTAGAAACCCGAGACAGCGACAAGCACCCTGAAAGCAGCAGTGGCTGTTATTGCTACTCTTCTGCCTCAAGCTGATGCTCAAGAATTGGTAGCAGACTGACCGACTGACAGCTATTATTAGTGGGTGGCCAAGCAACTTACACACTTCCTGGAGATTTGTTCAGATTTGAGATTTCTTATCAGAGCTTTATGACACTTTGGAGGTTGTCCCCTGCAGTTGTAGCCAAGGGAAATGAACCCAACGAGGGTCATGGGATGGCTGAGCTGTCTTGGGCAACACTGAATTTCTGCTCACCTGCTAGGTGGGAGAAAGGGACACAAGTCCCATCCCTGGAAGTGTTCAAGGCCAGGCTGGATGGGGCTCTGGGCAACCTGATCTAGTGGGGGATGTCCCTGCCCATGGCGGGGGGTTTGGAACTAGATGATCTTTAAGGTCCCTTCCAATCCGAATAATTCTAGGATTCTATGACACAGGGGGTTCTTTCCATACTGGGTAAGAAAGGACAATGTAAAAACAGCAGCATAAGTGAACGCTACTCATCTCTCTCAGATGTGAAGGTTACAGACACATCTATGTATCTGGACCGTGTTAAAGGAAGTGATTTCAACACGAGGGCATCTTTCACCTCACCTAAACAATGATGTAGCTATGTAGTTTTCTACTATGCTTGACTCGGTCTTCTTGCTTCACCATCTTCAAAAAGACGTCGCTTCCCTCGCTATGAATCAAAACTCCTGGGATCAGCACGTTTCAAGCCCTCAAACGCCCGCTTTTGGCTGAATCCGTCCCTTTCGAGCCCAACAAAGCCTCTCTATTCGCGATTCCCATTCCCATCACACTTTCAATCTGCATAATTACAACCCTGACACCACCAGGCTCTAATTACACGCCTCACGAGAGTGAGCCGCGTCCTGGGCCGGATCCAACCCACTTTGGTGCGGTGGGGCGGGAAAGGAGCGGGGTGTGGGGGGGGAAGGCACCTTTGTTTAAAGCCCCTCGCCGAGGCAGCTCCTCCGCCCCCGGGACTACCCGCGGAGGTCCCCGCCGAGACGGCCCCCACCGCCCTTCCCTCGGGGCGGATGGCGGGGGAGCCGGGCGGTTCTTTGTTCCCGCCGTGTGCGTGTGCGCGGCGCTCCGCTTGCCGGAGTGGGAGGGGATCTCACCCGCGTCCCCGCCGCCGCTGACGGGAGGCGCAAGAGCGGCGGCGGAGCAACGGGGGCTGGCGGCGGCAGCGCAGCGGCGGGTCGGGCCGGGCCCCCAGCGCGGCGAGCGGCGCTTCCCGCCTCCCCGCCGGGCGCTGCCCTCCGGCGGCGCGGCGGAGCAGGTGCCGGTGGCTGCGGCGGCGGGCCGGCAGGATGGAGGCAGCTCTGCTGAAGCCGGCGATGATGGCGGAGGTGAAAGGGAGCGGCGCCGGCCCCTCCGTCAGCGCCGAGCTGGAGGTGAAGAAGCTGCAGGAGCTGGTGCGGAAACTGGAGAAGCAAAACGAGCAGCTCCGGAGCCGAGCCGCCGCCGCCGCCGTCTCCACCGGCCCGCCCAGCCCGCACCTGCTGCTGGCCCCGCCGCCGGCCCCCGCCGGGATGCGCCCCGCCAGCCCCCCCCTCCGCGGCGGCCGCTGGCTCCGCTCCTTGCATGCCCAGCCCGGTGCCCACCCTGCTGTGCGCCGCCGCGCTGGGCCCGCCGGAGCCCCTCGCCTATTTCAAGCCCTCGCCCGGCCTCACGCCAGCGGCCGGCGGCGGGGGGGCAGGAGGCCGGCGGCGGTGGTGGTCCAGGAGTGGCGGCGCCCACGGTGCTGGACGAGGTTGCGGTGCTGGAGCTGGAGGACGGCTGCTGCGGCCAGGACGACGATACATGGTACATGCGGATCGGCCCCGCCCCGCCTCGCCTGAGCCCCCCGGACCCGGGCGTCCGTCGCCCCCGATCTCCGGCCGGGCTTGTGTCCCCCCTCCGCCGGTGCGGTCGGATTAGCGTTGGCCCCGAACGCCCTCCATCGCGTTCTGCTTAAACTTAAATCTGTTATTATTTTTCATTTTAATTTTTTATTTTTTTGGTCCTAAAACGTGTCGTCAGCCCTACCGAGGGAAGGGTTGTCCGGGATGCGGCTCAGGCGGGGGCTTTTCCCCCGCCCCGTCTTGCCCGAGGGGTCGCGTCCCCGGCGGGGGCGATTCCTGCTCGTTTTCCCCTTCGAGAGGAAGATCGTCTCTCCTTAGTTTCAGGTCTCAGCCTAGTTTCAGCCTCGTGTTTACATAAGGAATTAAAAATAGGGGAATTGTTCCGCGAAAGCCTTTATCTGAGCAGGACTGCTTCCCCCATCCTCAAAAAAAAAAATCTCTGCCCAATTGTCTCCCATCTTCGGGGATTTGGGAGGGCTTTTGTCTTTTAGACATTGATCTAAATAGTTGGTTGTGTTATCTTGAACGCCCGTGTAGCTCTAAAAAGGCAGGGGCTGCGTGCTAGTAAATGGAATAAAGCAGAAATGAATAGCGAGTGACTGTGGCGGAAAATAAAATCCACCCAGAGGAATGATAATGCTCGCTTAAAAACAAACGGAAGGGGGAATTATAGATTGGAGATATAAATAAATAAGTAAGCCTGGTGCCTTAAAACTTGTCTCAGCAGCGTGGACAAACATGGTAGGATCACGGCTGGAATACTGGGGAAATCACTGGCATAACCAAGTTAAACGGTGCTCAGTTGTTTTAAAGTGTCAGTAATATAGGCTATCTGCATTTAAATAACAGTTTTAAGCATCTGTCAGAACATCTGTATGTTTTTCGTGCAGGTAGCTTTTAAGTCGAGCTGGGGTTTACATCAGCTGAGAACTAAATACAGCATAATGCAGCCGAGATGCCTTTGAACATCCTTGTTTTTGAGAAGAGAATCTAAAAATAATATCATGAATATTACTTGAATGCTGGCTGTGTGTATTTCGTGGTACAAATAATACCATGCTGCAGTTTCAGAAAATGGCTTTTGAGAAGTATCAACAAATTGCATGGCAGTTTTTGTCAGGGTTGTACCATTGTGTGTACCATTGGTCATGCGTGGCCGTCTTGGGCTTGTCAATCCAGACTTGAATGCAGTTTTACACTGGTCCTAACCCCTAACTTTTCTTCCCCTTAAGGAATATCAAATTTATTTGATCCTGTCCTGTTAAACAAAATGTTTTCCCTGCTTACGTTTCAGGATGGTAGAAAGTCATTATTTGTTTTTGTGCCTTAGGAAAAATTTCTCATTTGATGCACTTCCTGAGAGCAGTCCTAAATGCTTGAGGGGAGGAGGGGCAGAACCTACCTTGTGTGACACACGTATGTGTCCGCAGGCAGAATTTCGTGACAGGGATTTGTTACCACATTTATTCCACTAAGAGCGAATTGCTTTAACTGTTGAACGTTTTTAGTTTAAGGCTAAATCTCTGTCATTGTCCATGAAAGGTCAGCTGTGTGATGCCAGCTGCTTCAGGCTTTTTTGTAATGTCAGTCTTTAAAGCAAACTGCTATCTGGAAAGCCAAAGACCAATGCATATCCTAGCTGTTGATTAGAAATTTTAGGCCTTAAATACTTTGGCTTTTTTTTTTTTTTTACCTACAAAAAAAAAATTAGCATCTTTGCAGGCAAGTCAAACCTCTTTTTGTTGTTGAGTTTTTTACAAAAATGTCTGATCAGCTGTCAGATGTTTAGCTTTTGAAGCACTTCTGCAGGTTAACAGGAAAGCTGAAAGCTCTTCTTTTTTGGTTTTGGGGTTGGGTTTTTTTGTTGGTTTTTCTTAGTTTCTTTTTTTTAAACGTGTAGCCAGGCTCCACAGGAAGTTGGGGGAAATAAGACCTCCCGTTCAATAGTTGATCTCTGCTGGGATTGCCAGGAGACACAGCAGCCACAGAGGGGATATTTATTCCTCATGAACAGGATAGTACTCATGGACTTCAAAGAGAAAAAGAATCCCCAAAACTGAGCAGACAGAATGGTTGCTGTCAGGGGTAGCTTTTAAGCCAAGACCATGACGGTGAAAGGCTGATGCTACCTGTTCGTGGTCCCTGAGGGTCTCAGCCATTTGGTTTTTTGGTCTTGCCTTCTCCACCCACGCGGTGTGCAAGCCAGACTCCTTTGCAGCCCGTGGATTGTTTTTCTGATGCCAGAGAATCCGCCTCTCACTCTCTGCAGCCCCGTTCATCAGATGTGGTCAGGTCAAGGAGCCAGGAGCTGTCTCTGGCAGCCAGGAATAGCTCCTTTCTTCGGAGATTTGTGCTCTCCCAGGTGAACGGACGTCTGCTTCAGTCAGTTAATCTGCAAGCACAACAGCAGCAAGGCAGATCCCGGCTTCAAGAACTTGCCCGTGAAATCTACTTTGATACCTGGCTTCCTAATGCGCTTGGGCCATCTGATGAGTTGCCTGCTCTTGTCCAAAAATAATGCATATACACTATCTTTTATTGCCTTTTTTTTTTTTTCCTACCGTTGCTGGAATTCAGTATTGAAACTGGATTTTCATTGTTTCTCAGGAAATGTTTTCTAATCTTTAAAAATCTGATTTGTACACCGTTTGGTTCATCTGGAAGAAGATACTGTGCATGAAAATTAAATTATGATCAGCACTCTGACAAATTGATTAAATTCTTGTAGGTAAAAAAAGTTAAACAGATAACAGTGAAATTGCGTTTTGAATGTAAAATCAAATACTGAGATTCTCTAATCTCCAGTAGAGATAAATATAAGCGGGAAAACTGACATCACCTTTGGGGGGTGTGTGTGTAGCATGTGAATTTTAGGCAGTGCTGAAATTCAGACAGTGGTAATGGTGAGATGCAAGATTTTGATCAGCGGTATACCTGACCATTCTTTTAATGTGTCAGACCTGTAAAGTTCATCTTTTGCCACCTACTTTTCCGGGAAGGGAAGAACAAAGCTGATGGTAAACTCTTCTATGTTGCAGTGTCTTTCGTTATTAGATATATTGCAGGGTTTTGCACTGTCATTAATTATCAGTGTCAGGAGAGTGAGAATACAAAAGTAAACTTTTAAAGTATTGTGTATCTTGCTGATATTTCTGTGCATTTTTGTTAAGGTTGTACGTCTTGCCTACCAAGACCCTCAGTCCTCAAGAGAAATTACTGAGTCCTCTGCAGTGGTGCAGGCGTGTTCTGGATCATCCAAGTCCTGAGATAGAGGCTGCAAAGCGTTCCCTGTGCTTTAGATTGGAACAAGGTAATCTTACTCTTTTAAATTTTTTTTACTACTGAGTTGGTATTTTTGGTCTGGCGAGCTTTACAAATGGCAGACATGGTTATTTTTTCCAATGTACACAAGTCTTTCTCCACTGCATAAGTGCTATCAATTGTTTGAACGCTTTTTTTTTTTTTAAATGTTCTTCTTCATTGCCCTTTTCTTCCCCTGCATAACTTGTGTCTCTTAAACTTGTCAGTTTTCATCCATTAGTTAAAATAGGGGGCCTCTTGGCAAGGAAACGTCGATGCTAACTTTACTATTGGTATCTCAGTTGATATTTGAAAAACAGTGCTTTTGGCTTTCTGTAAAGTCAAAATTATTGTGCTGCTCTAGATTTTTAAAGGCAT
This sequence comes from Trogon surrucura, assembly GCA_020746105.1. Taxonomy (NCBI): domain Eukaryota; kingdom Metazoa; phylum Chordata; class Aves; order Trogoniformes; family Trogonidae; genus Trogon; species Trogon surrucura. The sequence goes on from CM036617.1 coordinate 48,581,986, forward strand.
GTTTGCTCACATGTAGCATGTGGAAATGCTAAGCGTAGGACTGAGCAAGAAGAGCTGTAACTGGTCTGCTTTGTTGGGCTCTCAGTACTCTCGAGTACTGGGATCAATCTGATGGTTGGTTGGTGCCAGTGAACTTGTAGAACTGTGTCTGGCTGTGCTGAATTTTTTTCTAAATAAACGTCAGCCATCATTAATTTTACTTGTTTATCATCTAGTGTCCCATTGAGATCGTAATAAGTCTTGTTGAAAAAAGTGATTAAAGTAGGATGTTATCTTGAGGTTTAGAGCTGTGGTTAAGGTAGGATGTTATCTTGAGCTTTAGAAGCAAAGGAACAATATGAGAAGATGAATCACAGAATCACAGAATCACAGAATGTTAAAGGTTGGAAGGGACCTCAAAGATCATCTAGTCCAACGGGTATATGTTTGTATAAGCTAGTTACAGCCGTCACAGAGAGGTGGAGTGTCTTCCTATATGTTTTGGAGGATATGGGTAGCTGTGAATTAGTCTTGTCTAAAATCAGGCATTTAATTGAATCCGTCTCTGAAGGCATCTCTCTCTTCACACTAACTCTGAAAGGTCCTGGGGTGATTACTGCCTTAGCAGTATTGAGTTGAGCTCATTTGCCTGAAGTTGGGTGGGCCAGACTGTGGTTCTGATGTTGTTAATCACCCCACCTGGCTTTAGGGTGGAATTTGGCTCTGAACTTGGACACCTGGGTTTAGGTGTCCTTAGTGTGAGTTCGGTGTCCATGCTTGGCGGTCAGTAGGAGCTCTGTCCACAGTCAGAGAAAGCTGGGGAGCTGCTCAGGTGATGAGGTGTAGGTGTTGGCCTTCAGATGACGTTGATAGCTCGCCTGAATCGAGCAGCGGGTAATAGGTGCTTGGCACACAGCTCCCATCTGGTCACATGGAGGTCGGTCTGTGTGGTGTAGGGTGTCCTGGTGTGGGGCTTAATCTGGTGTAGAAGCACCTTATCTGCCATTCCTTTGATGGTATCTTGGCCTTCCAAGGGCCTCTCAGATGGAAAGGCACATCTAGGTATGGGCAACCAAATCAAACCTGTAACATGAATGTAGAAACAAACCAAATGAGTGCATGACCTATTTTTCCCATACAAGGTGATACTCAGATTTAATAGGCAATGAAGATACATCTGTTGTTGTAACTTGAAATCACTCCATGGATATCAGTTCAGCCTCTCTCTGCAGAAGTCACGGCAAATGGCATACGCCACAGTGAGTTACGCTGACAATCAGTTGGTTTTGTCCTTATGTTGTACTCGTGGTGATTGGTTCATGAATTTCCTGGGCTCTGTAAAAAGTTTCTGAGAATTTGTGTGCCACGTTTAAAACTCGTTATGGGAGCACCATGTTTGAGGAGGATGTGGACATGTGTTTCTGCTACAGAGATCCTATGCTAAAATTGTTTTATTTAATAATTCAGTGAGATGTGATTAACGCTCGTGTTTCTAAACATTTTCTTTTTATCACCTATACCTTTACAAGTAGTATGTAATAAGCAGATGTCATCTTTCTTGCCCTAACTTTGCTGAACTTGGTTTCACAGTATTTATTTCTTCTTGGATTTTAAATATCTACTAATTCTGCTTTAAAGTGTGACAAATTTATGCACTCTGACTTTCCTGGGTTTTATTTTGCACTGCACTCTATCAGTAAGTATATGTTTATAAATACATACACATGGCTTTATCCTCATTTTAAAAATGACTCACTAAGAATCGCTTACTATTTTTCTGGTACTGAAGTTTCAAGCTTTGTACTTGCAAGTTGAATAGTGTTTTCCCCTTTTAGCCATATGCCTTTGAAGGGCATTTTGAAATCTCATTGTGCCTCTTCTGTTTGGCACCGAGTCAATGGTAACTCTGATGTACTTGAGGATTTTTAAATGTGTAGTCAAAAACCATTTAGAATGTACCAATCTGTGATTTCTGAAATGGTAGAATTCACTTAGTAATTTTGTCTGTGGTGCGTTAGCCAAAAATTAATCCAGTTGAGATTGTTACAGCTCTTTAGGCACTGTAGTGCATAGAGAAATAAAAAGCAGTAAAAATTGATTTTTTTTGTCTGCAAAGTCAGCATTTCTGAATAAGTGCACACAGAGAGAAGAGCTATGAGCCAAAAGAAGAAATTTCACCAGACTGTTTTTCTGAGTTTTAACTAGTTCCTGTTCTCCTCTTGTTGTTTTTTTTTTTTTAAATGTACGCTCATTTATTCCTGCTCATGTAGTTTTTCCTTTTTATATATTCTGATTTTCATAAAGATATTTGTTGACTGAAATATCCCAGCAATAGGGTAGCTCATAACAAGGCCAGAGGTCTCGTGAGACTTCTGCCAAAGCAATTGTAGGTGGTGAAATAGTACAAAGAACATGGTCTTTCAGGCTGGAGAACCACTCAAATGATGCTATTTTATTTTCCACCTTGTGCTCACCAGCCTGTTTCTTTTCTAGTGAAAATGACTGTTTAAATATTTCACAGTGGAGGTAAGAGTTCTTCTTGGCAGAAATCTCGTGAGGGTATAAGCACGGTGGTGGTCTCCAGCAGGTGGTTTTGCTCTGAAGCAATTTGAGAACTTGGAAAATCGCAAGGTTTCTCTGGTCTGTCGCTAAATAGGTAAACCTTATAGCTAGTTTATAATGATCTAGGCTTATTACAAGCCCTGTTTCTGTGGATTAAGTATGCTAGCTTTAAAAAGGATCCAAGTTAAATCTAACCTCTTATGATAAGATCTTCATTTAGTTTTTTCCTCTTTCCCTTGAACAATTCTGGTTTAGCTCACTCGGTTGAGCGTGGTGCTGAAACGGCAAAAGTCGCGGGTTCAATTCCCAATTGGTCCTCATGTGTTGTATGATCTAGTTGAGGGGCGTCCCTGCCCAGGACAGGGAGGTTGGATTAAATGATCTCTAAGGTCCCTTGCAGCCTAGGCCATTCTATGATTCTATGAATTCTAGTGTTGAAGTAGTATCTGTTTGTGGTTGTTTGGGTTTTGTTTGTTTTGTTGTTTCTTTTTCTTTTCTCTGTACCTTGACCTGGATCCCTTCTTTCTTTTCACTCTTCTTCAATTGCCTTTTGTTTGAAACCTTTCTGGTTTGTTTTCTTTACAGCAGATCTCTTATATATTGTAGGGCCAGCTCCTTCTCCATTTGTTTTTTAATATTGCTGTCTGTTTTATTTCTTTAGATTCATTCATATCTTCTGCATTTTCTTGGTAATACTTGGAGGTGTTGGGAGCTGTAGGTATGAAGCTCAGCGAGCACAGAGATATGATGTGTAAACTTCCTAGCTGGTGCAGATGGGTATAACTCCTCTGAAATCGAGTATCTTGATTGATACCCTGGCTGAAGATAACCTTGTATAGCTTCACTTCTGTAAAATGCTGCAGAGTGGGTCGGGGGATAAACTGAGGAGTTAAGAGGCTTAGAAAGGAGTCAGTCTGTAGGAACTCAGCTTTTATGCGTGGCTTCAAAGCATTTCTCATCCAATTCAGCCTTCCAGACAGAAAACTCCTCTTTCCTGGAGAATATGAAGTACTGGCTAGATTCAGAGTTTGGCTTAGATGAGTTATTATTCAGAAATGCTGCTTCAGACGTTTAAGAAGAGTAGGCAACAGCAGTCTGTAGATTTTACAGTTGGCTGCAGTAATTTATAGTCTTAAGATTAAACTCTGCTTCTTGAAACGAGTAATGTGCTTCAGGATGTGAATGCTGTTACGTCATCTGTGGATGATAAGGTATGTTGTGAAACAGATCCATTGTAGTTTCTCTCCAGTTGGTTTTATTTTTACAAAACTCATCAGTGAAACTTTAGGTTTTTCTTGTGCTGGATCCCCAAGTCAGATGTCGGTTAAGTTTGACGTCCAAACATATAACCAGAAGAAAAGCTAGGGAAAAAAAGATGTAATTTGACAGTACTATATTCTTTTTACTTGTAAAAAAAAAAAATATATATAAAAATCTTAATGCTGCTAGGACCCCTGACAGTTTTAACTGGATATGAAACATTTTGTTTGGAAACAAAGACGTGAGGTTCTGTTCCATTCTGCTAATTCTCTTCTATTTCCCAGAAGTTCATAGTGAAGTAATTTAGTTCGGAGTCTTTTAAGGTGCAAACCACATTTCATCAACTTTTAAGAATTGCTGTCGTAGGAAACTTGCAGGCTGTAGTCTCTTAACAGCAGAAGCAAACAGAAAATACTATAAGTGGATGAAATCTTTGATTTTAATTTTTTTTTTGTATGCTTGAGGTGGATTCAGCGCTACACCTGGTGCAAGGTAGGATTTTTTTTTAATTATTCTAAAATAGTTTTAAGTTTATTTACTGTCCACTGATGCATCAGAGATGTGTGTTCTAGCACTGAGGACTGGATTAATAAAATTTAGTACAGCTTTTTGTCCTTACTTTTCATATGTAATGGAGGCTGAATTTTTATGTAAAATGCTTTTGGGGTAGCAAATGATAACATCCTGGAGCTTGTAGATCATAAATAAAAATTTTATAAACATCTAGACAGAGTGAAAGAAGTGGCATGACTGATCTGGTTCCTTTTTGTGTCCGTTTCTGGTAGTAAACGGTGATGAGCAGCGAACTCCTATCAGCATCTGAGCACCTTTTGGGGAATGTGACATCTTGGAGGATGGGATGCCTAACAGTCTTCTCCTGCAGTACAAGCTTAGTGCTTGCAGCACATATAAATGTGCAGAGGAATTATTTCCTATTAGATCTCATGCATTTGAAGTAACCTGTTGTAACAGCTGCTTAATTCTGAGCAGTTCTTAGAGGTTTTGCAAATGCTGATTTCACTGGATTTTCTAATGCAGGTGCTGAGGATGATTTGCGTAGTTCAATGGGGAAAAACTCGGTTTTGATATTTTGCTTAGAAGCGTGTGCTTGCATTTCAAACAGAATATTTCTCTCTAGCACTGGAATGTTTCTACTCCGCAAGTACGTTTCAAGGTAGAAGTGTTTGATTGAAAACCCTTACGGCAACAAATGCGTTTTATTCATTTCGTGGATATCCTTTGCCTTTTTGATCTGGCTCTTAAATAGGACTTCTACTTTCTGTTAAATTATTATATGCCTACTATTTAGGATTTTCATTTTATATTCGAGGATTGACTATTTTCTTAGAATCGATTTCTATTTGTCATTGTACTTAGAAGATGCTGAATTCTGAAGTCTGTGTAAAGGATGATAGAGGGGTGGTGTTGGATCTTGCCTTAGTTGAGAAGGTACCCATCCTGTTTTAAGGTGTGTGTTCTACTAATCCACACTAGCTACTGAACTGGGATTATCAGCTCATCGTGAGTGGTTAAACAGCTAGAATCACTGTCAAATTTTACATGGGGATTTTAGTAAGCTCATTTAAAATAAGAGTAATTTGTGCTTGTAATATGGACTAAGAAACTATAATGCAAAATATGTCTAAAAGCAGTAGTAGTAGCATCAACACCGACTGTTATGTTAAAAATACAGGCATAATTAGTGTCATCCAGCAGAGTAGTAATTCCTGATTTTGTTTCCAAAGTACACAACTACATTCCTGGGTTGACATTAAATGGAAAACTAGGTTTTCTGAATGGACCTGGAGGCACATGAAAGCTCCTTGGAAGATATTTTTCATGTGGGCTGTTCTGGAGCTCTCATTTCATTTTTTGCTCCCGATTGTCTATATGCATCGCTCATTGTTTTCTAGACCCCAACTCGCTGTTACAGCTTTTGTCTTTACGTTCTGACTTTTCTTTCCCTGCTTATTTTTCATGTGTGCAGAAGAGAGCTGGGAATAACATTTCAGAGTGTAGATAAGCCTCCCCCATGTGGTACATAGAGGTAGCACTGCTGCTTTACCAAAAATTTGGTTTTTTTCCCTGTGTTTTTGCTTTCTGGGAGCCCTTCAGTTCTTGTGTTCATAGCACTGCATCTTTTCGGAAGCTTTTGTTCAGATTTGTTTTATTCTGTGACCCCAAAATATCTTTTAAGAATTGTTACTTCTGGGTTATAGTCCACAGTCCTGGAAATGTGCCGTACAGTCTTTTTTCTTAGAGGATGACCTCGCATTTTTAACATATTAAAAAGTTGATTATCTTCACTTGCTTTACCAAGCGTTTCACAGCCACCATATCTCCTTTTCTTGGAACTACAGCACTCTCACCAGTGATTTGCCTTTACCTAAGGATTGTGTAGATGTTCTTGTAATACAGGAAAGCTGGTTTGTTTTTTTTTTACTCTGAGGAGAATGCAATGTAGTTGGCAAGTTCTAACCTGAATACTTGTGAGACCTGGGTGTTAACAGATTTACTTGATTTCTTTATGCTGCAAGATAGAGGGTAAGTTAGTGTGAATGACAGAGACATAGGAGTTTATAAAAAATCAAATTTCCAAGTCTTTTATATAATTTTCTCTCATGAGCCTACACTAAAATGTTATTCAGAATTTTACTTCTAGATGGAGTGTATTTGTAAAATTTTTAATTACAGAAAATATTTTCATGTGGAATATTCACTTTTGGGGGAGTTGCTAAGCCATTCTTCAAGTCTGTGAATGTGGCTTGATCAAACACTGTAACTGAATACTTAATTAAAGCTTCATACTTTGAAGAATACGGAGGGAGAAAAGTAGTGCAAGTCTGCCTGCAAGACTAAAAATTGGTTTTCCCGGAAAAAGAAAAAAGCAGGAACCTAAGTAATTATTGTTTTGAAAAGCATTTGCAGCAGTTTAAAGATTATGGTTTTGCTAATTTTAAGGAAACAAAGAAATAAGTCACAAAACAGACTTCAATATGTTCTTGAATATTTTATTTTATGATTGAGGTATTTGGCTAGGAGATGCTATGGAAAACTGATATGGGATGACAATTGATTTTAAAGTGGCATTGAGCTGATAGCTTAGTCATTACTGATTTTGTTTTCATTTCACTGTTTTACCACAATTAAAAAATCTTGTAAACCAAGACCCTAGAGGTGAATTTGGACCACCATTGCCAGTTCTACAATGTAAAGTAACCAAAATCTGATTGTACCAATCTAGCTGAGCTGAGATTGTACCTACCTTGAAACACCAGAGAAACTGGCATGGTAAAACCATTTTGGGACAGCTTTTTCTTGAAAGCAGAAGCATGGAAGTACAGCTGATGGCTGAAAATACTCAACCCTGTGTGTCCCCCATGCTGCACTGCAAATGCCTTCTGACTTGCAATAAATATGTTTTCCCACCTTTGGAAAGAAAGCCAGCTTCTTTTGGATTCATTTCTCTTCGTTATGTAGTACCACTACTGATGTTGCTACCTGTGCTGTATGAGTTCAAGGTGAGGTGACTTGTACCTGGAAGTGTCCATTTCTAAAATAGGTACACACAGAGGTAGAGGTGGCTAATCTTGATGAAGATGTTCTCACGTAGTCAGATAAATTCCAGTATAAGAGCTGATGAATTGTATCCTTTGCTGCAAAAGGAGAGATGATCAGTTAGTTTCTCTTCTTGCTTAGTTTTGTGTACAGGTGCTGGAGGACAGGTTGTTTCTGAGTAGGGTGAGCATTAGTTACTAGGGAGTTCTTGTAGTTGTTGGCACTAAAAATTATGATTTCATCTAATTACTTAAGTTAGATACTTAGAAAAAACTAGTTGTCTGTTGACTCTGAAGAAGCCAGAGGGCAGTTAATCCAACGGGTCTCACTCCATTCTTGTCTGAACTTAGTCTAGAGATACTAATTTTTCACTAATTTTGCAAATTAGAAGAAAACTTGGGTAACAAAGTTGGAAGGAATTAGATGACAATATTCCTTTATTCTTTTAACAAGTCTTGAATACTGTCTGCGTTTTGCAAGAATAGCTCTGATGCCTTTGATTCAGAGAATGAATCGTGCTCCTGCTGTTTTGTGCAGAAGAGTGGACTCTGCTCTGGATTCTATAGATATTTAACATACAAGACATGTTTAGAATGTCCAAATCTGGTGGACTTAAAGATGCAAGGGGGTACACTGACCCATTTTTCTTATGCTGAAGTTGGAGTCTCAGACCCAGGAGTCTACTCCTCTCCAGTGCACTACATGTGAGGCTGCTGCACGTCCCTGTTCCCAGGTCCAGAGAGCTGTAAGGCTGAACCTTGCTGGCAGATTTCACCCCGCACTTGCACGTGCTCAAGTGTTAGACCCCAGAACCCCTCTTCCAGGCAACCGGTCACTACACCGGTTGTACCTGTGTTATCCAGCTCCCAAACCTCTGGTCTCATCTACTGGCTAGTCTGGCTTGATGTTTGCCGACATCTCACTTGCATACTTACCTGGACCTCTCTATTAGCTGTCCTAGGTGAAAAGTCCCTCCAGTATCAAGCCTGTAGACTTGTAGTTACTCGATAGCGGTTTCCCAGACTTTGTGTCCTACTCACTGGCGAATGTGATTTGAAGTTTGCTGGAATCTCTCTCGTACACATAGCACAGGGGACACCCTTTGAACAGAAAAATATTTAGGAAAAAGAATTCAAGAAGAAGTAGAAGCTGATCAGGTGCGGGACTGGCTCAGACTAATGGGCTGACCAGCAGCTTGTGTACACAAGTTTACCCCCTTTCTCTTTATTGCCTATTTGTTCTTTGCCCATTTGTTGCGATTCCTTCCTTTGTTCTTGTCTTCTCCTGAATCAGCAACCTGTCCTTAATTCCTTTTGCCCGTCATTCCCAGTTTTGCCATACCTGCACCCAGATCGGGTATTTCTGGTGCTGTTACCAGAGTCATCTCAGCTTTAAATGGTTTTATGGATGGGACTAACAAGGCACTGTTGACCTTGCAGGATTCTTCCCCCAAAAGTCCCTGTTGCTCCCCTCTGGCTAATTCTCATGTAACCCTCCTGAACCCCATGTGAGACCCAGCCATCCCTTGTGCTGCTGTCGGTCACTTTTGGCAGCTTCACAGCCTGTTCCCTGTTACACTGAACATCTTGTGTCCAGTCCTGTAGTTCCTCATGTGGTATCCAACTATCTGGTGAAGGGCCAGGAGAGTAAATCTTACGAAGAGCGATTGGAGGAGCTGGAGCTGTTTAGTTTGAAAAGGAGGAGGCTGAGAGGAGACCTCATCACTCTCTCTACAACTACCTGAAAGGACATTGTAGAGAGGTTGGTGCTGGTCTCTTCTCATGGGTAAGTAGTGATAGAACAAGAGGGAATGGCTTCAAACTGCGACAGGGTAGGTTTAGACTGGACATTAGGAAAACGTTTTTCACAAAGAGAGTAGTCATACAATGGAATGGGCTGCCTGTAGAGGTGGTTGAGTCACCATCCCTGGATGTGTTTAAAGGTCATTTAAATGTGTTGTTGGGTGATATGGTTTAGGGGTGAACTTGTAGTGTAGGATTAATGGTTGGACTCGATGATCCCAACCTGAGTGATTCTATGATCTCCACCTTCAGCCAAGGAGGACAAGCCATCTCCTGACATACCTACACACAAGCAGTACTTAAATTCCCATTATAGCCAATAGAATGGCGGGGCTGGCTTTGATTATCCGTATCCATGGTAGTGATGCCTTTGAAATGCTCTGACCAGTTGTCTAAGGGCATGAGATGCTTAAATGTGAGCAACTGTATTGAGCTGTAAATCTTCACTGAATGCAAGTAGAGCTTAGATGTGAAGCCTACCTTGTGAACATTGTAGACACTCAGAAGAAAGGTCTGTGAGACAGCGATGAATGTCTGAAACACTCCTATGAGAGAAGGTTAGGGGTTTTTTATTTTTCTTTCTTCTTAGGGATGTATGTGTTGGGTTTTTTTTTAGTAAGCATTGTTTTTGTCAGTAATAAAATTAATCTCTACAGTGATGCATGTATTAACGTCGCAGCTGACTTGAATATATAACCTGTTAATTTGAAGGAAGTACTTTAAGAGTTTTGGAAGGAAAAATTTAAATTCTTTTCTAATTAAACCTGGTTGTTGCTTCAGGCTAGAGCTTTTTAATTGTTAGCATGTTGGCATATGGCTCCCAACGTCTTTCATGTGTTATACAGTATGTAGACATTTTGTCTTTTCCATTTAGAAACGTTTTCTACATATGAAGCACTTCAGTATGTGCTTTATATTGATGCTATCATGACACTGAAAAGTTAACAGCACACAATAAGTAGTGCAAGATAACTTGCCCTTGCATATTTTTAGCACGTGAACAGACTTTAAGTAGCATTAACTGCTTGCCACTTGTTTTCAAGTCACTTGAAATCCACATAAAGATTTCTGTCAAGTAAGCCATTAAGGACTGTCATTTGTGTTATCCTGCAGGTGTAGCTCATATAATGTAATTACAATTTCTTTGAGCTCAAGGTACTACTGCAGTATAGCCTTAGTGAAAGGGTAGGATTAAGGCTTAAGAATTTGCATCTGACTGGTAGCATATTTTATTTATTTTTTTCATTAATTTTAGAGCTATTTGGCACTTGTATTTGTGACTTTTGGATTCAGGCAGTTTTTTTCTTAACACATCTTAAGTCTGTTACAGGTGCAGGGAAGGATTTTGTGACCTGTAGTGTGTGGGTGATAGCAACTTGGTCATCTGTTGTGTTCCTGCCTGCAAATAGAGAGGATTGGGATCCTAACGTGTTAAGGTCTCTCCTTCCTAGAAGTCCGCTATGTCCCTCAAGTAGCTCTTGTGGCACAGCAGCAAACCTTTCCAATGTTCGTTCTTCCTCTTTCCCAACCTGTAGGTCAGCATGAAATAGGGCAGGATGGAGTTTGCTTTTTTATTAATTTCTGCTTCGTGTGCTGCACTTACATAGACGGCATTGAAAGTGCTTCATGGTTGTTTCTTAACCTCTTCTGAAACGCTGGGAGTGAGATGTTTTATTGTAATCACAAATGGATCTTTATTTATAAATAAAAAAATAAATTTCTGTTTGTCTGTAGACACAAACATTCTTGCCGTGTTGGACTTAGTCCAAAAAATATCTCGTTATTTTTGGCCTATGTGGGTGCTGATAAATCTGAGATAATTACTTGGAAGAAACAAAATGGTTTTTATGAAGAAGTTGGAAGAACCAACTCAAACTTTGTTGTCCAAGCCCATTTCTGCCCCCTGTGAACATGCCAGGTTCTGGTGGTGGAAATGCTTAAAAGATACTGTTGAGTACCTTTTACCCTGAAAAGTAAGATGTGGGCAGAAGGATCCTGTAGCAGTGTAATAATTGCACTGATGGTGCTCTTGCAACGTCTGTGCTTTGACTCCTGTGTTTTGTGTTATTCTCACGCTTTACCTGTTACACTGTATTATTATATTCCTCTTCTCTCTGTCAGATCATACCTGTGTTATTTGTTTGCCTCTTTATTAAACTCTTGTACAGTTCTTGTTGCAGTGTGGGTACCTCTGGGAGGTACTGGCAAGGTGAAGTTTACTTAAAGGAATCTCAAGATGTCTGAAATCACCCCAGGGGAGATTACATTTAAGAATGGACTCTTGAGTTAGTCCCTGGAGAAATCAGTTGTTCTCTGAGGGGGGATTGGAAGAGACTAGTCTGCTTAGGCTAACAATTGTCGTTGTAGAAGCCACAACCCCCATGACTGTTAAGGTGTATATATATGAAATGTCTATATGACATTTTACCCATTTTCCTGGGGGTGACTATTTGGTTAGTGCTTCTTAATTTGGCTCTGTGTTGGTATTGAACCTTAATTCTGCATGAGGACGTGTATTCTGAATATCCTACTATATTTGGCAATCATTTAAACATCTGTCAGAACTTTTCTTAATCCTAAAGTTTCATGATTTTTTCCCCTTTTTGGTATTTTAGAATTATGAAAAAAACCTATTTTACAGTATCTTTTATTTTTTAAAAGGTTTTGTATCTTTTCTCTGCTTTCGGTGATAGTGCTAACACTTTCTCATAATAAGCACATAACTGTGACACCTGCTATATTTATCGAAAAGCCACAGGGGTCCTGGAGGGTAAGTGCTGCTTATGACCTCGATTTGAGCCTAACTTTTAGCATTTCCAGTCTGATAGAGTAGAAGCAGCAGGGACACTTGTGCAAAGGGAAAAAAGGGAGTGTGGCATCTTGGAATAGGGTGTCAAGAGTCAGAAACTGTAGAGAAGCTCTCTTGCAAAACCCTCCTGCCAGAGGTTTAACCTGTGAATAAAGGTGGCAAATAGATACAGTCCTAGGGGGAACTTTTATATGTTTATGGATGTTTCTTGGATGCAAGGGTAGTTCAGAACTAAGCAGTATGGTTAGAAAAATAGGATTAATGTTGGAATTACTTTATCTTTTTTTTGTGTTACAATCTGACCTGGTGTGTAATTATTCTCCTGTACTGGTAGGAGAAGGATGGGAAATTGTCTGGATCCCTTAGCCTTTTTGCTTACCTCCCTTGCAGATAGTAATGTGCAAAGGAAAAAAAGGACCCTACCAGAAATTTTAAATTTAAAAAATAGGAAAAAATAGAGGTCTAGAGGAAAAATATACCTAAGCAGAAATTTATATCTTTGATTTGAAATGTTACTAGCATATCTGGTTATCACTATAGTGCATGTCTATTAAGGAGAACTGTTGTACATCCTGTGTGGCATGTGGAAATGAAGTTCTCTAACTGGAGCAAAACCCTAGGTATCTACTCTGAAGTAATCTACTAACCATTAGATAAATAGTCTTATTTTACCTCTGATCCAGTGAATAGAATAAAAGAGTAGAACATCTTCATCAGAAGAGCCCTGAGAATACCTCGTGTAGTAACCGAGTTCTTATTTGCAAGGGGAGTTGAACTAAAGCCTGTTCTTTAAATCAAGAAGGGATAAGTAGTCTTGCTCCTCATCCTAGAGGAATCTACTAAGTGTAGACTTTGAGTAAAAGGGCGAAGGCACCCTTTGCCTTTCTCTGTTTTGTGAATGGCACCCACATCCTTCTTGAAATCTATATTAAAAAATCTGGTTTATTCTCTAAAATAATCCTTTCAACGTATTTGTTGAGGCTTTTTTTTTAAACACAAATTCATTGATACTGTGGTTTAATATTTGCCATAATTATTATATATTTGTGAAGAGGTTTAGTTTATGCAATTTTACTTTAACTTTTTTTTCTGGAAAAAACTTTTACTGCTGTTTCTGCCTGTCTTTTGTTCAACTCCTGAGACCAAAGCTGCAGAAAGGGAGCCGGTCCAGCAGAGTTCTGTGGGACTGCTGTGATTGCAGTGACCTAGCTCCTGTACTGAATGCACAGGAAGATAAATACGAGGGCATTGAGAATCTTAGACCTATGAGTACAAAGACACAAAGACTCAAGAGATCACAAAGCAGCTGTTGTTCTCTAAGGGATGAAAACAACATTTCCAAAAGAATGGATGCACTGCTATCACTGGGGTTTTAAAATCGCTTTTGGCTGATTAAACTTGACATCTAATGTACAGTTGCAAGAGATTAGGGAAATTTATTTCTGCACAAAAGAGCCCTATTAAGTTAACTGGTCTTGAAAACAGGCCTCCTTCTCAGACTGAAGTTAAGAAAATGCATGAGACCCACACTTTTTTTTGCTGTATTAAAAGCAGCTTGCTGACAAGATAAAAACTTCTGATGTTCTTAGCCTTGAACATATGCTTGTATACAGAGCATATAGAAGACCTCACCTCTCCTTGTTGTCTCATCAAAACATCAGTAGGCCCTAAGAATTGATCGTGTCGGTGCTTAACAATCTCCCCACACCATGCAGAGGCGTACCAGACAGCTTGGCTGCAATACATCCCCTCTGTGCAGTGCTAAATGGATAATATACATTGGCATAGCTCTAGCATGGATCCAGCTTGAATGAATGTCATGATACCCCTTGTATTTCAAGTTTCAGGTCACATCTTCTCTAGCTACCTGTTTCTGTAGATTAAACGTGCTGTAAATGATTTCGAGATATGGTTCATACTACTCTACTTAAGCCATCTTAAACTTCAGGCTTGAAATCATGGACTAACTGAAAAACAGAGGCATCACCAGAGCATGAAATCTGTTTTCCTGCAGTGACAGGGAGAGACAAAGAAGAGCGTAGTTGGTTAGGTAGGACTGGGTTTCAAATTTGAGCATTAATTGAGGTGAATACAGACCACGACGTTTATTAAAGATGAAGGATATAGCTACATCACTCGGTTGAGCGTGATACTGAAACACCAAAGGTCGCGGGTTTGATTCCCGTTCGGTCCTCATGTGTTGCCTGATCTACTTGAGAGACGTCCCTGCCCATGACAGGGAGCTTGGATTAAATGATCTCTAAGGTCCCTTCCAGCCTAAGCCATTCTATGATTTTGCAAAGTGTACTTACTCCACCTCTTCTCTCCTGTGTGGCTAAAATTCATATTGGCTTCCATGCCATAGCTTCTGCAAGAATTTTTAGTCATTAAACAAAATTAATTTCCAGCCTTGACTTGTACTGTGGTAAACTGGAATTCATTCTGTTCAAAGCAGGCCTTCCACCACTGTAAAATTAACCTGAGACAGGAATCAAGTGAAATATCTCCAGTCTTATAGTGAGAGGGCAGGTAACTAACTAAATAGTATTTAAAAAAATATCTTTTGTTATTATGTCTTATGTACTAGATAGAAGTAGTAGAAACGTAGTAGGAAGAAGACCATATTCATCCCAAGTCTTTTGAAATCACTGGGAGGCTTTAACTGACTTTCACATGGCTTGTACTTTATCCTGACATTAGTTCCTTAAGGTATTTCACCTATTAATTGTGTGCTATTTGAGATGGATGTCATATAACTTTGAGAGGAGTTTTCTGCTTTATCTTTGAGGTTAATAATATGATACGCTGAGATTGAATATTTATTGGTTCCTGCATGACTCTGAAAATACAGTAGATTCATGCTCTTGATATGGCTGTCAGTCATCAGTACAAACTGTTTAAAGCTCTGGAGCTTGATTCCCCATAGTGAGAGATTTTGCTTGAGGAGGACTTTGCAAAGCTTGCCTGGAAGCCACGGGGTTCTGCTGATACACAGTACAGAGGTACACGTGGTGTTCCTGCTGTTGTACAGTGTTGGGAAGGTCAGATCTATGCTGGAGACCTGAATGCAGCACAGTTTTGTTCATCAAGAATGTGAAAAGGTGTGAATCCGTGACCTGCTTTGGCAAAGTCCCTGGTATATGTGTCTATTTGCTCTGAAAAGTTTTCCTTGTATTCATAAAACTTCTTAGTTCATGGCAATGCTTATAGAGTGTTAAAGAACAACTTTGCTCAGTGGTCGTAAGAGTCACTTACAGGTCCTACTATACTGTATTGGCAAAATACCCCTGCACCAACAGGATTACTTGGTCTTTATTAAGTAATTGAAATAATTGAGTGAATGTGTGGAATAGACTAGCTTGGGGAAACAAGTGTCCTCGAGTTGTAAGAGAGATGCCCAAGAAAAGCATCAGTATCCTAAGTACTAGTTCAAGGAGTCATCTGACAGGGAACTGTCCTAAAATGAATTCACCTTTACCAACTTTTACTGCAACTGGAAAAGATCATACAAACATTAAGGTTGGACAAGACCTCCAAGATCATCAAGTCCAGCCATCAGCCCGACAGCACCATGACCACTAAACCATGTCCTAAAGTGCCACCATGTCTAGGTGTTTTTTGAACAGCTCCAGGGATCATGACTCCACCGCTTCACTGGGCAGCCTATTCTAATGCTTCACTACTCTTTCAGTTAAGAAATTTTTCCTAGTATTCAATCTAAGTCTTCCCTGGTGCAGCTTGAGCCCATTTCCTCTCATTTCTTGTTAGCTGTGAGAGGAGACCAGCCCCCACCTTACTACAACCTCCTTTCAGGTAGTTGTAGAGAGCGATAAGGTCTCCCCTCAGCCTCCTCTTCTCTGGGCTAAACAACCCCAGTTCCCTAGGCCATTCCTCTTAAGATTTGTTCTCCACACCTTTCACCAGCTTTGTCTTTTTTTTTTTTTAAATCACTGCTCCTACATGACTTGTACAGGGGTGGATGAAGCCCCTGTGAACAGGGAACATGACACAGTGTCTTCTTCCCCTTAGATGCTGAGGCAAGCTCCACACATATGGGTAGACCCGGGGGACACAGCTGTGTGGCTAGGAAAGAGGAGGACCTGTAACAAGAGTCATGTACCCAGTATGTGTACCAGATGGATTAGTAACTTGAAAGCCTGCTCTTGAATAATAGATAACGTGTCCAAAGAACTGGCAGGCTGGATTTTAGAGAAATTCGGATTACCACTAGATACTTTTTAGGATGATGAAGTGCTTACTGAAGTGCACAGATTTATGGTCATGGGCCTGTATTACAAGCAATCACCCCATCCAGACATGCATTATTAAGCTTATATATGATACTAGGTTTTTCTCTTCATTGATTTCAGCTAGTGAGAGTGTTGAGCTAGAGGGCTCAGCATGCCCTGGGGGACATCTGGCTCCCGGGATCCTTTCTTTAAAGTGGCTTGCAGCACGTTTCAAAATAGCAGCTTGGGTAACTACCCTCAAAGTGGAATGGCCCATCCTTGTGATTTGGTACTGGGACAGCAAGTGCTGCTTCTGGGGCATGAGGAATTTGTGCCTCCTCTCCAGGTTAAGGCAGTTTAATTAGCATTTTTATTGAGTATCTTGATTACATTACGGGCCTGACTTTAGACTTTCTTTAGAGCAGACCTGAAAATCAGTGACCTAACAACACATTTTATACAGAAATAGGAAATATTAACTGTGGCTGGTTAACACTCTATAGCTGTATGTAACGTGCATAGGGACAACTGTAAAATAAAAACCCTGCAAACAACCTGATTTCAGGTGGGGTTGCCAAGATTCCTTCCCTTTCGACAAGCATATGTAGCTGCTCCCATTGCAGTTAAAGGCACCTCTCTGAAAGATGGTGATAACATGGCAGTTTTGAGTTGGAGAAAACAGATTTAGGTCCTTCTTCTATTTTTTTTTATAACGCTGTGCTCCACAGAACTGTGACATTAATAATGTAGCATAGCAGTTATCAAATTGCTGGTCACCAATGCTTTACTGTGTGAGAGCTGCATCCTGGGTGAGTATCTCTGATGAGGATGTTGCAAGTGTTGAACTATGGAGGCTGTGGAGGTGACTCCTGCTGCTGCAGACGTTCCTTTGATTCCTTCAGACCTAGAGAGAATATGCCTCGCTCTTCTGTGGAGCAAACGTACAGTGGATTGAAATGGTATGAAATATATGGCAGACAAACATTGTCAGAGCCCTGCAGGCAGCACCAGTGAAGAGTTGTCCTGAAGCACACCCAATTTCTCAGGCCTGGGAGATGCTTCAGACCTTAGACCCACCATTTAAAAAAAAAATTAAAAAAAAGTTTTTCAGTTCAATATTTCAATGTATTTCAGTTCAATATTTCAATGTATTTCAGTTCAATATTCAGTTCAATATTTAGTTCAGTTCAATATTTAGTCTTTGCTATTTTTGGAGTATTGAAACAAATGGAGCATTTAAACCAGCTTTGAATGATTGCAAAATATGCTTTCCACGGTACTCTCTAGAATTTTGCTGTGTCACATTGTCACTGAAATATAGACAAAGCTGTTACCATAGGTAATGAATTTAAGAAGGGGAAAAAAAAAAAGTTGAGATGAGTTCCACAATGTTTATGCAATAAGCATGGGATTTCTGATTTGGCTTATGATGACATTATGGAATATGAATGTCTCTTTCACAACAACAACGTTAAAGTGCATGTAATCAGTGATAGGCCTGTGGTTATTACAGAGTAAAATGTAAACTATGTCACAAATCATGCCAACCAAAATGTTTTCCCTTTGGATTAGCAGGCAATGTTGAGCAGGTAGTGAATAACATGTGATTCATGCTGATCATGGTGCTCAGACAGCATTGAAGTGATATGTGTGTCGTAACTTCTGACACCACTTTGCTTAAATCTCATGCTTTGCTATGCAGTGGACTGCAATAGCACTTTCTGTGTGAAGACACCTGTTCCACATTAGAGGAGTGCAGTCACCACTCAGAAATTAGTATGGTGTGGAGCTTCCTGTGAGGTTATTTGAGCTACTTGAGACCAGTTTAGTTACACCTGCCAGGTTGGGTGCAGCTGGCTGCTAGGGAAGCTGTGCCGCTTGTGAAAGCAACATTAGTTTCTTGGCACGGTTCTACCTTTCTCTAGGTAGGTGCACCAGCCTCCTCAGAGCTTCTTTAGGGCTCTTGGATGCTCTGATCTGCAAGTTTTTTGCAGATCCAGTACGTTTTGAATAAGATGGTCTTTGGTTGCTGTGGTTGAGTCTTCCTCTCATCCCTTTACACAGTAACATAACCCCCTTATTCTTTGGCAGGGTTATATGTCCTGTTCTACCTTCCTTTGTGCCTATAGGAATTGCTGCACCTTCAGATCTACTGGCTGAGATGATCGGATGATGGCTTCCTTGCCCATCTCAGCACATGCTGGGTGAGCTTAACCAGAGACTTGCTAAGTTACAGCCAGAACAGGCTGGGGCAGGTGGTCTACCCAGCAAGAGTTGTAGGAAGATGCTTCTGTGGCCTTATGTGCATTGTCTGCACATCATGGCGATAGGTCTTTTTTTACCCTTAGAGTGATGTTGTAAGGCAGCTACTATTTTGTTCCCTGTTTTATTTGCAGTTGTTAAAACATGAAGAAAGTGCTGTTGGTTTCCTCTGTGCTGTATCCTGTAAGTGAACAGTCAGTGTCAGACATAGAGTTCATCTCACCTGCCTTCAAACACATTGTGGAGGCTCTTCTCTGAAAAGCATTTCTTTTGGAGGTAACGTTGACTTCAGCAGCCACACCTTCTTGCTGCTGTTTTCTGTTTCTTCACCTCTTCTTTATATGCCCTGGTACAGCTGGGCTCAATCTTCCTCATAAAAGGGATTAAGGAACTCTTCCTAGTTTAAAATAGCAAATTACCAAAAAGGGTTTTTTAATACAGATTCAGTGATTGATCTGATTCAGAATAAAGTCTTGCAAGGGTGGTGGTACTTGCTAGTACAGTGTATCTGTACAACTGAGAGGATGGCACGGGATAGAGCATTAAGCCTGTAGGACGGTGGCAGAGGTTCCCCTTTCCACTGGAACTGCTGCCAGGAAAGATCATCGACAACTTTAATTGAATATCTGGAGCTCTTTCAGTGGGGTGGATGCAAGCACTGCAGTGCTCAGGTGCTGCAAAGTAGTTGTTTTTTTCCCATTGCTTAGAAAAGGGGAAAATCGAAGACAGTCTCTGAAATCTGTTTTGTTTTTTCTTTTTAAGCTCTGTTTATTGTTCCCTGTCATGAATGCCATCAGAGTGAGTTTCATTTCATTACATGCAGAGATCTGTATCGGAGCCAGCCACGCTGGGCTGCCTTTGTAGGCAGCGCTGACAAAGAGGCACAGCTCACGTCCTTTTCAGGTGGGGGTGAAGTGAATCCTGCCCCATCCTTTCTCTTGGAGTATGTTGTGTACGGTGTTGACTAGGTCAGCCATCAATGTCTATACGTGAGAGCATCTTCATTGTGTCATTGATTCATCCAGCATCAAAAAGTACCACAAATAAATACTGGGAGTGAGTGAGAATACAGGGAAAGAGCGTACTATGCCTGCCCCAACACCCTTCCAGCTGTTTCCAGTTCAGAGACTGATTGAAACAGATGTGAACTCTGATTTAGGTGTGTTTTGTTAACCTTTGGTGAATTTGTGCACTGTCCTTATGTAAATTTTTGCATTTGCATTTGTCCTTTGGTAAGAATTCCTTGCTTTGGAAGGCTCTTATTTCCTTACTTTAAGGATCCTAAATTCGGTAGGATTAACACTCTCCTTAATGGATGAAATGCTAGTAGTTTGGCAGAAGAATCTGAGGCTATAATATTTTATCTGAGATTACTTTGTGTAGTAATACACGAGAATGAGTCTTCTGCTCAGAAAGGTCAAACCAGCCGAAATGTGAGAGCTGGTATGCTCATGAGTTCTGGTTAAGAATACACCAAATAGAGTGAAAATGCGTGAGATTGACAATTTATATAAAATGGCACTTGCTCAATATGGGAGCTGGAGAAGGAACAGACATTTGGGCCCTAGGTAATGCCTAAGGCAAGATGCTTCAGCATAGTATTTGTCCAGTCCCTCAAGAAAGAGGATGCTGAGAAGCCGTGCTTGACTATTGACTGTGCTCTGAAGATTTGCTCTTGGACCTCTGCATGGAGGCAGAGTTGTGCACACAGAAAGAAGATGAATGATGAGACAGTTGCATTTTGCACAAAGCCTCTGTGGTTGTCTGTTTACATTGCTTGTTCAGTAAAATGTTTGCCTTTTAGAAGAGGGGCAAGTTTAAAAACAAAACCAAAAAAGCCACACAACAAAACCCCAGCTTTCCAAAGTACTTAGCTAAGGTGCAGTACTGTTTTTTTGTAGAAGTTTTTTTGTTGGAGATAACTCATATCTCCCAGCTCTTTGAAGTCATAAAATCACTTTTGTGATTAAGTTGGGTCAGGCAGTGGTGGTTAGAATCTCCAGCATACTGCATTTGGAAAGCAGTATTGTCATTTTTCCAGTATACAGTGCATCCAAAGACAGTTTTCAGGTCAGCCTTTCACTGAATTATGTTGAAATATAACATATAATTGTGTAGAGAAATGGCATTCTTGCAAAAGACAATCAAGTGAAGGCATTTCATTGCTATGTAGTTTCTCACTAGCTGACTTAGGTTAAGAGCTTGCGAAGCCATAGGACATAATGTAGAATCTCCCAAAACCGAAGAAAAATGTTGGCATGTATTTGTTCAGTTGTTCTAGTCTGATTATGGAAGGTCAAGGGGAAGGATGGACACTATACTGTGTTTTGGACTCCCCTACGTAAAGACTCTTGAAAGGCGACCTCTTTTGTTGTCTCCTCTTAAGGTGTGGTTGTTTTGGTGTTATCCACCTGGGGGAGAGGGGTGTGTTGCCCTTTTTAACCAAGAAATCAAGGGATGGAAACATCAAGCAAGCCCCAAGAGCATTTTGTGAGCTGGCTATGGCAGTGCTGGGAAATGGTTTCAGGCAATAACACTTTTAATGTGACTGAACATGTGCATTAAACATAGGAGGTGCAGCTCCATGTTAATGGTAAAGTTTTTATCACTAGCTGGATGGCTGAGGGCGCTACAGCTGTGGTTGGGAAACCATACGTGGTGCAAAAAGCTGATGAGATGACTGTGATGGCAATGGGAGACTGGAATGAGGAGTGTGCCACTTGAAAAGTCAAGAAGTTCGCTGTACAGTAATTTGCAACAAGTTGGATATATGTACATGCCCCAGACTAACTTTCGGTTTTACAGGTAGAACTCAGTACTCTGATGATTACTAGAGCTGAAAACATTGCTGTCTTGGGCCCTGAACTTCTAATCTTCTAACTAATAAACCCAAATTAAAAAAAAAATAAAATGTTTTTAGGACTGGAAATTGCTAAGGAAAGCTGTGAAGCACTGGTTTCAAGTACACCCTGGAAGGTGTTACAGCCCTTCTCTTTTTAACACAGAAGCTGAATGCCTCACTCTGAAGCAGACCTAAAAATTGTACGTACTTCTAAGGTTTGGGAGTTGCTGAGGTACTTGAAGAGCAGTATCCTTTAGGCTCTGTTTTGAAAACTTAAGCTACCTGGAGATCTGTTCCTGGGCGAGGACACCACGGTGTTGATTCCGGTTGAGTATCTTGCACTTCTGTTCAGACTACTGAAAGTTCTTATGGGGAACTCTGAATTTTCCGGGGACCCAGTCGTTAACAAAATACTTGTTTCCTATGCAGGACTGTGCATTTTACTCCCAAGACTTTGCTTCTAAGTGTGGGTGCTGTGCAACCATGCATTTGCAGAATGCGCTAGGCAAGTGGTTTGGGTTTTCTGAAGAAAACCTGTTGGCAGGAAAGTGCTGTGTGTTCAAAACTTGCAGTTTTGAACATACTGGATTGACAATGTTGTAAATATTCTTCCAGTGTTGGCTCAAAAGACAGTTTTTGGTCATACTGTGTCATTAGTACCCATATTTAAATGTATGCGTATATGCAATTCACTTTATTTTTAGCTTGAGCTTAAAATGTAATTTTGGCTCTGGCCTGAAGGCCTATGTAAGCTAATTGAGTGGATAAACGAGCTAGGTAACATCTCATATTATTCAGTATGTTTAGTTAGTAGTACCACACAGTTATTTGACTTAATTGTTTTCTGTCTTTATAGCAAAGAAATATTTTTTTCTTTAATTTGTGCTGCTTAGAGGGAAAGTAAGTTCCTGTTTTGGCAAATGGGGTTCACTGGATTTCATAATGGAGTTATGAGAATGGAAAGTTGTTTAAAATGCACGTGTACTTCTTGATTTTTCTGGCAATATAGTTATCCTTAGATAATGTAATATCCTAGGTGTATCTGATTGATCAAGTAGAGGACCTGTACTTGTTCTGTCCCTGTTTACATCAGTGTAACCCCATAAAATTAGGATAATGTAGTGGGAGTCTATGCTAGTTTTTACCTCAAGTCCTAGCTTATGAACGTTCCCGTTAATTTGAATAGCAAATTTCATCTTCACTTTCGAAAACATGCTTCTGCATGTGTTTAGAAATTGTATACCTTATGTAGCTTAAATGAGAAATTGCTTTTAGTAAAGGAATTGTTTTAGGTATGGTATGGCATGACCTGGTTTTGCAGGGTGCTCTGTGTGCTTTCGAGCCACGCAATTCTGTAGATACTTACTTTTTCAGGCTTTCATGTGAAATTTTCCATGAGTTCTTATGAAATGTTGATTATTCACAGGAATCAGTGTGGTGAATATTTGTGTTTATGTAGTTGCTCCTGTTTTTCTATGTCAGTTACTATTCTGAGCTATTTTAGAATTTTGATATCTCTAGGGAAGTTACAAAAATGTCTGAGGTTTTAAAACTTAAGTTGTGTTAGTAAATGTTTTAAAATTATAAACAGGCTCACTTTTTGCTGATTTTCTTTTTTTAAAGGAAAGCTTTTGTTTGATTGCTTATATAGTCATTTTGACAAGACCTATTAGAGTGTAGCACAGTACATTATCAACAGTCTAGTTATTAAGAATTGATCAAAACCAAGGAAATCATACTGAAAAAGTTGGGCACTTCCAATCTAACTGTAGACTTTGATGACTGAAACAATTTGTGTTTATTGTATTACAGAATATTAGTTCCAATAGTTTCATGCTTCAAGAATTCAAATGCTAATGTGTTTAACTCCTTGCCATCAGTAAATAAAATGGATTTCTTGGCTGCTTTGCTCTGGATGGTTCTTCAGATGTCCTTGCTTTCTTTTCTGTGGCTCGTACCTTTTCCTGCTTCAGTGCATCTTCCGTATAAGGTAGTCAGAGCAGGATTATTCACGTTTCTACTCAGCTGCAAAGATTAGAAACTTTGTTTTTTAAAAGGTACCCGAATTTCTTATTTCATCTGTGGGCAACTGGAGTTGAGGCTTTAAGAAGAAAGTGCAAATACTGTAAAATTCAACTGGGCTTTTAAAGTCTTAACAACATTCTCATCCATGCGTACCGTAGTGGGTTTTTTATAGTGCAAACCAGGGCAGTCTCAGAATCAGTTTTGAGCAAAATAACCATCCTAAAATGACTATCAGTTGCACAGTTGTGGGATTTTACAGATTTTACATTAATTTCCATATTTACCTTTGTGTCTGCAGCACTTGCTTTCCCTATACCTTCTTATGTTTTTGGCATCAGTGCAAGACTGCAGTTAAGTTTAATGTTGCTGACTTTGTTAATACTGTAGAAGTACTCAATATGTACTTTGATCTTTCCATTTGAAACCTAGTGAAAACAGCTTTCTACATTTGATCCTAAACAACGAAGTTAATCATAATCCTAAAAACTGTCAATCCTTCACTGGCGCTTAAATACTGTGAAGTTGTATTTTAAGCACAGTGGCAAAAGTTCTAGAATTGGGGGTATTTTACATTGGTATATTTAGAGATTTAGCTTAGAGATGAGCGTAGATAGCTTTTCCTGGCTTCATCCATCTTGCCTTGAGAACACGTGCTATTTGAAAAAGGAGTTTGAAATCTGCTTTGCCATACATACTAATTATATTCTGTGTGTGGGTTCTTGCTTTTATAGTCGTGATAACTGTTGCTTTGTGCTTAGTGGGCCAGCTCACAGCGGTTATTGTGGCGGGTAATGAATGATGTTTATTTGCGCTGTATGGTTGACCACATCTGGGGGTGAGAACATGCTGGCAGCTAATTGGCCTGGCAGATGATCAGGCTGCTACAAAACAAGATCTTGTGTTAGGCAGAAAAACAAAATCACAAGGAACTGTCACCCTTTGCTCTTTCTGGTGGTTTCTAGTGGAAATGGCGAACGTGAGCTGTGGGTATGATACTGAGACCTCCACTATCGTGTGCATTTAAATCAGTGCTTCAAATCAATTTGCAGGTATTGACTGTGAGTTAAGCTCGTGTCCAGTGGTTTGTGTTAATTACTGGTTTATACAGAGTTGTGCCTGTCTGCCTTTGCTCTCCTTTTTGTCCTGCCGTATTTGCGTGCTTGGTGTTTGAACCGATCACGTTGGCGAATGTGAAGGACGAACAGCCCCCGTGGGGAAGTCGGTGTCGTGTTGCTTGGAATTAAGCAATTTCCTAGAAGTGATGCCGCTGCAGCTCCTAGATAAGATCTCAGACCTTTAGATTTCTATAAACTTGATGGAACTAGAAACATCAAAAATGAGGGAATTGCTGTAATTCTGTGATGAGACGGCAGCAAAGATCACAGTTTGCATTTTCGTGTCTTACCGATGTGTAGTTTAGCTCCCTCCCTCAGAGATTGAGCCTTGCAGGTATTCCCCTTCCCCGCAGACTGCGTTTTGCTGGAACGATGCAGTTGTCTTAACTCCAAGCTTATTAGCATGAAATGGGAAGAGTAGAAAAAGCTGCTTATCCTTTACCAATGAGGATGATCAGAGGGCTGGAGCACCTCTCCTATGAAGACAGACTGAGAGAGCTGGGGTTGTTCAGTCTGCAGAAAAGAAGGCTCCCAGGAGACCTTATTGTGGCCTTCCAGTATCTCAAGGGGGCCTACAAGAAAGCTGGTGAGGGGCTTTTTAGGATATCGGGTAATGATAGGACTAGAGGGAATGGATTAAAGCCAGAGATGGATCAGTTCCGATTGGACGTTAGGAAAAAGTTCTTCCCTATGAGGGTGGTGAAACACTGGCACAGGTTGCCCAGAGAGGTGGTGGAAGCTCCATCCCTGGAAGTTTTTAAGACCAGGTTCGATGGGGGCTCTGAGCAGCCTGATCTAGTGGGGGATGTCCCTGCCCATGGCAGGAGGGCTGGAACTAGATGATGTTTAAGGTTCCCTCCAACCCTGACAATTCTATGATTCTGTGCTTCTGTGTTAGTGAGAAGGAAGAATAAAGTTGGCATGTTCTGCTGAAATCATTTTGGTGATTGGTTTCAAAATAGGGGAGGCTGAATACTATTTGTGTATCTGTGAGCATTTAAAATGACTGGATCAACAGGTCAAATTAACACGCAGATTTGTGATATTAACTAGCCATGTGGTAGAGAGTAGCTTTTTGGAGTAATTTTTGGGCCTTTCTAGCTTTGAAAATCAATTTGTGGCATGTGACACCACAAAGTACATCTGCTAAGTAACCCGGTTTCTAAGCTAGTTACAGTGTGTTCTAAGTCACTGTACATAACATCTGTCAGGACAAAATAGATTCTATCAAATAAACATGCGGTACCATTTCTTTTTTTGTCTGTGCAAACTTTGCTTGTACTTGAATGGGTTCTCTGAAATTTACATTTTTTTAAATTTTGCCCATTCCTTCTACTTAAAACAACTTTAGTGTTTATTTTAGGAAGAGTGCGTGGATATTGTTAATTTTTCCTTTTGAACAGATGTTAAAAAGGTGAATCAACAGACAGGTGGATTCTATTTTACTGAATGAGCTGCAAAAATGTACATTAAATAAACTTTTAGCTTTTTTTGCCTGCTCTGAGCAATTTGTGATGTTACTGAGTGGACCAGATGCCTTGCAAGCTCATTGCAAGCAATACATACAAGAGGGGCCCTGTTGTTTTATTTGATTGATTCTCAAAAAAACCGTAAAAAAAAAAAAATCATGCTTATATAATCAAGAGTTTGATGCTGTAAAAAGAGAAGGGAAAATATGGTGGCTTAAAAGCTTGCTATGGGATTACAGTTGTTTTTAGCACTTGATGGTTAAGCGTCTTTTACTGCGGTGTCTCTAAACTCCCATAACTGATAATTTAACTGCTGATTCAATTGTGTGGTGATTGATTGCCATGAATAATTCCTTGAAGAGCACTACAGAATTCATCTGTGTTTATTAACTGTAGTGGTTTTTGCTTCTTCTGTTCACTTTGTGTGTTGGCACCCAGCGCTGTATCTGGTGAATCTATACCAAAATGGTGTATACGTAGAAAATGGTAAACAAAACATATTTGCTAGAAAGCATTTTGGAGCACGTTTTATGTGCAGAAGGTTGTGCTAATCCTGTTTTGCTGCTGAACTTTGACCATTATATTGCTTTTACCATAAGTAAAAAAAAAAAAGTATAATGAAAAGATTAAAAAGAGATGTTTTTTCTCTCTAACAGCACTATTCTATTTATAACTATAATCTTTTTTTTTTCCCTCCCTCCTCCCTTGCATCTGTAACAGCTAGCCGATGGCGGAACCTCTTCTCTACGCCTGTCTCCTTGGCTTTTCCTTATAGTCCTGTTGCAAGACTCACCCCATATACCAATGGCTTTAATAGTCCCAGCTTCTCTAAAACCTCCAGTAAAGCAATACTAACACCTGAACGGACAGGTAATGCTTATCTTTTTGGTGATTTACGGTGCTTACAAAATTGCTTGATTTAATCTAATCTTGCTAGCATTTAACAGCAATACACTGTTCAGATGATTGTGTCCAGACTCTCATCTCGGAGAGGGAGTTTCTATTTTTTCCCTAAATGCCCTAAAATTTAGCAATTAACTGGCTGTGTAGGTTATCTTCTGTGTTACACAGCGTATTATAGGAAAGGGATGCTAAAAAACAGAGCCGATTTCTCAATCATGATTTACCTGAGAGTATAGTTGTGACTGTGTCAGCTTTGAAACAGTGCCCGGCTTTGCCTGCCCTTTACTGCTTGTTTCTGCCCCACTGTGCCCCTTCGTTATGTCTGCAGAAACATTTGTGTGGCTATGTGATGAAGTTGTAGGGAGAATTTCTCAACAAACTGGCAGAATCACAGCTGTTTTCAAGCTGGGTTTGTTGCTGCTATCCCAAGATTTATTATCTTTGCCACTGATTTTCAGGGGATGCAGGAGTTTTAGGAGAAATACAAACTTTCTGGGGGCTGTAAATTGCAAAGAGCTGCATTTTTCCTTCTTCGCTACAGGTATCAGGAGTTTAATTTATGTCTGAGACTTCTCTTAAGCTGCAGTGGCGGTGCAGAAAATAATCTTCTGGGGAAGAGGCGTTAACATTTTATTGCTGACGGGAGCAGGTGTGGTCTAAGAAAGTTAGCATCGGTGTCACACTGATCTGTGCACTGTTTTGTTTACAATGGGTAAAATCAGTGCAGAAAGCCCTGTTAGGAATATGGGCTCTGCAGGTGAGATACAGCTCCAGACTGAGCGCCTGGTGTGAGTGAGACGTCTAAACTCCCTTGTTCAACAGGATGTAGTTTAGTCCCTTAATGAAGGCAGCTCATACTATTTGAGATACCCTCAGCTATCTTGCCAAGGTTCCCGCTCCTGCTCCAAAAGGGCACAGCTGTGATTACCTCTGCAAAACCTCAGGGACCATGGTAACTTGGAAGTTTTAAAAAGCAAACACATTTATTCCTTACAGTGCTTGCAAAGGAAAGGAGTCCCATGTGTATCCTTTTGTGTTGGAGTTGTACCATTAGAGAACAGCTGAATTTAGGATGAATTTTAAGGTGGCTGCTTTGAGCAGTGCTAGAGGATGCAAACCCATGTGTGATACAAGCACATGAGCGATGAGCCATCCTCACAGCACTTCTTACCCTGCAGGCAGTAGACCTCTGGTGAGCCAGAGGATATTAGAAAGTGATTTACTCTTCTATTTTAAGAATTTTTCTTTAAGGTTGAGCAACAACTAGCTAGTGCAACTAATGGCAATTTAGTTGCTTTACTCTCGTGCAGGGAAAAAGCGGAACCCAGAGCCCTCTCCAAAAGGTAGCTCTGTGAAGAAGGCAATGCTTTCTCAGTTGTTGCAAAATGTTCAGTCTTAATTGGTGTTGTCATCAGTTTATCTGATGATTGTTAAAAAATAAGACCGTAAAATTTAGGTAAATGCCTCTGATTCGTATCATAGAAATCTTCAGTTCTGAGCAGAAATTGATGCGCGCTTACTTTTCAAAACGGAGTAGGGAGAACAACAGTCCCATAAGAAGGATTCAAATGCGGATGTGTTTTAGACTACACTGACTAATCTGAGCTATATCAGAACTGTGTTGGGTAAATTATTCATCGTCTGGGCTGTGTGGAGCTATTTTGGGAATAAGCAGAGGAATTCATGATCCATTACTACACTTACTACTTCTCCCAAATATCCAAACCCTTTGCTAATTTGTGGTGGATTGCAGTAAACTTCTGAAAGTTTTTATCAGTTATACAGAAAAAATTTTAAGCTGCTGTAACATAAAGGGCAGATAGTCAGGAATGAAAGATGCCGAGATGTATTCATGGACTGAAGGTTATGTTTTCTTACATAGGTTACCTTTCTAGGAGCTCCCCTTTGAGCCCACAGTCATCTATCGACAGTGAACTGAGCACCTCGGAGCTGGAGGATGATTCCATCTCTATGGGATACAAGCTGCAGGACCTCACCGATGTTCAGATCATGGCTCGTCTACAGGAAGAGAGTAGGTGGCTTTTTTTCTTTTTCTTTTCTTTTTTTTTTTTTTTCAGAATAGTCTGAGGAAGATTTTCTATAAACAAACCGCTCCGGTCTGGCCTCGGTCAGATGGATCTTGCTTAAGCAGTATATCGAGTGGCAGGTGGAAAAACTCTTCACCTGCTCAGAGAAGATCTCCTTTTTGTGGGGTTCACGTTGATAGTACTGGATCTTTAAAAACTCAGTGCTTACATTTCTCTGAATCCCAGCTGGTAACTCCACAGTCACTGGGTACATTTAGATTTAGAAGATTTATGCCTTACCACATTAATTAAAATAATTTTGTTTCTGAGGAGGGAAGTTGCTAAGGCATGAGAAGGCTAAAAATAGGCACCTCTTGTGGATTTCTTTGCCTCTACTTTGATTTTTATAACTGCCAGATGAATTTTGAAATTAATTTCCCTTTAAATCCTGAATTGGGGCATTTAAATACAACATTTTGATTTGAGACTAGTGAATATGCATAAATCTGAGCCCAAAAAGCTTGTTTGTCATGGTATAGTTTGGCTTGATAGTAAGTTTTGGAAAGTGTCTTTATTCATAAATAAAGGGCATTTGACTTAGGAGTCACTCGGACAGTAAGTGCAGTATCTTTCTCAAGTCCTGTTAGCATCAAGTAAGACATCAAGAAGGAAATTATGAGATGGAAAACAAGAGAAATTTAGAGATGGTGGCTGAAGGAGAATGCCAGGTAATAAGCAATTAAATAAGATAAAAATAAAATGTGAACAAAAAAAGAGAGCTGCAGCAACCAAACTGAACAGGACAGAGCAGTCGCTTGTCAGCAGTCAAACTTGCGGAAGGTCTGGAAACACTCGTTATGTTCAGCAGAGAAATTAGCCAGTGTGAGACTTTCCAAGATAGCTGAATTTGCAGCTGGCAAATGTGTGCGGTCACAGCTTGGAAATTTTCTGATATTATGTGAAAGTTATTGGGGTTTAAAAATAAAATAATGAGAGATGAAGGATTTCATTACTTAAATGACAGCTGTGCGCATCTCCTTTAGAGTGAGGTTTAAAAAAAGACTTCAAGTGCTTAGCTTTGTAAGGAATCAGGTCATTGGCAAACTGGGAGGAAAAACACTCTTTTTATTCTAATCTGTGTCAGGTGTAATGGTGGTATCTCATCCTTGTAGTAGCAGCTGGTATATTTCGAGCACGTGACGGTGGTTGTCCACTTAATCCAGTGGGAAGTGGCAGTAGTATACGTGCACCCAGGCACACTCTCTTCGTGTCCACAAATAGAAACTCCCACTCGAGAGGCGGGGAAAAGCATGTTAAGAAGTTCCCGTTATGAGGCAAAGACGCCTGTCAAAGCTGAGGGGCTTTTTGCAAATCTAGGGAAGTTGTTATTCGCAGCTGTTGGCGCAGTTACTCGGCTCCTGGAAACGAGATGCTCATCCCCTTTTCTCCCCGTCTCCTGTGCAGCTGGGAGAAAGGGGGATGTACAAGGGATGCAGATGTTTCCCTCTCACTTAACCCAGACTGAACTTGCTTTTCTGGGGCAGTGCTAATAGTGGGATGGTTTTCAAAACCTGGAGAAGGAGAGGGTGGGCTGTGTACCTGTCTAAAACACAGCTGTGTTACCACTATCCTTGTCCATGAGACTGGCTGCTAGCGAGATCTAATTCTCGTTCAGGGAGATTGGAGAGACAAGATACTTGCGTGGGTTATAAGTTTAGGAAATGCCATTGTCAGCATTTTCATTGCCTGAATAGATAAATTTAATAGCGATAGCTTGGAAAACTAATAGAGTGACTGTTAATTCCTCTAACTGAGAATGTTTAAAAGTTAAATACTTAATACTCATGTAGTCTTTCTGTTGGCAGAGAAACAGGTGCCTCCTCAAAGCAATTCATCTTATGTTGAGATATTTAAGGTATCTCACAGGTACTGCAGTTTGGAGATGCCTGTATCCTTTTTTTTTTTTTTTTAATTAAAAAGTAGACTTGAGGAAGTAATTCAGGTTTAGATGACTGAAAGGTAAACACCAAAAGTTAGATCAGGTGAATCTTACCTCAGATCTTCAGCCTGGTGACATAGAAAATCCAGTTCTTGCTGTAAAATGATGTCTTCTTACCTGCTTAGTTTTCAAGATTGAAGTGCCTGTTAAGAGTTAATCACTTGGCAGAAGCCGAATCATCCTCTCCTTGGAATTTACAGGCCTAAGGCAAGATTATGCTTCTACTTCGGCATCTGTGTCAAGGCACAGTTCCAGCGTCTCTCTGCATGCGGGAAAGAAAGGGACGTGCGGTGACCAGGAGTACGATCGCTATAGTCTTGAGGACGAAGAAGAGTTTGACCACCTCCCGCCTCCGCAGCCTCGGCTGACCCGCTGCTCCCCCTTCCAGAGAGGGATTCCTCACTCACAGACTTTCTCCAGTATCCGGGACTGCAGGAGGAGCCCCACCTCCCCACACTTCCCTTCAAATAATTATCAGCAACCCTACTACTCTCCTCAAGCCCAAACTCCAGAGCAGCAACCAAATAGGATTAATGGAGGTGGGTTGCATGCTTTTCTGAGAAGTGCTGGTTTGTTTTTGTGTTTTTCCTCAGTGCCAGTGCTGTTTTAAAGACCAAGCCGTGTCAAGAGTGAAGTGCATTTAGTGTGTGACAGATAGATCAGTCTAAGAATTGTGTCAAGCAATTTAAGCCTGTGCAAATGGTTGAGGTATGTTATTGTTAAGTAGTTTGCCACAAGGTGGGATCTGTGACCTGGTCATGAAAGTTGTTGCTTTAGTTTGTTTTAAAGTGCTGCAAGGATGACCACAAGTGAAGAAAGAAGAATCATCTTTTAGCAGGCTTATAATTCGTTAGAAGAACTGGTTGGGCTTGGGAGCTAGGCCTATACCTCTGCAATGTCAATACAGTAAAATACAAAATAGGGTTTTCAGATTTTTATTCCCCTTCTTTTTCTGGAGTTTGCTGTTAACGCAGCTCTGCTGTGAATCCCTGATGAGTGCTTAAGGCGGGGATCAGCACTCTGCTCCTGTTCCAGGTCTGGTAGGGGAGACTTAAACTGATGGGAGATAATGTCACTCCCAAGCTATCCTGAACCACTTCTGTATTTTGCATTGTATTTGAGATGTATTCTAGCATCTCTGGAAGGTCTGTGTCTCGGTGCTTACTTAAGCTTCCCCCCCCATTGTTGCTGTTACCTTCCTTTCATTTCTTATTATGGTCACATTTTTTCCCTCCTGCTGCATCTTAACGTTCCTGTTCTTTCTGTCTTTTCCTCAAGCTAATTGGAAACAGTCAGTTTTCAGTCAGGTTCTGGTTTGTGACATTACAGGTTACAGCTTACCCTTGGGCAAGAAAGTAAATGTATTGTTCTAAACAACACAAAGTTGCTATTTATAGAGCACTACAGGTATGCATGTTGCTTTCCTGACAAATAAGACGTGACAGGTTGGTGCCAAAAGCAGTTACATTCGAAGTAAGACATGGCATGGAAGTATAATTAATAAGTGGCAGTATGTAAAGATGACAATGTTAACGGAGGATGGAGCAACATGGGTGTTTGTTGATACAACATATGTGCCATATTTATTTTAGAATTTTTCTTGCTGGTGAGCTACAAGAATAGGATAGCACCGATGCACTTGGCAGAAATGTTGAGGAGATAGGAGGATTATAAGGCGTTTTTGGTTCAGGAACCAAGGGCAAGGTGTGGTGCTGCGATATTTTCATATAGTCCTCAAATGCTTTTTCAATGTTTTTTTCATGTTCCACATTAGTGGAACTAACGCATAGAATTCCCATGTGGAAACCTCAGAAAATACTTACAGGGCGCTAAAACCATCAGACTCCTAATTTATTAACTAGAAAGTGTATAAATGCAAAAGGGCACCAATTTTGACTACCTGGTTGCCTTTTTTTCCTCAAGAACTTTGAAGTGTTGGATAATCTGGTGTTGCTCAGAAGATGGATGCACATGACTTCTTCAGTACCTGTTTGCTGGGATGGCAGACAGTCCTGTAATAGCCAGTACCACTGTCTTTAGCAGGAAGTATCTCTTCAGCTTTTTCACCTTCAGCCTCTGACTTGCGCAGCACTGATCCACATAAGTGGCAAATACCGATGGTGAGAAATACTTTACGGTGTTCTGTGGGCGGACAAGGAGTCAAGTGTTTGCTGTGTGGACTGTGAGTAGTATTGCGACAACATCTTCTCATCAGTGCTTCTAATGATCTTGGCGACAATTTCATTGTTTTTGCAGATGTGTTTTTTTTTCTGCACGTTGAAATGGAGGTAGACTGCAAAATAAGAATTTCTCTGAAGCTGAGTATGACGGGTGGTGCGTTCCATGCTGTTACAGTTTACCAAGGCAGATGAGAAAGAGGGGTGTGATAGATGAAAGGGTGAACTGTTTAGTTACTGCTTTCAGTATATGTGGAAAGCATCGTCCATTATTATCAAAATCTCACATATCACATGCTGGGCTGCTCTAGGCCATTCGAGCAGTCTTCCCAAATCTCTCTTCCTCTCCCCCTAGAGAGATCACTTGTGTTCTTCTGTATGTGGTCAACACTGGACCCTGGTTTTTCTGATCACTTGCAGAGCTCTCTGTGAGTAAGTGGCAAGTAACCTCAATTTTGGCACGCAGTCTAGGGTGAAAAAACAGTGCTTAGATTTGACATAAGAATATTTTGGGTTGGAAATGGCCCTAAAGATCGTCTAGTTCCAACCCCCCTGTCATGAGCAGGGACACCTTAAGCTAGATCAGGTTGCTTAAAGCCCCATCCAGCTTGGCCTTGAATAGAATGGCCTGGGCTGGAAGAGACCTCAGAGATCATTTTAATCCAACCTCCCTGTTGTGAGCAGGGACGCCACCTCTCGGCTAGGTCAGGCAACACGTGAGAACCGAACGGGAATCGAACCCGCGACCTTGATGTTTCAAGCACCACGCTCAACCCACTGAGCTAAACCAACCCTCAAATACTTCCAGGAAGGGAGCATCCACAGCTTCTGTGGACAGCTTGTTCCAACGAAGTGTCTCCTCAGTGTCTCCCTAAAATTAGGGACAAATAGTACAAGGGATGCTGTCCTAGCTGCTTTTAGTGAAACTTGTTTGCTGCGTTATGCCAGCTGAGGTACTTACTCTAAGTACCTGTACTGTAGCAGATGTGTTCAAAGTGTGATGAACTTGGAAAACTTCAATAATTCTTTGAAGAGTACAACATTGGTTGCCTGATGGGAAGCACTTACATCCAGATCCTGACTTGTGGGTGCCCACAAGTGTGTGAAGGGCCCAAATCAGCTGCCCACATACAAGCACTTAGCACTATACAAGGTACTTTGCACCCATCTTGGCTTCACCGTTGCTGCGTGTCAGTGCTGTTCAGATGCCGTAGACAACCCAGGGTCTCTCAAATGGCACGAGGTACCTCCTATGTAGGCACTGAGTTGTGCTCTAGGTGTCCAGTCTCTCACTAGAGCTTATAGTCTGCTTGTTCTCCATCCACAGGATTGTGTTTTAGGTAGGAGAGAGAGACTGTCTGGGGTTTGTGGCACCCTGGTGATATTCTGCCTCTGCTTGGAGTGAGGATGCTCTCACAGATGAGGATACTCTCACATCCCGGCGGTGTTTCAGACCATAATTTTGAACTTGCACATTGTTCTTTCCAATGTATTGTAGCATATTGCCGCCCTTCCTGTAGTTACAGATTCATAAAATTGTTTGGGTTGAGCAAAAGGCATTTAAAATTGAGTCCAAACATTCACCTAGCAATGCCAGGTTCACCACTAAATCGTGTTCCTAAACACCACATCTATGTATCTTGTAAATATCTTCAGAGATGGTGGCTCCACCCCTTCCCTGGACAACCTACTCCAATGCTTAACAACCCTTTTGGTGAATAAATTTTTCCTAATATCCAATCTAAACCTACCCTGGTGCAACTTGAGGCCATTTTCTCGTGTCCTATCACTTGTTTTCTGACACTGCCCTATTTTAAATTGCTGTACACCTATTTTAAAATGAGATACCATACATCTGTTTTAAAATACCACACTGTCTAGCCCCACTCTCAGGCCCAGGTTCTTTCACCTTCTCCCACCCATGTCTGAGTGAATGGTATTAGTCCCATTTACTGCCAGTCCCTGACAACTTGCTGTACTGAAAAGCTCATGGTAAACTCTAGCATAAAGTGTACAAATGTAAGTATGTTGAGATGTGAAACATGTTGTTACACCTCTTAAACAACATTTTTGCAGCCATCACCTGTAGTGTGTCCATATTATGTTTGCTAATATTC
Source organism: Trogon surrucura (assembly GCA_020746105.1). Lineage (NCBI taxonomy): Eukaryota > Metazoa > Chordata > Aves > Trogoniformes > Trogonidae > Trogon > Trogon surrucura. The sequence continues at coordinate 48,617,121 of CM036617.1, forward strand.
TAACAGAAAACTTTTGCATGAAATTTGCTTCTCTTTTTTTTTTTTCCCCATGTTTAATTACACCCTGTCCTTACATCAGCTGAATTGTCTGTAACGGTGATAACACCAGAAAAATTCCATTTTAAGACATTCATGTTTTCAGGGATTTTGTAATTGTTTAGTGGGTTATAAATAGATCATTAAAAGAAGATCTGAGAATGACAGGAGGTGAATAGCTTTTTAAATATTTGTTACAGTTGGCTAAAGTGAGTCCATCTAGTTGGTGCGCGTTTTATTATTTATTGAAGCTTTTAATATGTCATCAGTGGAAAGAGTTGTGTTTATCCCTCTCTCTCCTTCCTCTAGTTTGAAGATGTTCATGATTAACAACTTAATGTTCTTAACTGTATTATTATCAAGAACACTTTATATTTTATCATTTCATGTAAGAAGTACCACTAAATTTCGTAAAACCAAGTGATTTTCTGCTTTATGTTGTTTATAAATGTACACTTTTTTATTTGTTTTGACACAGAAATAATCTCTTTCATTTTAACTTTTTAGAAATATGTTTTTAAATTTCTATTTGGTCACTTTATTCTTTTTGAATAAGTGTTAATACTTATGCCTTTATTACTTCTGATTTTCTGAAACCAGAACTAACAGAGCTGTAGTGCTGTGAAATCATACAGAGTAGTCACAGTCTACATGCACAAGATGCTGAAAATGGGCTTGATCTTCTTGTGTTCAGACTCACTTTCCAGACCTTGAGATAAGCTTATTCGTAAACTTTTAGCCTGACACTGCTTATTTCATGAGCATTTTTATAATATCTGAAAGTTGAAAACTTTGCATTTTGAACCAGTTATTCCACTTAAGGAGTTTATTATAATGTAATAAAAAGGGGTACATGAAAAAATATATCCATCATTGTGTTAGCAGTGCATGCAGTCTCGTTAATTTTAATGTTTATTTTCTTTACCTTTTCATGTTGATTTTTTTTAAGTTTTTAGATTGGTTGATAACTTCATAAAAAGGCTACAGATCCTATTCACTTGAAAGTTTTGATTTTATCTTCTAGGAATTACTAGTTATGAGATAGTTTATTGCATATGTTTCTGGGAAATAACCTTTTCTCAGGCGAAATATTACGAACATCATTGGCAGTTGCAACACCCTTGCCTCATTTGGAAAGCTGCAAATGTGGATGTATTGTGTTTTGTTTTGTATTGTTTTTTCTTTAACCCAGGCAGATACAGACAAGCAGCATTCTGGGGGCAGTAGGTTTCTGGTTTGGTATAAGTTCCATATACATCGATTTGTGTTTGGAGACGTGGAAAAATGCCTGTTCTTACTGATTTACAGAGTGTTTTTCTGCTCTTAACCTCTCTTGCTCAGTAAGGAAGGGAGAATTCACTGTAGCAAATCGTTGCAGACTTTATTAAAGAAAAAGAGGAAAAAAACCTTATCAGCTTTGAAATTATGAGAATAGTGATCAGTGGGGACAAGGCATGGAAGGACAATGGAAAAATCTTTAATTTGCTGTAACTATGTGTGGTGGCAGACATGTGCCTGTGAAGCCAGAGTGAGACAAAGGAGTAATTCTGAATAAAATGGAGGTGTTCAATGTTAGCAAAATGTAGGTATTAATGGTTGTGAAGAATGGTGTCTCTTGCTTAAGTGAAAGGCTTGCTTTTAGGTCTTAATCTGCATTTGTGTTTTTACACACCGATGTCTATTGTATCAACTGACGATTCCATGGATCTTTAACTAGACTCTGGCGTGTTTGGGATGTCATAGATGGTATAACCATAACAAATGTAATGCAGAGACTGAACTCAGGTCTTCAAAGATAAGGAGGAGAAATTAATCCCTTAAAGTGAAGGTGTAGCTGAGTCTACAACTTTGTTAAGGATTTCAAAACAAACTCTATCTCCATAGCGTAGAACATAATAATATAAAGCCAAAAGGAAAAAAAATTGTGCTCTTTTGTTTTCCCCAACTTATTTGTGCATATAATACAGATAAGACAGAGCTGGGTTTGGGGGAGAGAGTTAAATATGTGTTAAGAAACTGCTTAAATGGTGATACAGATTTCTCTGAGACACTACTAATTGTGGTTCATTGTACCACGTTCCTTAATGGTAGCATGCATCTGGCAATGCTTGTGAGTCCTTTTGTTCGACTAGAACATTGACAACACTTGCAGAGAATAACAATGAATGAATAAATATATTTTAAGACGTTTGACTGTAGAAGCAACTTAAGCCCTCCTTGCAAGGAGAATCTCACTGGATGAGGCGTTTTGGCAAAGAGAAGATGATGCTTATCAAGAACCGCCACAGAACTCCCAGTCTGGGAGCCCACCAAGAGCGCACCTCTTCTGGGATGGCTTTGCTTTGAAGGCAAGGTCTGTTTGCGAGCTACATAGGCATTAATCTTCAGCCAGTGATAGTATTAGGTCAGGGAAGGTTAAAAAAAAAAAAAAAGAAAAGAAAAAGAAAAGCAGTGGAACGAGGGCAGCCACCAGCAATGGTGGGACCAGAAGACAGAAGGCAGGTGCTGCTTGTTCTGGTGTCCTGCCAGAAAGAAGCTGGACCACTGATCCCAGGCTGCTTCGGAGAGGAAATGGCATCAGGGGAAGAACAAGTCCTTGGAGAAAATCAAAACTGAAGCAGCTGGGTAAGAGGCAAACTGTCTTTACTGTAATTTTGTGGAATGCTTGACAAAATAAGGGACACTTTTGCCTGCTTCTTGGCCCTTTTCTCACCTGTAGCGAATATGATCGGTGCTGTGGGGTGGTCTTTTCATGCTCATTTTCACTTGAGGGCAGAGGACCTGGTATTTCACAGTTCCCAGTTTTTCCTGTGCTGTAGGCAACAGGTTGTTCAGCATGGATGCCACATAGAGGAAAAAGTATAAACATGCAGTAGAGGATTTTTGGTGTATTGTTCTGCTGCAGATGTGAGACGAAGACAATGTATGCCAACTAAAGAATACTCGTCAAGTCACAAGCACATCTGTATATGCATGAACTATTCTGAGAAGGTGATGATAACCTGAACTGATTGTTAACTCTCTTGCGTGACCTGTCCTTGCGTTTTCTTCACGCTTTCAAATATCTCAATAGTACAATGTCTGTAGGTCATGCTATTACATCTCAAAGAAGACTGGGAAAGGCATCTGTGATTCTTTATATGGCTGCATCCTACTTAAACATCATACTTGTTTTGGCCTAGATTATAGCTGGGACTCAGTGGTGTGTCACAGTGACTATGGATGCTTTAGAAGTTTCAGGTCCTTTGGAATTCCTTGCTAAAGGAATTAATATCCACATCTTCCTAACAGAACAAGCTGTAAACAACCAATGATCTTGTAGGCTTGCCGCTGAACCAAATTAGTGCAGAAGAGGTAGTAGAAGCTGTAGCAAATTTCAGTATTCATCATAAACATGACTATTTGGGCAAATTACTTTTCACCTGAGAATACTTCTCAGCTCTACTCCTTCGCACCTCTCTCTGTTAACTTCCTCATCAGTCTTATGAGAGCAGAGTTCTAGAAAGTGAAGATTTGCTACTAGTGGCTGGGAGAAATAATTTCGTTTTCTTCTCGTATATTTCCAGCAACTTTGTATATACACATCTCAGCAGCCTGAAATAGTATGAAAATCACGTACCTCCGACCTCCTGCCTCCGTATAAGAAGCTCACAAGAGCCAGCATTGCATTTACAAAACATCTGTAAGACTCTTTTCACTGTTCTTAGGAGGCAAACAGGTGACAGAACAAACTTCAAGAAGGAGATGAAAGAAGATGCATCATCTGAGGAGATGAAAGCTACAGAATGCCATCAAGACGAACGTTTCTCGGTTTTCCCTGAACACAAAACTGACCTGCTATTTTCCTTGCTTTTCAGGGCCATTTATCTCAGCAGACACAAGGACCCAACAAAGAAGTAGCGCAGATGCTCGATGGATGAGAATTTGCAGGCGCAGCAGGAATCTGCTGCCTGAGGACTGAAAGAATCAGCAGTAGAGCAGACTGCTGGAATGAGAAGGGACTAATGAACAGGAGGCAAAAGATGTGGCCACCTATGACATGGAAGAAATCCAAGCCACTTCTGTACCTATTTTTCCTGCTATTGTAGCTACATCTGCTGGACAATTCGAGGCACATGTCATGCCTGTGTTGGCTGATACAGCCCCTGAGTGGAGGAACATGTAGAGTCTAAGGAATTCTGCTTATACTATGTGATATGTGGATAGTATTAGAAAAATTATTTTATGCAGTGCCATCTTCCCTAGCACTATCCTGCTGCTCTGACATTTTTTGCCAAGTGCTGTAATGTTGACCTAGGACTTTAAAGAGTAGGCTAGGGCTCCAAAATTAAGAGTAGCTATAGACATCACATATTCATGAATTTTCTGCCCCTCCAGGCAGACTGACCGTTTTCGTTCTAGTTTGCAAAACCATGAGTATTTTGGAAATAAGGATAAAAAGTAGCTGAATAGATGCTATTGTTTTCATCTCCAGGGCAGTTTTGGAAGCCTGATAACTTTTATCATTGTCATATCAGTAATACGTGGTGGTTTGACCCTGTCTGGAGGCCAAGTCCCCACCAAAACTGCTGTCACTCCCCCTTCATAGATGGACAGAGAGGAGGAAAATATAATGCAAGGCTCCTGGGTCAAGATAAGAACAGCTTAAAAAAGCAAAAGGAAAGGCCATCCATGGAAGCGAAGTCAAACAAAAAGATTATTTTCTACTTCTCATCAGCAGGCAATGTCCATCCACTTCCTGAGAAGCAGAGCTTCATTACATGTAGTCCAGAAGACAAAAGTAAAGGAGTGCCCCCCTTCCTTCCTCCTTTCTCCTAGCTTTCATTGCTGAGCAGATGCCGTATGGTATGGAACATCTCGTTGGTCAGTTTTTGTCAGCTGGCCTGGCTGTGTCACCTCCCAACGTCTTGCCCATCCCCAGTCTGCTGGTGAGGAGGACATGTTGGAAAACCACGTGGTACTGTGCGAGTACTGCTCAGCAGTAGTCAAAACCTTGGAGTGTCATCAGCACCTTTCTAGTTACAGGTAGAAAGCACAGCACTGTGGGGGCTGCTGTGGGGAAAATTAACTCCCATCTCAGCCAGAGCCAGGATGTGACATTACTACTTGCCACCTGACTGAACCACAGTGGCAATTCCCTTGCTAATGGCCATTGCTTTCAGCTTGTTAGTGTCAGTGATGAGCCAGTGAAGAACAACTCTTAACTCCTTGATTAATGGTTACCCTTAAACTGGTTCTTTATTAGGATTTGGCTGTACTCTAGTTTCCAGGAACTGAAACCTTCCATTTCCTTTTCCTGCACTGAACACCTCCCTGTCTTACCTCCAATGCTTTTACTGTTTGCTTTAAGAAATACAAAAATGGAGTGTGTTTAATTCACAGGAATATTTAAACTGTTCCGTACACAGCAATTGTTTTCTGTGTCAGACCATCTGTAGTAACCTAAAGTCAGCCTTAGTTAAGATGGAGAAGAAGAAGATCTCATCCTTACAGGTCTAATGTGCATGATACCATGTCAAGGGCAGGTAGGCACTAGGGACTGGGACTCAAGACATGAAAATATTAGAAATGCTGGACCTTTGAAGTACAGGGATGTTTTTAACAATGTGCAGGTCCCTACCGTAAGAGAGACATAGATCTGTTGGAGTGTGTTCAGAGCAGGGCCGTAAAGATGATCCAGATTCAGGGGCTGGAGCACCTCTGCTATGAGGACAGGTTAAGGGAGCTGGGATTGTTCAGTCTTGAAGAGAAGACTCCAGGGAGACCTAATAGCTGCCTTCCAATACCTGAAGGGAGCCTACAGGAAGCCTGAGGAGGGACTTTTTACAAAAGTCTTCACCGATAGGGCAAGGGGAAATGGGTTTAAGTTGAAGGAGAATAGATTTAGATTAGATCTTAGGAAGAAATTCTTCATTACGAGGGTGGAAAGACTCTGGAATAAATTGTCCAGAGAAGGTGTGGATGCCCCCTCCCTGGAGGTGTTCAAGGCCGGGTTGGATGAGGCCTTGAGCAACCTGGTCTAGTTGAGAGGTGTCCCTCCTGGCAGGAAGGTTGGTTTAGATGATCTCTAAGGTCCCTTCCAACTTAGGCCATTCTGTGATTCTGTACCAGTTGTTATCATGAGGACCGGTCAAAAAACAGATGGAGTTTTAGCCTTGCCGTGACTCAGTTTGTTTGGAGTTAGATAGGCACCGCATGTATTGAAGTTACTGTTAGTGACTGCTAATACCTTGTATAGATAGAACTGTACTGTCACTTCTTATTACTCGTCAGTTGTTAGCAGCTTTAAGGATTAGAGGAGCTCATGACTGTGCCAAAAAGGTTAGGTATATTTATGTGGATAAACAGAGATTCCTAAGTCAGTTTATTGTTTCTGTGGACTGAACTTGCCCTGTACGAGCTGGAAGGTTGACCCAAAACACAATTCTGAGCCCCGTGTGATGTGTCATTCCTGTGCATAAATCAAAAGCATCGATCTTGAAAGGCCCTGCTTGCCATTGGAGAGAGCAGTTGTAGCTGTGTGTTGGAAGGCAAGCATACCTCTGCTTTCTGTTGCAGTGTAAGAACTGGAGGCAGACATCTGCCAGACACTGGAACCTAGGGCGGGGTCAGGAGCTGGTGACCACAGTGCCAGGAGAAGCAGAGCCACCTCAGCAGGGTGCAGCACTTCTGCTCCAGAACCTGGCCAAGAGGCCAGCATTAGTGGTGTTGTCAATGACGATTTAACGAATGCCCCCTTATTTCCTCACAGCAGTGCTTTACTGAAGTCTGTCACATCACCAGAGCTAATTCAGACCAGGTCATTCAGTGTGTACCTTTCCACCCCTGCCAGTCTGTTCTGAATATACAGAATTGAGTCATCTCCCTTTGGCCCCATGACAGAAGAAACCAGAAGAGTTTCATCTGAGATTACCTAATGCTGCTGTTGTTGGGAAGTCTTCTTGAAATGTCAGGCTTGGTTTTTGGCTTCTCTCTTCAAGTCCACTATCCTGAGTGGGTGTATTGGGTTTACCTGGCTGGATTTTGGTGGTGGGGGGTGCTGTAGGTGCAACTTCTGCAAGAGAGGCTGCTAGAAGCTTCCCCTAAGTCTGATAGAGCCAATGCCAACCGGCTCCAAAGAGGAGAACCAGCTGCTGGCCAAGGCTGAGCCTATCAGTGATGATAGGAGAGGAACACCTCCGTGAAAATGTATTTAAGAAAAAGGGAAAAAGAACTGTGTCACACAACAGCTGGTGCAGAGACAGAGGAGTGAGAGTATGTGAAGACACCAAGGTCAGTGAAGAAGGTGAGGGGAGGACATGCTCCAGGTGCCAAAGCAGAGAGTCCCCCAGGTAGGGGTGAAGGCCATGGTGAAGCAGGCTGTCCCCCTGCAGCCCATGGGTGTGACGGAGTGTAGATGTCCACCTGCAGCCCGTGGAGGACCCCACGCTGGAGCAGATGGATGCCTGAAGGGAGCTGTAGTCCTGTAGGAAGCCCACGCTGGAGCAGGTTACTGCCAGAGCCCGTAGCCCGTAGAGAAGGAGAAGCCCATGCCGGAGCAGGTTGGCTGGCAGGACTTTTGTGACACCGCAGAGGACTCGCACTGGAGCAGTTTCCCCCTAAAGGACTGCACCTCATGGAGAGACTCACGCTGGGGCAGTTTGTGACGAATTGTCCTAGTGAGAGGCTCACATTGGAGAAAAGTGTGTGAAGAACATCTGTGAGAGGGACCCCACAGTGGCCCAGGGGAAGTGTGAGGAGTCCTCCCTGGGAGGAAAAAGCAGCAATGGAAACAACATTGAATGAACTGACTGCAGCCACCATTCCCTGTTGCCCTGCGCTGCTTGTGGGGAGGAGGTGGATAAATTGGGATTGATGTGTAGCCCAGGAAGAAGGGAGGAATGGAGGAAAGGTGTTATTGGGGGTTTTTTTGAGTTCTGTTTTTATTTCTCACTTCTCTTCTCTGATTCATTCTTTAATAAATTTAACTAATTTCCCCAGAATTAAGTTTGCTTTGCCTGGGATGGTAGATGTGGGTGATCTCCCTGTGCTTATCTCAAACCTTGGGCTCTTTGTTTTATTTTCTCCCCGTGTTTAGCAGAGAAGGGGAGCAGCTTTGTGGGCACCTGGTCACTGGCCAGGGTCCAACCACCACAGTGGGGTTGCAGACGTCTTTTGACTTCTTTGACACTTGTCTTAGCTGTTGAACCTGGCCCAGAAACATTTGCAGTTTTCTTTTTGTGAAAGGCCCACAGTTCTGGAAATGACCACCGATTCAGACACCGCAAGTAGGGTAGGAGGCAGAACCACCAGATCTGAAAATCCTGATGTCCATCCAGGGCTCCAAGCAACCGAACAACAGCTTCAGCACTTTTCAGGTTTTGTTCGTGGCCACCTGCAGAAATGTAACATGCTAAAACGGTTAGGTCAGGAACGGAATTTTTTTTAGCCTCTTGCTGGCGCCTGAAAGTGAGACTTTAGTCACTTAGGATGGATTAATCTCACCTGTCTTTAGACATCCCCTGTGTAAATACCTGCGTCTGAATTTTGTCACTGCAGCCTTGCTTTGTATTCATTGCAGAGAAACAGGCACATTTAGGGCATGAGTCGTCTGACCTACTTTACACATTTACATGAAACTAATCCTTATGATGATACTTCAGTGTTTAAATCCTTGGGATTTCAAAAGGTGTGCTGCCTGTTGGTGTCTTTAAAGTTATTTGTGAATAATCATGCTGTTACAATAGCCAGAAGGGTTCGATTAGTAGCCTTGACAATGATGTGTTCATATGCTTCCTGCAGAGCAAAAACCTTACTTTGCGTTGAAGTAATTTGTTTTAACTCTGACTTTCTACAGAAATTATTCAGAGGCTGCTTGTGTTTGTCGGAAATTCTGACATGACCGTGGATTTCATCATCTTTTGCTTTAGATAAACTTCGAAGGAGCATGCCCAACCTCGCTCGGATGCCAAGTACCCCCACCATGAGCAGCAGCGCTGGCTTTGCCAGCTCTCCAGTCGCTGTGAGGAACAGTCAGAGCTTTGACTCCAATTTGCAAGGGGCGAGTAATGGGATTTCAAGGATGCAGTCGAGTAGTAAGTACCCATGTTATTTGGTTGCATGCGAGGAATCTATGGAGGGGTAAAATATGTGTCCCAGTCACTGATCCTCTGCTTTATGAAAAATTAAAAGCAGTCTGGGTTCCTTTTGCACCAGGTTTTAATGTAGGTCAGGATTTTCAGAGTTTCTATTTTGGAAAGCAAATTCTGCCCATCTTGTTATGCAGTACTGAGAGTTTCTCCATGTCCTTTTTTTATTTTTTTTTCTTTTGCCCGTTCATTTTGTGCCAGCTTTAAAACTAAAATTATAAGAATTGCTACTAGTATTGTAGAAGTAACAATAATGCAGTTCATTCATGTAACCTAACATTTTTAGTTTTGATTCTAGAATTGAGAACTGCTTTTGTTGGTAATTTATACAATGCTGTTTTTATGGTACCCTGTATAAATACTGTCTTAAAATACATGACCTCTCTCTGAGGTCTCTTCTGAGAAAGAAGTCCTCTTGCTTTCTTCTGAGAAAATGTGGTAAACAGAGGATTATATCTTCAAATATAGTATACTTGTTGAGTGGAGAATTAAAATGACTCTGTAATTAGTGTAATTTAGGTGACTTCTTGATGGGGGGACGAAAGGCGTATTGATCTAGTAGATGTTGAATCAGTAATGTAGAACACGAACAAGATAAACCAAGACCCAGACCCATCTTTTCTAGCACAGAGGCTGAGGTAGTACTCTGAGAGAAAATGGAAAGCGTGGATTTCTTTTAATACAAGCAGGAGAAAGGATTTAATTTGTGCCTCCCATGTCCTGTGAGATTTTGCGGGGAGAAGTTAGCAAAACCTTCTCCTGTTGGTGTTTTCTTTTAGAAAACAGAATTTATAACAAAATTTATAACAAACAGAAAGCAGAATTTATAACAATGTCTTCAAAGCTATTAACTCGCATCTTTTCTGGAAAAAGTACTTGACTGCTGGATTTATCTTGTTTTATTTTTGTCCTGTTTGAATAGGAGAATGGAAGTAGTTGTTCAGGTTCCCACTTGAGTTTGCATGGTAGTGCACTGAGAGTTTAATTTTATTCGCTATTTTGGAAGTATGTATTTCTCTGTGTGCTTATGTATGTGTGTATATATACGTGTGTGTATAAAATGTGACTTTTCTGAAATAATTTGCTTGAAAAACATCTCTAGTAAGTGGCTGCGCTGGGGTATTTAAGGACCTGTGTTATGATAAGAGCTCCATAGCAGTATGTTGCCGGTATTGTTTAATTGAATCGCACATCTGTATTTTCTCCCATGTCTTTAAATGATTTTAAGGTGTTCTTTTTCAAAGATTTGAAAAAAGATTGGCCTGTATGTGATATGCTAGTTTGCACTTCAGGCTTTTGACGATTTGCTTTTGATAGGTGGACCCATGAAACAGATGCATGTCTGATGTACACCAGAGGGCAGGATTGTGTAGAAAATCTATATATAAAGCTTCTGGAACCCATAGCATTGATTTAAAATGATGGTTTACATAACATTAGTCTTAGAATATGCTGCTATATTCAAGATCTTTTTATAGCCTCTTTATTGCTTTTATACATAAAGCTTAGATTTCTGTGATGTTTTATGATGCTTTAGTGCAAAAGATGTGGTTACTGCTAGCAACCTTTCAGAAATCTAAACAATCTAACAGTAATTTAGCAGTTTCTTCTGTTTAAAGCGCTTATTTCATAGGTGGAACTAGTGTGCTTGGAATGGCTAATGAAACCTCCTTGAGGGGAGAGAGAAGGGTGAATATGGATGGGATGGGGACAGAACAGGCTATTTGTAGTTTAGTGCAGTGTTACTGCATGCAGTGTTGGATCCAAGGGGTTTTTCAGCAGTTTGTAATTAGCAAGTAAATTGTATAATGATGTGTTTATCCTTATTGAGTTCTGTCTCGAAATGAGCATTACTGCCCGGCCTTATCTGCTCCATGCTGACCTTGTTACTTCCTTTTCTACTTCCCTTTACAGTTCCATCACCGGGACAGCTTCAACACAGAGTTCACAGTGTGGGACATTTTCCAGTGTCTGTCAGACAGCCTCTCAAAGCTACTGCCTACGTAAGCCCAACCGTACAAGGTAGTAGTAGTAGTAGTAGTAGCAGCAGCAGCAGCAGTATTCCGGTGTCCAGCAACTCACAGTTATATTCTAACACTGGGATCCCAATGCCAAACAAGACTGCCAGTCAAGGGATTGTAGGGCGCAGTGCTCTTCCAAGACCATCGCTGGCCATCAATGGGAGTGGCATACCCAGAAGTAAAATTGCACAGCCAGTTCGAAGGTAAGAGTTAAAAGAGGCCTCCTTCCCTACGTGGATGGCTTTGGCTTGGAGTATGGGTTTGATTTTTTTCCTTCCGACTATGAAGGTGGGCTGTGAAAGAGAAGCCTTTCTAACTCCTAATGCTAAGTCACTGAATGGGTAAAGATTTCTTTCCAGAAGCAGTGATGGACAATGCCTGATGGTAGTTCTTAGTAAGCTATAATATTGATAGAATGTATTCATATATCGTCGTGGTTTAAACATGTAAATAAGAATGGATTGCTGTCTCTCAATAAGAAATCAAAACAAGTGGAAATCTCACAGCATTGACAACTCGCCACCGTCTAGACTTGTGCCAACTGCTATTTAACTGTCCCAGGATGAGCAAATCTTAGAGTACCCAGATAGAAAGAGTTGCATCCCTGATGTTGTAGATGGCAGTAGACTGTAAAAACACGACTTACATCGTTGTGAGTGTTGCGGTTTTTAAAGGGAAAGGTCCCAAAAACGACAGAAACTTATCTACACGGGGAAGCATGGAACCACCTGATGGTTTCCCAACAATTCAGCCTATTTATACACTTTTTATGCGAAATTACTATCTTTAACATATTTTAACATAAACATGCATACAATGCCTGCTATTAATTTTGACCTTTATGATTGGTTCAGCCCCTATCAATATTAATATATCTTATTTCCATACAATCGTTGATCGTTGCGATGAGACCGTGTTTGATCACAAAGTACACAAGAAATAGGGAGGCATACCTGCGTATATTGATCTGTCTAAGTGAAATATGCTGGTGTTACTAAGGTGCAGGTGCAATGCTACAGATCTGGCTTTGCTAAGTACAAAACATTCCCTGCCAGTTTTGTAACTTGTACCAGCTCTAGCTCCAGCCGTTTTCATAAGGCCTGCATCTGTGATTTCTTAGCATAAGTAAAGTTTTGTGTATTTCTTATCAACAAACTAATTTAGTGAAGATAGTGATTAGTATTCATTAAGCAATTAACTCTTTAAAACTTAAATTTGATTACAACATGAGGAAGGAAATATTTTGGATAGTACAATCTTGAGTTGAACTGGCATCTTTTTCAGTTCCAGCTGGGAGACAATAGGCAAACAGGAAATCCTGGAGTATCACCTACTTGCAGTGAGCTATACTGTTAAGCAAATGCATTTTTGCACTTTTCCAAGAAGGTTTCATCTTCAGATGTTGTGGGTTTTTTAGGGCAAGCAATAAAATAAGCTTGAGGTAAGAAACTGTGTTTTAATCACCTTATCACAGTTGGGAGTTAAATTCTTAGCTGTATGTCCTGTGATTAATAAGTAATTAAGTTTCTCAAAGAGAAACTTTTATCAACTTTTGTCAACTCTTGAACTATTTATTCCCATTGCAGGCATCCCTCCTCTTGTGAGGGCCTGCTGTGTGACCACCTGGTTTTCTGCTGGATGAACTGTCACTGTTTAGCTCTCACTATTTTTATGCTTTTCACTGGATCCAGAATAAGTTCAATTGCTCATATTCTCTCTTTGCTTGATTTACTTGGGGATTACACCGATGAGACTGACAGATTTTGACCAACTGCAGTGAAACTTTGATAAAGAGCCGTCAGGTTTCTTCTTTGATGAAGACTGTACCATGAGATTTCTATTATAGCCTCCTTTGCTCTCTGCTGGAACTCTCTCTGAGTTCTTTATAGAAGCGGGTTTTCCTTTTTTTTTGTTGTTTTTCCTTTTTTTCTTTTTCCTTTTTTTCCACTTTATGTTCTTCTCAGACCTCTTAAATCTTTCATAGCAACATGTAAGAAAGAGACTTTCTGGAGCATGAAGACTAGTCCTTTGCTGTTTTCTAACTGTTCGTACAACAGACAATATTAAGAAAAATAAAATTAAGAGGTTTCAGTGGGAGGATGGGACACTGTACTCTCAATGCTGTTTTTATTAGAAGCTGATTTAAATCAGTAACAAAGCTGTTTATAGTCCAGAAAGTCTGGGCTCCTGTTTTCTTACCTTCAAATGTGCCTTAGCAGCATCTTATGTTGCTGCAGAGCCACACCCAGTGATCTCTGATGGTGATGATCTCTGCTCTCTGGGAATGACAATTCACAGGAAGCTAAAACCATGAAGAGGTTGGAGCTCAGCCTACAGTTCCTTAAGAAGGCAGTTTTGGTTCGTATGTGGGTTGTTTTTTCTTTGGAAGGAGTATAACCAGACTTAGATAGACGAGTTGCTAGTATTTTAGTTACTTAAAATAATTTGTTAGAGACTTCATATAGAGCCTGCATTAGGAAACTTAAGTGTTTACTACATTGGATCAAACACAGGGTGAGGGAATGGTATTACGAATTTGAAAAATTATAATAGCCAAGATAACCAACTTGACTAAATACTCTTTTTCTCCGTGCCATCAGAGATTCGTGCATTTACAAGCAATATAAAGAAATTATATCGGTACAGTCCATCTCTTCTGAGCCTTACAAGTGAGGCAGCACCTTTTTTTTTTTTTCTTATTGTTTAATGGATCCATGCAACCTTCTGCCCTTTCCAACTCTATGCTTTGGGCTTCTTGCAGACCCCTGCCTTCCAGTCCTCCACTTTCTATCCTTATACAATGTGAGGGGCAGCTTCCCATGGGGCAGGGTGAGCCAGGACCCACAGCCAGGCTGCCCCACAGTACCCACCCAAGAGCAGCGTTGATGGTGACCAGGGTCAACCGACAGTCCCAGTTTCCAGACAAGTCCACAGCGATGAGGCAGGTCCCAGCTAAAGCCAGGAAGTCAATCAGCAGATCCAGGGTCTGGATCATCCCAGGTGTCAGACACAACCATGGCAGCAACATGAGCATGGCTCCAGAGCCAAGGTGGACACTGGAGTCAGTCACTGCAATGGAGCTGACGATGGAGAAGAAATGGGACCACAGACCCTCCAAAACTCTGTTGTCTGTAACCACGTGGCATCATAATGACAGCTTGTGCCTATCTGAAATGGTTTTCAACGCTGGCGCGTTTTTCTGTTCACTGCCCTGTAGCAGAGATTCAGCTCTGGATACACAGCAGTATTCTTACAGTTATTTTCAACTTAGTTAATCATTCTTTACTTTTGCCCTCTCTGTGTTTATTCTTGAAGACTGTTAAACATACTTTGCTCTTTTTCCTTCTGGAAAAAAAAGAATGAAAGCAGCACTTACAGAAAACGGCAGAGACAGGTCGTGGTTTATGCCTCAAGTTACTGGATTTATATCAAAGATAAGTGATGCTCCAACAAAGTGGAGCTGCGGAAAAGCAGCTTGGCTGAACTTTTTTTTGCTTAAGTGCAGTGTTTTTGCCACTGGAAAAGCAGTTATAGCAGAGAGCTGAGAAGCTGCTTTGGTAACTGCTTTTAACTTAGTTACTCTGCCTGCCTTACAACATACCTCTACCTTTTCCAGCCAATGGCATTTGGAAAGGAGAGGAGGCATCAGTAACTAGCAGAAAAAAAAGCTGAGAAGCGTGAGAACAAGGCTTGAAACCCGTTTTTTTGTGAAACGGTTTCTCAGAATCTAGACACTTTATTTTCAGCAAATTCTGGTATAACAAAAATAGGTGGTTGCGTCAAATTAGAGAGTGAGTTGGCAGCCAGATCGAGTCAGATGGTAGTTTTGCTTTAATCTTGTTCGAAACAGTTACCTTGGTAGTACCTGTTTGGTTTGGAAGATGGTCAACAAGCATTTTATGATAACTTCTCATTGAGACACAGCCCAGGTGTGAGGGTGGGGGCCCAGAGGACCCCAGGCGAGTTCCCTGCAGGAGCAGTGGTGCTGGGACTGGTGATTCTGTGACCCTGGCTGTGAGATGGAAGCACGTCATCGTGTGTCTTGGGTAAAGAAGGTCTGGAGCAGGGCTTGATAGAGTTCTTCAACCTATAAGATGCCAAAATTCGTTAGCACCTGCATGACTTTATAAAAAAAAAGTGCTGTGTCTTTTTTTTTTTTTCCATGAGCATGCTAAACACAACAGCTTTTTGGAGAATATTTCCTGCTGCTGTGCACAATGACAAAAATGGGGGTTTATTGGCTTCAACCTGAGAAGTAAAATCTTCCCATTTAGAGGGGTGTCATGTATCATGACAATTGTTTGCCAAATTCCTTTTTACAAACCTACTACCCTCTTAAGACTGGTAGCAGTAGTGGGGTCTCATTACTAGTAGCCTTAATTTCACTTTACATAAAGATCTATGTAAATAGATCTTTACATTTGCATTAGTGGGGAGCCAGAAATGTACCAGATCGATGTGTCTAAGCAAGCCAGTGTCACTGGAGAAGTAAATTATGTTTGTTACCTTGAACTTTCATGTGAAATATGACTTCCTTTGCCTTCTGTTTTTTTTTTGTCATTTGGTTAATACAGTTTTCTTCAGCCTCCAAAGCCACTTTCGTCACTCAGCACGTTGCGGGATGGGAACTGGAGAGACGGCTGCTATTGATGAAGGATGCCCATCAACAGTGGAAGATAAATAATGTGGATTTCATTACCCAGCTGGCTGGGTAACAATGATTTGGGAAAGGAGGGTCATACAGTATTATTTCCCCCAGGATTTTAATGTGTAACCATCCATAATGCAGTGTCATTTTTAAAAAATGAACATCTTTTCAAACTAAATATTGCACTTAATGAGTTACCTGAACAGCTGCGTTGTTACCAGACTAACAATGGCAGTGTTGGCATTTGGAACTGAAGAAGGTATTATATATGTGCAAAGTACCAGAATATTTCCTTGGAAAGAACTAGGAGATAATGCTTTTGGGCAGCTTTGCCATACTGAAATTCCAAGATAATTTATTCAGTGTAAAGGCATCGTGCATTTTATTTTGAATTTGGGGGGACTTAACGTATGTGCTTGAATTTTTTTCTAGTGTTTCCAGTACATTTTATTTTGTATACTTAAGTTCATTTAAACTTGCCTGAACCTTGAACAACAGAGAGATAATTTAACTTTTCTGTGCCATAAATAATATTTTTGGGGTAATGTACTTTTTTAGCGCTAGGAACATATCTTACAAAATCACACCATTGGCAATACGAAGAAAGCAGTATATTTATGTTGCAGAAGCACACACACAAAAAGTAGCATTCACTGGAAATCGCCATCCAGCTGGGTCAGCATGGTTTCTGTTGGTCTTTCACCATTTGTTCAATTGTTAATTTATTGTCATAGTGTTTTGTATTTAAAATGGCAGCATAAATCACATTGCACTTACAAAGATACAGTGATCTCTAAAACTACAGTTGATTTTCAGTACTTTATTACAAAGAATAAAATTGTAATGTTTTATTAACAGTTGCTTATGGAAAATGAGTTTTAATGCGAATAAATCTTTTTGATAGATCTTTTACAAAATCCAATTGCACTAATCAATGCTTTCTTACAATGGCATATGACTTAATATTTGATTACAACTGTGTATACGGCTGTTTTGGAATGTTTCAGAAATAAAGAATCTATTTCAGCAATAATGCTGTTCTTTAGTGTGCAACATAAACATTGTCAGAATTCAGCAAATAGCGTCTACTTTGCTCCTGAAGTTTTTATTACTTGTCAGTTACAAAGATTACACGGAATTTTTTCAAATAGTAACTTAAGTTCATCTGAAAGTTTCTGATTATTTTTTTAAATGTGTTATGAAGCCACAGTATACATAGAAGACACAATATTTTTAAATCAATCTTATTATGGTCTTCAGATTTCTTTTTCAATTTAATATTCAAATTCTACAAATGCAAATGTGACTTACAATGGAAACGGAAATTGTATACCAGGTGAGTCACTATGGCACTGAATTTGCTCTCAGTTTTGCTCTGAATTCGCTCGAGGACCTACTTTTTCTTAGAAGGGCAAGTTAAAATGAAAAATAAAGGAGCAGAATTTAGTGGCGAATAAAACCTTCATTGCACTGAGAAGTGATTGTATAGCAGCCCAGTAGTATCCCTACATAGTATAACATTGTTTAGCAGAGATAAAGGATCTGAAGTGTGAAAAATAAATAGTTTATTTCAGTTAAAATCCATTTTTTCCAAGAAAAGCAGAACTGTTGAAGAGGGCATCAAGAGCTATTCCAGCAAGGAAGTTATCTCTGCACAGGTAAGTATTTCAGCAGGGCTGTGCCAAATTCATCTTGTTCAGAAGAAGCTTTTAACTGGAAGAAGTTACTGCTGGTTCAAGTGATCTCTCATTTATGGATGATTTCTGTTGCCTTGATCAGTTTGTCTTGCTTACAGACTGATTGTGGCGGGAGTGCAGAGCCACCTTGGGGGTGCTTTTGCCATTTCCCTGTGACAGGGAGGGCTGCAGAACCTCTCAAATTAATGAACTCTCCTGGTTTCTGGTGTTAGGGGACCAGCACGGTCTTTTCTGTTGAAAGTGGCTGAGAGTGGTGGCAGTGATTAACTTCGGCTCATTGCTGGCTCTCCCAGCTCTGGTCTGAGCTGTCTCCTCACTCTGTTCCCTAGTGCTGGGATTTTATCCCTGTTCTTCCATTATCTGGAACATGAGAGCCCCGTTTTACTCTGTTTTTTTTAAACGGAGGTAATGCCGAGTTGTACGCTGGAGGGCAGTATATGCTTTGAAATGGTTTTATTTTTACTAGCTGAAGCTTTTCTGTTTTCCAGGCTTTTGCTTTGAACCCAGTGCATATGTTTGTTTCCAGTGTTGCTTATGTATGATGACAACACGTTAAAGAGAGGTGCCCGACTGTTCGTGATTTGCCTTTTTAAATTTCACACTACAAAATGTGTCGTGAACAGGAGAGCCAAGCGTTTTTGATATAGTGAACTCTTTGAGAAGATGCAGTTGTTTTTCCATCTTTAATCGTCCTCTTCCCTTGCAGTACATTCTTTCATCATGTCCAGATTTGGTAACCTTAAGGCTTTGTGGTTTGAAGTGTTTTTGTCAAATACCTGCCACACATCAAACTCTAGGAGGAAACGAAGGTGTGAGCAGCTTGAGCTCTTCGCTGCACTCAAAGAGGCAACAAAATCACTTGTTTCAACCACAGGCTGTGGTGCTGCTGCTGTTTGCCTGTAGCTGAGGGAGCTGGTTGCGTCCCTTGAAAGCAGCATCAACGAACCGGATATTACTGCGCGCTGCCCAAAGTGTTGCATATTTCACCGCAGTCTCGCTGGGCGCAAAACCTGTGGAATATGCAACACAAAATCACTTCTGTCACACTCAATTTTGTGAGAGGCAGAATCTCCTCCAGGGCAATGGGAAAAGGCAAGGCCAAGAGGTTATCTTTTAAATATAAAGATTGAAACTTACTTTTCACAATGAAAGTTTCATTTCTAAGTATAAGAGAGCATCTGAGAACTCTGCCTCCTTTCACCTCCCCTTCTCCCCCTCCATCCCTTTGGTTCTTCTCTTTTAGTCCATGAATGCGAATCCCAGTCCTGTCTCCTTATAGTTCAATCCCAAAAATGACCTACCTACTTCTAGTCAAACTGTAGTCTTGGGCTCAGCACTTCAGTTGATGGCCGAGTCATGACTCTCACCCTTTTTCTCTAATATTTTTTTTCTCCTCCCTTTTTTGTCACTGGGGATAAAAGCTCTATATTTTCGGTCATTCAGCCCTGTGACTTGGGCACTGTCCTCGGTTTAGCTAAAAACCCAGTCCTGTTTAGTGATTTTTACTTTACTTAGTGGCCAGCCCAGCCCTAACCCGCGACAGGCACTTTCTTTCACATTTCTCCAACCTAATACTCTGGTTAAGTCCTGCATGCTTTGCATAATAAATTGAAGACACAGGTTTCCTTTTTCATCCCTACAAATAGTGCATTCATCCACCATCTCCTCACCTGAAGTCATCCTTGGCCTTGTAGTGTCTTCAGCGTATGAAATCTGTCCGAACTAAAATAAGGTCATTTTCTTGTCCTCCTGCTTTGACCATGTCACTGCTTTGACCACTTCTCGTGTATCGTTACTGGTTTCCTCCTCTCTGTGGAACACAGTTAAAAAGTTACAAGCTAGTTGTGCTGTTTTGCAGAGCCACAGGTGCTCTCCCATCCCGCTACTAGTTCCTCATTGAGTTCTGAGGTGGATTCCCATATCTAAGTCCATGCTGCCAGCCTATGCTGTGCCCATTGCAAGCACAGCACCTCCTAGCACCCATTGCTGCTTGTTGCACCTCACTGTGAGGGGGATACCGCATGACCAGAAGAGACTCAAATCCTGTCCTAAAGGCTTTTTCTTTGCTGCGGTACCTTGAAAAGTGGGACTACAGTTAAACCGCCAGTGTCTTCTGACTGCTATTGAGCCTATTGACAAACGTACAGCAGGTTTGTTTTTTTTTATTTAAGAGTAAGTATATTATCACAGAGAGACTACCACTGTCATTGATGGATTCAGCCTTGGCCAGCAGCAGGTCTGTCTTTGGAGCCAGCTGGCACTGGCTCTCTCAGACCAAAGGGAAGCTTCTAGCAGCCTCTCACTGCTCTAGAAGCCACCCCTGTTAGCCCCCTGCTGCTACCAAAACCTCGCGGTGTGAACCCAGTACACCCACCCAGCTATTCTGCTGGCACACCAGCCTGGGGAGCAGATCCTCAATGCATCCTCTTTCTCCTCGTTGGGATTTTCAGCTGTTAGGTGGCAAGGTAAGTGGTTATTCTTAACCTGAATTAATGATAATGGAAGGGAAGTTTAAGGCATGAAAAGATGCTAATAGGTCAGACTGGTGGTAATTAACGCCAGACATTGTGATCCTTCAGCACGGTCACACCTTTCCTCTCTGATCTGACCAGGCTGCCAGTTAGTTCCAAGTGCAATTCAAGGGGTTGGCTATGACCTAGAAAGGCTGGAGAGATTATCTTTCTACATGTGCAGTTCAACAAGACTTTTCGTAAGCTATCTCATGGAAGGAAGGAAGTGAGCGATCAGATAGGTTCGTTCTTGAAACCTCATTCCCCTTTTATATAAGCCAGGCATTTAGGTGGTTTTGGCACTGCAAAGCTCTTGCCTGTAAACTAAACCAAAAAAAAAATAGGTACGGGGAGTCCGTTGGTGCTTAAATGCTGATTTTGGCTTAATTTTTATGACATATTTGTGACCGCACTGCTGAAGGTTTGGCAATGCCAAGCAGTTCATGTAGCAGTTGCAGCACCGAGCTGATGGAGGGAAAGGGGAGAAGCGGAAGGTCAGAAGTTTAGAAATCTTGGTATGAAACCTATTGTAGCTGCTGTTTTCTGAGTAGTAGCTCCATATGTTTTTGAAATGTTGTTACGGTATGTTTTTCCAGATCCCAGCACTTTCTGGTCATGACTAGCTCATGTGGTTCCCCAATCCATTTAAGAGTGTGTGTAACGATGTGCAAGTACCAATTTTTTTTTTGCAGGTATTCTGTGCTACGTGGGAGGTTTTAATAATTGGGGCATAGTAAGAGGCAGAACAGAGTATTTTGGGCATAATACTAGCTGAAAATTATTATATGGCTTCTGTGTCAGATTTAACTTGTTTTACCAGGTAAAATCTTTCCTCAACCATTGAATGTAGAGACACATACTTGAGGCTGTCTCATCTTGCACTGTGAGCATTACAGTGCTCATGCTGAGTGAGTGTAAGTGTATTTTTGAGTGTGGCTGTGGCTTTAGCTGCTTTTATTACTTGACCAAAGAAGCTGGGCTAATGCAGTGATGTTTATGACTACAAATAGATGAGATAGTTGAGAAGATAATTCAGCATTGACAAACATAGTAACCTAGATCTGGGGAGGTGAAGGGTGCATTCTTACTTTGTTTTTTAAGGAAGCGCTAAATATTTCTTAATTGGTACATGACCTTGAGACGACTATGAAATGAGAGCAGGCATAGGTACATACAAAAGCAAATGGTCATCTGTTTCCACTGGTTCTTGAGAAAAATCGATAAATGTATAGATTGTGCTCTCTGAATCATGTCAAGAAGTTTGAACAATGAACAGTGGTCGAACTTAAAACTTTTTGTAAAGAAATACTTAAAAAGTTAATCTCTTACATTGACAGTCCATTTAGACATTTTAGAGGTGGAAAGAAGCTTGGTATGTAAGACAGTCAAAAGACACATGCGCAATTCCCAGATGCAGTTATCAAAATTGTATGAAACTACAGGTGGATAAATAACATTCACAAACCATAAATGGTCTCTTACTTGAAGCAAAATGTGACAAACACACCAAACGAAAGCAACCCTGTCACTGCCATTGCTCCCTCATTAGCTCTTTGGTGATGCGCTGTTGAATTCATCCCTCTTAACATAGAGGGGTTGGACATCTGAAACTGGGCGAACCACTTAAGTTCTTCTTGTGGCTGGGCGGAAGAAAAAAAAGACCAACACCCAAACCTTGGGGCTCCTATGCACGGAGCAGATTTGGCCGCGTGATGTGGAACTGCAGCGCGAATTCACTGCTCCACAGCAGCCCAGTTACTTCCCAGGAGCACGGCGCCTGCTGCACGGGTGGTACCCAACGCACAGACATCGCTGTCCCTGACCTCCGTGGAGGTACTGGGGAGCAGACCTTCCTTTGCTTGCTCAGGCAGAGTGCTTAAAAGAGGCTAATTTAGAGTCCAGCTCCTCGATGATACTCAAGCGTGTTGTTTTTGTTCTCTGAGCACAGCCAAAAGATGTTTTGCCTTTCCAGACACGGCCTTTCTGCTCTGCAGAGCTCTTTCCCTATGCTCATGCGTTTAGTATTATATTTTACCATCGTGACTGGGTTTTGAGTTAAAAGAATGAAAATAATATTCCTTCTTTGTTTCTGTTTGCTTCACTTAGTCTTGCCCCTGAGATTTCTGTTCTTCCTCTAGAAAAACAAAATATTATTCATTTGTCCTTGCGGCCAGACCTATAGAAAGAATGAGCCTGCAGCCAAATTCTCAAACTGAGCTCTAGCAATCCAGCCAACCCTCATACTTTGCAGTCTGCACACAGATATTACTAAACTAGGTATCTAAACTGTATCCAAGACTGAACTTTTCAATAGTAGAAGCAAGAGGAAACGTGATGTGGATGTCAACTACAATACGCATAAAGTGGACTATTTGGAACATATTTTTGCAATAATAGAAAAAAAGAAAATAAACTGGTATGTTTCTATGACTTTGCTTTTCAGTGCTTTCTACAGGAGGTTATAATATCTTTAATTTTGGATACTTCTGATAGTACTTTTTACTTTGTTATGAATTTCACTGAGTCAGTAAAATTGTGTTGAATTCATTTTTAGCAAAAAAAATTCAGTGACTACTGACTTCTTTAGGAGACTTATACGGGTTCTGAAACTGAGGTATTTCAACACCAGCATCAGGGTATAATCCATTTTCTTTACATAATATCCTGTTCTGTTCCTTTGAAATGTAAATAACTGAAGTAAAAGTTCAAGAACTCAGAAGAAAAGTCAATTTAGAAAAACTGATCTTTTTTTAATCCAAAGAAAAACATAAAAATGTGGATTGGTTTAATTCATGTTTTTCTAGGCAGTCACTGACTCCGATTATGCATACATACAACAGGAAGGATTTTTCTATGTGCAAGAGAAGGAAAAAAAGCCTGAGACAAAATGGTGTTGCTGTATTGATGACTTGCTACTCAATGGGTCAGAATTCACCTTAAATAACCTACTTCTGCCTCCAAAAAGAAAGGAACATTTTTAACACCAGATCTTTTCAATACCCGTGAAACAGCACTGGTGATGTAAAATGGGCCCCATCCTACTTATTTAATATATAATTTACAGATGCCACTACTTGGGTGGGTGCAGATAGGCTCAATGCCTTTTAGTTGTGCTCTCATGTGGTTGATGTAAGGGAAATGTAATCCAGAAGCAGTGCTGAGTGTTCATGGAGCTTATCTTGCTTCTCAAGCTCTCTTTTTACTTTGACTCATGCAGATGGAGATCTGTGGTTGGGTAGAAGGAAATCGTGCATCTGCCTTACCTCGTTCAGGACTATCAGCCTGGTCGCTGATGACAAATCTGTGGCTTTTTTTTCCATCCCTATGGTTTGTAAGTGAACTAATGAGTAGTGCTCTTTCATAGAATCACAGAATTACCAGGGCTGGAAGAGACCTTAAAGACTATCTAGTTCCAAACACCTGCCATGGGCAGGGACATCCCCCACTAGATCAGGCTGCCCAGAGCCCCATCCAACCTGGCCTTGAACACTCCCAGGGATGGGGCTTCCACCACCTCTCTGGGCAACCTGTGCCAGTGTCTCACCACCCTCATGGTGAAGAACTTCTTCCTAATGTCCAGTCTGAACCGATCCATCTCTAGCTTAAATCCATTCCCTCTAGTCCTGTCATTACCCGACATCCTAAAAAGCCCCTCACCAGCTTTCTTGTAGCCCCCTTGAGATACTGGAAGGCCACAATAAGGTCTCCTCAGAGCCTTCTTTTCTGCAGACTGAACAGCCCCAACTCTCTCAGTCTGTCTTCATAGGAGAGGTGCTCCAGCCCTCTGATCATCCTCGTGGCCCTTCTCTGGACACGCTCCAGCATGTCTGTATCTTTCTTGTAGTAGGGATTTGTCTCTTCATCTTTGATGAAGAGATGAATGTAATTATGCGTAGTCTTGTGGTACAGGGCTGTTTTTCTGAAGCACTGATGACTCGCCGTTTGCCTACCTCAGACGACAAGACTTTTAGCACCTCTGAAATTATGACACTGGACAAGTTTTATGTTCCTGATACTCTCTTGCTAAAGTCCCATTTAAACATGTTTCATTATTGTACTTTCCCAGGGCAATATCTTGAAATTCGTTTCAGAAAGCCGTTTATACAATGGCGGTGAGTGAAAATGGCTTGGAATAAAATTCACTGTCCGGACATGGATTTTCTGTATTTTTGTGAAATTCCAAACTCAGTGCGTGGAACATTCTGTTAAAAATAATGTTTCAGATTGTTTTGTATCGTCTATGATACGTTTTCAAAAGGAAACAGGAAGAAAAGTGCTATTTATTTGACAGACTATTCCAGACAATTGGAGTGATAGTTTTCCCTGGCACCCAATTGCTTTATCCAGAGTTGAGTGTTAATGCCAATATTCATTAAAAAGTCTCAGATATTTATAAAATTCCTAGTTAACTGTATAATGCGGCACAGCAAAAACTACACCCAAAGGGCATTTATGTAATAGAGAATTCCATCGTGGCAAGTCTTAGCACCCTTTCCAAGAGTAGGCTTAGAGCCTCCATGTAGGCTAATCAAGAGTTTGCCTAAGAAATTAATGTCTTGTTTCGAAATATAAATCACAGGTGTTTGTCGGGTTTACATAAGCACAACTGTGCTTCCAAGAAAGAAGTGGAGATGTGGAAATCTTGGATCATTACAGCGATGTTTCAGAACATAAACTGCTGAAAAGAGGTTTTCCTTCTGCATCGTTTTGTAGCCTCACTCAATATCCTGTCTACTTTATATCCTCAATGTGAACAATATATGATAAGATGAAAGGCGGTTTACATAAAAGCAAGCCTTGAAGAGAACTTATAAAGTACATCTCCTGTATACTCCTTTAATCCTTTGTGAAGCAGTAAACTGCAGTTTTGCCCTCCGTGTTGAAAGTTTCCCTTAGTTCCACAGAGCAGATAAGTTTGTTGTGAAATGGCTTTATTTTTTTTTTCCCTTTCCTCCGGGAGGAAAAAAAAGATACAGGAAAAACTGTCTCATGGCATGTATTAACCTGCTGCCAAAATCACAAAGCAGTGAAAATTAGCACATTTCCCAAAAACCTCAGTCCTACCAGAAACCCTCCTGATGTGCTTGCACTTGTGTAACAGGATTAAATGTTTGTGCTGTGGTAGTGTCTGTGGGCTGGAAACAAGTAGGACTTTGCACAATAAAAACAAAAAGCCTTGTCCAAAACAGTTGCCAGTCTAGGTGAGGGCATTCCCTGAGCTCTGTTTGTGCACCTTATCTTGTAGAATAAAGCTCTTCGAAAGGAATTGCAGAACCAATTCCAAGACGAGCAAATAGGACAATAAACTGAAAGTCAGAAAACCTGGGTTCTCTTCCCCAAAAAAATTCTGTAGGGCTGATTATTTTTCTGTTCTTTCCTAGCTGTGTCTCTGCTTAACCAATCCTTGCTTTAACAAGCTTCCCACGTGCTCACAGAGCCTAGCATAATGTGCTTATTGGTTAGGTTGTATGGGAACTACAGTGAAGCAAATAATTTCCCGTGCTATTGAACACAAGTAACTATTTAGCAACAAAAAAAAAAAATCCGCAAACAGTGCAATAACAGAAATTTGTAATTCAAATTTGAAAACAAGTTCCTGTACAGAGATATACTATGGAGATGGGATTATTACTGATTCATTTAGTTAATGAGCAAGGGTTCTGTAACAAGGTTTTGTATCTGTAAGGAAATAACTGTGTATAGTTTATTAAGTTTTGTTCTTTATTCTGTAGGTTGATGAAGGTTTTGTATCTTCATGTCATGGAACAAAACAGAATAAGTAACAGTGGAAGGAAAGGGAAGAAGGAATCAGAAATAAAGCTAATTGATAGAAGTAGTACTTGTTTAAAGACAAGGAGGCTTCCTAGCAGGTACTGAGCTGCCATGTGCACCAACAGTTTATGTTTTCATCTGTAGCTTCAAATCCCAGCAGAAGAAAGGGTGTTCAAAGCAACCTTTCTGTTCTCTTCCCTTTCCAGGCCCTTTATGTTTGTATGTTGTTGGGTTAAGTGCACGTTTCTGAGAAGAAACAGCTTTTTGATGTTCTGTAACCACTTCATAGCTGCCAAAGTAGTTTTGTACAGGAAGAGAAGCCAAAATTTTCACTACTGCTGTTCCTTAAACAGTGCCAACTTGATTTTTTTTTGTAAGCCATATTTTGCACTGTTTTTGGCTTTTTCATTTTGTTATTTTAAAATCTCATAGAAAACTGACAACTGTGAGCCAGATTATTAGCCCTATGCTGTTTCCTTTGAACTGTAAACAGAGCTATCTTAAAAGATCTCCAGAGATTTAAAAACACTATAAATGGTACTGTATATCTCATCCTTATGCCACACATACTGATTCTGACTTTCCTAGGATATTCCAGATATGAGGTGATACAGATATGACCAGAATTCAGGTAGCAGAAATCTGTTGTGTTAAATAAGGAAAAATTTGAGTCCTTTATTGTTCACTCTCACACCTACCAGCTGCTAATCCAGCTGTCAAGATTGAGGGAAGGGGAAAGAGGATGGTAAAAACCAGAGAATTGTGGTTCATCTGTGTTTATTATTATGTTACATTATATTAAGATGGTTCACAAGTGTGATAGTGAGCCAGAACATCCAGGAGATGACACTTAATGATCTGATGGTATATATTGGTTATATGCTCACTTTCCATCAGAAACCGAACACTTCAGTACATTTTTGTGTGGTCTTCCAATGACTTTAAACAGAATTACCATTCTGTTTTCTGATGTTCAGAGCAGTATTAGAGCAGAATCAGGCCTGTTGTTCAGCTGCTGTGCACATTGCATTGGTAAGGAGGTAACACTGGATCAAATCAAGAACAAGTCCCTGCCTTGAAGACCTTAAGAATCTGAAAAGCAAGGAAAAAAACAACGCAATATCAAACAAAATAAACTGTGTGTGCTTTTATGTAGCAGTTCAGATATGGTTTAAATTCTATGTACTTGAAAGAGAAATGTCTCTGGCAACTTTCTTCGGCATCCGCTTTTTTTTGGATTTACCACAGAAGCTAGTCCTGAAGTATTAGTTCTGAGATCAAGGACCTGAGTCAGCGACCGTATGATTGTGGTCATCTCTGAGCTGATGTTGACCCCTTCAGAGGGGAAAAAGAGCCAGCGTGATAGCATCTATGATAACTTGAAAACCAGCAAAGTAAAAGGAATACGATGCTGCTATTTGATGTTTTAAAATCTTGTGACGTGCTTTTTTTCCTAGTGTGTGAGTTTCTGTCCTGCCTGGGCTCCTAACCACTTCTAAGCAGTTCCAACCAGGAAGCTTCTGTTCTTCATCTAAATTTGCATCAGCAAGACTGCATGAGCAGAGATTAAGTCTAAGCCTGGTGAAAACCCATGAAAGAAAAACTCTCCAGGAAGGACTGTAGGGACGGATCTGGTTGTGGAGGTGATTGCCTACGTGGTATGAAATGCGATTCTTACCTTTGACATTCCCATCCCACTCGCAGGTTGACCAAAATCCTACATAAAATAAGGAAGCGTCCTAATTGCTGAAGGAGAGAAACACCTCAGAGGAGTGCTCCCATTAGGCCTAACTAATAAAAAATGCTAATTAAACCCTTCCCCTTTTCTAGACTGTAAGTGCTTGAATTAAGTCAGCAACGGAGATGACTCTGCTCACTTGGGATTCAGAACCACAAATCCTCTGATGAGGTTTGACACCCACATATGTCCTTTGAAGCAGTGTTTATGCTGCTAATTAAAAAGGGGCTGTGAGCCAATCCCCATCCTCAAAGCCAAGTGACACAAACTGGCTCATGGCTAGGCAGCTGAGGGGTAGCTCCCTTTGGAATAAAATTTATCTTGGAGAGATCTTGGACCTGAAACAGTCCAAAGGGTGTCAAGGTGTGAACTAACCTTTAAATACTGTGGGTGAGTTGTGGTCTTGCTACTTAACCTAAATTCTTGGCTCTCTTATTTAGCAGTAAAGATGTGCTTTGTAAGAGCTGGGCACTTGAAAGCATCCAAGACAGCAACCCTTTGTATAACTATTCATAGCTGTAATGTACCCTGAAGGATTGGCAGACCTGGTTTCTAGGATGTTACAGCATGTGTCTCAAAGGAGTGACACTGCCATAAAGTTCCCTCAAGCTCTCCATTTAAACTGGACCATAGAGACTACCAGAAAGTTTGGGCAAGAGCGGGGAGAGACAAGTTGTAGCATAACTTTGAACACTCGGTAAGGGAAAAGAAACACTGTTGGTTTGGGGGTTTTTTGGTTTGTTTTTTTTTTTTTTTTTCTGATTTTTCTCCTGGAACTAGTTCTGTGCTTTAGATTAAGTGATTCTTAAATACAGGAGTTGCCATCTAATTTAAATACCTATAGTTCTTTTTATTGGCTCTATTGCTGAAAAATAAGCTTGGAAAAATCACTTCGCCTGATATGCTACTGTAAAACAGTCATGACAAATGTAGGTACAAGATGTGGATGTAGGCTGTGTGTATTATCACAGAAAAGATCATGTTCTGCAGGAGGATCTGAAAAGCATCTGTTGGAATAGACTTTGTGACTGCTACTTTCCTGGAAGCGGCTGCAGCTGTTAGATGTACTCAGCGTAGTAAACCTTTATGCAGATGTTGGCTAGCATCAACAGACAGAGCCTGTGGTTTCTGTCCGAGTTTTTTTTCTGGACATAGCTTGCAAAAGTTGTAATTATTCTTCCAAAATGTGATGAGAAAAGGGAAGATCATAGAAGGAAAAATTTGCAGTCTAAAACCCTAGTATTAATTGCCTCAGTGTTTTGTCGCGCTTAAAGCCACATGCCAAATGAACATGTTCCTTTCTATTGCTCTGCAGGTGAACACCGGAGTGTAACAGCCAAGGGCAAATAAATTCATCTACAAATATTTTGCAAATACTTTTACAGAGTACTTGTTTGAAAAGATCGTGCTCAGTTTTCAGAGGCTTTCCATGTGCGTTGGTTTTGAAGAGTTTTCACAGAAAAAAAAAATGTTGGCAGTTTCTTTGTCCTTGAAGGAATCTGGGATCATTTTACATGAAATTATGCAGAGGAACCTCTGGGTCCAGATCAGGCCTAATGTAACCGGGCAGCTGCTGACCACCAGTTTGTCATCTAGCATGATCCCAGTTCTTTCTTTTGAACAGATCTGTTTCTCAGCCTAAATACCAATTAAATGTTTCAACAGCCGAAAGAAGAATGGTACTGAAAAGGTTTTCTTTTTGTTGTCCGTGGTTCTGATACCACCATAAGCAGGCACAGTTAGAACATCAGGAAACTTTCTGTTTCTGAAAACCAGACGTAGAAGAATCGTAGAATGGCCTAGGCTGGAAGAGACCTTAGAGATCATTTAATCCAACCTCCTTGTCATGGGCAGAGACGCCTCTCATCTAGATCAGGCCAAACGGGAATCGAACCCACGACCTTTGGTGTTTCAGCACCGCGCTCAACCAAGTGAGCTAAACCGGCCCTCAGAGTACGGAATGAATGTTACAACCTAAAATGGTAGATTTTACAATATCATTCCACTGTTCTCAGGGAATTCCTAAGAATTCAATAAATAAAAACCGTATCTACATTGTCTGCCATCCTAGAGCGTCCAGTGCCTGAGGTATCTTTCATAACTTGCCCAGTCTCTTTCCTCCTGAGCAGGACTTCACATACCGCACAACATCACCGGAGTGACAATTACAGAGGTGGTTGTGGAAGGGCATCTCTGACGGTAGAGCCCTCCTGTTCACCTGAGAGCTTTTGATAAGGATTTAAGCTTGAATACTACTCTACTTTTGTTTGTTTGTGTTGGTTTGCTTTGCTTTAATGACTCCATGCTGATTACAATCTTTCCTGTTTTCTACAAGTTTACCCACTTACCTCACCATTGACCTCTGTGTTTAGCTGAATCTCTGGGAAGTCATCTTATCACGATCTGAAGTGCTAAGGAGAGATAAAGGTATAAAAATACTTCCCTGTTAAAATTTTCTTTTGCTAATAGCCCTTCCCACTGGTAAAAATATATACCTTGCTTCTCATGTCAGTCGTGTAAAAGTCATTGACCACCATCTTGATTGTTTAGGAAAAAACAGTTCAGGAGTTTTCTCTCTCATGTTAATAATAAAGACAAGTTAATAAAAATCCTCAGGCTTTCCAAGAAAGGTAGGAGGCAAATGTTTAAAAACTGATTGCAAATGCCAGTCACTAGAAAGGTAAAGAAAATGAGTGTCCAGCTTTGATACATTTGGCTAGATTTTCTCAGTGGCATAAACTGGTAAACCAGGAGCATCATGAGTTGCTCTGAGTTTTTCAGATGGCATGTCCTGGCATCATCAAACATTCTTTGCAGTATTAAACTTCCGTAGTTCAAACCATTTTATCAGATGCATGCAAACTAGATCTGCCAGTAACACGGGAAACTACCCTAAGGATATGCTTTTCAACATTTATTCAAGATGTACTTTGAATGCAGCTTCAGCATATTGGCAGAAACATTATTGCTTTTGCTGCAGAGGAGCAAGGCTCTTTAATCACTCCAGATGCCAGGGAAATGAACGCTGTGAAGATATAGTTGCCAAAATAGTTTAGAGAGCTTGTACTCTGTGAAATAAACATTGCATAGATATTGTTTCACTACACACAGGGGACATAAAGTTCTGTTTTGAAGCCTCAGAAATGGCCCTACCTGTCTGATGCTTTTAATAATAACTGCAGTGGGAACCTAATTGAGAAAGCTCTTAAGAAACACTGGTATCGCTCCTACTTGGAAAAGCATGAAAATAGGTGCCTAACATTAATTACAATGTGTATTTAATTAAGAAACATTGAATTTCAGTCTCTGGTTCTCGAATATTTTAAAAATGCTGCTTCTTAAAAACTGTGAGCCATATCTTTTACCAAGATATATTGAGTTAGTTCAGCAGACTTCAGAGAAGCTGCTGTTCTGGGGATCTCATTCTGATGTCTTAGTATTCCTAAAATAAAATTTCATTTTCTAAAATGGAATTAGGACTTTGCACTAAGATACCTCTTTTTCTGTGTGCTTCTGTCTTGGAGAACCAAATACTCATGCTGTGAGAGAGTCTCAGTGTACTTTATTAACAGTGATTAGTTAAGCTTTTTAACAGCCATTCAGGGGAGAACAGTGGCAGTTCTTGCCATGTTACGAAAGAGGTCAGAAGTAGAGGTGGTAATGTCCAAGTCTCATGCAAGTCTCATGACATTCAGGTTTGTGCCAAGTGCTCTGCCATCTGGAAAAGCTGCATTCACATCAGAGGTCACCATCAAGCCACCACACAGTGACTACCTGTGGGCCTCCCTGTAAATCAAAAACCAATGCTCAAGAAACGTTCAGTCGTTTCTGGCATGTGTGCTATACTTGTGTGTGGCTTTCTCAGCGCTAAAAATAATTGTAGAGCATTTTTTCATCAGTCTCAAATTTTCTGTTGCAATTGCCACTTTGCTTAATCACCTGCTGGCATCATTCTGAGCTCTGAAAAGGAATGTTGGAGTGGAAGTGCTGCAACAGTGTGTAACTTCATTACTCTGGTGGGAAAAAAGGATGCCACAGGCAGCTCCTGTGGCTTCTGTGTATGTGGATGCACACTGGCTCTAAATCTTCATTCCACTTGTCCTTTTTTTTTTTTTTCTCACACTAGCTCCACTTGTGCTGTATATGTTGCTTGTTACACGGTGGGGAGAAAATACACCACTGTGCACGTACAGCCCAGCACAGCCGTGTCTGTTTTGCTCCTAGTTATTCTTACTGAACATTTAAAAAAAAAAAAAAAACCAAACAAATGGGGAAATTTACCTGCTTTCTAAAATACTGGAATATTTTTTTCCTGAAGGAATTATAAATGTATAAAGATACAAGTTTTAAAACTGCTGTAAATCCCAGAACTGGAAAAAAACCCTATTTTTTTACTTGAATGCCAAGAGGTTTGAACTTATCTTTTCATGCTCTTGTGAGCTATAGAAACTGGATTTCAAAATCATTATAGAAAATATTCCACAAAATAAGATTTATGTACTCTGAATACCTGCACAGGTCACCTACAGTATTCCTGTTCATTATATGGTAACTGCTCCTAAGAAAAAGCTTTTGGACCAAAACCAGATTATTGCATTTTGAAAGAAAAAAAAATATATTGGCATAGATAATATAAGTACCAGAACCTGGCTATTCAGTGAGTCACCATTCCAGATTTTAAGT
Source organism: Trogon surrucura (assembly GCA_020746105.1). Classification (NCBI taxonomy): domain Eukaryota; kingdom Metazoa; phylum Chordata; class Aves; order Trogoniformes; family Trogonidae; genus Trogon; species Trogon surrucura. The sequence goes on from CM036617.1 coordinate 48,649,354, forward strand.
GCATTTTGAAAGAAAGAGCAAGACTTTGCAAGTTATCTTTTCACGGCTCAAGGGGAAAGCTCCCTCCCTTCCTTTCACACCAGCTATTCTTGACCACTAAATTGTCTTCCTGCTTCCTCCCTCTTAGATTTCATGTTTAAGCTGCAGTTAAGATAAACAGGAGTTGTCACACTAACATATGACTCAGTAATATTGCAAAGCTTTGTTGTTTGGGTTTTTTTTGCGGAGTTTTTTTGTTGGTTTTTGGTTTTTGGGTTGGTTTTTTTTTACTAGGACTAGGACTACTAGTGCTGCACAGGATAATTGTGCATTTTCAAGAAAAACAAATATAATCAAATATCTGTGGATGCTTTAATTAGAATTGATTTGCTCCTAAGAGACCTTTACAGTCTTACTCTTTAAGTAGATGGCTGTCATCAGTTACAGTCTGACAAGCTATACATGACACTCAGATTTCATTACCTTCCTTATAACTTGCATTTACATGGTCTTTCGAATCATTCGAAAGCTAATATATATTTATTTATGTATTCTACCACAGAAGAGTGAGCAGTCTGTTGTTGGCAAAGTCTAAAAGAAAAGACCTAGTTTTACAATCCGTGTCCCAGGATCTCACATGTCTACTCAGAATAAACAGGAACTTGTAAAGCTTTGTGCATGACACACACTCTCCAGAGCACGGGTAAACTGCGCTGCATTTTGTTTGCCCAGAGGATGGGAGGGAGAGTAAACACTCACAAGTTTCAAAGTTTTGCTTCTGAGATAATAGGATACTTCACCACCTAACGCTTGAAATATGTATCTCTTTCTTCTTCGGATTAGTAAACTTCTAGTGAAGGGAGCGTAAAAGCTACAAGGTTTGTAGTGTTGTGATATTTTCCCAATCTAATGTTTCTTCAGATGCTGAAATTTGCCTTCATGTATGCCTGTGGATCCTTCACACACCATGAAATAAATCACATTTCCTTTAGGACAGGGACTATCTTGTCAAACATTGAAGCAGAATGAACTATATTTTTCAAAATAATATATAAAAAAATAGTACTCAATTGGCTATAAACCTGAGCAGCAATAGGTGAAATGTACACGTATTTTAAGGCACTTCACAAATATCTCTCAATACTGAGTGTACAAAAACAGAAACACTGCGTTATACGATTCCTTATTTCCAGTTTAAGGAGTACTCCTACCTACAGGAAAAGTGACTTGCTTTGTTTTATCATTTTTTAATTTATAATAAAACTTGTCTGCCCTCCTGTCAACTCATTTTTTTGGAGGTTGGTGGGTTTTTTTACTGTGTTGGAGGGGACTCATTTTTTAATTCTAGTCGTTCCCATTTACTGGGTCTCACAAATGATTTTTCAGTGATTTTAGGGTGATCTCTTACATTCTTAACATTTTTTACTTTACTGCAAAATACTTCCAACGCGCTCGGTTAATTTTCTTCCCTTTCTTTGAGATTCACTTAGAAAATTTCTTACGCATTCCTCCTCTTAATCCCACTTTTCTTTCCTCGTGGCTTTCACAGGTGACTTAGATTTGGAGCACCGGAGGACCGCCAAAGCTCTCCAGCCCTTCCAAAGCTGGAGAGAAGTTGCAGCAAGGAGGAGTGCATGTGCCCGTGCCAGGTCTGTGCTCCTCTTTCTCCAGCTCTGGTTCCACTGCCACCCCATGCAGTCGGGCTGCTTCCACCATCTCCCTTTCCACAGCCTCCCTCCTGAACATTGATTAATTTCATGGAATCATAGAATGGCCTAGGTTGGAAGGGACCTTAGAGATCATCTAATCAAACCTTCCTCTCTACTAGATCAAGCTACTCAAAGTTCTGTCCAACCTGGCCTGGAACACCTCCAGGGAGGGGGCAGCCACAACATCTCTGGGCAATTTATTCCAAAGTCTTGCCACCCTCGTACTGAGCTATTTCTTCCTAAGATCCAATCTAAATTTATTCTCCTTCAACTTAAACCCATTTCCCCTTGTCCTATCAGTGGACGCTCTTGTAAAAAGTCCCTCCCCGGCCTTCCTGTAGGATCCCTTCAGGTATTGGAAGGCAGCTATTAGGTCCCCCCAAAGTCTTCTCTTTTCAAGACTGAACAATCCCAGTTGCCTCAGCCTGTCCTTGTAGCAAAGGTGCTCCATTCCCTGGATCATCTTTGTGGCCCTCCTCTGAACAAGCTCCAACAGTTCTATGTCCCTCTTGTGGTGGGGACACCAGAACTGGACGCGGTATTTGAGTTACAAACTCATATAACATTTCATGTCCCCGTCTTCATGCGGCTTCTTGTTACATCCCTTCTTGACAAGCATTTCTCTGTACTGACTACTGAATTTCAGGTTGAGAAAATCTATATGCATGTGCAATCCCTAATTCAGGTATGGATGGGTGTGTTGCTTATTGGTTGAGGAAGACAACCCGGTCAGTTGGAAAAGGTTCCTTCAATTAAATGGTCATTTGTTATTCGCATTGGCTTAGGAAGGGTTTTGTTTGGTCTCATTTGCCCTTGAAAGACTAAAAATTTGGTAAGTGATTGTGGAAATGTTTTTGACTTTAGTGTCTCAGGTCTAATCTGAGGACCACAAAAATCAAAGGAGATACTCTTTTTTTCGAGGGGTTTGCCAGTGTGTTTAATATTGGAGCACTGATCAGGCTGCAACAGTGCCCTTTTTTGTTCTGTTGTGCTATGCCACTGAAAATGCCTCCCAGTGAGAAGGCACTGAAAAATCCACCTAGGACATTCAGCTAGACCAAAACACAGGTTTGATGAATAGGGACGCTCTAAGGGAAGACCTAACACTTGGCTGAAGCACAGCCCTCACAGAGCTTTGCTTAACTCAGTTCTTTCAAGTTTGATTATAGATGATGAAGAAAGTGTTTTACAATAGTGCCCTTGGGAATCTGGGGTGTCTTTAGGATGGCCTGATCTCAGTGGGCACTGGTCAAAATGCTTGAACTGCTGGGACAAGATTTGGTTACGAAATAGTGGCTAAATTGTACAACAGAAACTCAAAAGCCAACAAAGGCAGTTGGACAAATTTAGATTTAAAACATAAAGAGTAGAGAGGAAAACTCTTCCAGCATTGAGAAGGCAGCTTTTTTTTTGTGCATGATTGCTAACATAGTGAGCAAACTGCAACAGCACTGAAAAAAAGCTAGACCCTTAGTTTAAATACAGTGGAGGTTTTCATCTCTATTTCTTAGCCCATTCTGTTCTCCTGACCAGGTGTGAATCACTGCCTCAACGACTTGACCTGAATCTGTCAGGACGGATCAACTTGCTGGTGGAAATGTAAGCTACTTTTAGCAGTTGCCAGCAGTAACATCTCAACTGCACTAGGATGCAAACTGCCTGACCAATACAAGAAGGTGTTTCCAGCAGCACATCTCGCTGTATTAAAATGAAATTTGCTTGTGGGATATAGTTCGGTTACAAAAGAGGCCTTTCTCTTTTGTTTGGTTTGTAGTGTTTGCGTACTGAATATGTCTGTTCTTTCATTGCTTTCATGTATTCCAGTTCAGCTTCAGTAAAAGCCTAAAACATTACAAACACGTAGTAAACCAAGAAAGGCGGTTTGAGTATTTGATTTATTAATCTAAGTGGAGAGAAAAACTGGCAAGTTTAGAAACTGAGAGGGAACAACTAGGTTGTATACACAGTTTGTTCCTACTGGCCCCACTGCCTTCCCCACTCTTTCAGTGTCATTATAAGTTCATCAGTGTTTCTCTGTCATCTCTTCCTCATTGTGTCTGAAATATAAAAAAAATATTTCTTCCCATAATATAATTTCTAGAAGTATGATATATTTAAAGCTGACTTTAGCCACCTGAAAGTTAGGTATCCCCTCCTAACGAGTCATAAGGCGTTTCACTATATTCAATGAAGAAAAATAAGTTCCTCTTTGGAGCAATTTTTCTCTTTTACTAAGACCTTTATTCAGATCAGCTTTCCTATGGAGTTTTCAGTGTCTCTCTCCCCATTAAAGCAGAGAATACCCAGGCAGCTGGATCAGACTTTGTGGAGAGAAGCACCCTGTGCCCAATCTGACATCACGTACCCATCATTTCCTAGAGCCTCTGGGACAGTAGAAAAAAAAAAAAAAAAATCCATGCTTTTAAAATTCCTGCCAGTGCAACATTATCTTCTATATTAAGTGAATTAAAAGAGTCTTTTGTTGTCAAAATTAAGGTACATTTCATCCAAATGCTGCTTGTGTTCCCAGCGATAACCATGGAAGGTGATTTTATACATTTAAAACAAGTTATTCGATGTCATTTGATATGTGCCCATGGGCAACTTTGGAAAGACTTAAATGGCAATGGAAGACAATCTTTTTCTGTCTTCTTTGTACATGTGCTCACATGTAATATTTATACTGCTTGCATAGTATACATTTTATGTCTGAAGCACCACGATTGCTAAGTTACTTGAGACAGAGTAAAGCAAATAGAATGGACTGTAGCTAATTGAGTAACCACCGGAATTTCTGCAGAAATAATGTGCTGATAGGCAACAGAGGAAACACCCATCGTAATAATTAAGTAGCAGTAAGACATTTGTCCTCAGTTTAACTTCATCATGTTCTCTGTTTCAATGCTCTGCAAAATTATGATTCTTCTTAAATGTTGATTTGTCATCACTTACCGCTTTTCACAGAATCACAGAATGTAAGGGGTTAGGAGGAACCCTTGGAGATCATCTAGTCCAACCTGCCTGCCAGAGCAGGATCACATAGAGCACGTTGCACAGGATGGTGTCCAAGAGGATTCTGAATGTCTCCAGAGACAGAGACTCCACCGCCTCTCTGGGCAGCCTGTTCCAGTGTTCTGCCACCCTCACAGTAAAGAAGTTTCTCCTCATTTTGAGGTGAAACTTCCTGTGTTCGAATTCATGCCTGTTACCTCTTGTCTTGTCACTGGACACCACTGAGCAAAGATTGACCCATCCTCCTGACACCCACCGTTTAGGTATTTATAAGCATTTATAAGATCCCCTCTCAGTCTTCTCTTCTCCAGGCTAAAAAGCCCCAAGTCTTTCAGCCTTCCTTCATAAGAGAGATGTTTTAATCTCCTAATCATCTTTGTAGCCTTTCTCTGTACCCTCTCCAGCAGTTCCCTGTCCTTCTTGAACCAGCAAGCCAAGAACTGGACACAGTACTGCAGATGCAACCTCACCAGGGCAGAGTAGAAGGGGAGGATGACCTCCATCAACCTGCTCGTCACACTCTTCTTGATGCACCCTAGGATGCTATTGGCCTTCTTGGCCACAAGGACACGTTACTGACTCATCCTATTGTCCACCAAGACTCCCAGGTCTTTTTCTTCAGAGCTTTTCAGCAAATCAGCCCCTAACCTGTACTAATAGATGAGGTTATTCCCCCCCTAGGTGCAGTACTCTGCACCTGCCCTTGTCTGAATGAATTTCGTAAGACTTTCTCTGCCCAACTCTCCAGCCTGTCCATGTCACACTGGATGACAGCACAGCCTTCTGATGCATCAACCACCCCCCCCCCAGTTTCATGTCATCACAGTTTTGTGTTCCTCACCACTACACAAGCATACTTCTCCATGATTTCTGCTCACAAACTGTTTTCTTACGGCTCCTGGAGTTCTACGAACCACTTGTTTCCCCAGTAGGTAAAATCACTCACACTTCGTGCCTTCCTAAACAGATATAAATGGGACACATGTTGGTGTGTAATGGCATTACAAAGTAACAGCTGTGTGCAGGTCTTTGCTTCAGTCTTCACTGGCAAGGGCTCTAGCCACACTGTTGAAGTTGCAGAAGCAGAAGGCAGGGGCTGGGAAAAGGAAAATCTGCCCACTGTAAGTGAAGATCAGGTTGAAGACCATTTAAAGAACCTGGTGTACAAGTCCATGGGACCTGATGAGATCCATCCATGGGTGCTGAGGGAACTGGCAGATGTTCCTAGGCCGCTTTCCATCATATTTGAGAGGACATGGCAGTCTGGTAAAGTGCCTGCTGACTGGAAAAGGGGAAACACCACCCCCATTATCAAAAAGGGGAAAAAGTAAGACCCAGGCAACAACAGACCAGTCAGTCTCACCTCTGTGCCTGGCAAGATCATAGGGCAGATTCTTCTGAAGGCTCTGCTATGGCACATGGAAAATGTGGAGATGATTGGTGGCAACCAACATGACTTCACCAGGGGAAAATCCTACCTGACAAATCCGGTGGCTTTTTATGATGGGGTTGGAACTACATGATCTTTAAGGTCCCTTCCAACCCAAATCATTCTATGACTGTGTGATTGTTCAAACAGGGAAATTTACTCTTCAGTTGGCTGCGCTTGAACCACCACCACCCTCACACAAATCATCTGCAGTGGGATTCTTCTGCTCAGTTTTGATATCTGAGCTGCCAGCTACTCTTTCTCTGTAGTCAGTAGAGAGAAGCAGGCACTTCTGTGATATTGTCCGTGTCATCTGAAAAACCAGTTCAGTTGTCTAAACACAGTTGGCCATTGCCATAGGGTGTCTTGAGCCATCCACATGAGACTAGTAGATAAAGCACAGGACTTGTGGGATGCCCGTGTGCTTCCCTAACAAAAAGCAGGAAGTCCAGCGTGATGCCCTGTTGTATTTAAGCTATTGAACAGAGTCCTAAATTCTCAGATTTTCACCACTTAAGCTGTTTGTTCATGTTAGAAGTGTGATTTAGTACCAGACTGCAGATACTTGAATGTAATGGTTGCAAATTAACTGCATGTCTAAACTCCCATTGCAATCACAGCACACTGAATTACTACTCTTGCTGGCATTTAGAGAGCTAAGATGTAATTCAACAGAAATTTTTGAGAAAACAAAATTTATTATTGTAGAAGCCAATATGTTTTATAAACGTACATATTGAGGAGTGTTTTAGAGTTTAGTCTCGTATGAGAGCAGTGGAGTAACAATGAAAATTTTTCCAGCCTGTGTACAGATGCCAAACTTGGGCTTTGCTTTAAAGTAATTGATCTAACATCAGTTAGATGAATATGTTAGTACTAAACAACAGTGACTGTGAGGTTTTTCAGTCCATAAAACCTTTTTTTTTTTTGTGCTCACTTTATTCTCATTTGTTTGAATTTTAAGTGGCAGGTTTTAATCAGTACATGTTTATATATTTTAGGATGTTTATATTAAGCTATGTAGTGCCTCAAGCAGCTCTGCAGGACAGATGTAGTCCTTACACTGGTTTGTTTTTACTGCTAGTCAGAGGGTATTCTGTGATGTGACAGTACACCTCATACTTGCCAAAATGTTGTAGAAAGGTTATGTCTGAAGATGTGATAAAAATATTATTTTAAAAAACCCCTCTAGATCATGTTTGCAAGAGACTTTTGCATGAGGAAAAATATTTTTCTGTCACAGAAAGCAATTAATAACATCTGTTAAGAAGTACGACCAACACAGTAGAGGGTTTTGGTTTGTTTTCTTGAAAGCGCTATGTTCCCATATCCAAAAGAAAATAGAACAGGATACAAACTTCCAGCTGACTGTTCATGTAACATAATACCTTTAGCAGTTTTGGATCCAGATATGTGCTCTGTCACAGGCTAGAAATCCTTCGGATGCTCTATAATGCCTGGAGCATTTTCTAAATTTGCATTAAACCAAAAAAGTGTGAGTATAATACATGCTATGAGGTGACAATTCACTCACTTTCTCGCTTTAGCAGAAGAGTTACTCTCAAAGAGAGATTATCTGGATAAACAAACCATCCATCAAAAGGCAACCTGGAAAGACAAATGCACTGGTATTATTCCAAGCCAGTTCTGGGCAGGGTGGCTGACAGTTTTGAGATTCCTAATCTTAAGACCTTTCCAAAGAGCTGTCAGCACCATCCTGGCTAACAGCTAGACTCAGGAACTTTTATGTTGGTGTCAGCTCCCGCGGAACTACTTGCAGGAGACTCCCTGGGACTTAGAATCATAGAAACATAGAATCATAGAATGCGTTGGTCTGGAAGGGACCTTTAAAGGTCAGCTAGTCCAAACTCCCTGCAGCAAGCAGGGACATCTTTAACTAGATCAGGTTGATCAGAGCACCATCAAGTATGAACTGAATGCCTCCAAGGATGGAGCCTCACCACCTCTCTGGGCAACCTGTGCCAGTATTTCACCAACCTAATAGTAAAGAACTTCTTCCTGATATCTAATCTAAATCTACCCTGCTCTAATTTAAAACCATTGCCCCTTGTCCTATTGCTACACATCTCTATAAACAGTCCCTCTCCAGCTTTCCTGTAGCCCCCTTCAGATACTGGAAGGCTGCTATAAGGTCTCTCTGGAGCCTTCTCTTCTCCAGGCTGAACAACCCCAACTCTCTCAACCTGTCCTCACAGCAGGGGTCCTCCAGCCCTCTGGTCATTTTTGTGTCCCTCCTCTGGACCCACTCCAAGAGGTCCCTGTCCTTCTTGTATTGGGGACTCCAGAGCTGAATGCATTAGTCCAGGTGAGGTCTCACCAGTGCAGAGCAGAGGAGCAGAACCACCTATCTTAATTTGCTGGCCATGCTTCTTTTGATGCAGCCCAGGACACAATTGTCCTTCTGGACTGCAAGAACATATTGGTGGCTCATGTCTAGCTTTCCATCCACTAGTACCCTCAAGTCCTTTTCTGCAGGGCTGCTCTCTATCACATCATCCCTCAGCCTGTATTGGTAATGTGAATTGCCATGACCCAGGTGCCGGACCTTGCACTTGGCGTTGTTGAACCTCATCACTTTGCCATATGTCCTGTGGGTGATGCAGCACTCTTCCACACAGAGGACTAAACTATGGTGCAAGGCTGTGGCCTGACAGCCTTGGTTAAAAGCCATGTACTAGGACCTCTGTACAGGTAGTAACTTGGGATAAGCAAAGCTTTCTGAGGAGTAATCCAATACAACTAGCAGAACTAACTCGTCTATTCTGTCCTAGTTTGAGTGACTTCATCTGTTTTTTCGAGCTGTGTTACTTCAGCTCTTTGCAGTTCTCATTGATGTCTGAAAGTGATATGAGCTCAGAATCAACCTTTCCATATTGCTTGGACAGTCTCTGGTCTCTCTTGTTTCTGGTTAAGAGCTCAGGTGCAGCACTTAGCTGTGCTGCCTCTGCTCTCTTTGCTTTTCTGTCCTGCAGCACAGAATGAAACTCAAACCCTGCCCAGTCCCCCTGACAGGTGGTGAGACCTACTGCAAAGCTGTTCTTGAGCCTCCTCTAACAGCATGCAAGCACTCCTTAGTTTTATGTTGGTGTCATCTCACTTTCACAGTAGATGTTGAAAGATGAGGATCTGGCTCAGTCATCATTGCTGAACAGAATAAAGCTGGGAAAGGAGCTCAGGCATTATACCCAAGATGACCTACCTTGCTTAATTCCTAGCTTTGTTTGGAACTGCTTCAACTAGCCATCTCCAAGACAAATCTCTAGGAGATTAGTCCTGAGACAGCTTGAGGTAAGCAAGCTGGTGCCACCTGGTCTCTAGGCCAGCCAAAGTGGTACACTGTTGAGCAGTTTAGACTTAACCTCAGGGTCTGTGGTAATAAAGTGAGATCCTTTTTGATCAGTGACACACTTCCAAAGATGAACCTCTTAAAGGTAAGATTTCATATACTGCATCTTAACACTACAGATAAAATTTAATAACAGTAATCTTTTTGTTAAGTCTTATTGACAACAACAAAAGGCTTCTAGAAAATTCTTTTCTATAACCAATTTGAATATTCATTTAGAAACATGGGAAAATAAACTTAGTTTGTCTAGACAAATACTTTTGTTGATATGTGTGATGAACCAACCAAATGAATAGATTAATTAAACAGTACTTTGTGGAAAGAATGGAAGGAGGAAGGGAGGAATGGGAGGAATGGGAAGCAAAGAAGCAGAAGAAATATACAGCTTCTTCCCTGAAATAAACAGCTACTAGTTTGAGTCCTTCTCTTTCTACTAGCAAGACCTTTAGAGCTCTGGTTGCTTGCTTCTTATTTTGGTTATATTTCACTCACTTTTGGACCATTCACGTGTCAAGTCTGAGGCTCTATTACATCTCCTGGCTTAGGATGGAGGGTTAGGAGGCCTTTTACTAGAGTTGTAGTTACATAATATTTTTGTTAGTATGAATTTGCAAATAAATATACAACAAGAAATGATCATGAAACGTATTCAAACGTATGAAATCATTCCTCCAGCTTCCCCTCTTTCCCCTCTATATCTGCAAGGGACCTTCCATTCTTGCAGAGCTCTTTTAGAGAGACTGATCTTTACTCAGTCTCCTGACCAAAACACTTGAAGTATCAATCCTTAAACAACACATGTGGGTCTTGCTTCCAAATATTTGTAATCACCTTCCTACATAAACTGGTTATCATGTGCTAGTCTCTGAGGTGTCTTTCACTGACAGGGCTCTCTGAAATATCAAAACTGCTGTTGATAGGGTATCCTAACTGGTTGTTATTTACAGCCTTAAGGACCCAGGATTTAGCTGTCTTACCTGTTGTAACAACTGCTTAATAATGACCATCTCAAAGAAAAAATGTCAAGCTGAATAACTCTTACCTCCTATCGTGAAACTGGAGATACCGGCATTTATCTGCCTATGTCAATCTCATAAGCATGTGGGACAACTGTATTGGAGTCCATCCAAGGTTTACAAAACTGGATCTGGCTACGGTATAAATAGGAAAAGGTGGGAAGCTGGGGAAATTCGGTGAATTGACATATGATTAAAGTGCATGGCATGTCACACTTTTGATTGGACTTTGTGCTTCCTCCACTTACTTTGTTTTCAGATTATTATTTTTCAGCACGTATATATATAGTGCTTCGGATCAAGGTATTGTTAAGAACTCCATGACCATTGGATTGTATTGCATATATCTGAGTTTATACTTCTACAAAACTCTGACATCAAACTCTATCATCACTAAAAGCATTGTAATTCTGCCTGTCTACTGAAATAAACACCTGCAGGTGACAACCTGTGTTTAGTTGTTACATCCTGTCATTTAATTGTAGTAAACTTTTTCAAAGTCACTGTGGAATTACGTCTAAGGGCACACTAGTAGTAACTTGTCTATACCCAAACTTTGCAAAACACTGCTTCTCAGTAAACTTAGTCCAGAAAAAAGTACATTTATTTTCTTCGCCAATCTAAACAAATATAAGCCTATGTTGCTTCAGGGGAACATTTTTTCTTGTGCCACCAGTAGGGGCTCTTTTGCTTAACTTGGCTTGTTCTCCTGGCATTTACAACACATCTCGAAAGTTTCTTCAGTATCTCTGTTCAGCTGAGCCAATATAAAGCATTTCTGGTTGTCTTAGGTTTTTCAATCCTTAGATGACCTGTATGGTCATGGTCCTTCTTATAAAAGTAAGAGTGCAAGATGACCTTTATTAGGTCCTTAAAGTAAAAATCCCTCTTAAACTGGCTGGTTTGGGCCACCCTCCGTTAATTTTCATTATTTTTTAGAAGACTTAACCAGTATTCATTGGTTTTGTTCATACTCTGCATATGTAATTTATGCTTAAAGATCCTTGTGAAGCTATATAACTTTGCAAACTGAAAAGTACAGACTAGGAATCACCAAGGCTATATCTAGATGACCAGAGCTAGAAGTGCATCTAGTACCGAGGTGGCGAAGATACATGGCTTTCCTAGTTTACCTTGAAATGAAATCTAGGAGTAGGGCTGGGCAGAAGTTACTGTGCCTAAACACATTGTGATATGGACACCTGGGAGCACATCACTGCCCATCTGGATGGTAAATTGTTCAGAGCTTAGATGTCTTCCTTGCTTTGCTACACAGATTTTAAAATTCACAAATGAAAGAGCAGACCTGAGCCAGCCAAAGAGTAAAGCTGGCAGAGCCACTGCAGAAACTGTGGAAGCTGAAAGTGTTAAAACAGTGATGACTTCAGAAATTTATTTCTGGTGTCTTAACTCTGTATAGCCTGTTGTCCATACAGATTTGCCATTTGCACTCCCAGGTTTATTCCTATTCTGGTTTTTTTCACCTGCTTAATTCCTCTCTGAACTCCAAATAAGCACCAAATAAAGCCAAAAATAATGCTAACAGAGTTTGTATTTACTACTACCGCTTCATTTGCTCTGTGTTCTTCCTTTCCTCTATGCCTTGTCTGTCTTGTGTATGCATTTTCAGAGTTCTGTGGTTGTGAACCATTCTCTGATTTTTTCTTTATACAGCTGAGGTAAATTTCATGATTCTTAATGGTTCTTACGGCACAGTGTGTGCTTCTATTAGGTCTGCATAATGTATGTATACTAAATATATACATAGCAATGTCAAACTTTGAGGGTGAAAGAACAGAGTCAGAGATTGTGCTGAAAAGTGGGAGGCAGTACTTTGGTAAGCATTGGACACCACAAAGTTATTTCTTTGCTACATGTTCTTGTGTTTGGATACACACGGTTACACTTAAGACTGTCACTAACTCTTCTCCTATTTGAATACAGTTGCAAATATGCTTTGGCCTTGAAAGACAGACAACAGAACAGGATTTCGTGTTTAAGTCTACATATATCTGCATCTTAGTCCAGTAGTCTGTCATTAAAGGATTGTATCCTCATGCTATGTGTACTATTTGTCACAGTCGTGTACAGTGAAGGACTTACCTCCAGGAAGAGCACTGTGCACAAAAAGCAATTTGAAAGTTAGTCCATGCTGTCTGTTACACATGTTCTATTTATCACATATGTAATGAAGAAGGAGAGAAAGAGTGCATGTTCAGCTTTTGAAGAATTTCAAGCTTTACATTGTACCATTGCAGTTGCTAGCAGTGATTTCACTTGAACTCCACATTGGTCTTTTAAGTTAGGTGTTTCTTTTTGTCTTACAGTTGAGTGTGATGATATTCTAGCATAGATATGGTTTTGAATCACTGAATCAAAGAGTAATTTAAGTCGGAAGAGACCTTTTGATGTCCTTTGACAAAACTCTGCTTGAAACAGGGTCAGCTTAGTTCAGGTTGATCAGCTGAGTTTTAAATATTTCCAGTTTGTTGTACGACAGAGACAGGCATTTCTTATTTGAACTTGCTACGTAATTTGTCCATTACTATGGCTACTGTTGTTGATGGTAACAGTATTATGCTTCGAGTGGGAAGAATATTTAAGGTTTGTTCACACCTGGTGTATTGTAGCAAAGATGTCTAGCACAAGATGAGTAGCCTCTGGCAAGACGGACCTCTCAGATGCTATTCATCAAGGTTGTTTTGACTGGGACTTTACCCTTTATCTTGCTTTGTCAGGGAAGCAGCTAGTCTGTTGTTGAGCAGCAGATTTTTTTTTTGATGGGAGGGGCACTATCTGATGACACTATTGTATTTTAGACTTTGGATACTCAGAGTACCTCCTAAATTTTAAGGTAGGTATGGGAACATATGAAGTTCTTTGTGGTGAGTTCAATCCTGCCGCGTAGCAGCAATGTACCATCATCAGTGCATTTCTGGCATGGACAAGAAGTGGGCCTGGAGGGGCTGGCCACCCCAAGCCAGTCTGGAGAGAAAAAATTCCCTTCCAGGTAATGCAGAGGAAAGGTAAACAAGACTCTTCTGCCAACTGTCCATGTCAGGCATTGCTGTGCTTTTGGCCTCTCCAAAGCAGTAAGTGCATCTTCCCACTGTGCATGTAAAAGAGTAAAGGGACACTTTCCTCAGACTTTCCAGTACTAGGACCTACAAGTGCATGAACTGGTAGAGGCATCACTCCCTGATTCTGCAGAGCACTGTTGGTCAGTGAGGAGATTTGTGAATGTCATGACCATTTGCCTGTCCACTTCTTCCTGGAGCTGTCACCACCATGGTTACCACCACCTGAAGGCTGCTGCTGTGAGATGTTGCACAGCTGGGCCCTAGGGTGTCTGGAGATGCTGAGACACAGACCTAACTCTTGGACTTTGGCACCTTTATACAGGACTTGACCTAAGCACATGGGATTATGGTCATATTGGAGAGTTACTATTCCATCTAAGTTGTACATATTTTGGAAATACTGAAACTTCCCTCAAATTCCAACTTCTTTACTTGGCCTCAGATTATGTTTATGAGTTTGAACTGGTTTAACTGTGTGTGTTGATCTGCTCTTGACCCCGGCTGGCACTTCTTTCACTGCTGTTTAGCACCATTCTGTTCAGCAATGGACACAAATGAGACGGCTGCCTCACAATCTGACACAGGAATGTTTTATAGGAAGTTGCCAAGACTAAGGCATGTTGTTTTGGTCTATAGCATGAGAATTAGGAAGGGTGCATAAGGCCATGAAGCCTGCAGGCTGAAGAGGCCAGATCTGTCAGGATTTATTTCTATATTTCACATAGGAACAAAACCCTGGCATGTACTTTTTTCCAGTTCATGCTTGCTTTTTTTTTTTTTTTCACAGGGGAGCTGTTTAGGCTCCTGCTCTTCCAACACCACCCTGCAATGGGATTTTGGGTGATAAATAATCTGCATGTAGCCAGGAAGATCAAAAGACTAAGGCTCGAGCGTGAAACATTAGACATAGCAATGCAACAGTATAGTTACTATTTGGAATTCTGCAATGGCCAGGAGTCATCTGTATTCAACACTCTTCTAACAAGCACAGAAAACACAGACTCTGTCCCAAAATTATCTGAGACAAGAGTTGAGAGAGGAACTTTAAATGATACAGAGATAGAACAGGGCTGTAACACATTCAACACAGCAAACATGTGAGCTGTCTTCTTCGTCATGTAAGAGACTAAGGAAGATTTCCCAGTATTGAATTCACAGAGCAGTACAGAGAGAGCATCTTGTGTGGGACAGTCATGCAGAAGCGTTTTGGGAAGAAGACAAGTGAGCATTTTAAGCTACTATCAGCACAGAAGCATTGGCCAATAAATTAAAAATGTTAAGAACTTGTCTGCAGGGGCATTATTTGTCTCTGCCTCTTCAAATGAAAAAGTAATGGTAACAACGCATGTCAGTGATAAATCCAAGACAGAGAGAATAAAGAAGGAAGGAGCAGTGAAGGTCCAGGAAAATAAATGTTTCTCTTTATGCCATGAAAAAAAGAACGTTAAAAAATATTTAAAGGGGCTTGGAAAAGATAGGAAAAAGCTTTCTTGATTTCAAGTGGTTAACTTCAGCATTCAGTGAATATTGTAGTCCAGGATACTCCAGCTCCCTTTATAAGAGCCATTAGTACAGTGATTTTCTGTGAAAATCCAGAATCTAATACCAGAAGAGTTAACTTATCTGCTTAAACTAGCAAATAAATCATCCTGTAAGAAGCTCTTTCAACTAGTGCTTTTTGGAATGACTCACAATGGCTTGGGTTCTTTCAACTTGAGTCTTTTGGAAGGGCTCCCAATAAAGTTAATGACACAAAACTCATTCAACTAGTGTCTTTTGGAATGTGTCCCTGTAATATTAATGTCATTCCCTCTCTTCATTTGTCATTGTATGATAGTAATTACACATTCATTTTCCTATATATTAAACTGCCTTTGTAATAAAATAATATTTTAGCTAATTAAACAGCATTTTAATCTAAACTATATTCAGCATTAATATATGCAGTGTTTACAGCCAAACACAGAGGACTGAATTAGTAAAAGAAAATTCACTAAACTGGAAATACTGACATTTTCAGATGCAATGTACGCTTTAATGATTGACTCTATCATATGATGAATTCACGTTTGCAGAAAGTCAGGCAAATAAGGCCTGTTTCATAATTTACTTCGTACAGTTGTCAAGCTAATTGGTGTTAGAAAATGGTAAGAATTCCTTGTGTAGCTACATGGAAAGAGTCGTAAAAAGACAATTTATCTTTTTTAACTGCTCATCTCTGAAATGGTGACTTTGTTATGAGGTGTAGTTCTAGGATGTACATTTTCATACTACGATGAAGTCGAGTCTTTTGGACTCATCCAAACTGAGTTGGATCTGTGGGTTACTGTGGACAACAGTAACTTGTACTCTGTCTAAATTACACCGACTGAGAACAGACTGTTTGTCTGTATGAATCACACTTAGAACTTTAATGAAATACTGCCAACTGACCCAGGTTTCTCCTAGCAGCCCCCCACTCCTTTTTTTTTTCTTTCTCTTTTTTTTTTTTTTTTTTTTTTTTTTTTTTTGAGGCTAGAAATACCAGATGCTCTGAAATTTGTGCAAAGGAAGACACTTGGCTGGAAATATATGTCCAGGCTGTATGCCGTGTGGTTTTTATTGCCTCGTCTGTTTCATCCTTCTTTCTCACACAATTGCTGACCTCTAGAAAACAAGAAAGGGAAAAAAGAAGAAATACTTGTGTATCCTGTTTAGAAATAAAATAATAGCCTCAGGTAGCTCCTTGAAGTAGATAAAGAGAGAAACATCCTTTCTGTCAAACTTCTGAACTGTCAGAGAATCCTCATTTTGCAGAGACAGGAATGCCAGCTTTGTGATAGGAAAGCATCTGAATACAAAACTTTCTAGAAACAAGTGCTGTTGCCAGCACTTGGTTTCTTTTTCATGCCAGAATGCCAGTTCGTTCTGTACAGCCTTTCCATCATTCTATTTCCTTCTTTCTTCCAGAAAGGGTGAAACTGAGTGTGTTTCCCATATAAATGGAGAGCTGAAAGAGGAAGGCACCACAACGTTATCCAGGTAAGATTAGTTCTCACTCCACTGACAGCTTGTGAAAAGGCCCACATGGATATCATGGGTGAGATCATAAACAGAGGCTTTTGCTTCTAATACAAAGGGCATGAAGGATTTTGGAGGCACTGTCCCCCTCCTCTGTTCCCTTCCAGAACCTCAACTGAAGACAACTTCTCCTGTCCTGTTATGGGCAAAACAGTCCTGCCTCTGTGAATTTGATCAAATTTGTAGCCAATCAACGTAAACTTTTGATTACAGATTTGGGTATTGAGAAACAAATACAGCGAACATTAAACATACACAGGGAAAACACCTTCCCACACCTTTCCCTAGGTTCAGAGTTAGTTGAGACACCTGTCAACCCCTTCAGTGAGACAATGGCTGGCACAGGAGGTTGGGATCAGTGTATAGTGTTTTCTTTCCGGTTTCTCCTGTTTTTTTTTCTTATTCTTCCACTGTTGTGTGGATTCCTCCATAGACTGAACTCACTTCAGGGGTGTACTTGCTCCAGCACTGGCTTATCCATGAGCTACAGTCCTCTTGCAAATAGTGCCTCCTTCAGGAGTGCATCTCCATCCATGTCCCTCTCAGTGTCCCCTTCTGTGTGCCTCCTCCTGTATCTTCAGATGTCCCCTCTGCCTCCTTTTGTATCTCCTCACATGCCCCCCTTTGGGCCACTAGCAACTATTGCCTTTCTTCTATATGTCTGTGCAGAGGCATCGTGTGTTCCTCTGACCAGCTGAGGTTCTGGCACATGTTGGGTCGGTTGTTGGGGTGGCTGGAACTGACTGTGATTTTACAGGATGGTTCATGGCCTTCTCCCACATAAGTCACTCCTGTAACCCTCTGCTACCCAAAACTTGCCAGTTATGCCCACTGTACCTTCTTAGGATGGATTCTGGCCTAGCTCTGCTCTTTTGGCTTTTTTGGCAAAGCAATTCCCTGCTCACACAGACCTCAAGATGTACCTGTAGCCATTTTGGTCACACAAACTAGAATGAACAAATATCCAGAGATAGGACTTACTTGTGAATGGAGTTCTTAAGTTGTACTCATATACTCATTTTATAACCTCCTTCTTTTGTCTTCTACCTTGGACTCCCTCATACTCTGGGATCTGTGGTTATAATGAAAGGGGGGAGCAGAAAAAGCCCACCTTTCTACTGTCTGCACAGGACACATTGCAAAGATGAATTTAATTTCTATCTCCCAGGGTTAAAAACTGAAACACTAAAGAGTTAAATGACATGGTAATTTAAGAGGTTTATAGCTCATTCAAGAATAGGTATTCTGGAACATCTCCCATGTATATACCTAATAAATTATCTGGCCTTAAAACATGCAAACTATTAATCACCAAATGCCAGACCCTTATCTGCTCTTGACCAGTATCACTTCACAACTTCAGACTTCAGAGCAGCTGAGCATCAGACTCCTTTTCTTCATGCCCTTTGTTAGGGAGAATACAGGCTGGATGATCTGATTGTCAGTTGGTTGTCTAGACTTAATTGTTTTTACAAGCTATATGTAATTCAGTGTTGTGGTCTTCCAAATAAGATATTTTATTAGTGGGAAGGGTTGGATTGTTTAGGAACATGGAAAAGACATGTAGGGTTTTTACCCCTGAGGTCATTGGTTTGAGCTTGGTGCAGCCTGATAAGAAACCAAAAACATTAAGTCTGTATGTTCTCATGCAACTCTTCCAAACAAGCATTTCCTTGAGCATAAGACGGAGGTCACTGATGTTGTTTTTCCTTTTTTTTCCTGCTTTCCCTTCTCACTTCAGATTTGAACACTCTGCATGGTATGATGATCTGCTTCTGCTTTTACAAGCAATTCGGCATGGGTTTTAATGAGTTTTATCTTCTGTAGAAAGAATGTTTATGCTTTCCACATACATATTGTATATGAATAGTTCTTTATGATTACCCAGTTGCTTTCACTAAGATATTTCAATGGAGTCTCAGCTGTGCCTGCGAACAGCTTTTTGTCCAGCTCATACGTTCTGGATTTATTTCACATAGATTCAGGCACCTAGTCAAATCATATAATTTAATGGAAGGTTTCTCTGAAGTCTGTCATCATGGAGGAGAGAAAAGCACCAGGAAAGAATGCCTGAGGTTCATACCTATACCACCTTTATTTGTGCTATTTTGCTTAATGTATTTTGAGAACAGGTATAATTTGGGATTATGTTCAGATGCAGAAAGGCACTCAGTGTCCAATTAAAATGTTCACTTTGTGATTTGAGATGTATTCAGTTGGATTTTGGTTGAGTTTAAATGCCAAGATTAAAAAGAAAAAATGAACGATATGTGTAATACATATCCTTCAAAACAGCTAATTCTATTAGACTTGCAGTGCAAAGTTCCCTGAGTACCAAAAATGAAAGATCCCATATACTCACAGAAGTTTCCCACTCTAGATCTGTATGAACCTTAACTGCAGAAAGTTGCTCTCATCAGGGCTGATTTACAATGACCGGACTGGTTAACAGACGTGAAGAGAACTAATTCCACCTGAAAACACATAAGGAAGGTGGTGGCACTGACTGAAAACTCTCTGGTGTCGAAGAGGTATCAGGGTTTGAGTTCTCTGTTCCTGGCACTACTGTGAGCTTCTTGTGATTCGGGAAGCTTCTCTCTCTGTTCACTGTGCAATCCTGGATTAGAAACCATAGAATCATAGAATCATAGAGTGTTTTGGGTTGGAAAGGACCTCAAAGATCATCTAGTTCCAATGCCCCTGCCATGGCAGAGACATCTCCCACTAGATCAGGTTGTTCAATGCTCCATCCAGCCTGGCCTTGAACACCTCCAGGGATGGAGAATCTACATCCTCCCTGGGCAACCTGTTCCAGTGCCTCACCACCCTCAGGGTAAAGAACTTCTTCCTTATATTTAGTCTAAACCTGTAGTCTTCCAGCTTCCACCCGTTACCCCTCATCCTGTCACTGCAGGCCCCTGTAAAAACTCCTTCCCAGCCTTCTTGTAGGTCCCCTTCAGGTACTGGAAGGCCACTATATGGTTTCCCCGGAGCCTTCTCTTTTCCAGGCTGAACAAGCTTAACTCTCTCAGCCTGTCCTCATAGGAGAGGCATTGCAGCCCTCTGACCATCTTGGTAGCCCTCCTCTGGATTCACTCCAACAGCTCCATGTCTTCCTTGTGTTGGGGGTTCCAGAGCTGGACACAGGATTCCAGGTGGGGTCTCACAAAGACAGAGGGGCAGAATCACCTCCCTCGACCTGCTGGTCACACAGCTCTTGATGCATCCCAGGATACAGTTGGCTTTCTAGGCTACAATGTCACACTGTTGGCTCATGTTGATCTTATTGTCCACCAACATGCCCAAATCCTTCTCCCCAGGACTGCTCTCAATCCACCCATTGCCCAGCCTGTATCTGTGCTTGTGATTGCCTCGACCCAAGTGCAGGATCTTATACTTGGCCTTATTAAACTTCTTGAGGTTGGCCTGGGCCCACTTCTCCAACTTGTCAAGGTCCCTCTGGATGGCACCACTTCCCTCTGGTGTGTTGACCACACCACAAAACCTGGTGTCATTGGCAAGCTTGCTGGGGGTGCACTTGATGCCACTGTGCACGTCGTTGTCACAGATGTTAAATATACCAGTCCCGGTACTCATCCCTGAGGAACACCACTTGTCACTGATCTCCACTTGGACATTGATCCATTGACTGCAACTCTTTGAGTGTGATCTTCCAGCCAATTCCTTATCCACCAAGTGATCCATCCATCAAATCCATGTCTTTCCAACTTGGAGACCAGGATGTCATGCGGGACAGTGTTGAAAGCCTTGAACAAATCCAGGTAGATGACATCAGTTGCTCTTCCCTTGTCAATTGATTCTGTTACTCCATCATAAAAAGCCATGAGTACGGGGATGAACCAATGCTGTGTCTTTCTTGCCAGTTACAGGCTCAGGATCTCAGATTGTCTAAAATCCCTGTGCAGTGAATGATGTCACAGAGGTAACTGCCCTTATATCTTCTAATATTATTCTGGATATGTTTTATTTTTTGACATATTTTGCACTATGAATGTTACTTTTCTTTAACAGTAGGCCATTTTTTACTATGTACTTGGGTGTATTTCATGGTTACTGCCACAGTGACTATATAGTGAACAATCCTTTTTTCTGAAATAAATACATAGCTCCCATTTTAGAAAAACTGTACTTCCAGCTGAACTCTTCAACTTTCAGCTGAACATCAGCTAGACATTCTTCCAACAGAATTTACTACTGCTTTGATCAGGGACCTGCTTAAGTTTGAACTTCTTTTTCCCAGTTGACACTCAAAATATCAGTACTCGGGATTACCAGCTACTCAAACTGCTTGTGAGGCCTAATCCAAGTAAATTAGTAGAGGAGGAAGTTGTCAGCACTATCTAGGTCTTCAGTGCCATTTGTTTTCATGGCCAAGAAGCAGCATAGACACAGGGCCGATGTGAGCTGATGCTGGTCTCTCTTAGTCCAACTTGTAGCTCCATATCACTCAGTTTCTCTGAAGCTGCTGTGTGTGTCTGCACTACTGTTTTCCTGAGACCATGTGAAAACACTAGCTTTGTACTCCATAAAAATGCCCATAGCATTCAGCTGGCCTCCTTTTGTCATTTTAGCAGCTGAGTGGAGGGGAAGCAAAATGAGGAAGAGAATACGACCCTTAGTGTTTGAGCAGTCAAGTGAATGGGTTGTGTGTTACTTTCAACTGTAACAAACAATAGGGTACTGTTGGTGTCACCCGAGTCTGTGATATTTTCAGAGATCTGAAAATGACATTTTATTTGCAGCAGCAGCAATACATCATCTGAATTGCTCGTACTTTCCCACGTAGTAGATATTGCTGATTCAAAGAGGAAATAATCAGCTTCTCGTGGGATTTGCAACTGTTAATAGTTGAGCATTCAAATACGTTTGCTTGTGAGCTTTCCAGCACTGGTGGTGCACTGCTGGCATTGCGTGCAGCTGTGGGAAAGCTGGGGTGGGCTTGAATGAGGCATGGGAGAATTACTGCAAAACGCCCTGTCTGTGTAGCAGCTTTATGCTTTTTTATAACCCAGTTAGAGCACTGCTTGAGACAATTGTAATCAGTGTCTGTACTTGTCATGGCTTGGGCACAGACATTGAGGTTATATTTGAGCCATATTTTGACCCTGATCACAGCACCGAGCAGTTATTGCATTATATAGCATTACATTCTAATTTATATCTGTATAGGTGGGATAGCCAGTTGTTCAGACTGACTGCTGTTTGTGCATGAGATGATATCATGTTTATAGTGTTTCAAATACTCTTTTTGTAATCAAGTCTTCATCCTCTCTATCGTCACATGGAAGTACAGTGTTGAGTATACAACAGGTAAACCATCCCAAATTACATTTTTCAGCTGGAACTAGCTGCCAACACTCACTTCTCAGAACTGTTAGCAATAGCTCTCAGTCATAAAATAATGTCCACATACAAGTAAGGATATAGGAATGGTTCAGACATAAAGTTTCTCTAGCGCAGTACCCAGCCATAGCAGTGCCCATATGGGGACATGACAGGAAGGGAGAAGAACATCATTGACATTTCCTAATATCCTTTCTATGATGAAGGCATCAAAGCTGCACACATTATTTATTCAAGACGTGTCATACTAGGTCTGTTTTTCCAGATGGTTCCTGTCTTGACTTTGCACATATCTGTGTTGAATTCCACCTGCTGTTTTACTACTCAGTCAGTGGTTCTGTGGTTCTTCACATTTTGTCCTTCCTTACTCTACCTCAAATGCCTTCATATCATCCACAGGCTTCACCACTGCACTGTGGGATGTCTTTGCCGAGCTGTTTGTGAACATCTTGAACTGCACGTGTGACCCAACTTGTGCTGGCTCTGGACTTTTAATTGAGGAGGTCACTCAAACCCATCAGATACCTGGAAGAACTTTACCTGTAGGGAGATACCATCCACTAACCACTTGTTCCCTGTGAACTAAGTTAGTAGACCTTCACTGTTCTTGATATAAAAAAGTTTAAATTCTTCCTCTACACCCATCTATTTTTTTTTATTTTTAATTGCAGTTACACATCACAGTTTTCTTTTTTGCAGTGCTGAAATTGTCTTGAAAGGTTCTTGTCCACCCACAACTGCTTGCTCCCCCACTTCAACTTTTTCCAAAGCCACAATAGCTGTTTGGCGGGGGGGTAGGTGTAAGGCTTTTTTAATTTTTATTATTTTTTTTTTTTAAATCTAGATCATTGCATAGATCTAGCACATCCTTGTGATGTTTCCTGAGCAAAGCATAAGATGAAGAACTACAACAAGGAGTTAGAACAGGTGATAAAAGGGGTGGGGCTTTTCAGCAATTAACTTTGTTACTAAATAAAATGGAACATGTAACTAGCACTCTGAGAAACAGATAGGTTAGATACCATTTCTTGAATAAACTTTGCTTAAGCAATGTTAACTTTAAGCTTCAGAAATCAGACACTTTCAAAATTCCTTATGCTGAGAGCTCCTGACTTTCAAAAAGTCACAAAGGTTTTCTGTACATCAGCACGACCTGCGACACTGGCTCCCATGTTGTGAACTCCTTTTTTTTATGTATGTGTCTCTTCGGTTTTCAGCATCCCTTTATGAAATTCTGAACCAACAGGAATTTTCACAGAAAGCTAAGTGACTCATTGGGCCGTACTGGAAAGATCTACAACTTCCTGCCCTGAGCAGCAGTGCTGGACGGTTGCCTGTGATTCATACCGGGCGTGGTCCCAAATCCATCGAAAGTATTGCTAGAATTATAAAAAGTGGCAAGTCATTGTGGGTGCATGGACCCTGCAGAACCAAGGAGGCTGAGACTCAGCTAGTGTTGAGTCAGCCCGACTTCCCTGTCACCAGTAGAGCAATCCTATTTTACACCAGCTGACAGCCTCATCACAGATATCAGACTGCAGACCCAAACGAAATGGGATTAGAAGCAATCACTGTAAATCACTGCTTTGTGCAGGAGCATCGAGGGGCTCAGCAGCGGGCGTGTATAGGTAGCACGAAAAGAATTAGCAGGGACAAAAAGTACAAATATCAACTAGGCAAAACGATGATTATATCAAAATATCAAGATGATGTATCTGCATATAGCTGAGGTTTACTTTAATCTGTTGAAGAGCAGTTTGATTTATAATGTTCGTCAGAGAGGAATATTCACTGTCTCATTAGCCGATTTGGTTCTTTGCAGGGAGAGATTATTCTGTCTGCCTTTTTCAAATTCACTTTCTGTTTAGTATGGAAATGGTCGCCCTGGATCTGGGTTAATCCATCTTCTGGCTGGACATGATGAAGATCTGAATGAACTGAAAAAAAGACAAATTGCAGCGGGCATGTAACAAGCCCCTCTTCATTCTGTTAAACCTCTGTTAATAACGTGTGAACGAGTGACAACAAAGAGCTTCTGTCCTCTTTATAAAAGACCCTTAAGGGCAAAGGCAGGCTGTAAGAAACTATTCTTCTGCTAATGATAGCCGAATTACTGAGAAAGTTCAGTGTTAAAAATCCACGACAAGGATCTTGTACATGGAAAGGAAGTATTTCCTTGGATGACTTTCTAATGACTGTCAAACATTTGCAGCCATCAGACAAAAGGAAGCATTGTAATGACCAGGCACAGGCAACCTAAAGCTGGTGCTGTGGTTACATTTGCCCAGTTGGGTAACTGTGAGCTGTAAGCACTTGCGTGGTCCCATAAACGAATGAAAATTCACTCTCGATTCTGAATTTTCTTTGCTTCACTTGTCTTACTTAATTCTTTTATTTTCTTTTTTCTTTTCTTTTTTCTTTTCTTTTCTCTTTTCTTTTCTTTTTCCTTTCCTTTCCTTTCCTTTCCTTTCCTTTCCTTTCCTTTCCTTTCCTTTCCTTTCCTTTCCTTTCCTTTCCTTTCCTTTCCTTTCCTTTCCTTTCCTTTCCTTTCCTTTCCTTTTCAAAAGGAGCTTGATTGATCATGATTTTACTGGAAAGATCTTAGAGATTTTCAACTGTACACAACAATCATATAGAAGTCTTTTTCATACAGTAAAGTTTTTCACTTTTCCAAGTGCTTTAGGTCTCCATGTCACCATGTATCTTTCCTTATCTTGAATCATACCCATTAATGTATGTGCTTACATGTAAAACTTGGTGACTTGAAGAATACCCTTGCTCAGACACAGCTATACATTTTCTCTGCGACTCAAAGGTTTATGTCATTTCCTGTGTTTTGACATCTATCAGTGCATAGTTTACAAGTGGGAATTTAGTCCTAGGCACATATTTTTTTATACTTCCAGAAAAATCTGGAAAAAAAACTGACCTCCCTCTACGAAATTGTATCTTAAATATTTTGTTGTGTTTTTTTTTTCTCCTCAAGTGTGAAACAGAAATATAACAAAAGAGTTTGTGGTTAAATAATTACACCATATGTAACAAAGCAAACTCATCGCACAGTCCACAACTGAAGACTTAGTAATTTTTATAGTAGTCATATTTTTGGCAATAACATGGAGAATTAATTCCTAAATAATGAGGTGGAAAGTTCATTTGTGCAGCTCATATTGCAAGCTAGACTCAAACAAGTGTTATATAATTTTTTCAGCAATGTGATAGCAATAACACACTGATTTTTGAAGGTGACACTTCTATACCAACAAAAGACATAGTAATGAGTCAGTACAGAAATGTGTTACAGTGGAATAAGAGTGTTTGTTGGTGGAGCTTGCCAACTTGTACCCCCCCAAATGCTTCTTGCTGAAAGCTGTATGTACATGAAGATTTCTTTTCATTTGGTTGGTCTTTTTTGCCCTCATGTAATTCTATTAATGAGGCTCTGTGGACAAAATTTTAAGTATGGAGCTGGTGTATGACAGAAAGGTTTTCTGTCAGCATGGTGTCTCAGTTGAGCCAGGGGAAAAAATCACACACCCTAACCTCATATATCTGTCCACACAAAATGCAGTTCTAATTTTGGCTTAGCTAGAGTCATTAAATTAGGCGTGGTAGATACACTGATGGAAAAACTCCTTCAGTATCTTGTTTTGTTAAAGTAGCTCTGCCAGCAGAGCAAATTCACTGAATCTCTTTAGTGGAGAGGAACACATTTATAATAAAGTTAATTGTGAAGCATTCACTGTAGGAAAAGTGAATATAGACTCTATTATTATTCAAGGATATGTGCCTTGAAAAGCAACATGCATAAAAACACTAAGGAGTTGCAGTGAACACCAACCAAATTGTCTATAAGCACTTCATGTGCTGCTGTGATTTAAAGGGCTAATGAAAGTCTTGAATGTATGGACTGTGAACTACAAAATTAGAGAGGATTTGCATCAGACACTAAAGAAATGATGAAGATACCAGAGCTGGAATAATATGTTTAATAGTAAGTATGATTAATTATAGCAATAACCGGCCAAAGGATGTGACGGTATCTCTGTAATTCAAAATATACATGTAAGAACAGTTGATTTAACCTAAGATATGTATTCTGGTATTACCCCCCCCCCCCCCCCCCCCCCCCAAACTAAACCAAACCACACCAAAAGAAAACAAAACAAAAAATCCAAAACCTTCTCATGGAAGTCAAATCAGTGTGTTATGGTTCTTGCATCTAGCCTTAGAAGCTGAACTGAGCACCAGCACAGTAGATGTAAACTACTTACTTTCCAGGCTTAAAGGGTACCTCTTACAGTTTTCAGAAAATCCAGTAAGGGGTGAGGTATATCCACTTAAATTACAGATGGCTAAAAATTAGATGTCTAAGTCTGACTTATTCATTCAAGCTTCCTGGTATGAAGTAAGAATCAGAAGAAGGCTGTTCATCTCACCTGAAAATATACATATAAGATCAGATGAATTGCCCTCTGGAAGTGACTCTTCCTTTTACTGTGAAAGGAACCTGAAAGATTAGCTTCCAATTTTTAGGTATGTTCATTGAGGCAGATGAATTCCTTTAGAGATGTAGATTTGGCAGAGTGAAGGGTTTCAGGATAATACATCTTAAAATTACTTTGCTTTATCTTATCTTAAAGGGTACGAGATCTTATGCTCTCATCAATAAAGAAGCTTTTTCATAGTAACTTTCACTGATTTCACTTCCCCTTGCAGCAGTATGTACATCACAAACCCACATTTATAATTTTCTCTCTCAGTGACGCAGACACTAAGGATTAAAGGCTTGATTTAAATCCCATTAAAATAGGAGAGACTTGCATTGACTTTAATGGGATTTAGATTGAGTGCAGAGGAGACTGAATGCTGAACTGCTGTCAGGTTTGAAGTACAGGGGGTATTAAAGGGCAAACTAATAGTGCTTCTGTTAAATGTTAAGTACCCATTCTTCAGAGAGACTTGCTAAACTGGTCATTCAGTCTTATTCAGGATGACTAAAGTAACTCAGTAAGCAATAAACAAAATTATTAATATGATAATGATGTCTTCTAATCTTGTTGCATTCCAATAAAGTAAGATAGTGTTTAACACATTAAGTATTTATTAGACTCTATAACAATTTATTTTATAAGGTACTTTTTGCCATCTGATACTGTCAAGGGAAGTCTATCAATGCATTCTTTGATCCAATTTAAAGGCCAATGAAAACATGTAGGGCTGTGTTAAACCTACCAAGTGATTCCTATGGACTGTAAACACCTATATATCTGGAAAGTCCTTAGATACCTGCATGAAATGAAGAGAAACCCAGTTGGTGCCTATGCTCCACTGAGTATATATAGATGACACAGGATTCAGTTCATTACGTGGCTGGACGCAGGACACAGCTCTCATGAAATAGTTAGGAAGTGGAAGCTTTGGTTTTAAAGTCCTTTTTATCAAGAGCTTTGAATCCATAGCTGCTATTTGATGTAACCACTGCCAAAGTAAAGATGCAGGGACAGTCTGTTTGCAGTTAAAGTTGAATCAGTATGAAGTAAGAGGCAATGGCACAAGCTAAACCAATCTTTTTTTACTGTGAGGATGACTGAGCACTGGAACAGGTTGCCCATAGTGGTCGCAGAGTTTCCCCTACTAGAAATATTTAGAAGCCATCTGGACATGGTCCTTGGCAACCAGCTCTATGTGGCCCTGCTTGAGCAGGGGCAGTGGACCAGATGACCTTCAGAGTCCCTTCCAACCCAAACCATTCTGTGATTAAAGATAAAATCTGTGAGGTAATGGGATGTCAATAAGGCCCCTGATTCTGAATCCTTGTGAAAAGAGAAACTTGCAAAAGAAGACATCCCAGCTTCAGTTATAACCTGCTGGGACTGTTCATCTATTTTTTATTAATAAGTTGTAGGATTACACCAGTGCTTGATGCATAGACCAGAACACAAACTCCCCTGGGGAACCCTTGTGTCTGATCTGCTGAGCAAGATGTTTCCTTTCCAGTACTGTCTCTGTCTCGATGAATCTTGTGGTCTTTTCTGCACAGTGGTCAGGCTTAACATGAAGAACAGAAGGAAAAATCTTCATAACAGTGAAGCATTGGAACAGGCTAGACATGGAAGTGGTGGAGTTACTGTCCATGGAGGTGTTAAAAAAACACATAGACATGGGACTTCAGGGCATGGTTTAATGGTCATGGTAGTATTCGGTTGACGGTTGGACTTGATGATCTTAGAGGTCTTTTCTAACCTTAATGACTCTATGATTGTCTGGTTATGTTATGGTCTGTTGGGAAGTGGGGGAATCATTCATTTTGTCTCTGTTCTCTCAGGCTAAGATACTTCACATTATCTTGTTGTGTTATATGACGATTATCTCACTGACTTTTCTGGGATTGACTTATAGTGTGCTTTCAGTTGTTATCAGTACCTCCATCATAGGATGCTGTTGTCCCCGATCACTGAAGGTTATACCTTAGTTAAATTGGACCATGGGCTACTTCTTAGTTTTCTAGTGGCAGAGATGGTCCAGCATCCCAGCTGCTTAGAGTTAGCCCATCTCTAGAGATTTCTCTTGAAGAAGAGATGGCGTGACCAACCCAGAACATGTCCAGGAAAGCTAATGAATGGGCAGTAATAAAAGGCTATCATGAAGAGGTCTGGTGTATGACTTCACCGTGTTTCTCTCTACTTAGTAGTGTAGATGTGCGCGTATGCCACATTTAGACACATAAACTGCATGTGCCTGTAAGCAGTTGCTAGCATGGAGTGACCCACATCCGTAGAGCTGAATTCCCTTAGCCTTCAACTAGAGTGGCTGCACCATGTCTGCAAAGTGTGGTCACTGACCCTTGCTAAAATCTAATAACTTTTGAAGAATCCTGATTTCCACAGTCCAAATGTAAGATGAGAACCTACTACTATTTTACAAATTGATACCTACTGAGTACTGTGCGGGTTTTAGCCCTATGCTTGGAGAAGACAATTAACACCTATTCTTTTTGTGCTGCTCTATTCAAGGTGAAAGTAAACACACAATGTGCTGTATACGGGATGTGTTCCCAGTGAACCTCCTGTGCAATTGATCTCTAGCCGTGCTGTATTCAAATCCAAGTTATGTAGACGGTGGATCGGGATTTCCTTCAGGGTTTCCACACTGAATCTTGAATGAATATTCAAAATTCTCTTAAATCTCCCATAACTAAGTTTCCAGGCAGAAAAATGAGTTGTTTGGAGGCCACATGGCTAGTGACAACTATATGTATTTTCAGGAGTTCTGAGGAAGGGTAAAAATCCAGCATATTTCCCTGTTGGCTGCTTGGACCACGAGAAAGCTCTGTGTGATGTATAGCCTGGGAGGTAATGGTCCTCTGCCTTGGAGGAGGAATGTTGACTCCTTGCACATGGACTACTCTTCGACCTTAATGAGAGACAAGATGCCAGCACAGGTAGGACATTGCTGGCTTTACCAATGTGGAGACAAGAGCGTATTTGTTGCAGGGGCTGGATTTTCTCAGAAGATTTCTGTAGAGTTTTGGAGAGATGTGACTACATTTGGGATTTGGGACTGAAATTACACATTATATCGTACTGTCAAATTAAGTTAATTATTTTATTTAAAAGAACCCAAACAACCTGTATACCAAGAACTCATAATGCTCTCCACAGTTCTTGTTACTATTTAAATAATTAAATGACTTGACTTAAAGAAAAAAAAAAACACATGCAATTACAGGTTTGAAATTGAAGACACGAATTATTGTTTATTTTGGTTTAGAGTTGCAAAAAGAGACTAGATGATACAGGAAATTAAATTAAATTTAAATATTTTTGTAGAGGCCCAAGATATTAAAACCCCTAATTCTAAAACAAATTTTAGAAAAGCTTCTAAGCGCAGAAGAATAAATACAGTACAATGAAATCCCAGAGCTGCAAGGTAATCTTCCACATGACATTCAGGTAGACTCAATCTTATTTACAGTTTCTTTGAAGAAAAGTAAAAGACTTTGTCCATCACCAATCTTAGAAATGTGGGTATCTGTGCCGATGTTAAAACTGATGTGCCTTTGCTATCTATGCCACACTAAACCCACAAATTTAGAACTAATTCCTAGCCTGCCTCATGGGTTGCAACTTTGTGGATTTCTGCTTTTTTTTTTTTTTTTTGTATGTAACAAGAAATACGAAAAGCAATCCAAAGTAATTTGATTTCTGAGTTAAGTATTTCTGACGACTGACTTGCAGTGACCTTAACCTTCTTGTTCTAAATAAAGACTTGAATGGATGCTATTCAGTCATAGAAAGCAAATCCAGATCTTTTTGTAATGATTTTTGTAGTATGTTGATGAGGCATTCTCTTTCTGGCAAAGAAAGATAGATTTCATTGAGTGTTTTTTTCTTTACATTCAGGGCTTTACATAATGGAGCAAGAAAAGGAAATCATTAATGCGCTCAGCACTCATGCTAGCTGGTGACTGCTTCATGTCAAATGCAGACTCTGGACTAGGGATGAGAATCCCACATTTGTGAGTGAGCGTTCTAATTGCTGGTGAAGAGTAATCAGTTTTCTGCTTGTTCTCCAGACTAATCGATCTTGGCTGCATTTTTAACTTCTGTATAGTGGTATGGATGAACAGCAGGGATGAATAATCTTTGCTTCTTGACACCAGCAGCCTGCAGACTGATGTCTGGCATGCTTTTTAGAGGTGAGAAAAGGCAAATTGACATTTGAAAACAGTCTTCCACACACTTTTTAGAAGATGCTATATCTATTGAGTTACTTTATAAAGGGCTGGAAGGGAATAAGATGATGAATAACCTTTTTTGAATAGTAAATGCCCTTTTTTTGCATAGCAAATACCCTGGTTTTGAACTTTAGAAGGAAGATGGTCAAGACCGCAGTATTCTTCATGGTGTTTATACCTTAGAAGTGTTTTATGTGTACACAGAGTCTACCTGCTGGACTGAGCTTCTTGAAAAATAGGCATCATTCAAAATCCCACTCATGTATAAACATAGTATATATGCTGAGTTGCTCAGCTGTGCCAGAATGGTAGCAGTCTTGTGCATGCTTAGAGACAGACTATCATAGGACATTCACTGGTATGGATATGGGACGGTGTCCAAAATGTGTCTATGAATGTAGGCTTCTTAGGTTGGTCAATAAGTAGTGGTGGGGAGATGACCCAGGGACCTCAGGGGGAAATTCTCACCACCATCACACTGATCATATCAACTAGAGCACAAAAAAAGAGACTCCGGGGAGAGCGGGCAGAGTGTAGGACATCTCAAGTTATTCCAGTCACTGTGTTTAGGCAACTGAAAACCACCAGCTGGGCTTTAGCATGGATGACACCTGATTAGAGTACCCATTAATGTATCTAATTTGTTCCTGATTTCTAGCATAGCTCAAAGTACCGAGTTATGCTATTTATACAAAACCACGGGTCTAGATTTGACTCTTAGTACTTGGTTTGTAAGGTATTTTCACAGCTTCTTAAGACAAACAGTTAAAAAAAAAAATCTGACTTTAGTCCAATTATTCCGATGTCTGAAATGATTCATATTCTCAAGGCTTCCTTCAACAAAGCATAGGCCTAGTCTGACTTGTTCTTCCTCTTTCAATTTTTCTTTTAAGTATCCTAGATGATGGTTGACACTAGAACCAGGAATCCAGACACATTGACATCAAAAGCAATTGTAATACGCATGTGGCAGCAAGGGTGGGGGGCAGAGTGGAAGGAAGAGGAGCACTTTGAAGATGTCATGATAACTCGGGCATGTTTAGATTCAGTAAGTAGGTGTGCCTTTTTCTGTATCCTGCTCATCTGCAGACTAGGATGTTTGAAGAGAGGGAAAAATGAAATGTTATTTCCAGTAAAGGGGAGGAGAATTAACAATGGTAAAATCATTATGAAAAAACAAACAGTGGAGAAAACATTAAAATTTTCAGCCAGGGAATAACCGAAAAGAAGTGTACATATTTGAAATAAAGAGGAAAATTGCTGTATCTAACTGTTTTGCAAAGCACTGATGTTTATAACTGATTTGTGGCTGTATTTTATAAAAGCTGTTACAATAAATATAAGGCTGAAACTAAGTAATATTTTCCCCTATCAGCTTTGTAATTTGCCAGAAATGTGACTGTAATTAAGTGGAAAAACTAATTTATATTTGCAAATACAAAATTTATTCAGTTGTTGTCTAGTTGGTAACAGATAGGTCAGGGCCCTCACCACCTCATGAGATTTTGACAGAGGTATCTCACAGGGCTCATGTGCTGAGGTGGTCTCAGGTGTATCACAGAACCAAATCCAGGGGGACCAGTGAATAAGTCTCCCCCGAATTTTGCTTTACCATGACAGCCTTCATAGTCCTGATAAACCGAGACCCAGACCACTCATGGAGAACAACATGGGTTTGATAAAGGCTTTATGTCATGTCTGCTGGGGCTTTGGTAGAAGCCTCTTCCCGAGTGAATCTCAGCCACAAAATTGGTAGAGATAGTCAATAGGACACACTGCTTAGTGACACATTTTAGCGATAGGGCAATGGCACACTATTTTCCAGGAACTGGGATTTTGCACAATGACTGTGTTCACCTGTAATTGCAGAGAGTTTCTTCCATCTCTACTATCCTTCAAACCTTCCTAGCCTGCTGGCAGGGTGAGGACAACCAGAAGCTGCCACAATCACGCAATTAGCTGCAGCAGTATGGATGTCTGGGAGGACCACAGAGAGGGGACACAACAAGTTCAGGATCAGTTAGTAACTATGAGTCATTTTTATTTTGCAGATATTTTCAGGGCTTTATTGACAGAAGAAGAAAGGAAAAAGTGGTTCCACTTTTATTCTGAAAATTGAGGGCTTATCCTGTAATCCAGATCATGAAGCTGTAATTTCAAAATATTACCCTTTGTCTGAGATGACCTCAACTCCTGAAACTCATCTGGCCTGAAATCTATGTTTGGAATTATTCTCATAACTTTGTGTTCTCCCAGGTGAATTGATATTGAAGTATTTAATTGAAAATGAAACTGTGCTGAGAGGAGGTATCAGAATAACCCAGGTATCTAGAGGTATCTAAGGCATTCAAAATACAAAAATGGATTTTTAATTATTTGTTCAAATACTGTACATGTATATATGCATATAAGTTTGTGTGTTGGGGCTGATGGTTCTGAGACAGATTACATGGACTGATTTCTATAGTTTAAGCAGTTTGCCTGGTTTGCTTTCTCTGAAGTGGATTAGGAAATGCTAATATAAACTGTTCTGCTAACGGAATTGTAGAAACGCTAAAATCCTCAGCGATGCTTTCTGTGGCAAGCGCTCACTCAAAGGCACAGGGCAGGGCAATGGTCTCCAGGGACGACTCCTCAAAGCACAGGAGAACTGTCCGGATGTGCAGGAAACAGCAGGTGTGGCCAGCAGCCAGTTTAGCTGAACAGGGAACTCCTAACCAAGCCTAAACACAGAATGGAAACACACAGAAAGTGGAAATGGATTAAGGAGTGTGGAAATCATTGCTTCAGCTTGAAGGGATGAAGTTAGGGAAGTCAAAGCCTGACCGGAGTTTAAACTGTTGAGTGGGTAGGAAAGGCCTTAACGAGAAGAACTTCTGTAAGTGCTTTGGGAGCAAAAGGAAGATCAATGGAAATGCAGATGTGCGGCTGAATGGTTTGGATGGCCTGATGATGGATACAGAAAGGGCAGACTGACTCAGTGTCTGTTTTGCCTTGGTTCTTACTGTCAAGGTCTGTTTTTAGGTTTCACAAATCTATGTGGCAGAGTCCAGGGGAGAGGAATGGACCTATACAAGATGATAGGACTGGAAAACATGCATTGAAAATTGCTGAGGGAGCTCGTTTATGCCATTGTGATGCTCTCTGAAAAGTGGTACAAAGTGCAGGAGGTTTCTGAAGATGTGAAATAGAAAAATGCCATATCCTTCTCCTGAAAGTGCAAGAAAGAGGATCTGGGAGACTATAGGTCAGAAAGCCTCACGTCAGTCCGTGAGAAAGTTATGGAGCAAATCTGTCTGGAGACCATCTCCAGGTGTACCTTGAGGACAAGAATGTGATTTACCAAGGGCGAATGTGATTTATCAAGGGTAAATCATGCCTGACTAAATAAGATTTTCTTCTGCGATAAAATGACTGGCTGTATCAGCAAAGGGAAAGTGAATGTCCACGAGTTCTGAAAAAAGAGGAAGGGAACTCCAGACGTACAAGAGACATGTAAAAAGGCAAATGAAATATATATCATATAACTTATCTAAAACCTATTAATGTTTTTAAAAATACATTATTTTATTGACAGCTTTCACATATCAGGAAAGATTAGGGGTTTTATTTTGCTGAATTTATTATTTGGACATGAGTAAATGCCTGTGATCAGTTCATTCTCCATTTTCTTATTAGTTAATTGTCAAATTATCTTAGTAGTTAGTAACAGTTATCACTATAGGTATTCTGTTCTAAGGAGTTTCTGTACATGCACAGTCTTTTTTCGAAGCAAAATGTTCTGGGTTTAACAAATACTGAAGTTTTAGGACTTTAACTGCTGAAGCTGCAGATTTGAGGCATACCTCACTATAGCTCGAGGTGTAAGAAGAAAAACAGAAATATGTTTCAGAAGATGTTACCTGGTTTTAAAACGGTAGTGCAGAGCCCCATAAATAAGACTATTGTGTTTCGTGTTCCTCTTCAAGATAAAATTTAAGCTCCACACAAAAGCTCGGTGCAGGGTTAGGTGAGATGTTGACACACTGAGGGCACGAAAGCTAAGGCTCACAGCTCTGTTGATATAAAACAAATCATTCATATATCTATAGTTGTTTGGTCCTTTAACCAAATATGAACATCTACATTTGAGCTATTCTCCTTAAAATCCCTTCACTGTTAAAGTATAAACTTTGTTGTTGGAGAATATTAGGCCCCTTCTGGTGTTCTAACACATCCCCGAAATAGATAAAAAAGGACCGCAGTCTGAGGGTGTCGCTTTCTCCACTGCTTAAAAAGCAAACCTAGTGGGGATTAATTCCGCTTGGTGTATCTGGCCTCTGTCATGGTGCTGGTTTTCCATGAAGCCAGTGCTGAGAAAACAAATTGGTATGAAAGGCTAACTGGAAGAACACTAGTGTCACACGTCAAAAGATCAACTGGGATTTATAATTCTTGAAATTCCGTTTGCAAAGGTGCTACAGGAAATGCACGTGCTGGCAGCCTAGATATGTGCCAAGAAAAAGACTGGAATGATACTGAGCCCTATCCTGTGATCTGACAGCAAGGTAAGTTGTAGCTTTCTGATACTTGTCCAAACATGCACACTAAAAGCATCTTCTTACCACAACCGGAACAAAAATAAAACCAATACTGCACAAGAGATTTTTCTTTTTGTCCCTTCCTCTTATTGCCTCAAAGCAGGCAATAAATCTAAATCACAAAGTTACTATTTTTTCTTAAGGAGTTGAAAACATGTTTTAAGCATGCACAAGTAGTATATTTTATTAAAGAAGACTACCAAGGACTGCAACTACCTTTTAGTAGAAAGAAAAATTGTTTTCATGTCAGACACTGCTTTTGTGTATGCTGTTATGAAGATGTAGATGTTGAATGTCATGAATTTGTGAATTTAATTCCTCAGTCTTAGCACAACGTGATTGTGGTACTACTGTGTGGCTATGGGGATGTTTTTACTGCTTTCTGCACAAAATAGTGGTAAGAAGATCCTTCTGAGATTCTTTGCTCCCATTAAACCTGCACTGGTCCATTGCAAGATGGTTGAAGTGGTAGGATGCCTGATTCATCTAAGAGTGACAGCCTTTGCCATCCAGTCTGCACCTCTTGGTTGCATGCACAGTACTGTGTCTTAGCATTCGATATAATAAGTATATACAGTTAGAAGAAATAATATGAAAAAAAATGTGTGGTAACTAGGACCTGCTCAGAAATATTTTACTAGATCTTGAAAAAGCTACAGTTCTCCAAAGAAGACACAGGGCTGTATCTAAGAAAAGAAGCAGTCTGGAGGTAAGAGAAATCAGAACAGAACAAATAATAACATGACATATTTATGAATGGTATCAGTGAACAGCATAGAAGCCAGCACATAAAGAAAATTAATGAAGGGAGGTTAAGGAGTGGAAGAGGAAGCTTGTAATCCTCTGAGTTAAAGTATCTTCTGAGTAGATTCAAACAAATCTAATACTAACAATAATGAAGGCTATATGACCCTAAAAGAATTGACACAGAAGAGGCAGAAGCATTCCATAAGTGTTTCAGTTCTTCATTATGGACTGGGGAGAAAAATGAATGATATCTTCCTGCTGGGTGATGATGATTTAATATCCCCCACCAAGGATAGCTAACAGGTGCAAGACGTTGCAAGATTTTAAGTTAGCAGTTCCAATAATCTTACAACCAAATCCTTGTCAAGATGAGTGTTGAGATTAGTATAAAAAGCCTCTGGTGTTTATCTTCAAAAAGCCTTGGAATTTCCAGATAACTGGAGAAAAGTTAATGCCATGCCATGATTTTAAAACAGAAAAAGCGTAAAACACCAAACACGGATAATGCACGCCAGGCAGCCAGATCACACGATATTAGGCCAATAATAGATGAGTTTGCATACATTGATTAATTAATATTAAGAAAGGTTAATGTAATTCATTTCAATCAATGAAATCAAGAGGAACAAATCTTTGCAAAATTGCTGAATATTTTGAATGAAGGTCCAGCCTTGGTTGGAGAACTGTGAAACTTCTGGCAGAGGTTTGACTCGGCACTGCATGACATCTCTAACACACTGCAGAAAAACAGGGGTCAATGTAGCAGACATTACATTGATGAAAATCTGTTTATCCCCATGTGTAATTGTAAATACAAGTGTATCTATGTCTTGATTAACTGTGTTTTCCATGAGATGCCAGAGGGACTATTTTCAGCTCTACGTCCTTGAGCATTTTTACCAAAGACTAGAGAAAGGGACATAACTTTTTGTCTGACAAAATTTGGTGATGACACATAAATAGCAGAAGTGAAAAATTAAGAAGAGATGGATCAATGATAAAGAGTGTCCAGAGACATAGGATAAGAAAGAATTGACAAAAAATGGCATTTCTGTACAGCAGGTCTAACATATAGGAACAAAAATATAAGCCATAAGAAAGGGTCAGAGGACTTTCTTGTGAAGTAGTAATTCTGAAGAGAGCATGTTATAACCCTTTATTAAGATCACATGAACAAAACTAGGCAAATGTTATCCTTAGGTGTATCCACTGGAGAGGAGTGGAATGTTAAGTGTACTTGGCAGAGGAGCAATTGCTACTGGAATAGTGTGTCGAGTTCTACTGCTCAGAATTCATGATGGATGTGAATAATTTGGAGAAGGGTCAAAGAAAAGCCATGGGAATATTAAAGACCTGGAAAATCTCCAGGAGTTCAATCTACTTAGCTTATCAACGTGATGACTCAAGGATAACTGGTCATGCTACACAAAAGCAGGACAA
The DNA here is from genome assembly GCA_020746105.1 of Trogon surrucura. Classification (NCBI taxonomy): domain Eukaryota; kingdom Metazoa; phylum Chordata; class Aves; order Trogoniformes; family Trogonidae; genus Trogon; species Trogon surrucura. The sequence continues at coordinate 48,686,877 of CM036617.1, forward strand.
ATACCAAAGAGCTGTACATGTCAGCAGTAAGAGGCCTGACAAGCTCCTCTGTCAAAAAGGTGAAGTTAAAATTCAAGCAAAATACAAAGTACTTTTTTTTAAACAATCTATGAAATTAGTGGCTAAATTCACTCACTGGAAAGTGGGATTGCTGGCAGTTTTTAAATCTAGACTGAACACTTCTCTAAAGGGGAGTTTAAATTTTCAAAGGTGTTACTTTGGACTCTCTCATTGGTGGGATCAGACTGGATAATGATACCTGAGCACTCCTGCCCTTTAGCTGTGACTGGACGGATGTGTCCATTCTTCACTGTCTTCTGGGAGAGCTGGTATTTGTATCTACATGGCATGACATAGGAATGATGTTACCTGAGATGTGATAAGTGTTGCTCTGGTGATGAGCTCAGGCTAATTAACCATGTCATGCACAAGGGCCAGTCAGTTTTCTGTGGTAATGTGATTACTCCACTTCCTTTTGTGGAGCTGGCTATACTCAAAACAGGGTTGGGCAGCTGTTTGATGTATGTACAGTTCAATATACATGGTAAGCAAGTACTTTTTAATCTACTAAAAAATGTAATATTGTGCTTCTCTCTTTAATGAAAGTAAAGTCATTACTCTAAGTTGCATTGTGGTATTTTAAACTGTTTTATATATCCGGAGACCAGTGATAGCTGATGCATTACAGGGTGTCTGGTTCCCTTAACATATTAGCCACAGTATGACACACTATTCCTGGTTTTCTTAGTTGTTTTTTGGCTCTAATTTGTGTGATGTTCCTACTCGCATCATTTAATGAGAAACATTGAACAGAGGGTTTATTGTGACGTTATTTATATCAAGAAGGGGAAATAGATGACAAGAAAATGGATAACTCCTCTGTGAAAAACCATGAAATAACAAAAATCTAATGGACACCTTTTCACAGATGTTTGTAACTGTTTATCATCTTAGTAGCTGAGTCATTGCACCAGAACTTCTCTTGCTCTTTATTTACTGCAAATAAATATTTGTGACATGCAAATAATTATTTGTGTTACTGGATCGCATCCCTGGAATTTTCCAGACACGTTCTCCAGTTCCATGATACCAGTGTGGGTTAGAAGTGTGTATTCTGCCTTGAACAAGGGTTTGCTAGATATTACAGTCGCTCGGAACTTTGCAACATCTTTCTGAAAAGTTTTCCCCAAATAAACAATCCCAATACATACATATGCAATGAAACTTAGAATTAAAATTACAGCTTTCTTTCTAAATGCAAGTGTAGAAACATTTTATTAATCTGATAAACAAAAAGGAATTACACAACAAGTAAATAGAAGGCTGAGGACGCATTTAAAAGTAGAGAAAGCATATGTGGATTAAATCAAGGCAGGCTAAGGGAGTAGTCTACGTGTGAAGATTAGGTGCCTCCTGAATCAGTTTTCCTAAGATAAGTGTTTCTGCCTCTGTTTCTGCAGTTTGGTTCAGAGCAGTAGCGTGGGTTTTGAAGTAAACATCTCAATTTTCTTCACTTGCTGGCATTTGGTTTAGTTCTTAGAACATTTTCAGTGGTATTGAAGGAGATTAATTTTGGAAGAAACTAAATCTGTTTCCATTTGACGTGTCCTCCAATGTCTGATGGAGACACTAGTGTGTGAATCTGTGAAGTCCACACCATCACATAGTGCCCAACGCATCTCTAACAGACATTTGGCAATAAAATGCCACTGAGAAATCTTGTTGCACCCCAAATTGGGTTTTATGCTATATTAAGGACCATATGCCATGACTGTAACGACTGCTGTGCCTTTTAAAACCTAAGGACTTATGTAACAACTAGCTGCATCAGAAACTGTTCTTTCTGCCTTTTTTTTTTTTTTTTTTTGGTTCAAGAATATCTTTATATTATAGTTTCTCCAACGGTGGATCCTGTCCCTTGCACACAAACAAGAAGCTATTTCTTCAGGCCCAGAACCTCCAGCCAACCATGCTCAAAGCAGTAGCAGTGGCAAGGATACCAATTCTGCTTGTCTTTTGCTTCAAGAGAAAGGGAGATCCCAGAAGACAACTCTTTAAAACAGTTGTCCTGCTGGGATAACCACTGCAGCCATAGGGTTAAGATTCCATTCCTTCTTTGTCAGGTCTCACAATTCATGTTGTCCAAATTCAGAGTGAGAAGGTAGTTTTGGCAGAAGGTACCATAGTACCACTTGGAAACAGCATGAATAGGAAGAGAAAGAAGGGTCTGTACAAGAGACCTTGTATGTACAATGGTGATTAGGACGATAATGTGTTTCGTTTACGTGAGACAGAAATAAAACTAACTTTTAACAGGGCCTGTTGCAATAGGACAAGTAGTAGTGGTTTTAAACTGAAAGAGGGTAAATTTAGACTAGATAAAAGGAAGAAAATTTTTTACAGTGAGAATGGTTAAACATTGGAACAGGTTGCTCAGAGAGGTGACAGAAGCCCTATGCCTGGAAACATTCAAGGACAAGTTGGACTGGGCTCTGAGAAACCTGCTCCAGTTAAAGACGTCCCTGCCCATGGCAGGGAAGTTAGACTAGATCACCTGTAAAAGTCCCTTCCATCCCAAAATACTCTGTGATTCTACGGTTTTATGTTTCTATGAACTTAGCTTAAATGTTAGACCTTGACTTTCCAAGACTTTTGACTTTGTCTCACGTCATCCTCAGGGACACCCTGAAGAAAATCTATCTAAAAGTGATCATTATCAGGTTGTTCTAAACTCACGTATTTTTAAAACCATCCTTAAATCAGAGCTATCTCTGTTGAGTTGGTATATCATTTCAAGTAAGGCCTCACAAGGATCATTTGTAGACACGATTCTTTCCAGTGTTGTACAATTGACTTGGACTGATTATGCATACTATACACTTACTGAATAGCATATGAAATAGTGTATGGAATCACACTGGAAGATGGTATTAGAATTCAAAACTGTCATGATAAATCAGAGACCAATAAGGCGATCTGCAATCAACAATGTGAAACTTTCTGAAGGCTAGTGTACACTGCTAAAAGCTGGAAAACTGTGGAAATGAATCGATGTGTAAAGATTACTTAATGTTTTCATCATTGTAAAAAGAGAAAAATTCTTGGACATGTTGAATGGAGAGTCATGTGTGGTAAATGTTCTGTAGAGTTTCAGTGTGGGATAACTTTGATATCTTTCAAATATTGTGCAGCAATTTGTCAGTGTCTGTGTGCCTGTTCCAACAAAGTAAGTCAGAATCTCAAGTACTTGCATTACAGTTGCAGATGCAAAGCTATAATCCTGTATTTCATAGATATCTGGTGTTGGTTTTAATGTGGCGCATATTTTAACGTATAATTTTAAAAGTATATTAGTATAAATGAGGTGAAGGAGGTGACATGCCTTGTCGGGTAGGGAGCCTTGAACAGAAAATTCTTAATCGAAGTGGACAATGTGTTCCCTCCTCTTGTTTAATTACTATTAAGGAATGTATCTGCTTATCTTCATTAACTGTACTTGACATCTGTATATGCATGATATGTGTTTCACAACTTCCTTCCGGCTTTTGAAGAAGCCCAGTAAAATCAAAGGTTTCTGAACAACAGAGTTACTGCTTCAAGGTCACTCTAAATGCAGGCAGTTGTTAATGGGACAAAATGGAGGAAAGTGTCCACATTATTACTAGTGTCGTTTGCTTCTTACCTTGCAAAATGTGCACAAGATTCATAGAACCATAGAATGGCCTAGGTTGGAAGGGACCTTGGAGATCATCTAAACCAACCTTCCTGCCATGGGCAGGGATACTCTTAATTAGACCAGGTTGCTCAAGGTCTCATCCAACCTGGCCTTGAACACCTCAAGGGAGGGGGCATCCACAAACTCTCTGGGTAATCTATTCCAGAGCCTTGCCACCCTTGTACTTTCTTCCTAAGATCAAACCTAAATCTATCCTCCTTCAGTTTAAATCCATTTACCCTTGTCCTATCACTGGACACTTGTAAGAAGTCCCTCTCCAGCCTTCCTGTAGGTTCCCTTCAGGTGTTGGAAGGCAGTTATAAGGTGCCCCTGAAGTCTTCTCTTCTCCAGGCTAAACAGTCCCAGCTCCCTCAGCCTGTCCTCATAGCAGAGATGCTCCAGCGCCTGGATCATCTTTGTGACCCTCTGCTGAATTCCTTCTCCTCTTATGCCCCTCTTATGGTGGAGACACCAGAACCAGATGCAGTATTCGAGGTGGGGTCTCACAAGAGCAGAGTAAAGGGGGAGAATCACCTCTCTTGACCTGCTGGCCACACTCCTCTTGATGAATCTCAGGACACCGTTGTCCTGCTGGGCTGCATGAGTGCACTACCAGCTCATGTTGAGCTTCTCGCTTATCAACACCCTCAAATATAAAAATAATGACCCTTCTGCAGGTTTAAGTTTAGTCTTTTTTTAACCAGGCTATAAAAAATATATTCAGGAAAAGAAAATCTTGAGAGATCATGCTTCATATTTACTATACAATGAGTTCCTGCAATGAGAGACACAATCATAACTTAATCCTTGTTGAAGGATATAAAAGGATAGAGAAACCCCAGATATGCTAGAGTCTACAGAAAGTCATGCAGGCTTTGAATATTTATTTTAAACAAAATAGCCTACTTAGTATTAGCACTACAGCTGACATGCCTTTGCCCACAATAAAATAAAAATACAATTAAATAATAAAAAAAATCACTCGCTGAAATTCAACTTGTTCATGTCTCATAAGATTAACATGTCGACTGGAGCATAGCTCTCCCATGGTACCCTTGAAAACATTACTGCCCTGAAGGGTTTTTATAAGAAAGTCCTGTCAGTTTTCTTACCCATCAACACATCTTTGCCTGGCAAACTTCCATTGGCTTCAGCTGTCCAGCTATCCCACAAAGAAGTCAGTTTTGGTGTATTGTAAAACAAGCTTTCCAAAATGTCTGCTGACTATTTTTTTTTTGTCAGTACATCTATTCTTACTGAGTGCTACGCATCGAAAGATCAGGTCTTCATCTGCAATCTCCCATTGTCTTCTTAGTCAAAGAAAAATGACTGATGAATAGACTTGACTGGCATTGAAATAGGAACAGATAAGGGCAGAAATAGGATCTCCACTTTTTTTCTAATGCAGTAACCTGTCTGTCTTATCATACATCCATTCTCCTTTAGTGGCAGCTTTTCTACGTTCAGACAGAAATCATATACTTGATAGAATAGATTACATTTGAATCATTGAATTGTTGAAGCTGGCAGAGACCTTTGGAGATCATCTACTCCAACACCCCACTTCAAGCAGGGCCGCCTACAAAGGAGGGTGCTCAGGGCTGTGCCCTCTTGGGTTTTAGATAGCTCCAAGAAGAGAGGCTCTGTAGACTCTCTTGGGCAACCTATTCAAGTTTCCTACTAAAGAATGAAATTCCCTGTGTTTCAGTTTGTGCCCACTGCATCTTGTCTGTTCACCAAGCACCTCTGTGAGAGGCCTTTGTCTCTTTTCTTTACCCCTTCCCTTCAGGTACTTATATACATTAAGGAGATCATCCCTGAGCCTTTTCTTCTCTAGGACGAACAGCTCCAGCTCTCTTAACCTCTTCTTATCTGTAAAATGCTCCAAAATTGCATTTAAGTGATGAAATATTTTAAAACCAACATTGTCAGTTCTTCACTGATTCTTTCAAACAAAAGCAGTAAAATCCGTTTAATTTCCAAGCCGTCTTATACTTCACGAACACCGCTGATTGGAAAATACTTTGTTTTCCATTGGGAATTTTAAATTTTCTGAATATAAGCAAACAACAAGACTTTTCTTTTTTTTAAATAAAGCCAGTGATGATTTTGTTATACACGTACAGTCTCATGGTTCAAACATTTAGTCTTGCCTTACTAAGTAGTTGCACATCACTTAGGATCCACTTACATGGGTGGAAGAAGACTGACAGTAGCTCACTTCACCCAAAATTTGAGTCGACTAGAAGTTAGCCTGGTCTTCTCTGGAAGCAATGGAACAACCTTAACCTGAGCTTGGTGCACAGTGAGCTCCGCAGCTCCTGGCTTTCTACACTCAACCTTGCTGATATGCCCAGTGCCTAGTCAAAGTACTTGAGTACTATTTAATGGATTCCAGACCACAATAAATCTTTCTAACTATACAAATAAAAGATACACAAAGATTTAAAAGTGTTTTAAAACGCATGTTTATAAAACCCCTTAACAGAGTCAGTAAAAAAAAAGGAGTGATTTAGATCCACTTAACACCGAGTTGACATATACTGAAGGAAACTCTGAGTGTTAAAACACTGGCTCTACATTTAAATTCTGCTTTTTGTTCTGAAACACCCCAAAACTAGCAAAGGATTTGGAAGGCTCCCATTTTCCAGCATCGAATTGCAATCACCTCCAGCGTGAGACAGAGCAGATGTCTCCACAAAAAGTGTGAAACTGCTGAACAGGGCAGTATGTTCTTCTAAGCCAGGCTGCAGTTAATGGGAATAGAGAGAAAAACAGACAAAGCAGATGCTAATTATGTAAATTGGAATTTGGCCAGTAGTCCATGGTTGGGAATCCTGCTCTTTTGTGAGAGTGGTTGTACTCTAGGTTGTAAAACTCCTTGGAAAGACTGGAGTAATCACAGTCAGACCTCGAACAGTTGGAAATCTTGATTGTTTCTATGAAACCTGTAAGCTCTTGAGTAGGCAAAAGCACAGTAGAAGTCTCAGCATATCATATGTATACCATAAATTTCTGGTATTTTTACACCCAACTATACCTTCTCTATTTTTTTCTGTTTCTTTCACTGTGACCATCATTCTCACTTAGGTATTATATTTGTGTATGTGTGCACATGCACAGGTAAAAGAACATATATGCATAAATATGTTTATAAATACAGTATTTTAAACACATTGGACTTGTATATTAAATGTTACAATATCTATTTGTTCTTTTTCAGTCAGCTAAAAGTAATTTATGTTGAATTCTGTTGCATAAGTTGCTTACATATGCAAACATATATTAAATGACCTCATCTATCTGGGACACTGTTTTTCCTATGAAGACATTTATAACTCATTTATAATGAGCTGCAAATATAAAGGAGTTTGCCACATTCTTTGTCTGTTTTTTAACACAAAATTTGTTTAAACAGATGTAACAAGACAGTTTTAGTAGTTAGTCCTACAGGAAGCATCTTCATAACCTATGAGATGGTCGAAACAGATATCAGTTTCGTGTTTCATGCCACATTTCACAGTCTGCTTCCATCCCCTATCAAAAATATAAATTTCTAAATTTTTTTTTGAAAAAAAAGCTTTTCTGTGTCATAAAAATTACAAAATTCAAAGCTGCAAAATATTTAAACTACTAATTATTAAGGTAACCAAATTACAAAATTATTTCATGATTACTCTCTTTGGAGCTTCAAGTTTATAAATATAACTTAATAAATGCTTTAAAAAATTTTCATGACATTTCATAATTTTGTCATTTAGGGTAAGTAGTGTGCATGATTTGTCAGTATTTCAAACTTTTGATTGTGAACTCATATCCAAATCAGAAATTAAAAAAATAATAATTTGTCAGTGCTCAGTGTCTTTTATTATTAATGCTTATGAACACAAAATTTAAAAATGCAATAGGCTAGTCTGATAGTTAGGCGGGAATTCATCGTTTACATGTATGATATACATAGTTTACATTACCTATTATGGCTTTAACTAATGTAAATTTTTAAAAAATATATTAAAAAGCTTTAAAATTCAAAATATGAAATCAAAATAATAGAAGACATTTCTTCTTGTTTTGGGGTTTTTTTTTAGGAGAAGTCAGTGAGCTCAGTTTTGATCAAACTGATATGGTTTTCTAAAAATGTTTGATATTATTGAAACAACTTTTTCAGACAAACTAACAGAAAATATTCCTGTGTATTGCACAACTTATATAATATATATTTTATTTGTGTATATGTACTAATCTATATATATGCACATATCTATTTATACATAAAAATATGCATCAAAAGTGTATGGGCTGGTTACTGCAAGTGTCAAGTATTTAAATACAGTAGAAATGAACCTTTCACATTCAATTTTTATTAGCAAGTTAAGAAGACCAGTTGGGTGAATTTTATAGGACATGCTCATATCTGCTGTAGGAAAATCTTCCTTTACCTTTGGCAAGCTCCAGTTTGGTCCTGTGAACACCCATTAGCAATTATGGTGCTTTTTCCAGCTGAGTTTCATCAAAAAAACAAATCCACTTTGCATTGATTCTGTCATCTCACTTGCTGCTCCAGCTAAAACTTGCCAAACCCACCAATTTTTGGTTTTATTAGCTTGGTATGTTTCTCTCCTGCCTCTGCAAAGGCTGGGCATGTGTTGAACCCATCCTTCTTATGAAGATGTGAGTATCCTGGAGATTTGTCGCTGTTCTTCCTCCTGGCACTTTCAGGTGAGAACCATTGTCCAAGCCCCTTGTTGATCTGCTGCTTTTTCAAGGTAACCAGACTTGTGAACCACTAACGCAAACTTTGGGAAATGAAGGTCATGGAAAGGTGAGAGGGCAACAAATACTTCCCCCATCCTACTCTCCCAAGAGCAAAACAAGTAGAAGCAAGTCTTGGAGAACATGGTTTGTGAAGAATATGGTTACCTTAATTCCTTATCAGTGCTTCCTTACAGGTTTTACTGGGTTTCAGGCTTTAACTCTTCTTTTTTTCCAAGGCATGGTTCTAGGGTGGCTACAGAGGATGGGAACTTTCAGGGCAATGCAGAAGTTGTAATTGTAGATATCCACTGATGGGCATCATCTAGGTATTAATGTGTTATTTTCCACATTGTTGCTCTGAAAAATTTGATTCCATAACACACATAGCCTCTGGCTCAGCAGTGTGATCCAACTGATTACCACAGTGCTACAGCAGAATTCCTTCCAAATACTACCTCCCACAGTCAGGAAATCTTTGTCTTGTCACAGAGATTTCACGGAGGTTTAAGATACTGATTACCAAGATAAAATATAAATTTCTGAAGATTTTACTTTTAGTAGAATTTAGTTTCTTTATTCTTCAGGAGAAAGAAAGAGGACTGAGGGGGATATGTGTTTTCTCTGGTAAGGGTGAGCTTTGGGACCTCCTTCACAGCTAAATGGGAGTACTTAGAATGACAAGACCAAATAGATGTCAGGGGTTTATTTAATGATAATACTTTTAAGCTACCAGTTGCAAGACAATAAACCATGTGATTACTGCTGCTATATAATACAGAAATCTTACCACTGCTGACTGAGAAGACAGATGACCAGCAGAACATAGACTAAGTTGGAGTCCTTTTGTCTCCCTTGATCTTCTAATGTGGACACCTGTTCAGCAACTTGGATTAGAAACTGGAACAGAAATGCACAACATATACATGGAGAATTCTTGGGCCTTCTTGAGATCACAAGAAGATGCTCGTCTGAGCAACAGGCTGCAGGAAGGTGCAGTAAAAAGTGAACGACCCTACAGAGCCGACACAACCACAGGTTGCCAGTTGAACCATCCTGTTCCACCAACTCTAGCATACCAAATCTGCCCTTCTTGAGACTGGTTAGAGTGAGTCTGTGTAAACCTCATGTATATCCATGTTGTATATCCATGTAAGGTCTGGTGTGGTTAGAAAATTGACAACAAGCTGCAGTTAACTCCCTGAATGAAAAGAGCCAAGACAGCAGTAGATAAAACTGTAGGTGAGACCAATAGTTAGAAAAGTGAATTGTGGCAAGGGAGTATGTTAGCTGGGCTGCGAAGGCTATGGCCTACCTCTAGAAAACTAGGATCTCAAAAGAAATACGCACAAAATGCTTTTTTGTAATGAGGGATTGGTGAGGACTTCAGGACCGTAGCATTACTGAGGACTAAAGATGGGAGAAGAAGTGAAGAGACCATGAGAGATATTGAGTAGAATAATTAGTTACCAGGGACCTCATTTCTACATGTGCTTCTGTTCCAGGCATAGGAAACTTGAAACTATGTGCTAAACATCCAGGGACCATGAAAAAGACAAATCTATATGGATGAAGCAGACCACTGACTAAGCAGAAGGTGACCTAACTGGAATAAAACAGCAGTCACAGCAAACACATTTTGGGATATACAGAAACTGCAAGATTATAAAGTTAAATTTGAACAGTTTCAGCATATTTAGCCTGATAATATTTCCCACTGTTTTAAAAAAAAAGGCAGATTGAAATATGCACAAAATTACACTGTCAGCATACAAAGGGATGATGGTTTTCACGAGGCGTATTCCAGCACCGAGTGCGTGCACTTCTAAATTAATGAACTACAAGTTTCATGCCTTTTATTTGTGATGTCCCTAACACGGGAGGATTTGTGACTATATATGGGTGTGGAGAGGGAGAAGAGATTGCAACTGACATTTTGAGCAAAAACAAACAGAGCAAAGACAGGCATGACTGATTGTTCCAACAAACATCAGACAGTTTTGCAACGCGTATGCAAGTCTGAACTGTCTCCAGTTTTCAGCTATATAAAACCATCGTACTCAAAAGCTTAGAGTTTTAGTTCTGACTTGCTTATTTCTTTTTTTTACGTCATCGTCACTGTTTAACAATTAAGCGAGAGTCCCTAGGAGAAAAAAGCTCAGACATCTTTTTGTAATGTTTCACAATTACAAACATTTTATTGGTAATTTAGTATGTTTACACTGTCTGAACCACAGAAGATGCTATCTTAAGTGATCAGAGAAAATGAAATATAGAAATATTTTACACAGGTATACAGAACAATTTTTTAAAAATCCTTTTATTTCAATACCTACAACATTCTCTTGCTAAGCCAACCGTATGTTGATTAAGGGCTGTTTTGGAAAGTGAAATACCACAGATCATAGGAGATGCTCCATAACCATCAAATTTTGCATTTGATTCTCTGAGGTGCAAGTACCAGTGTATCAGTTTGGTCCCCCCAGTTTGAAACACTTTCTCTTAACTCCAAGAGAGCTGTGTGCAGGTAGAATTCAGAGCTGCTGGGGAAGCAAAAATCTAGCTACTCTGTGAAGGTCAAAACATAGAGACGTGATGTAATTTCTTACCAGCTTATTTTTTTCATCTCAAGCCACTCTTTGCCAGCTCTTCAGGCCATTGGGAAAGATGACTCTTACTCTGTCACCCCACTCTGGGCAAGTCCATCACACTCCTACAAAGATGCATGTACTTCTCTGTGACCTGCGACCCCCTGTTTGAGACTTGGAGAGCCTTAGACTGGCCGTTTTACCTAGTGAGTAGATTTTACACTCTTTTCCTAACTTTTCTAAACGACATTTTTGTTAAAAAAAAAAATTTTTAAAAATTAACTTTTAGCCTTTTTTTTTTTTTAATTCAAGGCAGCAAGTGTCAGTTTTTTTAAAAAGCTATTTTTGTGCTTTCACTCAGCTCCAGCTGAATTGAATGGTTAAACATTCAATGATTTCAGTGGATTAAGGAATAGATCTGTACTGAGGACTTCAGAAAATGCCTGTCTTCAGTATTAAGAGATTTAACCTTAGCTAGAACACAGGTGCACTGGAGCTCTCCAGTGTTATTCTTTTAACTGCATGAGGACAGGAGTTCTGAAAAATTTTACTACAGGAAATGAGAGCTTCAGTAAAAATACCGCTTTGAAAAATACTGAAAAAAAAAATACAAGTGGTCTAATAGGGGGCCGGTTAGCTCGCTTGGTTAGAGTGTGGTGCTGATAACACCAAGGTCGCGGGTTCGATCCCGTTCGGCCCCCGTGTGTTGCCTGATCTAGTTGAGAGGCGTCCCTGCCCATGACAGGGATGTTGGATTAAATGATCTCTATGGTCCCTTCCAGCCTAGGCAGTTCTATGATTCTATGATAATACATAAATATTAATTCCAAAAAGTGGGCAGTATATATGCTCTTTATTTGCAGAATCTAAATGTCTGACTTAGCAGGACTCGTCTTAACACAGAATTAGTCCAGGAAAAAAATGAAAAATATGTTACACATTTGCCAATACAGCAGCTATCTTTTAAATAAAAATAACAACAATATACATGTACAATATTGTAGTGATATAACTTGATGAAAATAACACTGATCACTATCAAACTTAGGATTTAACTGATTGTCCATCCTTAGCAGATGAAATGCATTTCACAGAAATAGATGCTGGGAGGGCGAAGTGATACTCACGGCTTACCGTGAGGAAGTTGCGATAAGAGTTAAGGTAAAAATGTAAAGAACAAAACTTTAAATAGAGTTATATTTATAAAAATTCAGTGTTACAGCAGTCAGGTGCATGTGCTGCAGGAAAGATGGTAACAGTAACCCAAGAGTAGACAACATACACACTGGCACACATACTCTCACACAGAAACGCACACGTGCTCATGCTCAAATGCATGTGCATAGGTCCTCAGCTTGATTTTACAAGCATACAGATACTAACTTTTGATGGGGCAACACCAGGAATGGGGTTCACCTCTCCTGCTTTTCGCTGTCTGCAAGGTAGGTGTAGCTACCTACAGTCAGATGAGATTAAACTCCCTTAAGGTAACGTTGACCAAACACTTTAATGAAAACCCTTTTCATTCTGAGCATATTTAAGGCACTTTATCAACAAATCTGAAGTTAATCAAGACTGGGAAAAAAGGTAAAAATCCTTACATGTGAAATTTTCCAAAAAAAAAAAAAAAGTAATTCCTGAGTCTTGATAAATATTTTTATTATAATAAAATACCATGCCTATTGAAAACATGTCTTTTACAAAAGAATGTTATATGACATTTTTTCCTTGAAAAACTCATGCCTTAGTGCACAAAATATGTTAATAAGTCTTTGGGGACATCTGTAACAAATTAATAGGAAACGAAAAGCCAAAGAATGCCCTGTCACGTATGTACAAAACGTGCATTGCTCCCGGCAACACACATCATGTTTCCTACAGGCATCTTATCTTTCTGTTTTCTCACAGGGTCCTGCCCATATTTTAATACTTTAAAATTAATTACGCTTCACTAAACTATTTACAGAAGCAGAAACTAATCATACATCTTCCTAAGCCCATAAATATGGAACTACAGAAGTAGAACAAATTTTAAAACAGTATGAAGACCAGTGTTCTACATATTACTGTTCTCTAAAAGTATAGTTTGTGAATTGTTTTCTTTGCGAAGATTTAAACCTAAATGAAAATAGAAGTTCAAATTCTCCCTCCGTTTCACCTGGCTACACTTTTTCCACCTGCTATTTCTAAAGCATTTTACTTCAAGACAGTATTTGGACTGGAAAAAAACAGTCATAAATTGTTGCAAAAGTATCTCAAGTAAAGAACCGTCAAGTTGTTGAATGCCCACTGTTTACAGGGGATACAATCAATTTGCTTTCAGTTAAAAACAGCTGATTTCAAAACCTAGCCATCCTTTGTATGGTTTTAGTGGTATTGATTTATGCTTTTGGTGTGTTTTTCCCTCCTATGCTGTCATTAAACACAAATAACATGGAAATAGTGAAATGGCCATACCCAAAGTGCTGCCAAATTCACTGAACACACAAAGTAGTTACAAAATAGTACTTATAGAGGCCTTGGGAGGTTCCTTCTAACAACAATAGGTAAAAACAATCATCAGAGTGAAATGCACTTTTGACTTGACTGCATCCTTTAATATTTTCATTAGCTACCTCTATAACACTCCTGATAAAAACCATGCTTTTCTACATTTAAACTTCTACCACAAAGCATTTCATGATTTATTTAAAAAAAACAACACAATAGTGATGGTGATTAATCTGCTTTATAAAAGATAATATATTGAGTTATATATAATAATGGCTTTGATCCAATTAAAGTTATATTATACTGCTTAGTAATTACTGTGACTTCAGTTCCTACTGTTATAGTGAATACAAATGATTGTTTAATGTACAGGAAGTGGGGATCATTTGGAAGTGCTGATTCAGAAGTATTCAAGTGCTAACAATGACTTGTTCTTTCTACGCTTTTCTTCATGTCTCATAAATGACGATTTTATAAATGTCCGTGATTCTCAGCGTGACACAGTTTCAAGGCAATTATTTTTTTACATGTTTCTTTTTTTGTGCAAACACAAAACCAGATTTTTCTAAATGTTACCATCTTGTTCAAAGTAATTGCCACTGTTACTTAAAAGGCACCAGCATTAATGTAAGGGAATATACCTTTTATGCTTGCTTTATGAAGAACTGTACTTGTTACTGGAGCGGAAATTATCATATCCGTGATCATTAGCTTTGAACTTTAAACAGGACTGCCTTTCCTCCAGGGACAACAGATCTTTGGATTGGCACCAGCAACACAAGCATGACTGTTGAAATAAAAGGAATAAACATTTTGCATCATTTTGTTTTGCACATGTGGCAAAATACATCGAAATGCTGCCCTTCTTCAGCGATACAGGAAGAAATACCAAGTCTGCAAGGTGCCATTTCGGCATTACAGTGAAAGCAAATAAACAAGGTTAAATTTCTGCTTTGCTCAAATGGCCACTAACTTCTGGGATACCTCATTAGCAACTAACCCGAATGCTGGATAGCAGGAAGATTTATATATAATGGCCCCACGCGTACCACTTTGAGTCTGGTCTACAATTCTAAATGCATCTGAAAATAAAACTAGACTCCTTGTTGTCCTTTGTCTGACAATCTTCCCTGGGAAAAAAAAAAAAAAGTATGTACAATAATCAAATCTACACTTCCTAAGAAAGATGATGCTATTTTTCCAGGGGAAAAAAGAGATCTAAGTGGAAGAATGCTGAAAACCTACATACATACAGTTCAAACATTATTACTAGATGTACTGCTGAAGAACTTTTACTGGTGCTGCTGACTGGCCTTTGGGTGCTGCAAGTCCATTTGGGATCCTGCACACCTATTTGTTACCATGCTCAGGATGCTATAAATCAGATGCCTTAGTTGCTCTCAGCTCCAGCAACTCTTCCAGGGACTTGGTAATGAAAACAAGGAGGAAGAAAGCATCTGCAGCATGTGCTGTCACATTAGAAGGGAAATACCCCAAAAATACTCGATGTAGGGATGACCGGCTTATGATGGAAAGGCATATCCAGTAAGGAATTCACACAGTGAGGGAATAAGCCTGGCTTAATAGCTCATGGTTAAATGCTTGGCCCCAAGCAAGAAAGAATCTGCAGTAAGCAGTGTCTGCACACACTAAGGGGATGCACAAAAAGAAAAGCTCTAAGGACCAAATCTGGACATTTCTCTGAGAAGACATGAAGGCTGAAGGACTGATGGGCTGCAACCCATATGCAATCCAGACCCTCAAATCCTGGGTAATGAATTAGTGCCCAGGCCCTATTGACTCAAGCCAAGGCAATCCTACAGGCAGGTCCGTCTCAAAAAAACATTGGTACTGGGAAGTGTATTCTTGTACCCACTGCCTTACACAACTGCTATAAGCACTCAGTCAGGATGAAGGGAACCTGGGTCCAGCACCCTCCCCACCGGGTTGCGGAGGAAATGGCTACGTGAATCTCTGCAGCACAGTCCGAGTCTGCTTTGTCAGGGCTCTTGGCGTGGCTGGGTGCCAGCTCCAGTCAGGAAGTGATGTAGCACTGATTAGCGTGGTGCCAAGAGGGTTTATTGTACGCTCCTCTCTTTTGCTTTCTCTTCTTGTCCCTAATGAATCCTTAATGCCTTTCTACGTAGCTTCAGCAGCAGAGGGAGAGAACATCTACCATAAAGCAGCCAAAAAATCAAAATAAAATGTAATGATCATTTAAAATATTTTGTGCCTGTTATAGGAAGAATTTTACTGCTGATATCATCTTTTAACCAGAAAAGCAGCTCCCAGCAGCCTCTTACCTTAAAGCAGTTTTGGAATCTTTTGCTAACCAGATATAGAGCTATCGGATTGATGCAGGAATTCAGTGAGGCCATGTTAATACCAATGTAGTCCATCACAAGAAAAAAGCTGTGTGGAAATTGAAGTAGGTGAGATACTTCTCATTTTCTCTGAAAAGTCTAAGTAGAGGTTTACAACCTCAAAAATTCAACTCAGCTTCATTTAACCAAGATTAATCAATAAATATAATAGTAAAGGGATTTATATCAACAGGATTAACTCACAAACTTAAAAATCGTGCTCAATAACAAAGTTTGAATCACTCGCCCATTCTCACAAAAGTAATTTCAGAAGATCCAACCACCTTAATTTGTGGAAGGAAACATTCATGAAGTTTTCCTCACTGATTTAATCCCAGCTGTTCTGTTGAAAGGGAAAACAGGGACACAAATCCCCCCTCCACCCAAGTAATGCCACAAGACAGCAGGACAGTCCCAAAAGGGATCAAGAGAAGACAGGCAAACAGAACAGAAGCCCTGTGTTTGTTGGATTGCTCATAATTGTGGCATCCCTGCCCGTGACAGGGAGGTTGGATTAAAATGATCTCTAAGGTCCCTTCCAGCCCAGGCCATTCTATGATTCTATGATTCTAATTTCCTGACTCTGATACTAAGTGAAACCAGAGTCCTGGATGAAGAAGCAGGACACACAGAATAAGCTAGTTCATTAGGAAATCTAAACATGCTTATATGGAATGTCAGCAGCACACAGGCATTTTATTTTTGCAGGCTCACCTTAAAAGTTCACATCTGTTGGGGTCCTTCTGATCATAAATAGTGAGTTTCAATATTCTGCTTAGGTGAAGTGGGAGCCAGCACAAGGCAAAAACAAGTACCAGACAGAACACAGTTTTGGCCACCTCACGTCTCTGAAAAAGAAAATTGGACAGAATAGTGTTATAGATTCTGTCTCTCTCTTGACTTTTGTTGTCTTCTAATATCCAAATGTTTAATAAACAAAATAAAAATCCAATCAAAATAGGAGTTAGGAGAACATCAAAGATCTTATTTTCTTGGAAAATGTACTTAATCTTTTCTGTTGTTTTAGATGTCTTGCACTAACTCTCTGTATCAAAAGTATGAGTAGTAATATGAAAAATCAAGGACATGAGAACAGTCATTCAAATTAAAAGAAGAACATATTCGTCTCCCCAGTCACTTTCAAATACCAGCTTGTTTTCAATTGCTTTTCCTTAGGCTTTGTTCTTAGGTCTTATTTTAAACGCCCTAAGAGATTTCAACTATAGCTTTAAGGAGGTAAGACAAAAGAAGAATATACATTATAGTACAAATTTAGCTTAATTCTATATAACGTATGATGTTTGTGTCTGGTGCTCTACTGACTCGGAATGTAATTGGAATGTGTTTTGTTCTACTAACCTCCCTGTAGTGTGAAACTGCTTCAGAATAATTAACAATTTTATAGCACCAGTTTCTAGATTACAGCATGACTTCAGATTTCATTACAAAATATCAGGCTCTCACTATTTAAAGAAGAAATAAAAACTATAAGGTCTGAAGGATTAATACCTAAAGAGAAAAAACAGTTTTGTGATTGTCAGTTAAAAGCTTAGGTTTCTGAGGGCTGTGATATGTATATTCTTTACTGAGAGGGTTTTCAGGCACTGAAACAGGCCACCCAGGAAAGTGATTGAGTTGCCATCCCTGGAAATGTTTAAGAGAAGGGTAGATGTTGCCTTGAAGGGCATGGTTTAGTGGTGTTGACAGGGCTAGGAAAAAGTTGGAATCGATGATCTTGAAGGTGTCTTCCAGTCAAAACTGTTCTATGATTCTGTTCTATGATTATATATATATATATATATATATATTTATTTATTTATTTATATCAAGTCAGCAGCACCACTGCTAGGAAACTTCTTACTAGTCATCTTGAAGTTGTCATACAAGAATAGAATCATTATGTAGCAGTAAAGTCAGTAAAAATATTATTGTCCTCCTCTCTACAGTTAGCAGAGTTGCCCGGGACAATTTTTTACCTGTTTTAAGTGGTCATTTAAAGCAATCTGCATCCCACTTTTCTTTCGTAACATCTCACAGGTCATGAGAGTATAGAAAAATCCTGTGATAGCCAGCGGCAAACAGAAGTAAAAGCTAAACAGCCACCAGTCTTTAGCTTGCTTGTAAAACTAGAAAGAAAACAAAAGCAAAAACATTGTTAGGAGTTGAATGCGGAGGATTTCGGAAAGTATGCTATAACTAATTGGTCGCTTTGTCCCGAAAAGCATCTCTAAAAGGTGTACGTTACAGATGAGACAACAGGACCAAAGTTCACAAAAAGACAGAAGTTTCCTGATGCTCTTCTTTTAACCGATATACTTCAGAAGTTCGTCAGCATTGAGTTTGAAGTGTTCACCTACATTTCACATACACTTGCCCACATTACAATCCACACAACAGTGAGGAGATCCAAGGAGCAGTCCTGGAGAGCTGTGGTTTTTATAAAGGTCAGTGTCTTACCATCATGAAGGACGTTTTCTGCGTAGGGTGAAGTAGGCAGATTCTAAGATCCTTTCCTCTGTACTCCATTGTAATCATGTCAAATGCAATAGCTTCTGGAACAGCCAATATCACCGATATAACCCAGATCAGTACAATTTCAACAGCAGTCCACTTTGGCACTCCAATTCCTTTAATGCGACTCCAAGAAGCAACTGCTCGATACCTGAAATAACGGCACACGTTTGCAAACTGAAAATATAAGAAAACCCACTTGGTTTAACTCGCTTAAACTCAGCTTACTGATGTTACAGCAGCTGAATAGGAAGGTGAATTTTGAGCCAAAGCCCATATCAGAAAAAAGTTACAGAGACTGATGAAAAAACAGGTCTCACCTGTCTATACTGAGGGCACACAAGCTAAGCACTGTGATGCCCACTGATGCTTTTTGAATGAAGGGTACCAATTTGCACATTTCCACACCAAAAGGCCAGTCCTCTGCAAGCAGCTGTGGAAAGAAAACAACAATCAAAAATGAACTATTTAACAAAAATAATTCCCAAAGCTGCAACATGGACTTTTGTCTTGACTGTTTTTGGTTTCCACCATGTAAAACTTAGTCAAGAAGAACCTTTTCAGCACGAGTGTGCATCCTAAAAACTAGGCAGTAACTTCACAGTCATTCCCTGGCTGGGCAAGGATATGCACAAAGCCTTAGTCCTCACTTCTCAGGCCCTACAAACTACACTCATTTTGCTTCTGCCTTCACCACCCCAATATTTACGGTGAAAAATGACTGAGCAGGTGAGAACTTCCCTTGTGTTTGTATTGGCTTTATCTGTCTTGAATGTTCATTTCTTTTATTATACGTTCCAAGTACCTCTCTGTTTACCAGAAATACAGAAAATTACTCAAGGCAATTCAGAATAGTACAAAGCCAACAACCACACATCTGGGGTGGGATTTGATGTCTGGGCTCCCTCAGCTGGGAGGTCAGGCAACACTGGAGAGCAATTTATCCCAGTTTTTAGCTGACCATCTGATAACCAAAGGAGGGATCTGCTGGACACTCAGAGAGCCTAAACAGCTAGTTTGAACTAAATGGTTCACAGCAGGTAAAGAAAAATCAGATAAAACCCACACTGAAGACCCTTATTGACCTGTTTTCCAGTGACTCTGTATGACAATACCAAAAGAACTGTCTGCACAAATGACATACTTGTAAGTGCTGTGGGATAAAGAGAACAGCACAATGAATTTTAGGTTGGTTCAATTGCACTTTGGGTCATATACTTTAATGGAAATCTTGTGACATCCTCAGCAATACATTTTAGCTGATTTAGGGGGCAAGACTTAGTGGACACAGAGTACCCTCCTCACAGCTGATGTCATATGTCATTGCCTGTAGCTTCAGCTTAGAAACATTTCGTCTTTGTACTCTGATGTAAGCTACTCTAATGGCTCAAACACACCACAGCAGCAGCCAAATCTTCCAGTTCTCCACAAAAACACGACTCTCCAGAACAGAGGTTGTGCCAAGAAATAGTCACAATCATTATATACAAAAGTAAACTTTGAGTTTCTGTAACTAGTTACATTATCTAAGCCCATCTCTGTTTTTCATAACTTTCTTCAAATAAGGCTTTTGGATCTGTTGCAAACAGAGTGTTACAAAATGGAAACGGAGAAGAAAGAATGATAAATGCCCAAAAGAGATTGCAAAATCTTTTCCTGAGCTCAGGTGTCCTCAGACATCTTATTTAACAGGAATATAGGAAAACAAGGAATAGACCATCATATTGTATAGATTCTGCTGGGAACCAAGATGATTGTAGATAGCCACAGAATTGCCTAACCGTGTTGATTTTGTTCAGTAAAATCCTTAAATACAGACATATGTGCATCTAAGGATAAACAGGTACGTGGTCCAAGATAGTTTCTGAAAAGCCCCAGTATAATTTAAGTATCACATTTTAACACAAAGGAAGTTAAGTAAATTTCATGACCATGTGCTTTTGGAAATCCCCAGGAAGGGCCCACCACTAATTTCAAGTACCAGAATATCTTCAGAAATCTGCTTTAGCCCTGTGCTTAAATGGGATCTTTGAAAGAAGAGCTGTAGGAAAACTGTAACAGAGGCCAGCTTTGATCTATTCCTTAAATGGTCTACTTAAGTCAGACAAAGAGTATAATGCTTCTGCAGAAATGAAACAGAAAAATAAATTCTAAGGATTTATGTTTCTTGAGAATTGTAGGGAAAGCAATAAAGCAGAAGAAGTAGGGATGGGGCTGTTAACAACCACACAGAATATTTTACTTGTGTGATGTGGTAAAATAATTCAGTCTGTAATTAGGGTATTTTTAGTAAAGTCTCTTCCTGAGTCTTCTTTTGAATTTCTGTAAGGGAGAAGACAGTAACAAACTCCTATTAGAATTGCAATGTGAATAACTAGAGGTGTTCTAAATGTACACTCTACAGAATCAAGGGACACCTGGACTGATTTATTTACATCAATCAAACAGTGAACCTCCAGCCTACCACACCTAGTTGCTATAGAAATCAAGGACTGGGTAGCAAGTACACTGTATACCTGTTTGTATTACCTATTGTATATTGTATTACCTATTTAATGTATACATTAAATCAGAGATGGCTCATTAGAAAAGCACTTCAAAATTGAAATATTGGAAGAGTCTGTTGAAGATTTTTAGCTACAACTAACTGGTGTATGTGCAAACACTCCTCGTCTCTCTTCCCTAAAATCACAACTGCTCAGCCACACATCAGAGATTTCCCTGAACTAATTCTTATCTCTCAGGTGCAGACAGTCACACCTGTGCTCCAAGGCGACTGGATTTGGGCCAGCTCCAGTTTTGGAGCCATACAGCTGGATTATAATGGGGCTGAACACGAGTGAATGCGGTCTTGAGAGAAAGGGTGCATTAGCTTGGGCTTAGCATAACATCAAAATACTACTTGCATTCAGACAGCTTAAAATCAGGGGCAGAATGGACACACAGCTGTCTGCATTGGATTGCAGAAACATTCCCTTTATCTCTTGCAGCTGATGTATTGTGAAATCTGAGCATTTTAATGCATGAGTCATAAGTTTCTCTATCGTGGTATTGCAAGTGGTTAATGATATGCTCTGCAGCAAAAGCTTCAAAACATCAAGAAACTAAAAGGAAAAAAGTAGAAAGTTGTAACTGCCCTGTTGTTTCTGTTCATCCTCTGTACTGCCATCTCCTCAAAACACTGCCTTAAAATCCGGTCAAAATCCACTGTATTCAGAGGCATCATATTTGTGGACAAGAGAAATCATTCTTCTTAGTGAAGTGTAGATGTACTCTAATGCAATTTTGTATGGGTAAAACAGCTTTCTTATGATTCATAATAGGGCATCTGTACAAAGAGTGCCACTTTACAAATGATAAATTACTTCAGAGTCATGAGGTACTGCCAAGTGGCAGCAAAGAGAAAAATAACATTGGCTTTTCAGCAGTAAAATACCAAGAAGTCTACCACTGGCTGTATTCTGAGTGACCTTTTCCAATGTTTTACAGTCACTTATTTCACATGGGCAAAGTTTTAACCGCTGAGTCGCAGAAATATGTTGAAGATGAAATAAGACTGAAAGGGAACACAGTGCAGAATGAAGTGAAATAAATCACACTTAAAGGAACTTATGCATCCGCTGTGCTCCCAGCCAATGCTTTCTCCGACCAGACGCAGATCTGAGCCTAAACTGATGTGAACGAAAGCTGCGCAGTAGCCCCAAGAGATGTTGTGACTCAGAAGCGCACCTGTGAATCACGATTCCTGCCCTGCTTCCTCTCGGTTGTGTAGGAACAGAAAGATGTTTGAAATCTGCTGCCAGAATATTCCGGCACGCAAGCACGATGCGCTGCTCTCGACGGCCCAGCTGCTGTGGCCACCAGCCAGAAGAAGGCTGATGCCACGGCTCCAGCCCGCTGTTGTCGGCTTTCTGCAGTCGAGCACAAATAAGTGGCAAAGTGTGATTTAAGCCAGTGTCCTGGTCCCGAGCAATGAATTTGCAGAGGAGGAATTTGTGCTTCCTCCCCACTGCGTGTTCACAGCAGGTCGGGTTCACAGGACGACAGGACTTGATTTTCCATCACCACGAATTGCAGAGTTAACACGGAAAAATCAGGGACACAATTTCATATCTAATTCACAGGTAACTTTTTTACAACGTATCTGTGAGATAACTGGCAGATTTTCACCTGATACTGAGAGAGCGAGGCCATGCAGATGAAGTATTTTTCAGTATTTGGTAGGAACAAGCATTTTTCAGAACAGGAAATTTGTCCAGGAAACTGAGCGTATGGTCTGGGATAAGTCAGAAAACATTACAAAAGTTATTAATATTTAACAATAATTATGATGTCAGGGTGGAGATCTTCCCTCTGGACAAGAAAATATATTTCCTGCTTCCTAGTTTAGCTAAGAATGTTTTACTGATCTATCCAATAAACAGTGTAAATCTTAATGAGGCTTGTAATCAGTTTCTTTTCCTGTGTCTTTATTAATAACTGCTGCTTAGAAACTTCATAAAAAGATTACTTAATTAAAATCAAGTGATATCATACAGACATCTTGAAAATTACAGAAACCTCATGTTGCCTTTTCAAAGTTAAACATTTCTGCCATCTCACAATCCCACAACCTCAAAGTCTTACAATTTTGACTGCATGAAAATTACATATTAAGAAAGCTATGGTGCTGTCAGGTTGGGAACTGTAAACATGGGACAGAAGCAAAAAAAAATCAAATGAGAAGAATGAAAACCTGTTTTGAAATTTGTAACATGCATCCTCAGAGTGAATGTATACATAATAAATGTATACATAATGAAAAAACTGTTCTAAATTTACAAATCTATATTGACATCACATAATGTATTTCAGTTTGGAGATCAACCACAAAAACTAGATACATGTACTTTTAACAACATGCAGACATCTCTATTCCCTCATATACTGGACTTCACAGTGTATTGTTCCTATCTAACTATTGAATCTAGACAGGTTCCTCCACTGGACAATTAAAATCCTTAAGTGCCCATAAGCTGCATTTGTTGGCTGTAAAGGGTTCCTAAGCAAGCTTAGACCTTTAGCTTAATACTGTCAGAGATCAATAAACTTTGTGTAAGAAATTCTGACATTAACTTTGGAAGACCTCAAGTAAGTTGGTTCAGATGTTGAAAGAAAGGAAATAATGCATTTCTCCCCATAAAATGGCTGTTACCTTTAACGTCAGAAGGACCAATGGCCAAGAGTTGTAATATGGAATAGTGACAATATTTTCTAAAGACAAGCACCTCGACTTTTTTGGAAAGTTAGGAAAGATGGACTTTATCACGATGCGTGCCATAGAGGTACTTGTGTTACAAGAGTTAATAAGGCCATCACAACATTTGCATGGAACTCCTGCCTTTTTCAGAGCACAGTTGGATTAACAAAGGGGCCGGTTTGCATCTGCATGGAATATGCAGTCCCTAATATGGTCTTATATTTCCACTGCTTGATAACAGTATATAGCATTAACTATATTTTTATGTAATCCTTAAAATACGTCAATAAAAAAAAAATAAAGCTCACTTTGCCCTTTGATTATTGGGTTGGATGAAGACCACCTTTTGTTCCTTCCCTGGAAATTTTTTTCTTCATTCCTCCATTGTGCTTTTGACATCAAAGGAACCTGTGACAGTGTTTCCAGGTAGATATTCCTCCTCAGTCATTTGTGTCACAGCAAATTGACAAGAGTGCAGAAAGCCACAAAGGAGTGTGCAGAGGACAGATTGTTCCCTCTGCTGAAAATCCATTGGAACTTAACAGTAAATTGGCTTTAATATAGGAGAATAAATATTACAAAATGAGAAAGATGTCTATATATCAGAAAAGAAAGCCTATTACATTATTACGGTTTCTTAAAGTGTATGTTCCTATCACATGACATGTGCTCAAGAGGCAGAGCTAATGTAAATTTGGAATTTCCAGTCTTCATGTTGTTTTGGTGTCTTACTTGTGGGAGTTACCAACTTTATCGATTTGGGAAACTTTTGGAACTGCAGACCTGTACTGTCAAGGGTACGAGCTGCCACTGTCCTGTCTTCCAAAGTTTAGGCACAGAGAAGCACATAAAAATCTCACTGATCAGCTACTTTATCCTTCTGTTCCTTATGTTCACACCTTTAATTGCTGTTTGCAGCCTCAAATTAACAAATACATGATTGCTTAGTGCGTTCAGTGAACCAGGCATAGAACCACCTTCACATCCAATTAGTAGCAATTTTGCAAATTATCTGCACTGCCACAACATTATGTACTGCAGAATGACTGTCTCAGGCTTTCCCCTACTTCCCATTCTGCAGGTCTGGGGGTAATGGCCAAAGCCAAATTGTCTGCCAGGACCTTGAACACCAAACAGCTCTTCCCGGTTCTGTGTGCTGGAACTGAATGCCCCTCAAGGCCTGATTTCATATACAGTTTCCTGACTGCATGGCAGATTCCAATATTCTCCATTTTTTACTGACAGTAGGGATCAATGTTCAAATTTATCAAGTGGAATGGACTAATTAGCATCTTTCATATTGGACTACATTTGCCTCACAATCTAGGTAACACCTGCTTTTCTTTAGATACCCTCGATTTGAAAGATGTACATTTTCATTTGTGTATTTTTTCAGCTACTTGCCTATTTGCCTAA
Source organism: Trogon surrucura (assembly GCA_020746105.1). Taxonomy (NCBI): domain Eukaryota; kingdom Metazoa; phylum Chordata; class Aves; order Trogoniformes; family Trogonidae; genus Trogon; species Trogon surrucura. Next base: position 48,711,951 of record CM036617.1, read on the forward strand.
CTTACATGCTTACAGGGGGCATCTTTTGCAGTTATCACTTGTAATACTTCACAAAACGCAGCTCCCAGTGCAAATTCCGAGTTCTCTCTTATGGGTCTGTCTGGAAAGCATTCACAGACACTTTCACACTTCCTACTACAAGTGTTGTCGAGTAAACTGCTGGCATTTTATTAACATGACAAATCCTCTCACATTCTTTTTCACGCAGCTGTCTAATGGGGATCTGGTAGCAATTCCGAAGATCTGTTTCATCCAGTTTCAAATTGTTTCTAATGGCAAGGCTGTTAAGTGTACTAGATTTACAAACCAAGCCTTTGTTAGCCTTTGTTTTGCCTGTGCTGGTGGGTGATTATAGCATCTTTTGATTGCATTCCTGTACTCTCCCCCACAGCGTTGCTCTGCAGGCAAAATTAAATGGGATATAGAGTTGATGAAAAGTTATCAACTCAAACCTCACTCAAACTCGTAATTTTGATTAAATAAACACAATGTCTAAGGCTTGCTTGTGAGGTTTTTTGACTCACGTTTATTCCAAAGTCCTGTTTCAAACCAGCAAATGCTTCATTCACTATGGGAAGGGATAATATAAATCTATTATGGGCTCTTCATTAAAATGAGTAGCAGCATGGGAGATTTAGCTCTCAAAAACTATTGCTTAGCTCCTGGCATTATCAAGAGCACAACAACAAAAAAAATGGACTTGCAGGTGGTATATTTATTGGTTTGCAATCTGACATTTTATTCCTCCCACTCCAACCTACTCATAATGATATACTTGATGAACTTCAATCAAGACAAGGACCATGGTATATTATTGCATATTATCATTAATACAATTTTGAGATAATGTCACTTGAGATTGCAAAGCCTTGTACTGAGCAGCTGTTACTGACTTAATCTTTTTTATTTTTATCTGTTCTCAGAAAAAAATATTTTTGTTCAAAATATTTTCTTACAAAAATACTTTTTTTTTTGAAAACAGCTTAAAGTACTTTGTTTCATAAATCCCACTTTCCCTCAAAAGAGCACACGTTTCTCAGAAGAACTATGATAAATGTGTACTATGGAAAATGCTGAAACTCCAAATCAAAGAGCTCTCCTGTAATCTAAATTACCTGTCTCATGAATTTAAAACAGCTATGCTGTTACTGCTTTGTAATACTTCAGTACTTAAAAAGGACAAAGATACAGAATTCTCCCATTTCAGCAGCTTCTAGGAGTGATCACTACGAATACAGAAGACTAAATTTAAAACCCACCCCTTCAATGCGGTTTCCAAAGCTAAAAGTAACAAAACCCAGAGTTTACAAACATGCATATGAAGTGAGGAGAGGGTGTAGACGAAGGTTCTCTTATTCAATTTATGCAGCAACTTACGGTGCTCGGGTACTCAGACTGTAAACTCTCAAGGCAGAAGATGCCTTGTTATTTCCAGCATCCCTCCCAAGGGTGCTGACCCTAACTAGAGGCTGGATTCAACTGCCCAACGAATTCCTATGGACAAAAGCACTGCATAACCTGGGCAGATGAGCCAGAGGTTGTCACTGCTTCTGTGGCAAGTTTTCTCATGTTAAAGGGCACGATAAAGAAGATGTAAGAGCAGCAGGTGTGGCTCGCTCCCTCCCTCGCTGCCGGTTGCTGCCAACAGAGGAAAGGGTTCAGAGCTCAGGAGAGCATCATGCCTCACAGCTGCTGGATGTATAAAACTAACACAAATCGCTTGGTTTGAATGAGCTTGGTTCCTCCTGAGAAAGTCCCCATGCCACCAGAGACTGTACGGACCCATGGGAGGTACACGACTAAGCGTGCCTCAGCTGTACAGGAAGGATGGAGTGGTACCCACCTCAAGGAACCCTGGTCTTCTGTGCCTCCCCTTCCATTCCTTGGAGCAAAGGAGGGAAGCCATGAACCCATTGCGCTTTTATCTGTTGCATTCATTTCCTTTATCCCTAGAACAGCACCCGTTTCCAGGTGACTTTCAGAGCCTGGCCACCTCCAGCCACACTTCTGCCCCATTCCCAGCCCAGATCGCTGCAAGAATCGGATCTGGGGCACAGAGAGGGTGCTACGTGGGACAAGAAGGACAACATCTGACCAGATTACCACTTTCTGGCGGGTTTTTGGTGTGAGGTCTAGCCCCTGGCTGTCTCCCAGCCCAAAGTGGGATGCCTTTGCCTGCAGCATCCACGAAAGTGCCGGCTCTCTGCCAGGGGACAGCGGGGAGCGCCGAGGCGAGCCCACCACAACCCCCGCACCCACTCCTGGACCCATCCCCAACTACCACAGAATCACAGAATGTTAGGGGTTGGAAGGGACCCCACCACCCTCACCTTGTAGACGTTGATGGGGATGTCGATGATGATGTGAAGCAAGTCGCCCAGGGCCAGACTGGCGATGAGGATGTTGGGACCATTCCTCATACACTTGTTCTTGTAGATGATCCTCAGCAGCGTGGAGTTGCCGATGATGCCCAGGACGAAGACGAGGCAGGACACCACCGTGTTGATGTACTTGAAAGTCTCCTTGATCTCCGTTTGCCCCGTGCACATGGGGGGCGAGGAGGAGCGCGGTCGCCCGCCAGCTGCCCCACCGCCTTTGGGTAGCGAGGCCGGGCGGGAGGCGTTGGGCTCGGCTCCCCGCACCGCGGGGATCCCGGCCGCCGTCGGGGGAACAGCGTCGGCCGCCGCCGGCGGGCTTAGCCTGCCCGGGCCCGGCGGGCGCAGGGAGCCGTCACCCTCGACAGCGCCTCGGCAGCCGAGGAGGACGAGGAGAAGGAAGGCGGGCAGCCGCCGCGGTTGGGCGGAGGGCATGGCGCTGAGGTACGGCCGATCTCCCCGCCGTCAGCGCCGACCTGCGCGGAGAAGGAGGGGACGGGGCGTCAGCTGCGCTGACACCGCGCCCCGCCGGTCGCCGCCACCGCTCCCGCCGCCCGGCGACGGGGTCGGGGCGCTGCCTGCCACCGGGCGGGGACGGGCGGCAGAGCCGGCGGAGCAAGCGCCGGCGCGAAAACTTACGCGGCGGCTGAGGCGAGAATTCCCCGCCGGCCGGACCTGCTCTGCGCACCCTTCCCCAGCTCCCCGGCTTCTCTACCCTCCTCACCTCGCCGAGCGCAGCCTAACCGATCCTCCCCGCCCGCCGCCTGCGGGAGCTCTGCCCTGCGTTTCCCTCGCTAGGTCGGTCGCCGCGCTCCGCGCCCCGTCTGGCTGCCCCCTTCTCCGCAGCGCCGGCTGCCGCGGCGATGAGCGACCCAAGACGCGGAGGAGGGAGAGATGGGAGCTTGAGGCAGGACCCGGCGGCCGTCAGCCGCGCACCAACCCCCCCCTCCGTGGTTAAAGCCGCGCCAGCGAGGCAGGCCATCCCCCCCCCGCCCCTTCCTCCCCCTCCTTTCTCTAAAACATGCAACCGCATCTGGCCCATCAGTCACAGCCAGACCCCACCCGCGCCCTCCTCCCGCGAAGCCCAGCCCGGCCCCTCCCGCCCCGCCGTACCTCCCTGCAGCCGCTATCAGGGCGACCCCCCGCTCCCCGGTGTGCTCCGCATCTCGGTATCTACCTGGCGACCCGCCCTGCCACCTGCCTCCCCTTCGGAGTCTTCTACCCGGTTGGTGACGGCAGCCTCGAGAAGTAATTTTGCGGGTTTTGGAACAATTTTTTTTTCAGATCGGGAAGCTGGTTGCGAGAGGTTTTGGCATTGTTAGAGGACGCCCGAGGGGAGGAAGAGGGCTTTTCCCCACTGACCTCTCCGATGGCCGTTCCCAGGAGCTGGGTACGGGTTTCTCCCTCCAATTTTTACCCCACTCTGCAGACAGCCCCCCCGCACACAGCCAGAGGGACACACGTGCTGGAGAAGCTGCTTGCGCAACACTTACGATATTAGTGTCATCTTTTAAAGCGCTTCACAAAACGGGGTACTCTTCTTACATCAGAAAAAAAAAAAAAAAAAGTGTTTTGACTGTTCCCAAGTTGCAGCGATCCAGCTGGGTCGGCGCTTTGGGCAGCCTTTGCGACGCATCTGACCTCAGCGAGCTCGTTGCAGCCGGTGCGCCTTTCAGTGAAGTGTAAGGAAAGGAGCAAAGAGATTTGGACAGGATTTTGTGGAGACTTAAGGACGGGCTCTGAAAGTTGGAAACAATTGCACGTCTAACTAAAAAAGAGTTGAATTTAAAGCTGTTTCCCAGAATCCCTATGTACAACTCCCTGATTTATTGATTTATTTATTTATTTTTAAATCATGCTGGAAACTAAAACATATGCAGAACATGTATGTATAAATGCTCATTGCAGAAGTGACCCACTCCCCTATGTTATGGACATACCTTTAGGGAAAGACACCAAAAACCAAATGTTTCTTTCAAACCTCTCCCCTGATCTATCTGACCTTTCCAGCATCTCCTGCTACCATCGTCCTGAGCTACTGTAGCAATCAGCCTTTTCTCATCCTCATTTGGCTTCCTTTTCACATCTCCGTCTTTGTTTAAAAGTCTGCTGTGTCAAGCACCTTTCCCATTTAATCGTTCATTTCCTAATTTAACTGGGGTACAGGTTTTTCTTCCCCATTTTATATTGCAGTATTTGTGATATAAAGGCACTGGAGTACTTGTACACTGTAAGAAGGTAGCTGGAGGTTGGTTGCACTCCAGTTGGAAGACTGATCATCTCAGGTTCGGGCTTTTTCAGATTTTATTTTGCAGCAAGATTTGTTTTGCGGCACCGGGACCTGTTCCCCTCTCAATGACAAAAGTTGAATTAACACTATAGTGCTCTGAGCCCTAGGGATTTAAAGTCTTTTTAGTTCCTCATTTTCTCAATTTCCAACTCAGTAATCCATAAGTAAATAATGTTTTCCTAAACGCAACATTATTTTTTATTAGAATTCTTGCCAATTAATATAGCATAAGCTTTTATCTTCAAATGCTTTATACTTGCAAGGTTGTTGCTGAATCTCAGAGGCTTCCATGCTGACTCTGACCCTCCAGAAATAACTTGTGGCTACATTGAGATATATTTGCTAACACTTTTGTTAGCGCAGCTTCAGAAGGTATGTTTGCTACTATTTGGCAGCAACACCTTTGCTGACGCTTTTAAGTAACAGCAATTTAGTTTCACAATTTGTTATTAATTAGTATACACAGCTGCTGATACCCGAAGCACATTGCTCTGTAGAATCGCACAAAACAGGTCTAGAAGCAGCTAAGCTGTTTCTGGCTGCAGCACTTTGTCTGGCTCTGCTCTTTCAATAGTTACTGTTGATTATGATGAACAATCAATAACAAAAAAATTATCCATTCATCAGAAGGGACGGGACAGTCAAGGGACTACAACTAGTTAACTTTACCACCCTTTTTGTTTCTACTGTTTTTTTCAGAGGCTGGAATATTGGAGAAATTAAAAAGAGCACATGTTGTGATACAAGTCTGCTTTAATTAATGAAAAAGTAAAGGAAAACACAGTTTCACGGAAGTTTGTGTGAGGATTAAGATAATACTGTATTAAACACTGGAAGCATAAGGGATATCTTGATAAATTAACTGTAATTCAAATAAAGAAACAACTAACAAGGCTAATCTAGATTACAAGAGAAAACCATCTGCAAATATAACAGACTGCTGCCCCTTAAGTGGCCTCTGCTAATTAAGCTATGAAATAAATTCCTTACTGAAGTCTATGGAATTCATTACATAAGATTAAGCAAACTGCTGTTAGTGTAATTAACTAACCCTTTTTTCTTTTTTTTTCTTTTTTCTTTTTTTTTTTTTTTTTTCCCTAGAAAGCAGAAATACTTCTTGTGCTTCAGAAAGTTCGCTTTGCACAAAACAGGGAAAACTGGACTGTCATCCAAAAGGTCCTCTAGACTGTCTGACACTCATTCTATTATGACTGCTGGCTATTAACAATTATGTGAATTATAGTCGGTAACTACTTTAATTATAAACTAGATGCAATGTTTCCCTCAATGACTGATAACCTGTGATGTTTTTGTTTTGTTTGGTTTTTCTTGAAGACTTTGGAGTGTGATACAGAAATAGACTGGATAACTTTTAATCAGGATCAGAATGATTTTCAACAACAAATTATTCTGTTGTATGTAGTATAAATAATGAGAAATGGTCACAGTTTTCGTATCAGAAAACTCTTTCATTAACAAGCTCATGAGACACACCCCAGAATTGTAAATTTTAATTCATATTATTCTCATGGAATCCAATGGGAATTTTGTCATGAGCTTGCAAGTGCTTCTGCAAATCTCATTAATTTTCTGTTTATGGCGTTCAATAACTAAGTAGCCTCCAGATCCTGTCTCATCAGGGCTTACTTTTCTTTTTATTGACTCTGGTGGAAATTTGTCTACTAACTGAGGCAAGTCTGGGATGAATAGAAAGAATAGCTGTCTCAGTGTGAGCCACACATTAGATGCATGAGGTGAATTAAAATCAGAAAATAGTTTTCTGTGTCTTGGAAGTTACCACAGAAACATTATCAATGGCAATTTTAAAGGAATAAATGTACCTTAATTAACTGAGAAATTAGGATATTGCAGATTTGTAACTACATATGTTTATACATTAGGCAGATGATACAGATGAATGACATTATCTGTCTCATTTTTTTTTTCCCAAAGTCTAAATTTATGCAAAAATATGAAATTCTTTTTAGCGTGATGTGTAGTTATGCTTTGTCTCTTCTTCCACAAAGCTAAGCAACTTCTATAAATTACAGTGTCGGCTGTCAACTGCAGTTTATTGACATTATACCTAATTCTTGAAACAGTGGACAATACTTATTTTATCATAAAAGATTATAATAAAACAATAATAACAGGTAACACCAATGAAGCATGAAGTTTGCATTCAGATACTTGTTTTAATATAAATTACATTGTAAATAATTCCACATTTTATATTTAAACAGCAACATGTAAAAAAAAAATAGAAGACAATCAAGTTTGTACTAAGAGGGCATTTGTCTGTCTCTTACAGTCCTTATTTATGTCAATTCAAGGATTTTTATACGGAATAAACTTTAACCCTTTAAGTCAGACCGGTTTGCTAACTGAAATTTTAATTTCCCATCTAACTCTAAGATTAAAAATAATTTGCCACTTAGTAAAATTTATTCACTTCATCGTTCTTATTTAGCATCAGAAGAGGAAATCACAAGTTAAATTAAAGTTCTGAAATTAATATAGCAGCATGCCATTAACTTGAGGTATAAAATACACTGAATTGTTGTCTATTAAGGGAAAAACTATCTAAATAAATTTGAGAATGTAGCTGCAGGTTTGAAAGAGCATTATTTCTGAATGTTTTCCATCCTACTCCAATAGAATAAAAGTGACCAAGTTGAATTTTCAATTCCAGTTATAGGAAAAATTTGGATCAGAATCTCCCAGGAAGCCTAGATAAGATCAGTTGTTAAGAAAAAAAAAAGTACATTTTTCAGCTGCTGGGAAACGTACGTGTTTGTACAAAGAAGGTGATAACTGACCATACATTGTTTACGCTGTTGCACAGAGAGCCTTTCAAGTCTGGATTAAATTCATTTCCAGACAAAATATCTGACCTCGACATGAAGAACAGTGATTCACTCATCCATGTTTTTCTGCAAGTGTGGCCATGTAATGCAAACACAGCGTTCTTTCGGACAGAATGAACCCACCACCACGTACTGACTTTAAATTGTACTGATAAGCTGTACACCAATAAAACCATTCAGTTAAAAGTCACTAGAATAAAGAAATCTATGCTGTGAAATAAAAGAAGACTGGGGATAGATCTTAGGTTCTAGACAGCTGGCTGCCCACGACCTCCTTGTCTGCTTCATGCTTGGCTCTCTTCAGGATGGTTCCAACTAGCTGCAGATTAAATTTTTGGTGTGGGGTCAGCCCCAAGCAGTGGTGATGAAAGCTGGTTCTTGCCACAAGGCACTGGGGCTCCTTCTGGTCAATAACACATCTGCACTTCCTAACAACCAAAGCAGTCCCTGGGATCCTCTGTTTGGGTTGATTTCTAAGGTGTAAATTGCTCCCTTGAGGGGACTTGGTGACCTTTGGGGTCTTTTCCAACCTAAATGATTCCATGATTCTATGACTTTCACCAAACTGCACTGACGGAGTGCAGTATTTCTTTACACAGGGCAACGAGCAAAGGATAGTGTTTAGATGGGTTATACCCCAAGAGGTAGGAGTATTGTTGATGTAGATGGCTGGAAGGCATTCAAATGCTTGGAGACCCAGAAAAGACTTTCTACAGATTTACATCCCCGCCTTGGGCTCCAAGTTTTTCACTTACAAGACACAGAATGTGCAAATAGATTTTTGCTGATTAGATCTTCAAAGAAGCTCTTCACTTTTATTTCAAACACATGTTGAATTGTGGATTAAAACCAGCGCTTGACCTTGTTCTCAGTTTTGAATGTTGACCATGCAAATAGCTGGATGGCTCGTGAGCTATCAAGGCAGAGGTCAGAGCACTCTCCTCTACAGGTCAGCAAAAATCGCAGATGGTTAATAACTTTTAGGATGCTCTTAAAAGTATTAGTCCTACTGGACACCACATTTTTGGTAGGAGATATTTGGGAGGCCTAGATCTGATGAATTTAAACCACATTTTTTCAAATCAGTGTAGCTGTTTGTGGAGATGGCTACTTAAACTACATTTTTTGAGGTGCTGATGAAGGTTTTATATTCTACATAGACACTCTGTAGTTATTACAAATGTACTTATTACAGATTCTCTCAGGACCTCATCAAATACAGTTCTTAATATATTGAAAACAGGCATGTGTTATTGCTATCTTGTACATTTTGCAGCAAAATCTAACCTCCAGGAATTAAAAATATGTGGTCACAAAGTAACATAAATTCTTCCTTTATACGATAAACACTGAAAGTGTGAGTGTCAGTTTTACATATATCCATGTTTAGTGCTAGAGGATCAAAACCTGCTAGCCAAAGGAAATTTGGAATTCTGTTTTCAGATGCTGTTTGTTGGGGTTTTTTTGTTGTGTTTTTGGTTTGTTTTCTTTTAAAGAAGGTGTCTTCTGGAAGAAGTCTCAAAATCTCACTTTGTTACTGGCATTGCCAAGATGATTCTGTTTTCAAAATCTTTCCTTCCATTCCAGACTTGTTCTGCATTACTTTGACACACTGAGATTAAAGGCCAAAGTGGGTTCTTTTGCTCAGGTGTACGGTCACTGTTAAAATAATCTTTTAACATAACCCATAAGGTACTGACTTGTAACCTCAAGGTCCTCCACAGAAGATAGACCGCTCTGTTGCTACAAAATGGACTCTTCTCTAGTTTGCTGTGCTTTCTTCTCCCAAGTGCATTGGAGTTGTTTTCTTTTGCTTTTCTGGTATCTATTTTGGTTTTTAGATGCTGTGATTCTGTGTGACATCTCCTGCTGCTTCTGGTTCTTCAGATGAGAAGGTTTGGCAGCCACAGGTACTATCATTACTACTCTGTACAGACTCACACAATGGTTGAGGTTGGAAGGGACTTCTGGAGGTCAGCTGGCCCATTCCTCCGCTCAAGCAAGGCCACTTATAGCTGGTTGCCCAGAACTGTGTCCAAATGGCTTTTGAATATCTCCAAGGATGGAGATTCCACAATCTCTGTGGTCAAAATGTGCCAGTGCTTAGACAAACCTACAGCAAAAAAACATTTCCCGGTATTCAGATAACACCTCATATATCAGTTTGTGCCTATTGCTTCTTGTTCTGCCACTGGATACCACTGAAGAGCCTGACTCTTCGCACCATCCCTTCAGATTTTTATATGTATTATGTACATTAATGAGATCTCCCCTAACCCTTCTCTTTGCTGGGATAAACAGTCCCAGCTCTCTCAGCCTGCCCTCATAGGAGAGGTACTCCAATCCCTTAATCATCTCTGTGGCCCTTTGCTGGAATCTCTCCAGTAGCTCCATATCTCTTTTGTACTGAGGAGCCCAGAACTCTCGTATCCAACTTGCACACGCGTGTGCTCTGCGGCATTCACTCCACTTGCAGCCATTAACAGAACATCACCTTGCTTGTTCCTGGGTCTACAGATCTACAGTAAGACTCAGTAGATGGTCTAGTAGCCAGGGCATATATTTGTTCTCAGATCAAGCCAACATTCTCTGAAGTGTACCTCCTTGCTTCTAATAGCAATCTATTTTTTATCTCCAGGAAATGGAATGTTCTTATTTCAAGAGGAACTCTCCAAAGCTACTTCCTGTTCAAAAAATACATTTTGATTTCTCCAGGGAAATGTTCTCCCTAACCTGTTTTTAGCTCTCTCCCCATCCTTGACCTTTAGGTATCATTTTTCTGTGACTTCCCCTTTGTGACCCTTCCTTCTTTCTCTGCTTTGCTGAAGAAGAGTACCTATATCTCTTTCTCTTAAGCTTCCAGGCATATTTTCCCCAACATCCATAAGAAATGAACTCCTAACAACTCCTCCCACCACTTTTTTTTTAAGCTAGAGACTTTCTGCTGCTAGCATTAATTTTTCCAAGCAAGTGTCCCTATTATGGCAAACTTCATTTTTCCCCAGTTTGCTTGGAATACAAATGTAGTCTTCTAGGCTCTATTCTATCTCCTTTCTTTTGTTGACTGTTCTCTAAAGTTACTTTTTTTCATTTTCCCCTGATCTTTTTGGCTTCCTCATCCAGGCATTGAAATCCTGCTTCTAGCATATCTCTTCCTAGAGTACCTCATGTACTTTCTGTAGTCTTGACCTCATCTATTGAAATCTTTTGATAGAAGAACTTGAACTTTACTGGAAGCCACAGCGACAGAATACTGTTTCTTCTCAGAGCAGTCCTCTGGTTTCTTTGCCAGTTCTTCTGCTTCAAAGCTTCTGAATATGACATGAATGTATCACAAGGCCCAGAGAGACCTCCATAATCACAGATTTGCAGGTTAACAGCATGACCTAGACATCTGTTCTGACAAAACTGATGTTCAAACATTGCTTCTATCCTCTCATCTACTCTGCATAGATGAAGTTGGCTGATCTATGCTTCTATTGTTTCATTTTTTTTACCTGTGGAAACTTGATCTTGATGCTTTTCTGTTTGCAGAGGTTTAATGTCCTCTGAGCCCCTCATAAAACCAGTATCTTCCTGTGGACATATTTATAATCTTTTCACCATAACTGAGTAAGGGCTGTGATCCTGTACTAAGTGGACAGAATTCAGTGTCTTTAATCCTATGCTGATATTCCAGCTGTCGGTTCCAGAAAGACTTTACGAACAAGTGAGAAAGTCTTAAAAATCTTGTTCCAAACTTAGTTGCTGTCTACATGAGTCTATCTTGATAAAGACTCTTTGAAAGCAAGGAACAAATTCTCCATTTTTTTTTTTACCTGCTGATACTGAGAATGTCCCTACAATTTACAAACATTTAGCATGTTGAAAAACGACAAGTGGATGTTATTCAAGATTCTTCTGCCTTGCACCATTCTCACTGTTCATGGTTTGTATCACTTATTTCTCGTTCCCCACCGTGTCAGTCTCCTGGTGACCTATAAACTCAATTCTAGCATACCTTTGTCTTCCTGTGTTCATTAATTTGCACAGCAGGTCAAATGGTTCATGAATTTACTCCTGTTCCCCATGTCCCTCTTCTGTGGTGTGTTTGACAATTGTCTTTTGGAATGGGACCATGTAAAATGTGCAAAGGAACTTTGAAATTCACAACATTGTATTACCCTGTCTTAGTTGGAGAAATCTTATGAAGTTCAACAAGGGCAAGTGGAGAGTTTTGCACTTGGGAAAGAACAACCCCATGTGCCAGTACAGGTTGGGGACTGACCAGTTGGGGAGCAATGTAGTGAAGAGGGACCTGGGGGTTCTGGTGGACAGCAGGATGACCATGAGCCAGCAATGTGCCCTCGTGGCCAGGAAGGCCAATGACATCCTGGGGTGTATTAGAAGGGGAGTAGCAAGTAGGTCAAGAGAGGTCCTCCTAGCCCTCTACTCTGCCCTGGTGAGGTCACATCTGGAATATTGTGTCCAGTTCTGGGCCCCTCAGCTCAAGAGAGACAGGGAACTGCTGGAGAGAGTCCAGCGCAGAGCCACAAAGATGATGAAGGGAGTGGAACATCTCCCTTGTGAGGAAAGGCTGAAGGAGCTGGGTCTCTTTAGTTTGGAGAAGAGGAGGCTGAGGGGTGACCCCATTAATGTTTATAAATATGTCAAGGGGGAGTGTCAGGAGGGCGGTGCCAGGCTCTTTTCAGTGATGTCCAATGACAGGACAAGGGGCAATAGGTTCAAGCTGGAACATAGGAGGTTCCACAAAAATATTAGAAAAAACTTGTTCAGTGTGAGGGTGACAGATCACTGGAACAGGCTGCCCAGGGAGCTTGTGGAGTCTCCTTCTCTGGAGACATTCATAACTTGTCTGGACACGTTCCTGTGCAATCTGCTCTAGGGGATCCTGCTCTGGCAGGGGGTTTGGACTAGATGATCTTTCGAGGTCCCTTCCAACCTCTAACATTCTGTGATTCTGTGATTCTTTTTGGGTTAACAAATGCAGCTCTGGGTATGTTTCAGAAGCAGCTTTAACGCACTGAAAACCATGGTCATGTCTACCTTTTTTTTTTTTGTTTGTAGTCAAGGCTGAAATTATTCAATAATTAACTTTCACTTGCTTCCTCATCATTTACGTTTCTGGTTATCCTTAAAGGATGAAAATGAAATGACAATGAAGAAAAGCAAGTGCAAATATTGCTACTTCCAAAAAGGGTCATTTTAATTTGGGTGAAATGTCCAAGAGGGTTTCATCATATCTGAGCCATTTCCCCTATTTCTGTTCATTGTCAGCAGAATGAACTTGCTCCTATTATGTAAAAAATAAAATACAAAAGTTGTATTTGTAGATAAATATAAAAGAATGATAACCCATTAGCCCCTGTCCTCACTACAAATGCTTACTCTGATGACGTGAATAAAAATCACTCCTTCTTCTATTTTAGTCACAGAATGCCCTTGCAAACAAGACACTTTATTTTAGTGGGAATTTCCTGGTTAAATACAAGTTACATCCCTCAAATATAGTTCCTGTGCCTTTAGATTGGTGCAACACTTCCTTTGAATCACTTGATTGAAATGCACATTTCTTTCATAGTTCCTATGCCAGAAGTCCAGATGCAAAAAGCCATGAGAATTAGGGTAAAGAAGATAAGATGCCATAATATTTAGGAATGCAGTTGTAATTTTCTCTGCTGTATGATAGTTTTTATAGTAACATCCATTTTGCCAAAAGTATCTTGTTAGTGCAAATGTAACCAAGTTAAAATTAATTCCTACTAATTTTAACCCCCTTTTATGGACTGATAAATGCAGAAGGGAAGATTTACTGCTGTTTATTGATGATATAAGGCAGTTGAGGTTAGTTAATACTGTTATACTTCAGACCAGCAATGAGTCTGCCAATGTATCTCTGTGATTGCCCTCATTATTAAAAAAAGATATAGTCCACTCCTTTTCTCATCATTCCTTTTTCTTGTTATTTTAAGCAAACCATTTGCCCCTTTTAACATTTTAAACTCCAACAGGTTCAATAGGTAATATATGAAACTGATACATGTATTTTTTGCATCTGGAATAAAAAGGAAGGAAACAGCTAGAGAAATGGACTCCTTCCCTTACTTTTTTTCATATTAGCTGCAAATGTGTAATCAACCAGTGGTTCCTACCACACATCAGCTGCTGAGTGATGAATATGGTCTTAAGAACATAAGTCAAATAATTTGTGAAGGCTTCGCATTCTGATTATTGTCTCCCCCTTGGCAGGTGATTTACTTCAAGAGAATGCCAATCTGTTAAGTACCAGGAACAGTTATGGATCTAAACATTACTGTGCAAGAGCAAGATTTGGCAAGCGAGAAAGGGTAATTCCATGTGTTTCTTGATAACTGACAGAGGTGTTAAACTCATCATTCTCCAGAGGACCCACACACAGAAGTGTCTGTGCCAGCTAGCACTGCTCTAGATAATACCTGGCTGTTTTATGGAGATAGTGCACGATAGGAACTATTCCAGCAAGACACAGTGTCCTTGGTCTGGTGTCTTTGCCATGTGGGGGAGGAAGAGGGTTATGCGTGTGTGAGTAAGTTGTGCCATGCCACTGATCCTCGGGTCCCTGGCTAGTTGTATTTACTGATACAGACATATCCTGTATGTTCCAGTGGAGCCCTGAATACAGGATTATGGCGTACCTTGAAGTTGCCTTCTGCACGGGGAGGAATGACATACAGTTAGTGAACCACTCACATCAAATGCAATGCAGGCAGAGCTGTCACAGACTCAGAGCTAGGTCTATTTATAATACAGATAGTGGAGAAGATGAGAAACTCATGGAAAAGGATCGTCTGTCAAAACAATAGAGTATTTCAGACTGAACTGCAAGGGAATTGGCAGCTGTAGAACAGGGAAGAAAAGAGCTTGCTCTTTTTTAGATCTAAGTGGAGAGCTATGTAAATAGCTTAATAAGTCTCTACAGGTTATCACAGAATCCATAGGATGTCTGTGGTGGGCTGTGTTGTGTCTCAAAGAGTGTGATGCAAATAAGACCTTCAACAATGACTAGGCAGTGGTGAGTGCATTGTGTCTAAATTGAGCTTGGTTTTTTTTGATGTCGTTGTTTACCCACAAAAATTGTCCTGGAGGCTGTACTTTGAATGAGAGTAGTTTCTGAAACAGACGTCTACATGATAGATGCTAAACTTGAAGTAACTATTATAAGATTTCTTTGCATGAATGAAATCAGTTTTCTCTGAAGGTGATTAATTATATCTGGATATTAAGGAATAAGACTGTGTAGAAGATTTATCTTCTGTGTAATCTGCTATTCCCTCTCCTTTGAGTCTGATAAGAGTATATTGACTAGATCAGATTTAATTTTCAAGCTTCTAGGGGTTTAAAACTAGATGAGACGAAGACCAGTGTCTGAGTTCTAGCTGTAAGATGGTTTAGAATAGGATATATAAGTTAAGGAGAGAAGTGTTTTCCTACACCTGTTTGTTGTGTTTCTTCAGATTCTTCATCTTTCTCTGTGTCTTGTCACATAAATTTTACATCCACTCAATGGTGTAGATTATGTCATGCTGCTTCTTTTATCATTTATTCCTCTTCTGAACATCTCTTTCTTAACCAACTAATTCCTAAGTGTTCCCTAACCAACTAATTCTCCATATGTAACTTTAAATCACCAGTAATTAGGATCATTATTTCTGGACTACGACTCATTGTGTGTTTCATACAGTTTCCATTTCTAAAATCACAGTTAGAGTATAACACATACTTTGATTCAAATGGGTTAATATTCATGATCAAGAGGAAGCATTTCCTTTATCTCTATTTTTGGTGTAAGGAACTAACCAAAAGCTCAGACCAAAACAAACTTTTTCTTGGCATTGATTCAGATAATTTGGATCCAATCCTACTCTTCTGGAAATAAATAATAGTACTCCCGTTGGACTTCTGGAGGGACAGGACAGGGTTCTTCATAATAAATACATTCGGTGAATTCAATTATCTAAAAGTTAAAACCAGAGATATCAAAGGAAATAAATTAGCACCGGTGGTATACTTTTCTGGATAAAATCCAGGTTTAATGAGTATGTCATAAGTAAAGAACACGGGATATTCTGCACTATGGAAAAGACTTGAATGGTCTAACTTCTTTGCACTTAAAAGGCAATGTTTTCTGATAAATGGAAATTTTCTGTATGGAGCTTCAAAATTATTAAAACTACTCAGAATATCTAAAAATCATTACTGTACAAAAAGTAAGTTGAAATGATGTGATATCTTTGTTGAGTATACACAAATAACAGTGAAGGCGGATTTTGACCTGAGAACTTTAAATTATTGTGCAAATAGTTTGATAAATACAAGTGGCAAAATTTAGACTGGTTTAGTTCCAACTAATGTGTGAACTTAATTGAGTCATTTGTATTTAGAGTTTAGTTTTCCCAGAACCCCTAGGTTCAATGGAAAAAGTTCAGCATAGTCAGAGTGAGATTTGGGCCATATGAAATATGAAGGATTTATTGCTCTTATTGGCAAGAAAGGAAACTTTGGGCAACAATGTTCTTAATTTATATGTCTCTTTCATCACATATTTTTAGAAAACTAAGCAGTTTGAAAGTGTGAGCTCATAAATTATGCTGCAGTTGTCAGTATTTTTAACATGTTAGAGTAGTCCACGGCATGGTTTGACTAGCAATAACTATCTGTACGATGTCAGAGCATTTAAGAGTACACCAAACAGGTACTGTTGATTCCAGCCCTTTTTTGAAGCTGAAAACATTCCTCTGTAGAGTTTCTGACTAGGCTAGTTGGCCTCAGAGCTGAAGAGCAGGCCTAAGCCTGTCTGTTAAGATAGGCTTAGGTCTGTGGAGTAGACCCCACTAGTAAAATTAAGTGGGTAGAACTGATCTGAGGTAAATGATTTCCCTTCCCTTCCCTTCCCTTCCCTTCCCTTCCCTTCCCTTCCCTTCCCTTCCCTTCCCTTCCCTTCCCTTCCCTTCCCTTCCCTTCCCTTCCCTTCCCTTCCCTTCCCTTCCCTTCCCTTCCCTTCCCTTCCCTTCCCTTCAAGAGAGTGAGTGCTTGAAGCTAAAATGGATTCAGCATCCAGAAAACTGACTGGAAACCTGGACTTGGTTCCAAGTGAAATAAGTTGTTGGCTTGGAGTCAGTGTCCACTGGAGTGTTGTCAATATAATAAATTCACATTACTATTTGCCTGCATTTGACCCAACGTGCCATGAGTTTGGAAGTACAATGTAAACCAAAAGGACATCAAAGTCATGTGTTTAAAAAGCTTTTCTTATAGTGATGGACAAACACAGCAGAATCCAAAGGTCTCCTCTGGGTAATTGTTCAACATCTCCTGAGTTCACAATGGATGCTTCATGTTCTGGAAGATGAAATTTTATTACAAGATTTCTAAAATGTTCTAATCTTGGGTGGATGGGAAAATACAGGGCCACAATAGGGCTTCATGGGGCTAGTACAAGATGACACATTTGGGCCTACATTGGCTTGTTTCACAAAACATTTCTTTTCTTAGGTCTTCATAAACTTTACTTCTCACTCTGTAAGGTTTCTGCCCTTGCTGCTCTACCCAATATTTTTATTTTATCTTTGAAACAAGATAACCTCATTCACTCTCACTCATCTGTAGCCACAGATGTGCACTTTTTAGAGTCATTGGTTCCTATATTTTTTCAGAATGAATCCGTAGCTCTAGACTTACCAACATGCTCTGACCGCTGGCATACTTGTCTGCACAGGCATGCATATGTAATCCTTGTTTTGCATCTGAGCCTGAAATGTCTAGGAAAGATGGGTGTCTGTCCAGATCTGAGAAAAAACAACCCCAAGTCATAACAAAAGCCTCTTTTATGGGCCATGCATAAAGAAAACAGAAACAGAAATCTGTTGTCCAGTTGGGAAAAGGAAAATACCGAAACCCCAGATAGATACAGTGTTGAAAAGGGACACCTAGAGAAACTGCAAAGTGAGACCTGTTTACATGAACACCCCACTGCAGGTCCTTGTGTCTTCTAAGCTGCTCAGCACCTTCCTGAAGCAGCTCCTCAGACTAAGGAAAACAGAAAACTGAAGGCTTGAACATTCTTCTCACTTTTAGACCAAAGAAGATGATGGGAAACATACCCAGCTTCTGTTCTGAGGATGGCTTTGTGAAAAAAAGGTTACTTTAAAAACGTGTTCTTGCTATATCAGTGCGGATTAAAAAAAAGGTGATGGGAATCAACTCTTCCTCTGCAGTGCATGAGAGAGGAAGGATAGAAGAAAGGAAAATAGAAGACTTCAGTCTTTTCCGTTTCTATATTCTCACTGCAGAGACTGTTTCATGTGTGGCAAAGTTAGCCCGTCTTATCATCCCAAGAACATCTGGTTATGCCTGTATAAGTAATTTAGGAACATCCCAGGCACAGGAATATGAAGGTCCATGCTGAAGTTGACAGCTCTAGTCATTATCACCCTCCCAAACTATACCTGGGAGTTAGCAGGGGTAAGAACTATTCCCAGGAAACAGTGAGAGTACAGCTGTTTTGTCTTGGAAACTGGGAGTTTAACTGCACGGATGTTGGCTGTCCCATGCCATTCAAGCTCAGTTCCAGGGAACAGCTCAAGCCTACTTATTTCAATGTTAGAGATTAAGTAACATTGCAAAAAGAAACTGCTGTTGCCACTCCACCATCCAAGTGACATAGGCATTTGGCCATTTCCTTTGAAATGAACAGCTAAATTTTTTTTTTTTAATGGAAATAGCAAAGAATGGAAATGGAAATAGCAAAGAGTTGGATGTCAAGATATGTAACATCTAAACTCAAAATAAATGACTGCTGATACTCTACTGCGTTACTTCTCTTAAGGAGTTCAGAGTTTATTGAAATAATATATGTATAATATACATGAGCACAAACAGATTATGGATAAACACCACAGAGCAGCCTGGAACCATTGCCCTTGGTGTCCTCTTGTCCCTGTGTGACTGCCTCTTCATTTATGTTTCCAAGAATTTCTTTTGGATGACAGTCTTGAGGAGGAATGGGCATTGAAATGGCATTGGGATTGCAGGACCTAGGAAGCCTGGCTGCCTTTTTGTGACATTATTTTGTCAGACTGATTGCTCCATCCCTTCCTTAGCCACACCTTGCTTGGCTCCACAAGGGCTCCCAGTGACGCATCTGCATGAGGAACAGACCATGTCAGATGAAGAAGGGTCAATAGGCGTACAATGCCTGACATGTAATGATATTAATACAGTCCTTTCTAAATAAAAAATAAATATTTTCAGAGGGAAAGGACTGCTATGGCTTGATGGAAGAAATTTAGCAGCAGCTCTGTCTGGGCAAGCGTAGATTTTTAGCAAATGCTTAGAGGTAATTACCTACTAGTATTAGCTAGAAGAGCAAATAAACATTTTTTGCTTAGTATTTTGGTCTCAACAGTTCACTTTAACTGTGTAGGGAGGGAAGGATATAGGAAAGGAAATGATGAATGGGTGTTTTTGCAAAACTTGACACATCACTGCTTTGGATTGACTGAAAACTGTAAAAATATAGTATGATCATCACAACACAGTGTGGTTATTTTTTAATGAAAAAAATACTGTGGGACTTTTTTTGCTACAATTTCTGCCATCACACAGTTTGTTGTTTGCATTGATTTATTACAGGTTGCTCTCTCTCTCTCTCTCTCTCTCGTTCTCTCTCTCTCTTCCTCTCTTTCTCTCTGTGCTTTTCTCAAAAAAAAAAAAAAAACCCAACCAAACAAAACAACACAAAAAAGAGCCAACCTAGAAGATTTTTTTTCAACTATACATCAGTACTTGTGAATGACCCCAAATATGATAACCTCAGGCATACGTCGTAGGTTTTCATCTCAAGCAACCGATTCTCAAAGTACAATGACAGGAATTCAAGTTAGTAAGTAACAGGGCCTTTATTTCCCCAGAGATACAAGTGTGGAAGTCAAGGGAAATACGATGACGTTGTTAATGTTGTATTTATAACCGTTAGTAGTCCCACCCTCGGCTTCATTGTCTGAAGTGCTACTGTTATTTTCATAAAAAGCACAGCAGGCAATTTCTATTTTATACAAAAGATTTATTTCTACACAAGTGAGGAAAAAACATTTTTATTGGCTGGTTGTGATCTATTAAAAGAATCTTGTCACGATATTTAATGCTTTAAAACTCTTTGATCAGACAAGCTAATTAATAATTGGACAGACTTTTGAGGTTGTAAGATTCCGGGCATTAATTACTGTCTCACAAAAAAAAAAAAAAAGATGATCTAGTTTTAATCAGTATTTCTGTGCTGATAAATATTCTTATTATGAAAAAAATAATGCAAATATATTAGCAACTTCATCAAAGCCATCATGGGAGTTTGCTGTTAATGAAACTAATCAGCTCCTGATTCCTAACATAATTCCAGATATTTGAATCATGTCCATCCAAATCCCTTTTTTTTTTCTTTTTTAGTTTATGTGAATCTTCATGTTTATTCTTTTCTTGTTATTTTCTTTTAATTTCTTTCTTCTGCCATTCTTTTTGTTGTGTTCAACTACAATGCAAAGAGGACATAAAGTTACCATAAAACCTCTTATAAACATTTTATACCTTACTGATTGCTCATTATAATTCTGAATACTTTTAGAAAATAACTTGTAAAAAGGAGGTGGAATCATAGGATACACAGTTAGACCCATCATTTGAGAACACTGAGTGAATTGATCTAAAACACTTTCTGAAATCAAACTAATCAAACCTGGTTAACTTTGTTTTTAAATGGTTACAGAGCACTACTTGCTGCTGGATTAGACATGAGTCTTGTCAATATATTCTAGGAAATTACTGTTTTCACAATTTTTGGTGCAGTCAAAGCTAGGAAGTATTTGAGAGAAACACATGCTATGAGGTTGTCACAAAACACAACTTGATTAAGTTCAAATGACCTTTAAATAATCATTTGGACAGCTGTTGGTTTATGCAAGCTTTCCAAAGTTTGCCCATGATTTTCTGTATGAAAACACTTCGTTAAGTAGTTAGCTAGTTCCCAAGTCTGAAGTGAATGCGACCTGACAGAAACATCACAAATCTTTGTAACATGTGGTTTTAAATATCCAACCAAAGTAACATTAAGTGAATTCATAGCAAATTGTGTGATTCCAGTCCTAATCAACAAAACTGTTATTTGGGAAAGTAACAGAACAGGGGTTTACTTTTAAGGTGTTTTGCAGATCTAGCAAGATATTTCCTTTACGAGACTACTGAAAATAAAGAAAATCTTTTGATTCGATCTCAAAGGACTCCTGTGAACTCCAGTGAGATTAACTCATTCTAGTATTATGAAATATGTCTGACCCCTGAACTGATGTGTGAACAAAGAGATTTCTTTGAGTGCTATCAGAAGACAAGAAATAACTAGAAAGTTGGAAAAATTGTCTAAGATATTTTAGATTATGCAGACAGAGACTTCAGACAGCCCCACAGATATCCAGAACTCAATACAGAAAAATTCTGTCTGAAAGGCAGTTAAAGAAATAGCTTAATTAAAGGAGTTTCTTGAGAGCTGTGGACCAAAAAGGAAGACTGTATGCTATAGAGTGAAGAATTCTTTGGGCTTTTTCACCTGAGACACTAATGAACTCAGAAGGAAGGACAATTTTGATTTACCAGAGAATGATGTCATGAAGGGAAGAGGGAATCTAAAACAGGTACTACATCTGACATCAGTAGGTAAGTCTCAGTGCTACAGAGACCTGGAATGGCCCTTTCTCAGATATCTTTGTGTGGGTGTTCTTTGTGGCTCTAGTCAGGCTTCCAGGCTGTTTGATAAGGACCAAACCACCAAGAAGTGTAATGCAAGTGTGGCAAGTATTTCATGTTTGATATGAGTTTTCATCTGGATTATTATGCAGGAATCTGAGTGGTCTGTGTTCTTCCCATGCCTTCCCTCACTCTCAATTAGCAGAAATAGCAAAGGCAAATGACTGAATTTTAGCAGGCTCATGTGGTAAAATATATAGTGAATAGAGTAAGCTGAAGAGCTATAAAATGGATTGTTCCATGTTAAATATTTGAATTTATACAACTTCCCTATTCTGTCCCAGCTTTACATATATATATATATATTTACTGAGTTCCTTATCATCCTTCCCTTCAAAGTCTTACCTCATGAGGCTTAATTTTTTTTTTTGGCATTGGAGATCATGCAATCGCAGAATCACAGAAAGGCTGAGATTGAGAGAGACCTTTGGAGGTTATCTAATCCAACCCTCCTCCTAAGCAGGGCCACCTACAGCTGGTTGCCCAGGAGTGTGTCCTGTTGGCTTTTGAATATCTCCAAGGATGAAGACTCCACAACCTCCCTGAGCCTGTACCAGTGCTCAGTCACCCTCACAGTATAAAAGTATTTCCTGATGTTCAGATGGCACAGATGGAGATGCAGGGAATAGCCTGGATTTCATGCCTGCGATGTTTGGAGGTAGTTATGGAGGAACCTAAATGATGTGATGAAATTTCATCACACATGGTTGTGCAGTTTTCCTGTGCCCTGAAAATAAGGCTTCGATAAAAGTCTTCTACCCTAAAAAGAGGCTAGGAAATGAAAGACTATTCTAAATGACTCACCAGTATGAAATTAGCATCTGAACTAGAATTAGGATTAGTCTCTTAATATATGCAGATACTTGGACAGAGTGGAATAGATGGGAATGAGACAGATCCCGGGAAAATATATTTATGCTATCACTTCAGTGATAAGATCTTAATAGCTGCTTTTTGACACATGGTGCGGGGTCTGTGCAGCAGTAATCAACTTGCTGTCAGAGGAAAAGTCATAGAGTGGCAAGTGGTAAGTTTGGAAGACCTGATAAATCCTTTCTCTGCCCACTGAGATCACACTGCTTTTTATAAACACATTCATGGAAACTTTTTCTTCTACCAGCAGTAATGGAAATGTTCTCTTACTCTTTTACCATTAAAATCATACTGAGTGAACAAATAAGTCTAGGGGAATTGATCATACTCTCTATTACTGATGATCTTTAAGTATATAATCTTATAAATTCATTTATTATGCAAGACACTATATGCCAGTATGTTTCTTTCTGTTTCTGTTTCTGTTTCTGTTTCTGTTTCTGTTTCTGTTTCTGTTTCTGTTTCTGTTTCTGTTTCTGTTTCTGTTTCTGTTTCTGTTTCTGTTTCTGTTTCTGTTTCTGTTGTTTCTGTTCCTGCTTCTGCCTCCGTTTCTGAACTTCTAAATATATTTGATTAAATTTTGCACTATTTTTGTACTAAGCTCTTTTTTTTTTTTGCCTTGGTTTTGGCTGAAATGCAGACAGCAAAAGAAATATGAGCCCCTAATAATTAGGTAATTTATAATTTCTGAGGCAGTAAGGGTGTGTTAGAACTTGTAAGCAAAATGCTGGGTGATGTCATGTGCTCCTTCTTTATCCTTCAAAAGTGACTTGAGATCTTTGTGAGACATCAGGGGTCTCAGACAATTTGTCTTTCCACATGATTAACAGTTTGTTCTTCTGTGCCTCCAGTAACACAAGAGACAAAGTAATGCCTTCGCTTCCCCATAACAAATTCTGAATTCTTGCTTGTTCAAATGAGTAATGTACACAATAACTTTGTAGGGTTTTTTTCTCTCATCAAAGTACCATTCAGGTGGACTTGATCTGCCAGTATGCTGATCACTCTTTTCCTGGTCCAGTAAAACAGTCAAACAAATACTCCAATGGATTCCTGTCTGAACTTCCCTTGACTAAGGAAAGTGTACAGGGCTAAATTAAATCCTCGGTTGCATACTGATGAGGTCATTTCAAGGCATATAAGCAAGTGATGTCGTCTTAGGCAAAGAACAATGAGACAAGCAAAAGAACAAGTGAACAGCTCATAATCTGTTCCAAAATGTCTCTCATCAGTGTAAAATACTGAGCATCCCGGCGCTTTTAATTATATAACACTTACTGTTTTACTGGTTTGAATAAACAAGTCCCAAAAGATAGCAATAATCTGAAACAGAAGTATATGAAGTAATTTTGGTGACAAGCTGTGATTTGTTGCAGGAGAGACAATAGAATAATAAATCATTCATAATTCGAGTTGTTTTGATTTGTCTCTCTTAATATAATTCCTTTTGAGATGCTAAAGTATAATGCTCTCTTTTTTGTTTCTGCCTATGCTAGTCTTGCTTGCAAGAGACCTCTAAGAGAGGACTAGACTTCTGCAAGGGATTAACTGTCTGGTGAGAGTCAAGACCATGTCATGACTGGAGAACAAAACAACGACGCTTTTTGTCCAACTTTCTTTCAAGGCTTTAAAGAAGAATTGAAAGGAACTTGCAAGGACAATCCTGAGGCAAACTGCATGAGTTTTTTATGCTTTAGCTTGTTATGCACATTGCTTTTGTTATTGCACTGAAGGAGCAGTTTGCTGGCCATTGACCTCTCATAAAATAGTAAAAACCAGACATATTTAGGTCTCGAAGAAACTAATTTTCTATTGCTTTGCTGCCTGCAGTGTTTCCCAAGAAGGTATAGCCAACTGGTATGTCATAATCTCACTAAAGAAACTAATGTCCTGCTCATGGGTAAAAGCAGTTACACATTTCTCAGGAAAGAGATTTTTATTAGAAAACTGTAGCTGAAATAAAAATCATTTGAAGACTGTGTTAGATTAAGATTTCATAAGACAAGATTTCAAAGGCTAAGACAGAACCACTTTTTGGCATGGGCTTTGGCATGTGGCATGAGTTTTGTCCAAGATATTTAAACAAAATCAGCTCGTCTGCAGTTTTCTTGCTCCTTTGAAATTACTGCTTCGAAATGAACTCCTGATTTTGGGAGGCCAGGTTAGATGGGAACTGTTATCCTAGTGCTGTGTGACCAGCTGTATCCTTATTTTTTAAGTATTTGTCATAAAGAGAAACAAAGCAAAGAAAAAGTGGAAAAAAGCTGGTGCAGTTATGAGAAGAACTATATCATAACTTAGGGATTGTGTAGGTAGTGGAGCGTTTAAGCTGAAATGATACGCATCCAAATAAGGCTACACTCAGGTATCACATAACTTGAAATACTGAAACGTTGTAGAAAATTTACTCTATGACTTCCATATTTCAAACTACCCAAAGGTTTGCCCTATTTTTGCCAGAGCTGAGCACCTGATCCTAACTGAGTTGCAGTCTGGAAAGTGAATATTCCTTTGACTATGTTTGACAACTGTTGTACTCTGTGCATGTATAATGTACCCGCACAGATTTTGTTGTCACTTTCTTTGCAAAGATAGCCCATGGCTTTATGATGATGATTTTTATGCAATGGGCTTTGGCACCAGCTACCAGGACATTCATTGTTAAATTTTATCTGGACACCAAGTAAACTGGGAAAAGGAATGGGAAATTTACCCTCTTCTTCTGACATAATTTCTGACCATTTAAATAGGTCATCATTCTCATTGGGCCTTAAGGTCTGGCTGCACATAGTAGAAGAGTATTTTTATACATCACTTGTCTTGTAGGAGCTCAGATGACAGAAGGAAAGTTTTCAACTCTGAGGAGCAGCATTCTGAATGTAGAGAAACTTAATTGCTCAGTAAGTGCCTTGGTTGATTCTCTGTTTTGTTGATTGGGTTAGAGCTCATTTTAATAAGGACCAAAATATAAAATTGACATACCAATTCCAGAATGTGTTTTACCTGCTTAAAGCTGAATTGTAATTCCCTGTCCAAAGCAGAAAGCCAACAGCTGCCAAATGGTATATTCTTTGTAATAACATTGAGTTTTTAAAAACAGTTCTTGCATAAGAAATATAATATTTCTGGTTTTAATAGGTCTTTGAAGTCTTCTGAATTCTAATAATGAACTTACGATATTTTAGATTTTGTTTTAGCCTGTTAGCTTAAGGTAATTATATTTTTAAAATATGTTTCTGAGATAAAAATTTTAAAGTAGTCATGAAAAAGAAGTATCTCATATCCATCAGAAATTATTCTAATTGTTTACATTTGTTATTTTTTCCTTTTTAATTTTGTATTTTTCATTTCAAGTTGTCTCACAGATTGCCAGGTCTTGCTTCAAGGTGCACTATACCATTTATTACTATTGTTATTCTTCCAAACAAGCCTAGGCCCACCAAAAAAAACCAAAGTTGGAAATACATGGCTTTTCCTTTTTGGTGTGCTGTAACTTCACAACCTTGTGAGCTTGAAAGTGCTCTCACTGAATGTATTATTAAAAAGAATTTAGATTTTTTTTCCATATAAAGAAAGAAGGGATGTGGAGACAAGGAAGAAAGAGAAAGAAGGAGAGAGGAGGAGAGAGATGAACATCCCAAGGGAGTGAGGGAATACAGTACGGAGTCCCATAGGAGACATTCTCATTTGTGATAAAAATACCTAAGGAGAAACATCTGAAAACTCCACAGTATGATGTCAGGTTTGAGTGACAGCTCTTGTAGATACTGGGTCATAGGATTTTATTCCAAATACTTACTGAATTAAATAACTTTGAAAAGGAGTGTTCCCACCCAAATTCTGTTCTCAGCCACGTATGCTGAAGATGCAGTTGTACAGATCTTTTAAATGGTCTAGTGCAGGACCACCAGGATGCTCAGGAGGGCTGGCAGACTTGCCCTTTGAGAAAAGGCTGATGGATGTGGGCATTTTCAGCATTGGAGAGCAGATGGTTTTGGGAGGACCTAACAGAAGCCCCCTGGTACAGGGCAGTCATTAGGAGACAGAGCCAGACTCTTAAAAAGGTACATGGCAGGAGAGCAAGAGACAGGAATGGAAAAGCTATCAAGTGATACAAAGAGAAAAAAAAACATAAAAAACCCAACCCCTTGAGGCCAGTCAAGCAGTGAACCAGGTTGCCCAGAGAGGCTGTGGTATCTCTGTCAGGTTTTCAAATCCCACTGTATGCAGCCCTGAGCACGCTGACCTGACCTCAGAGATACCCCTGCATCAAGCAGTAGCTTGAACTAGAGATCTGCCAAGGTCCCTTCCCACCCAAATTATCCTGTGATCCTGTTATCCTATGGCTATTTCCCAAATGCCAACATCATGATTGCTAGTGAAATATGGTAAAGTGCATATTTCAGAGAGTCCTCTGAGACTGTGACTAATCATTGCTCTAAAGGGAAACTGAGATACTGGATCATGTATGATTTCCAACATTTCCTTTCCCCTTTTCTTAGTAGGTATCTTCACTCTTGCAAACAGACACATCCAGTGTTTGGATTTTACACATCACAGATTACACTTTCTTCTACAATAAGCCTTCAGAAGAGCACAGACAAATAAAATTACTGTGCCACTTGACCTGAGCCCCATTCCTGGCTATTTTATGGTCTAGTATAGATATAGCCTCTGGGTGTAAACATTCACTGCACAGTAGCATGCTCAGGGCAAGGGCCTGCATAGGTGGACTCTTGACCTACATAGTAGCTATAAGAACATAGGGTATTCTGAAAGTGAAACACATCCCCATGCTGCTTGTAAGATGTTTACATCAAGGACAGATAAACACAGTTATAGCACCAAAATTTTTCTTACAATCGTAGAATCATAGAATCATATAATAGCCTAAATTGGAAGGGACCTTAGAGATCATCTAATCCAACCTCCCTACCATGGGAGCAGCTGAAACACTTGATAGCTCTTAACTAGCTTAATAAAAATGCAGGCTTATGGGGGAAAAAAAAGACTACCACATCCTTGGACCTTCATGAAATCAGGCCATTAAATTGCAACAACCTCTACATCACTACTTTACAGTCTTTCAGACTGTCTTAGGAAAGCATCTACTGCTAAGTTAACACGTATGAAATATACCTCCTGTGAAAGAAGAGCAAAAGAATATGCACAAAAGAAATCTGTAATTCTTAAAATTTTTGAGAAGCAGAGCCCCTTTATGGCCTCATTTGTCACTATGTAACCTTTGGTGGCCCAACCAGCTTTAATTGCTGGCTGTATTTGAAGCCCTGCTGGGCTGGAGAGTTAAGTGACAAATGTGGTAATTGGCTGCCAGTATAAGTATTCCCTCTCCTGACCCGGATTACTTTGGTTGCTGCTGCTACATGTTAGCATACTATATTTGTATTGGTTTCCCTGAGAATTTTCTTCTTTATGTATGTAGATAATTTTCTCCACTTTTAATTTAAAGCAAATAAAACTGTTATCCATGGTTTGAGAAGAACAGAATTGGTTGTTGCTGTCTCATATCACATTAAGCAAAACAATGTAAGTCCCATAGTTTTAAAAACTATATGTTTATAAGTCATTCCCTGGTCACAGGGGTACCCATATCATCATGATGTCTCATGAACCATTGGTGTACTCTTATGATTTTCTTTGGAAAAGAACAACATACAAAAGAAACACTTTTTTTTTTTTTTTTTTTTTAAATAACAGGATCACCTCTGTCAAATGTAACGGATGAGCAACTGTCATTTCATTTAGTCTGACTATGGAATCAGGCATAATCACTCAGGAATGTGGTGTTAAAGAGACTTTTATGTGCTTCCATGTCTTCCTAAAGAAAGATATTTTGTCTCTCTATGTTTTCAGCAGCCACTGTCTCTGCATCTTCTATGTTTGTTTTTGTTTGGTTTGGTGTGTTTGGTTTTTTTTTTTTAACTCTGGTGCATACTTGATTTTTAATTTTGGATTAATAGTGTGGCTTTTATCTTCCTTACTGTCACTTATGTATTTCTGGTTTTCCTCTTGATAAAACAACAGTAAAATGTAGATATGACATATTTCAAAAGAAAAGGAAAGTAAGGAGAGGAAGACAGTTATTCCTCTTAGAAAATTTTGGAGAAACTTTTCCCCCACTACAATTATAATTTAATTAATTCCTCTAATTATGTAGAAAAAGAAAAAAGAATTATTGGATTTTTTGCACTTCTTTGAGGAAAAGTATGCTTATATATATTACTCTAGTAAAATTCATTTAACTAGTCAGTTGAGTCGGGCTTGTAACTTCTTTGCCCAAACTGTGCCAAGCAGTCAGAGCTGGGCCATCTACATACTAAAAAGTCAGTAAATGGTGTAACTCTCTTCCCTGGATGTTGTGGAATGTTATTACTTGGCACGGCTTAAAAATACCGCTTGAAAAAGAAAAAAAGAAGTGTGATTTAGGGCCAGATTCACTGACACATTCCAGTTGCTTTGTGCTTGTCTGGTGATAGAAAACAGCAGTAAACTAACAAGCTAAAGTGGATTTATGATTGCTTTGCATATCTGACAGGGCACAGAGCTATTAAAGCATACCAGAGAGAGTGCTCTCTTCTTTAGTGATGGGCTGGAGATAAAGGAAAAGGGTGTTTGTTCTTGCTTGTAATAGAATTTCTGGTGATATGAAATAAAATCAGAAATTCAATTTAGCCATATTTTCATTGTATTTTATTATTGATTAAATGGTTTTCCCCAGCTAATTATCAATGGATGTCAAGACAGCAGAAACTTCTCTTGGAGACTAAAGTGGCAATAAAGTGGAATAGCAACCCACAGACACAAGAAATACTCAAAAGCTTTTTTTAAGCAAAGACCCTGTGTGTATCGCATGGCAAACTGCGCTCAGTATGGGCCTCATATCCTTCCTGCTTGCATAACTTTAACTGATCCAGCCCCAACAGGAGTCCATTTCTACCAAGAAGGAATGCCACCAGCATTGTGCAGAGCAGACGCATTCGAGTAGGTCTGTCTGACATGTGACACAAAAAGTTTCACTGAGCCACAGCAGCGTGAATCGCTCAGTGGAGGGCCTTTGTCATCTCAGCTGAGGAATGCCTTGGCCATTCAGTTGGCCTTGGTATCTCTGACATGATGATAAGTGTGCACAAATATTTCACCAAGCACCAATTATCTAGAAAATTAAGGGCTTATGCGTTCTGCCAGGCTTGCTTCAATGTGTGTACAGCGACAAATTCTGTCAGAACTCCCCCATTAAGGTTTTTCTTCTCTGCATTTGGAGTGTTTTCCTTATGACGGTGTCACTGCTGATTGAGAAGCATGGATTTATATACTAAGAGTTTCATACTTTGAAGTATGGCTTTTGTGTGACACTTGCATGGTCCCCTAGGAAACAATCAAGTACTAGGACTCTGTCCAGATACAAAGAGCTATTCTTCTGGCAGCTCGATGAAGTGAATCTTCCAGCTGGGAATGTCTTAAATTGAAATGTTTCTCAAAGCAGAGGGAACTGGAAACAAGGACAAAGTCATTCTGTGAGGGCCCCACTGAACTTGTGATGTATGGGACCCATACATACCCAGGAAATGTGTAAAGTATGGGTGATACCTGCTGTGTAAGAACCATAATTAAAGCAAGAAGGAGAAGGTGGTGTGACTACCTGCTCAGCTGTATTAACTTGGGTCACTCAGCTCCCTCTGTGTCTGTAGGCTGGCAGACACAAGGATGTGATTCTGACATTGGTACTAGCCAAATCATTCCTGGCTGGATGGCATGCCCAGCTCTTCCCCCTGAATATCTTGTTAGTGTATGCACATGAGCAGGTATCTCCAGGTGAAACACAGAGAAGTTGTAATTTTTCTGGTGGTTTTCTCCACTAATGTCTAAAACCAAACCAACTTCAAACCCTGAGGCTCTAATTTGAGGATAGGTGTCCCTAATAAGACCTCAGTTGTTAGATCACAGTTTTACCATCATCTTACAAGAAAGTCTAATTTAACATTTAAAAAGCTAATTGTTTCATGAAAACTGAGAAAACAAAGTTTATTTGACAAGTATTATTTAATCAACAGTTCTTGGAGGCAAAAATAAATACCCCTTATCTCAGGCAAAAATATAAATAGAAATATCTCCAGGCCGATGCATTGTGCAACAGCTGAATGGTATGATGTACATAAACATCCACAGCATTTTTTGGTCTGTTTTTCAAGACCTTCTCTGTCTTGTCAGAATGTTAAGAGTGATATATCAGCGGTATAAATGAGAATAGATTGCTCTTGCAGATCATAAAATTTAATTATGGTAGAACTTTAATCTGAGATAAACTTGCATATCTCTGATGGGAAAATAAGTGACCACCAAAGCAGCCTGGCCACCCAAGCCAGGACTGGTGTGGTTTCAGATACTTTATTGAAAGCCAGATGTAATGAGATAATTTTTAAATTCTCTTTGTATCAGATAAGCTTGTTGTGAAAAATATTTTCAGACTCAGATATTCAACAGATATTCTACACATTTTCCAGATACCCTATGTGTGGGTTCTTTATTCAGCCTCCTCCCTCTTTCCTTTGTAAACACATGTATCTTCACAGAGCTTCCATTATTTACACCAGAGTCTTGCCTTTCCTATACCAGGCATGTTGCCCACTATATCTAGTGGACAAAATTCCACCAAAGAACTACTTAAGTTTATATTGTTGGTTAATAGTAAAGCTCTGCTTTTAAGCATGTCTTGAGTTGACTTTTATGAGAAACATGTTCCATTACTTGGAAGCTTTGTCATTTGCATTTAAGCTGTATATCGATGAGCTACAAACAGAACAGGATTGCAGCTCGAAACTTTGGCTATTTCAAATCTACTCCTAATCCTGAGAAATCACGTGTTGCTTTCTTTCCATTAAGCATATGATATTTCATTTGTAGTACAAGAGTGAAAGATAAATTGTTGTCTGAATCCCTGGAGTGACTAAGAAGGTCATGAGAGCGGTTAATTTTTATATGTGAAAAATTGTGTGGAACAGATTTAAGATTCAAAGGAAATGTAAATATAACATGCAGTTCTGACCCAAGTACCTGAAACAGACATTGCCTTAAATTAGGAAGTGTAGATGTTCAACGGTGAATGTGGCCAAGCCATGTTTAAATGAATTTTCAAGGTGAGACTCAGAATATGGAACATAGGGGACCGGTCACATCTGTCTCATCTGAAGTGAATAATCCTGATTATCTAGCTGGTGCTGTTCTTGTGTATGAGGATTACTGACAGGAATAAGGGCTTCTAGGATCATGCCCAATGTGGGTTTCAAGGCAGCAGAGATATTGGTCATGCTACATAAACTGATTGACAGACCAATCACATTTTGCAGACCAAAATCACTTTGAAATGATATAGAGGCTTTGAACATTTAAAACTTGTTAATTATGGCTTGTGAGACTGACTAAAAATCCCAAGAGCAAAGCAAACAAAAAGAAGTTTTATTTATTGAAATTCCGTGTTTCATTTGTCGGTTTTATTTTGAGTTTAGAGCATAACCATAACACCACAGTTTTTTAAGTCTTCTTTTTGCTAGAGAAGGGCTAAGCATGTCCTTGAGAATATCATGAATTATGAGCAAGATCAGGTTCTGGAAGCAAGATACACCTGTAGCATTCTGTCCTGCGTGATATACCCTTTTTCACCCTCTTTCCAGTAATGTTTTCATATCAAAACATGGTCACTGATTTGTAGCTGATGTACTTGCATATTGGAGGGGTAGTGTTGCAAATTATAGCCTGAGTAAAGTGAGGGCGAAGCGTAGCGAGGGGCACACACGCCTTGGAAAGGGAAGGGTAGACTGCAGGATCAAACTCCCCTCTTCCAGCCTCTCAGTGTAAGGCACTGGCATGGGACTGCTACTCGATCAGTCTACAGACATAAAGCAGTTTACTCAAACTCTCACTGAGTAAGCCACATCATTCTGGGAACCTTTGTGTTCCCCTGAACCTCCCACTGCCCTGCCTGGGGCAAAGTATCTCCCAGCGCGCACAGCGTAGTGCTGCGCTTAATCGCACAATTGAGACCACGGAGGGAGAGAACACAGGAACCCTTTTTCTACAGAACTGATACAGTACAGGCAGAGACTGCACAACAACGCTTCATTTACAGCCTTTCTCCTGTTATTTACCTCTTTGGTGACCCAGCAGAAGCAGAGGTCACTTAGCTGCATGGTAGCCTTGGGTTCTGAAGCAGCTGTAGGAGACTGCCAGTTATTCATTGTTTTCCCACAGTTTATGATGGCTCTGCAATATGAATATCTGTAGTGTTCTGAGAGAGGGAAAGATTGTCTAGGGGAATTGCCATCCTCCTCCCTCATCATCACTCAGTCCAGCTCTTCTCACACCTGTAGCTACATAACATTCCTGTAGCAACCGCTATGGATGTGTTAGGTGTATTTCTTGCTGTCTTGTTACGCTGATTAGCAACAAGAAATGAGGAGGAAGAGCCAGCAAGCTGTATCTGGATAACTTTATTTGAACCACCAGAAAGAGGGACTTTCCTTGCACAGTCTTTTCCTTTACAATACATAGAACTACTGTATTGTATATAACAGCCAGAAAGGTTTGAATTTCAGCAAGCTTGTCCCTTCATGCAAAAACATAATAAGAGAATTGCTCATTCCTGCTTCCTGCTGGGGTGCACTGCAGTAAGGCATACAGGAAAGATGGAGCTGATAACAAAAAGGCTTCCAAGGCAGATTGTCACCGTGCAAAATGCTTGCAGGGTTTCTGCTTGCCTCAAAATCACCTGAGAACTGAATGATTAATACTGAGCAGAGGATTGTCATAGTACCTGTGGGACGTACTGGTTCAGATCATTAGTATTATTCTGCACAAAGTATACCTTAGGAAATTTTAGAAAGGTTTTTCTCTGTAAAACCTTCATTAGGAAGTGCCTATCTTTTGTGAGATTTTTGAAGCAGTGGATGATTAAGTCAGGTTGACTAAGAAATTATCTTTGTATTTCAGTGTTATTTCATTCTAACATGTGGTCAGACTGAATGTTATCTGTAGATGACATATACTGTGCATTATCAGCCACCTGTATTTGTTCTGGCTATTCTTCAAAGTGCATCTGATCAGTCAGGCTGGTTTTTTTTCTGGTGAGTCCTTCACCTGCTCAGGATGAGAATCTTTAATCCTTCCACTGGGAAGAAAACTACAGGATAACAGGAAAAGTAAGCTGTCTACATTTTCTTTCTGTCATTATATATATTATTATACATTTGTAACTTTTCCATTTTGATTCCTGCTTCAGAGCACACCTTCATGCTTTGCAGTCCACATTTTCCAAGAAAAAGCTACCGCAGTTTTAAACAAGACATAAGTTTACATTGCTGAGAAAATAACTTCCCAAGCTACTTCTGGATCTTGGTGCCAAGATTAAGTATGTGCTTCTGTTTAGTGTGAGCTACTTAGCTCTTCATGTGTCTCCATGTAAGACCTAGGTGCAGTTTTGGAGATATGTGGCTCCAGCGGTTGTTCCCTGTGTGGAGCTGCCATGCTTGGCTTCTTCCAATCATACATTTTCACGTACTCCCCAGGATTCCCCCAGCTCAGGAATTTTTGAAAGACTCTCATGCACTCCAGGACATGTAACATTCACCCTCATTTTCCTGTTGCTGAATGGTCATTTTGGCCAGCTGCAACGTGGGCACTTGAAATGAACAGATGGCAAAAGATATCAATTCTCAGGATCGTGTAAAGGTGAACTCTGTAAAATACAGTGATTTATTTTTATTTATTGTTTTACATAGCCACTGCTTTCACACTAAGAACTGCTGACTCTACTCTGGTCCCATGACAGTGAAGTGATTAGACCCTTAGTAGTCTCATTCATTATAGTCTTATTAACCTAAGTCCTTTTCCAGGATGACATGAAAACATCCGGTCCTCTGCACGGTTGACAGGAAAACATCTGGTCTTCTGCATGGCTGAGCACTGGATTTAGCTGGAGTCTTTAGCAGAGCTCCACTTGTTCAAACTTACATAGGATTTGAAATCACGTTGAAATAATTGTTTTCAGCATCCTTTTATTTGGACTCTCATGTAAGTTCTCATTGTCTGGTCTTGACAACCTCACTTCGAAGGTTATTGTATTTGCTCATTGTAAAGACACTGAACTTGATTCACCTGTCAGTGATATAAATATATCAGTGTGCACTGCCTTCACTAGTCCTTTTTCGGATGCATTCTGGCACAAGTGAGTGCAAATTCTGACCTTTTGTTTGTATTTAATATTTCAATCTCTAGAAATAATATTAATAATAGCAATAAAGACTTAGAGTGCTGGCTGTGTTTCAGGTGAAAAAAGGTTTCCACGTTCAAATTCTCTTAGTTAAAGGTTTAAATGTTAATTAAGTAATTTATTTTTATTTGGCAGAAAGACAGAGGTAGGATAGCTTAGTCTTCCAAGGTTTAGGCTGTCTCACATGAGTGAGCAACAATATGAAAAATTGTGTAGACTAGTTATTTGCAGTAGACCAAACATTTATTTGTCTCTCATGTAAACATTTGTCTGGTTTTCAGAGTAAAAATGTAAGGCCAAATCTGTGAAGTCCTTGCCTAAGATTATTAAATTTACCTATTCAATTTCCACTTCTTAAATTTGTTTGTTTTAAGCTGCATATTTTAATGAACGCATTAGATGGAATCAATGAAGGGTAAAAATTAATAGTTATGTGAAAGGAATCCAAAAAACTTTTACATTTGCACTTTGCAACTTGTTCTCAGTGCAAGGGCTCAAGGCTGTTTCTGCATCTTTTGTATGTCATTTAAAGTATTTTTTTTTTTCTGTTCCACTGTACATGATTATAAAGCAGACTGGGCTTCACATAAGTGTCATTCTAAAGAGAGATTAAAATTATTAAAATGTATGGCTTATTTATCACAGTTTAGAGGTAAGACAGAGTTACACAAATACTAAGGATGTCCTCCGACATCAGTGTTGGCTGACATACAGTTGGACTTCCAGGTTACATAGTATTGTAATGGTGATATTCCTGTCCAGTTTTCCATCAACAATTTGGAGGCACTGCGATCTCTCGTATTAGTAAATCAATTGGTTTAATTTCATCTCCAGATTCAGTCACACAAATCTATATGCCTACAGTATAAAAATCTACACCCAGTGCAAACTCCCACTGTAGTCAATGAAGTCCATATAGGTAGTACTGAGTTTTCAGCTCATCTAACACAGATGTACAGCTTGTTGCTATGTGATTAGCATAATTTTAGAAAGATGTCCTACTGCTGCTTCAGAAGAGCACAAGTCTTTCATATGTGCTCACAAACCTTACCTGACTTGCGAAGGTTTCTCAAATACATGAAGGAGTCTCAAATGTCCTACTTATCTTTAGCCAAACGAATCTCTGAGAGGATGTCTACTCAAGGATGAATCCAGTAGCTATCCAGACTACATTTGGCATGAGGCAGTTGCTTAAACATGTATATTCAGTGCCATTTCAGACTCTCATGTGGTCTCCATCTGCTTTTGTGGAAAATCACAGATCTCCCATTGGTCTTCAGTCATATCCATCAGATGTGTACAGATATAATAGCATTCTTGGAATCTCAAATGGTACTTGATGCTTGTGGTCATGAAAGCATATTATGACTGCATATTGGCCAAGGCCTTGACACAGTTGTCCAGATTATTCTACTTGTCCTTTTTCTGTTACTTAGAAGGGTCCAGATGCCAGGTAGGTCCTGACTCATATCTGTCCACCTTGTGTGAGACCTTAACTACCCTTGGATCTTGCAAAAGACACCTGCCTATGTTTAGGCAGTTGAATTGAACATTATGTCTATAATGTGAGTTCACAGGTACACTCTGATACACACCTGATTTTATGTCCTTGAACATGAAACTAAATTCTACCCACAGATGTATTCACATCAATTGTGCGATGTTGAGAACTGCACAAACAGCAGTAAATCTTATCCCAACATATAGCACCAATTATGTCTTCTGTGTATATCTTTACCGAGATTAAGTCAAGGTGTTCTTGATAAAGAATATTTAAGATTGTGTTGTATATAGTGTTTTAACAATGTTGCTTCTTTCTGGTACTAGTTGGTGGACCAGAACAAGAGGTTATTAGAGCTTTTAATATCTTGTCGCCCTGCTTTTCAATGACTCATCTAAGTATGCAGTATTTCCTGCATTTTGCTCTGATGTTTGTTCTGTTTCGACTTGACCATTTGCAAGAAACACTGTCCCTGATAAGTAGTGTAATCGGACCCATTGCTCACTCTGAAATGTTTTATAAAAGAAAAAGTAATAAGACCAAATATTTACATAATGTGGTTTACATGACGCTAACTGGTTGAACTTCTGGTTGCACCTGAAGAACAAGTTTTTTTAATGTGATACGATTACAAATCTTAAGCCAAACCCTCTTCTCTGGTATATAAGAATAGATCCTAATGAAGCCAGTGCGAGCTATGTACATGTATCCAAGTGTGCAATTCAGCTCTAGAACTTGGCAGTTAGCTTCTCATTTTAATGACATGTCTGGAAATTTGATTGCATCATAGCAGTGGCGACAGCTTTGGCTCCTCATTTTGTTTTTCTTCTGCACCGTCTTTATGTAGTTCCTGTCATTTGTATTGTTTTAGAAAATATACTAAAAATTGGTCACTAATTGCTGAGGAAACTGAGTCTACAGGTTTGAGCTCAGCAAGAAGACTTTGGAGGACAGAGATTATATCAATTAGGGAGCATGTGTAGGCAAAAAAAAATACATTCTATGAATGTAAGTTATTTCACTGGGTATCAGACATAAGACTTTATCTTATTGTTGCTGCATTATAATCTTGTGTTTTCTCATGTGTCATTAATCCTATTTCACGCTATGACTGGTCTCGAGATTAAAGCCTGAATTATTAAATACTCCTCAGTGCACGTGTAACTTTACGCAAATGAAACAGAGATCAGAAAGCAAATATTCTTTGCTATACTTGCAAACACTACCTTAAAAACTTAAAATCATTATTTAAAATGATTACTTATTTTTTTAAAGTATGTTTCTACTGAAGCAACTAGGAATGTATTTTTGTGTGCTTCAGTTTACTTGTATTAGTTTAAGTTGGTAAAGTAATATGTACAGAATGTACAAATTCTGCATTTAGAGTTTATATGCATACACACATACACATCAGCTCCTATTCTCTGATGTATTTACACATACAGACATGCACAAAGACTATATATAGACATAATTATACAATATGTATATTACATATTGGAATTATACTGTATATGTGATTTGACTGATGTTGACTGCTTTGAGCTGTATTGAAATTAAACATCTAATCTAAGATGGGCACCTAGGCTTCTCTCATAGTCAGTGGAAAACTTATTTTCAGAGAATTTATGCAAGATTATTTGCAAAAACTGCCTTATGGATGTTCTCTACTGATGATAGTGGGACCTTGCTTCGTATGTAACATCTGTCTTGTACCAAATTAAAACAAGCTGAGCAGAATCCTGTTCAAATACACTTAAATGAAAAAATAGAGGCCATTCTACCAATGTAGTTGAAAAAAATTGTAAACATACAATTTCTATGCAATAACATTTCTTGTGATCAAGATCATTCCGGTCTTATATAGATTACTGCTGTTGTTTTGTGCTAAGCCTGGCCATGCTTCTTATTTTCTCATAAGAAGAAGGATTAGTGGATACACTGGTGGGAACAGCAGAAGCTGCCAGAACATGTCTCCATCAGATCAGCCGCTGCTGCAGCTGAGTTAGTATTGGCTCCAGTATAATTTTTTTTTTAAAGAATTCTCTAGTTCAGACACGGGCCAGACACACACCAATGCTAGAGTTAAGAATTATCTTCATTTCATTGTGTAGTTTTTAAGAGTTTGACATTGACACGGATAATTTCACCCTTTCGTATAAATGTCTCTTAGAAACCAGGGTTGGCCTAGGTGTCCCTAGAATCTTCCACACTTGTGAAATAATAAAAGCAAATCAATGTAAAGGAGAAGCCAAATAATTACCTCACCTTCTCAGACTAAATGCAGCGACACAACTGCTTTGTTATGAAGTCTCCTTGTTGAAGTGTATTTAGGAGTTCTATTAGCATTCTGGACATAGACTACTGAAGGAGCAAACTATTAAAATAGTGGGTTTGGTTGACATCAAAAATCAGTAATTTAAGAGCTGCAACATGGTATTTTCCCCTTCTGAGTCACAGACTTTCCCTAAAGCACAGTCCATTTATTCAATGATGATTAGTAATTATTTCAAAGGAGTGAACTTCTCACTCTTTTCCATTGTGGGTCCTTTAACATATTTGTCTGAGCAGACTGACTGAGTTATTAGTCTTCATAAAGTAGGAATAGAAGAAACTAAGAAGAAAGTTTTCTAGTCTGTTTTGATTTCACACTTGGATTAATAGAGCAACAAATCACAGGTCATTTCTTTGTTCATGTTTCTCCCAGAACTATTGCTTTTGCTTTAAATTATCCATACTCTAGTTGATGTTTCAAAGTATGCAGATCATTACTTATATTTAAGAATGCATAAACTCAAAGGAAATACTAACTTCTTTTGAGATTTCTACCTGTCTTTACATTTCCCATCATCAAACAAATATCAAGTCTCCAACTAATAGTTTTTCTACATTGTTTGTTAAAGAAAAATCTCTCTGGTGGACATCGCTCCTGCTAAAAAAATGAAATCCAGATCATTTTTTTTCCAGTCCTCACAAACATTTGAACTTTCAAATAGCTTCTCATTTTGATTTGTTATGTGTCATGTTCAGTGCTAAAGTTTTTGCTAACCAGTATGCTTATATTTTTCAGAATCCAAGGGGAACATTTTATTATATATGACTTGTCAGATCAGAGGTTAAAGACATCTTGAAAGACTTCCAATATCCTCTGCTAGGTTTCTAAATGTGAAAGTAAAAATACCAGTATTTTAAAAGTATAATGAGACCAAAATAATAATATTATGAAGGCAGTGTATGGCAGATCTGGTCAGAGTGAACATTTCCCACTATCCTCTTCTTTCACTGTCCATTATTCTATTTTCAGGGAAATTGTTGATGGTTAACCTGAAGGAAGCAATCATTAATTATATATATATATATATATATATATATATATATATATATATATATATGTGTGTGTTATTAATCTAAGAAACACATGTACAGTCTTCAGGTATGTTTGTCTCTCTGTGTGTTTATACATAACATATAAATAACTGCAGTAATCACACTGATGCAAACATAGCTGAAGGTGTTATCTTTACACACACCAAGCACTGACTGTAAGGAAGTTAACATGAAGCAGGTAGTTCTCTCAGATCTTCTATCAAGATGGGTTTACTTCTCAGAAATCTCAACCCAGCCCTAAGAAGTGAAGGTGAACCAGTTTCATGTGATTCTGTGATTCTGTGATTCATGCAAGTACTCTTCAGTGAGGACAATTCTTGGTTGCTACCATCCAGGATACAACTGGAGTAGAGGGGGTTGGACCAGATAACCTCCAGAGATCCTTTCCAACCTCAACCACTTCATGATTCTGTGAAATAATATCTCAAATTCTGTGTTGAAGACTACTGGTTAAACTGTCTTTTTACCTAGGAAATAGAGAATATTGATTAGTTACCAATATAGTACCATCAGACTGATATCAGCATTTACAAGCAAAAGTTATGTTGTTATGTTATGTGTTATGTAATGTAATGTAATGTAATGTAATGTAATGTAATGTTATGTTATGTTATGTTATGTTATGTTATGTTATGTTATGCTATGCTATGTTATGTTGTTACGATGTTATAGAATCATAGAATCATGGAATCATAGAATCATGGAATCATTTAGGTTGGAAAAGACCTTTAAGATCATTGAGTCCAGCTGTTAACTTAGCAATTCCAGATCCACAGCTAAACCATGTCACTAATGACGGCATCTACATGTATGTTATGTTATGGTTTTATGTTATGTTATGTTTTATGTTACTTTGTTATGTTATTATGTTATGTTTTATACTTTTAATTACTTTGTATTACATTATGATGCTATGATAATACAATTATGATATGATCATGAAATGTTGCATTTTGAACAAAATATTTAAAATATTGTCTTCGGTAAACCTAGTAAAAAATCTAGATTGCATCTAGAATCTAGCAAAGGAGATTCCTGAAGGCTATTACAAGAAGGGAGTTAGGAGATTCATTGCCAAGAAAGAATCTTTACCAAATGCTGGTTCTTTGTTTAGCCTCGGATACCTTTGTGTTCCTAAACTCAGTTTAAAACCTCGGTGTCAAAAGTGTACTTGCCACAGTGCATTATTTCTATCACTCGTAGACTTAGATATCTGTGTTCGAAACCGGTCAGTATTTGGCTGCAGTTCTGTTGTAAACCAAACATCTTCAGAGGTGTGCTGCTACTGTGTTAGGAAATAGATGAAACACTTAAAACAACACATGCCTGGACTTAAAATTCATGTTAAAATTTCATTGTCGTTGACCAACTGTTTGGGATACGTCTAGACAACATAATAATCATAGAATTACAGAATCATAGAATGTTAGAGGTTGGAAGGGACCTCAAAGATCATCTAGTCCAATCCCCCTGCCAGAGCAGGATCACCTACAGTGGGTCGCACAGGAATGTGTCCAGGCGGGTTTTGAATGTCTCCAGAGAAGGAGACTCCACAACCTCCCTGGGCAGCCTGTTCCAGTGCTCTGTCACTCTCACTGTGAAAAAAATTTTTCTCATATTTTTATGGAACCCCCTATGTTCCAGCTTGCACCCATTGCCCCTTGTCCTGTCAATGGACATTGCTGAAAAGAGCCTGGCTCTGTCCTCCTGACACTCTCCCTTGACATATTTATAAACATTAAGGAGACCACCCCTCAGCCTCCTCCAAGCTAAAGAGCTTGGAGTTATTCAGCTCCTTCAGCCTTTCCTCATAAGGGAGATGTTCCACTCCCTTCATCATCTTTGTGGCTTTGCGCTGGACTCAAGCAGTTTTACGTCCTTCTTGAGATGAGGGGCCCAGAATTGGACACAATATTCCAGATGCAACCTCCCCAGGGCAAAATAGAGGGAGAGGAGAACGTCTTTTGACCTACTAACCACACCCCTTCTAATACACCCCAGGATGCCATTGGCCTTCTTGACCACGAGGGCACATTGCTGGCTCATGGTCATCCTGCTGTCCACCAGAACCCCCAGGTCCCTTTCCCCTGCGCTGCTCTCCAGCAGGGCAGTTCCCAATCCATACTGACACAGGGGGTTATTCTTTCCCAAGTGCAAAACTCTACACTTGCCCTTGTTGAACTGCGTAAGATTTCTCCCCGCCCAGCCCTCCAGTCAGTCTAAATCTCTCTGAATGGCTACACAGCTTTCTGGTGTGTCAACCACTCCTCCCAATTTTGTGTCATCAGCAAACTTGTTGACAACATTCTCTAATCCCTCATCCAGGTCATTGATGAATATATTGAACAGCACCGGCTCCAGCAGTGACCCCTGAGGGACCCCACTAGACACAGGCATCCAACTAGACTCTGCCCCATTGATCACAACTCTCTGGCTCCTTCCCTTCAACCAGTTAGTGACCCACCTCACTACTTGGTCATCCAGACCACACTTCCTCAGTTTACCTATGAGGATGCTGCGGGAGACGGTGTCAAAGGCCTTGCT